>ML664183.1:1736065-2444790 GCA_007570785.1 Antilocapra americana
GTATGGTGTTAGAAAGTGTTCTAGTTTCATTCTTTTACAAGTGGCTGTCCAGTTTTCCCAGCACCACGTGTTAAAGAGGTTGTCTTTTCTCCATTGTATCTTGCATGAGTTAACTTAGAGAATGCTGGGGCTGTTGAACCTGACCTTCCTTCTGCAATTAGTTTTACACATTTTCCTTTTGCTTAGCATCACACAAGGGATTTCCTTTTTTCATTCAGCAATTTGTCAAAGTTTCCTTTTTTCTATTGAGAAGTATGACAAGGAATTATCACCCTGCTTCTGTCCATCAGGCTAAACAAATTTGTTAGAACTACTGGAGGAAAATAATGGACTTGTCTACCCCTAAACACACTTATCGTCCTCCCGACCTTTGAGGAAATAGGTATCATTGCCACATGCAATTTCATTTAGATGGGTTCCTTAATACATAAATGAATGCATAAATATAGGAATAAATAAATGAATAAGTAAACATATCATCAAGACCTCAATTTCCTTTGCTTTCATCTCCAAATAAGCACTGTCAAAAGATAAGCAGTAGAGTGACTTTCATCAATGAAAACTTCTGCTTGATTCTCACACCCTCTAGGGCTGCAAGGAGAGGTAGGCTGACATTACACACTTTGGGCTCAAGTAGGACTCTTTAGGTGAACAGAAATTTTTAAAAGGATGTGGCCCTTTTTTTATCATGGTCTCATGGTCTTTTCCAACACTCTTGCTGCCATCACCTCTTTTCAAACCTAAAGTTTTTAGTAGGGATACCTCCTCTCTTCTAGTTTTGGAAAAAAAAAAAAAAAGAGCAAAGGTAGGTTCAAATCTAGCAAAACTTTGCATCTGTAACATCTCAGTGACCACATATTAACTGATTTTTACATCTTATTTGCCTTCAAGTTAGCCACTGATTTCCTATATAGGAATGAGTTAGTACCTTCTACCATGTAAACTGGCTGTAATTAATTGTTCTTCACAGTTATTCCCACTGCATGATATGGCCACTTTCCCATTTCTCAGTCTGTATCCTAGCTAACAACTCAGAAGGAAACAGATGCCACTCTCACAGTGGAATAATTAAAGGAGAATTTGCTAGAGACTATTTACAAATATGTAGGCAGTGCTTTGGAAAATCCCAGGGTGTGAGTGGTGCCCCGCCTATGTCACCACTTTTAGGTGAAAAGGGAGAAGGGAGGAAGTGGTCCTGAAAGCCAAAAGGAGAGAGAAAAAAAATGGAGAGGACATCAATAAAAGAAACCATGATATCCAAGGGAGAAATTTACCAACTGAAATTTTAAAAGGAGAGAGAGGATCAGCGTCCAACTTCACATTCTCTCCCTCTGCTTTTTAATAGGCTGTAGAGGTTGGTCATCACTTTTCTGTCAAAGAGCAAGTGTCTTTTAATTTCATGGCTGCAGTCACAATCTGCAGTGATTTTGGAGCCCCGCAAAATAAAGTCAGCTACTGTTTCCACTGTATCCTCATCTATTTGCCATGAAGTGACAGGACCAGGTGCCATGATCTGCATATAGATTTCTCAGGAGGCAGGTCAGGTGGTCTGGTATTCCCAACTCTTGAAGAATTTTCTACAATCTATTGTGATCCACATAGTCAAAGGCTTTGGCATAGTCAATAAAGAAGAAATAGATATTTTTCTAGAACGCTCTTGCTTTTTTGATGATCCAGCGGATGTTGGCCATTTGATCTCTGGTTCCTCAGCTTTTTCTAAATCCAGCTTAAACATCTGGAAGTTCATGGTTCACACACTGTTGAAGCCTGGCTTGGAGAATTTTGAGCATTACTTTACTAGTGTGTGAGATGAGTGCAATTGTGCAGTAGCTTGAGCATTCGTTGGCATTGCCTTTCTTTGGGAATGGAATGAAAACTGACCTTTCCCAGTCCTGTGGCCACTGCTGAGTTTTCCAAATTTGCTGGTATACTGAGTGTAGCACTTTCACAGCATCATCTTTTAGGATCTGAAATAGCTCAACTGGAATTTCATCATCTTCACTAGCTTTGTTCGTGGTGATGCTTCCTAAGGCCAACTTGACTTCGCATTCAAGGATGTCTGGCTCTAAGTGAGTGATCACACCATCGTGATTATCTGGGTCATGGAGAGCTTTTATGTATAGTTCTTCTGTGTATTCTTTTCATCTCTTCTTAATATCTTCTGCTTCTGTCAAGGAGGAGATAGGGGTCTGGGATTCTCAAGGAGGAAGAAACCATCACTAGTCCTTCTTTCTTCAAAATACTTTAACAAGAAAGACATTTCTCTCCAGTCTCTTGCAGGTTGATTATATATTCTAACCCATTACATTTGTTTCCTCTGTAGCTGATTTTCCCACACTAGACGCTCCTGGAAGGGCTGCAGCTACATAATTTCTTTAACAGTCTGCTGTTGTGGAGGATGAAGATCCAGATCGCTGAGGTCAGTCTAATATAATGTGAAATAACCAAACTCTGAATGCTTCTTTACCTTGAGTATATAAATGACGTGTCAAAAGAATTTAGCAAATTGTCCAGAGTTTCACAGTAAATGGAGCTGAGAAAACACTAAGACTTCTTCCAGATTTTTTACATTTAGGTTTTGTCTGTTTCTGGTTAGTACACTTCCTTCCTCTCTGCCTCCCTTTCTCAATCCTTCCCCTGTCCCCCACCCCAACACACATATATACACGAGCTTAAATCTGGGCATCATGTCTCCAGCTTAAGGTCATTCTTCTCTAGGCAGTGTTCATCTCCTATAAGGATTCATGTGGGAAAGGGGATATTCTTCACGAACATAGCAGGAAGTAATAATAATCTTCCTTTTGAATCTTCCTACCTCCTCGCTCCCTCTAAATCACGGTGTAATCAATCTGAAGCAGCAACATGCAACAGCACTAAAATTAGGGATGTTTGAAGAGGGAATTAGTCTACTCACTCATTATTCTTGATTAATAGAAAATTATCTTGCTAACATTTACTATGCTATTCATTTGTTATTTGGAAGTGATTAGCCACAAATAGCAGTTAAGAACCAGCCAGTTTTAGAGTTTCAGCCACAGCTGTAATTTCCTCCAGAGCGACTCTGTCTTCAGAAACGCCTTCCTCACTTGAAAATAGCTCATGCCCTTCCTCAATCACCACCTCCTCTCAGACACCAGCTTTTTCTCTCACCCAGAGAGAAATTAGTGGCCCCATTCTCATTCACCCCATTCAGGGAGACCTGAAAATCCTCAGGAAAGAAGTTTAATTTATTGCCCATAGTTGGGATGAATTGTTTGATATGACATTTACATTATGTACAGATAAGTGTCATTCATCTCATCACTTAATTTTGCATAAAGCAATACCGAGCATCCATGACTACATAACAAGGAATAAAAACAGATTCATTTTTCCTCAGGGAGCTTGAAGTCAGTCAGGGAGAATGATGTGAATTCAACTAACCAACACAGGACAGAAGGTATGAAATGCAAATCAAGATCTGGAATAGGAATAAGCATAGGTGTATTCTAAAAGACCTCAGATGAAGGAGATAGCAGACAATTGAACTTTGAAGAATGGGCTAGTTTACCATGGGCACTTAGGACCCAAAGGCAGACAGACTGATGGTAACCACTCAGGCTGTTTTCCTCTTCCCAAAGGTCTTTCACACATCAGTTCTTTCAAGTGAATTCTTTTTTTTTTTTTATTATTATTGTTTTTGCCATACATTGTCATGATATCACCATGGGTTTACATATGCTTCCCCTCCGGGTCCCCCCTCCCTCCTCCCTCCCCCCCGGGAAATCTCGCTGCACCAGTCCCGAGCATCAATCCTGGGCTGGCGATTGATTAGACACATGACAATTAACATGCTTCAATGCCCTTCTCCCATCTCATCCCACCCTTACCCTCATCCACAAAGTCCACAAGTCTATTCTATACATCTGCGTTCCTTTTGTTGTCTCCCATGTTGGGTTCTCATTACTATCTTTCTAAATTCCATATATATGTGTTAATATACTGTATTGTTGTTTTTGCTTCTGGCTTACTTCACTCTGGATAATGGGCTCCAGTTTCGTCCATCTGAGTAGAATTGCTTCAAATGAATTTTTTTTTAATGCTGAGTAATATTCCATTGTGTATATATACCACAGCTTTCTTATCCATTCGTCAGTTGATGGGCATCTAGGTTGCTTCCATGTCCTGGCTATTGTAAACAGTGCAGCGATGAACATTGGGGTGCACGTGGCTCTTTCAATTCTGGTTTCCTCGGTGTATATGCCCAGCAGTGGGATTGCCGGGTCATATGGCAGGTCTATTTGCAGCTTTTTAAGGAACCTCCACACTGTTTTCCATAGTGGCTGTACTAGTTTGCATTCCCACCAACAGTGTAAGAGGGTTCCCTTTTCTCCACATCCTCTCCAGCATTTATTGCTTGTAGACTTTTGGATGGCAGCCATTCTGACTGGTGTAAAGTGGTACCTCATTGTAGTTTTGATTTGCATTTCTCTGATAATGAGTGATGTTGAGCATCTTTTCATGTGTTTGTTAGCCATTTTTATATCTTCCTTGGAGAAATGTCTGTTAAGTTCTTTGGCCCACTTTTTAATTGGGTTGTTTATTTTTCTAGAATGGAGCTGCAGGAGTTGTTTGTAAATTTTTGAGATTAATTGTTTGTCTGTTGCTTCATTGGCTATTATTTTCTCCCATTTTGAAGGCTGTCTTTTCACCTTGCTTATAGTTTCCTTTGTTGTGCAAAAGCTTTTAATTTTAATTAGGTCCCATTTGTTTATTCGTGTTTTTATTTCCAATATTCTGGGAGGTGGGTCATGGAGTATCCCGCTTTGGATTATAGCAGAGAGTGTTTTGCCTATGTTATCCTCTAGGAGTTTTATAGTTTCTGGTCTTATGCTTAGATCTTTGATCCATTTTGAGTTTATCTTTGTGTATGGTGTTAGAAAGTGATCTAGTTTCATTCTTTTACAAGTGGCTGTCCAGTTTTCCCAGCTGTGAGAAGGACAAGCCTAATCAAGTGAATTCTTATGCATCCTTTAAAACCTTCCTCTGGTTCCACTGACTCTCTGAAGTTTCCTTGCTCCCCTCGGGGCTGAGGTCATCATCTCTCCTTTGTTCCTCTGCTTGGTTTGCATCTGCTGCTATGCTAAGAGCATCCCGCTAACCTCTGTTGTAGGAAATGCTTTACTCATACAACTGAATCCACAGTAGATCGTCATCAGCTTGGTAGCATTCATCTGTGATTGTCCCACACTGACCAGCCCGCCCGGCGTGTTGAAAGGGTACAACACATGTTTGCTGATTTAACGTCTGCACGGTAGTGGCTGACAGTCAACTGGCAAGACTGTGCCCTGACTCTACAACCTGATACAATGTGACGTTGTTAAGTTATTTAATCATTCTGTGTCTCAGTTTCCTTGCGAAATGGGAGGAAATAATAATTTTCTAATACTGTTTCAAATACTCTTTTTAAATAGTAAATGCAGCTGGTATTGCTAGCAGGATAAAATGGGTTCATACAAGTGTACAGAAGACAGTCCAGCACATTACAAGTGTTCAATAATTACTTACGAATAGTTTTATTAGTAGTAAAGTTGAAGAAATTCTTCTTCCCTACATCATTGTCCCTGAAATTCATTTTGCTCTACTGCTGACAGGTTGAAGTGGTTGGGCAGGTGGCTAGCCATGACTGCACCTGTGACACCCGATTCCCTTTTATGAGTACTGTCTCGTGTCACTATGTGGCTTTAGGCATCTTACAGACACTGACAAAGAGAGAGGACCGAGGCATTGTCAAGTCACTCAGTGAATCAAGGAACAGATATACCGTACCTACTACCATACTCTGGACTGAGGTTTGGTACAGCAGGGCCAGCTTCTAAACCACATGCTTCCCAAGCAGATAAATCCATCATGTCAATGTCAAGTTTCCACACTAATTAATGGAGTTTCTCTCAGCCTGGGATCCGGCAGGAGTTATTTTATCTTTCCTCTTCTGTTGCTGAAGAAAAGCTTTGGAGCAGTGGCTAGCCTGAGCTGTCTGGCATAGGGAATAGTTGGGTCCAGAAGTTTCAACCTCCAAAGCAGTGAGTCCTTACCTGGGGTGGTTTTGCCACTAGCTGGGGACATCTGGAAATATCTGGAGATGTGTTTGCTTATCACAGCTCAGGGATACTACCAACATCAACTGTATAGAGCTCAGAGACACTATTAACCATTCTACATGTGCAGAAGGACCCTGACAACAAATAATTATGCTGCCCAAATGTCAACTCTGCCAACACTGAGAAACTATGCTTTACAAACAGGTCACTACCTGAGCATGGGTTTAAGGAAATGGTATAAATTTTAAACATATACATGATGGCTCAGTTTGGGGTAGCAAAACTCATGGGAGGAAAAGATTAAAGTACAAGATGAAGATGATAGAGAAGGGCAAAGAGACCTGCTTTTGACAATGGCACTGTCTGTTTGGATGCTTTAAGTTTTCTACATCCCAGCAACCCAATTTACTACCGTTTTCTGGCAACAGATATGCTGCACAGATATTTGGTTTCGATGGTAATGATACCCAGCAAGAACACTGAGTCTTAAGAGCAGCTTTGCGGATTCTGTGGTCTGACCCACTGCCCTTTAATAAGACTAAGTTCCCTTTGCGACTTCTCAGTTGGAGAGGATCAGGGTCCTAGGAGCAAAAGCCTTGTTTGATTCATTTTACCCTTCAGTTTTCTTTAAAATTGCACACGTCACAGTGGAGGGCCCCAGGTGAGAAGGAAAGATGCCAGCATCAAACTGGATAAAATAATAAAGCAACTAGAGTCAAAACCTCTCTGTTCCCCAGCTACCTTTCTGCAATATTCACTTATTTTTCTGTCTGTAAAGCAAAATCATGCAATGGTCCCTAAACCATTTCCAATTTAACATGCATATCACACTTTAGTAATTATTCATCATAATTTCAAAGAAGCTATCATATCTTTTTATTGGGAGATTATTTCAGCCTTCTAATCCCAAAGTCAATGAGCTAGAGTTATATGGATAAGTTATTTGTGTTCGTGCATTGGTGCTTCAAAGGAATTTGTTAAGAAACAAAGACAGAATATTTTGTTCTTGCAGTTAATCCCTCTGCAATACTTCAGATGTATAATATTAAAGATTTATCCAGTTTAAAATCTTATTCAGCATAAAATGAGTTATTACTGCTCAGAGATATTTAAATTTGACTCAAGAATTTGTTTTTAATAGATAATTGAAGGTACCAGTTTCCATAAATGAATCGTGATTTTTCTCTAGCAAGCTAAACAGTTGACCCTTGAACAATGTGGGCTTGAACTGCATGGGTCCATTTATATGTGGATTTTTTTTTTTCAAGAAATGAGTGTCACAGAACCACACAACTAGCAACTGACTGAATCTGTGGATGCAAAACTGAGGTTATGGAGGAAGCCTGGAAACAAAACCCAACTGTGAGGTTATACTTGGATTTTTGATTGGGAAGAAAGTCAGCAGGTCTACCCTCCTTTTGTTCAATGGTCAACCCTATTTTTTCTTGTGACTTAACTAGTGCTCTCTAATGAAATTTTATAGCTACATGTTGGAGTTTTTGTTCTGCTGAAAGGTTTGTAAACCTTTAAATGTAGTTTATTCCTATATCATCTTTTTCTATGAACCCAGCGGACTTTGAGGGAGACTACAAATATGGCCTTCCCACTGCTGTTAAAGGTTAACTCATTTGCTCCTCAATTTCTTTCAAATCCCATCACCAAAATTTTGTGCTGCTGAGTATCATCAGGAGCATAGAACAACCAGGGTGCAAAACACCAATCAAACAAAAGAAGTTTGTTCAAGGTTTGGAGGCAAGCTCTCTTTCAGTTCAGTCGCTCAGTGTGTCCGACCCTTTGCGACCCCATGGACTGCAGCTTGCCAGGCCTCCCTGTCCATCACCAACTCCCAGAGTTTACTCAAACTCATGTTCATTGAGTCAGTGATGCCATCCAACCACCTCGTCCTCTGTCGTTCCCTTCTCCTGCCCTCAATCTTTCCCAGCATCAGGGTCTTTTCCAACAAGTCGGTTTCTCACATCAGGTGGCCAAAGTATTGGAGTTTCAGCTTCAGCATCAGTCCTTCCAATGAATATTCAGGACTGATTTCCTTTAGGATGGGCTGGTTGGATCTCCTAGCTGTCCAAGGAACTCTCAAGAGCCTTCCCCACTACCACAGTTCAAAAGTATAAATTCTTTGGCACTCAGCTTTTTTTATAGTCCAACTCACATCCATACATGATGACTGGAAAAACCATAGCTTTGACTAGCTGGACCTCTGTTGTCAAAGTAATGTCTTTGCTTTTTAATAGGCTGTCTAGGTTGGTCATAACTTTTCTTACAATGAGTAAGTGTCTTTTTATTTCATGGCTGCAGTCACCATCTGCAGTGATTTTGGAGCCCAAAACAATAAAGTCTCTCACTGATTCCATTGTTTCCCCATCTATTTGCCATGCAGTGATGGGACCAGATGCCATGATCTTAGTTTTCTGAATGTTGACCCTTAAGCCAACTTTTTCACTCTCCTCTTTCACTTTCATCAAGAGCCTCTTTAGTGATTCTTCTCTTTCTGCCATAAGGGTGGTGTAATCTGCATATCTGAAGTTATTGGTATTTCTCCTAGCAATCTTGATTCCAGCTTGTGCTTCATCCAGTGCAGCATTTCTCATGATGTACTCTGCATATTAATATAAGCAGGGTGACAATATACAGCCTTGACATATTCCTTTCCCAATTTGGAACCAGTTCATTGTTCTGTGTCCAGTTCTAACTGTTGCTTCCTGACCTGCATACAGATTTCTCAGGAGGTAGGTCAGGTGGTCTGGTAATCCCATCTCTTGAATTTTCTACCGTTTGTTGTGATCCACACAGTCAAAGGCTTTGGAATAATTAATAAAGCAGAATTAGGTGTTTATCTGAAACTCTCTTACTTTTTTGATGATCCAACTGATGTTGGAAATTTGATCTCTAGTTCCTCTCTCTTTTCTAAATCCAGCTTGATCATCTGGAATTTCATGGTTCACGTACTGTTGAAGCCTGGCTTGGAGAATTTTGAACATTACTTTGCTAGCATGTGAGATGAGTGCAATTGTGTGGTAGCTTGAGCACTCTTTGGCATTGCCTTTCTTTGGGAATGGAATGAAAATTGACCTTTTCCAGTCCTGTAGCCATTGCTGAGTTTTCCAAATTTGCTGGCATATTGAGTGAAACACTTTCACAGCATCATCTTTTAGGATTTGAAATAGCTCAACTGAAATTCCATCACCTCCACTAGCTTTGTTCATAGTGATACTTCCTAAGGCCCAGTTGACTTCTCATTCCAGAAGGTTTGGCTCTAAGTGAGTGATCACACCATCATGATTATCTGTGTCATGAAGATCTTTTTTGTATAGTTCTTCTATGTATTCTTGCCACCTCTTCTTAATATCTTCTGCTTCTGTTAGGTCCATATTGTTTCTTTCTTTTATTGTGCCCACCTTTGCATGAAATGTTCCCTTGATATCTCTAATTTTCTTGAATAGATATCTAATCTTTCCCATTCTATTGTTTCCCTCTATTTCTTCGAAGTGATCACTGAAGAAGGCTTTCTTAACTCTCCTTGCTGTTCTTTGGAACTCTCTATTCAAATGCATGTATCTTTCCTTTCCTTTTTTCCTTTGCCTTTCACCTCTCTCTTTTCACAGTTATTTGTAAAGCCTCCTCAGATAACCATTTTGCCTTTCTTTTTCCTCAGGATGGTCTTGATCACTGCCTCCTGTACAATGTCAGGAACCTCAGTCTTCAGGCACTCTATCTATCAGATCTCTTTACCAATGATTTTTTTTTTTTTTTGGCCTCAAAAATTGCACAGACAAAGGGTGTCTTAGTTAAGAATTTTTTATGTACTCTAAGTACAAAGGACCAGCACATGTTAACCTAATTGAAGAAAAGGAAAATGTTGGCTTCTAAAAGTGACCCTGTTAAAACTGAAACAGTTTGTGTCATTCATTTGCTCAAAATGATCCAATGGCTAATACTTTCAGAGTGAAACAGAGCAGGAGAGTTTAGTATGATTGTAAAATTGTAAATAATCTGGAACACCATCTCTCGAATCTCATTACCTATTCACCCCCTTCCTTCTTACCCCATTCCATACTTATAGGCTTGCTTCTGAACTTTTCCTAGTATGAAGTTCATTCCCTTCACAGTGCTCAAATATCACCTTCTCTGAGGCCTTAACTAGCCACCTAACCAAAACTGGACCTCCACCCATAACACCTGTTACCAAACTTCATTTTCTCCTAGTACATATCACTGTAGATTTTAACCATTTACCTTGTTTATTTTGTATTTCCTACATTTGCATATCAGCTTCAGAAGAGCAGGGATTTTCACTAATTTGTTTCACTGTTGTATCTACAGAGCTTAGAATAGTATTTAGGACACAACAAATGCTCAGTAAGTAATCAATGAATTAAAGAATCAAGATACAATCATGTTCCACGGAACTTCAACACAAGATGTAAATCCAGGATTCACAAATGTATAGGAAGCTCGTAGGAGCTTAGAAAGCTTTCCTTTACGGATTCATTGGTTTTCTTACATGATCTTCTTGTCCTCTTTCTGTGTCACTTACCTCACCAACTCTGAGGCTTCATGTTCATTGATCCAATGTGTGATTACTGAGTTTTCATTGCATACTCAGTTCCCACCAAGAACTCTACTAGATTCTCTCAACCTCCAAATTTCTGGAAGAGAGAATTTGATTGGCCAAGCCTGGGATAAAGTGCTCCCAGCCTCTTATGGGCAACCAATCACAGTCAAATGAAAAGGACCATGCAGGCAAAAAAAGGCTTTCACTCTTATGGATGTGGGGGAAATGTTCATTTCTTAGGTATCAAGGTATTTTCCAAGCTCATAGGCCCTCTTAGCAATTTTTATGACCTTCACCAAGTATTTAACCCCTTAATGTTGCTTTTTCTTTTTTTAATTAGAAAAATAGAAATAACAATACAGACTTATTTACCTTTTGTTTTGTTAAGGACTTGATACATGATAATGTCAAAAAATATGCTAGCTTTGTTTAAGAATTATAGAACCAGTTTTAATATGTGGTATAAAACCCATAATTATCTTCATTATTTGTCTTTCATAATTACCTTTGAGTGTACAGAGATAAAGACTGAGTGAAAAGCCTCTTCATCTATTTCAAGAGAGTTCATTTCACTTTAGTGTCTCCAGAACAAAGAGCAGTTTTGACTCGACTCTCTGTCATGGCTGTCTTTAGCTCACTGGTCTGTAACACTCATAAATATCACTCTGGCTGAGTCCCTGGAGTTATAAGAAGTGAGGGGCTAAGTTTAGGTCTTGACTACCCTACTGGCAACAAAGCCTTAATTGGCAATCAATGTGTGTGAGGCTGTTTAGGAAAGAATGAATAGGCTGCATGTGGACACCAGGGCTTAGACACTGGAATCAGAAAGAACTTTCTCTGAGAATCTGGTGTTGGAGCACGTGTTACTGTCCCTGTTCATCTGGCTGAAGAGAGAGGTTTATTCACAAAATAGATGAATCACTCTGTCAACTGTGACACCGCCATTGTCCCCACTGCTATCCTTTCTTACTAAAGGCATAATGGGTTGAACCCGGAAATGGGAGTTGGAAAGACCTAGGTTACAGGCTCAGCTGTGGTAATCTAATTGTTTTAGGTCATTTAATGAGCATCTCTGGACTTTGTTTTCTCCTTCCTAAATAGAGGAAATACACATTGGAACATATTTGATGCATACTAGTGGAAAAGTTTATGGACTATAGCAAATCAGGGTGTTCATACATGGACAACTCTCTACATGCAGAAGACAGGCATGACCTAGGTACTCATTTCCCTTGGTATTTTCTTCTTAATTTATTTTCTTTCACTTTCTGGTTTTGTGAGAAACAAGGGAAGGAGCTCTAAATTAATGAAGATAGGCGTGGCTTGGCCTGAAAATATTTTAAACATAAAATATATTGGGGGTAATGAGGGGGAGGATATAGGATTTGAAGATATGGAAGTTTTCTTATTGTGCTTTTTTTAATCATATCTGTAATCTTCAAAGGACATACCTAGAGCTCTAGGCTAGATGTTATAAGCAGGAAAACAGATCTCTGCCCCTTTTTTTCTCTTCAAGAGACTCAGATTCCAACATTAGAAATGGAACAGAGCTTCCAAGGTAAACAAGTAATATCCTCCACTAGGTAATGTATCCTCAAACCCAATAAGTGACAGACACATTCAGTTCAGAAGTTGAGAAAGACGGGACAAGGGAAAGAGTCTTAGTGAAGTTCAGCCCTAGAGGAAAGAAAGGATGATTCAGTTTGTCATAACTGAGAAGAGGGATGCAGTATGCCAAGTTAAGGAGTAACATGAGCCAAAAGGCACAATTAGATAACCACAGCTAGACTGGAAAGCTCTTGTGATGAAATAGTCAACAATGAGAAGGAAACATGAGTATTAGTCACCTTGGGGCTGATTTTCAGCATCAGAATAAGAGAAATTCAACTAAAAGTCAGTGAGAGTAATTTATGGTTGTGGCTAAGGACTTGGCCTTCAGTACCAGCTCTCCCCGGCTCATCCTCCTCTTCACACTTTCCATCCATTTAGACAAGGCTGATAGACACAGCCTGAACTGGCCTTTAGGAGAATGTGAAGGCAGCTCATTTACTACTGGCCCTTCCACCAAGTCCACCAGGTTTGCAGTGGCCTTACACCACTGGGGGTGCCCTCAGGGCACTGCCTGTATCCCAGCGCTGTCCTGAATGCTTCCACTTGGCCTCAAACTCACCTTCCTAAGGCTCTTGTTGGCTAACTGGATAAAATGACTGCGCATTAATGGTTATCAATGAATTAAAAAATGAACACTGGACCTCCCACACATTTAGACATTAGACATCAGGTTTGATTCTGGTCATTGGAAGTAGTTCCTTTGCACAAATCCAAAGAGGCGATCCTAATAGTGAGAAACGCCAGGCAGGGTGGGAGAAATAAGAGAATGCACTGACTTGTTTACCTACAGCTGATCACAACTGGTAGTCTGCTCTTGCTGTCCCTAAGCTGGGAGATCTTTCTCACAGCCTCCTGTGAGAGGCTTGCCTCCCTATTAAAAACACTACTCTCTCTCAAGAGTCAATTGAAATGTCACCACCCCAGAAATGCCTTCCCCCACCTCTTCCTTTATAAGCGCAATGACTAATTGACTGCTTGTTCCTCAGATTATCTTCAAGAAAATTTTCTCTTACTATCTTCAATTTACAAATGAGAAAACAGAGGTTTAGTGCAGCCAAGGACATGATCAAAGTTACAGATCTAGTAAAGTGGTTAGAGACATGGGATTAAAACGCTTAATGCAACCAACTATTCCATTCAAATTGTATTTATTCCTCCTCTATGCTCCCCTAAGAATGTTGTTTGTATCTTTATTATAGTAAGAAATGGCACAGTCTGCTTTGTACTATTGTAAAGTGTATACTCCACAGTTAGCCTCAATAAATTATGAACTCCTTGAGTTTAAGTGCCATACCTTATTCATCATTTTATCACCCATGGCACCTGGTGAGTACCTGGTGAGAAGAATATGCTTAATAAATTTTATATGAATGATAGGAAACAAATGAGAAAGTGTGATAAAATGTCCTTAAAGTTATTTTTGTCTGGATTTTTTTCACTTTTACCTGGGGCAGGTAAAAGTGTGTGTTTGTGTATGTGAATTTGTATGAAGTTCAAGGAAAACATCAGTCTACATTCATGTTGAATGCCTATGCCCATGTCTCTTGTGAACCATGTGGAGGTGGTAATACAGCAGAGATGGGTAGAGGAAGCCACTATTATTTTATAGAAGGAATATCTATGGGCTATATCCATAGAAATCCCAGGTAACAAAGCTAATGAAATTTCTAACATGCATCCCTAACAGAATCCCTTGCACATTTATTATTTAGTATAAATTGTATGGTGATGCTTTTTTTAAAAGCTTTTCCTGCTGGCTTCAGCTTTGAGATAAAAAGCATTTCTTGCCTGGCTCTGGTAGCTCTCAGCAAGCTGTGGGGATTTTAGAGGAATTCTAGCTTCCTTTTCTTTTTCTCTAGTGGTAAGGACTAGCTAGATAACATTTTTCATGATGGAAACATGTCCTGATCAAGGATCAAGAGAGCAGTGCCCTTCTTCAAAACTCAGTGAAGGAAAATAATCTTGCAAGGGTGTCTCAAGCCTTTCCTTGGTCCCCATTGCCAATCCAGACAGACATTCACTTTGTAGGATCAAACCCTGAGCCAGATATGATTTGGCAGCCTCTTGGCTGGATGCTAGGTTTACTTCACAACATCTTCAGCTGGAAAATTATTCTGAATTGTTTTTAAAAAGTATAATTCCCCCTCTTCCCCTCAGAGCTCTCTGATTCATCTTTCTTAAAAAGAAGAGCAATAGGCTTAGCAATAGATTGGAGGTTCTCAGATGAGCTGTGACCACACTTTATTTCTTTTAAGGAGGTAAACAATGCACCAAATGTATGTCACCTTTCAGGGAGGCAAAAATGAAGGCCAAAATTGATTTTTTTTATTGCTACTACTCTCTGCCTCTGTCCAGTTCAGATCCAGGCATCTTTGATATGTATCACAGGCTAAACAGCAACAAGAAGATGGCTGAGTACATACGATCTAATAAATAAGGTCAGACAATTTGTATAAAGTCTTTGCTCTGCAGCGCACTAACTGTAACATTCAACAGTTTCCTGACTTGAGTCTACTTTTATAAAATGGGTATACAGGACTTCAAGGCAGGGCACATGGGTTCAATCTGTGGTGTGGGAAGATTCCACATGCCACAGGGCAACAGAGCCTGGCACCCGCCACCGCTACTGAGCCCATGAGCCACAACTACCGAAGCTCGTGCACCCTAGAGCCTGTGTTCTGCAGTAAGAGATACCACCTGGCACACCGCAGCTAGAGAGTAGCCCTTATTCTCCACAACTAGAGAAAGTTGTAGAGAAAGCAGTCTGTATGTAGCAAAGAAAACATAGTGCACCCAAAAATAAGTAAATAAAAATTGCAAAAAATAATAAAATGGGTGTACAATAGTGTCTGCCTCATGCTGTGATTGTGGGGATTAAAAGCAATGATAACAATAAAGCTCTTAGCATAATAACTGTTATGCAATTTTGAGTTGTCTCATAGTGTTCTTATTACAATAATCAAGGTTTTCCCGACTGGATTCAAGTCCTCATTTGACCATGCAGCAGATGTGTGTGCTCAGGCACATTCGTTGATATCTCAATTTCTTATCGTCTCATCTTTAAAATTAGGCTAATCACAGTAACTTTGTTGGATAGTTATAAGCATTAAGTACTAATGCAAGTAAAACACGTAGCACAAAGTCTGATTTATAATACTGAACTTAATAAATATTATCACTAAAATTTATTAGGAATATTAGTATAATTATTATTGCTGTTGTTATAACCAATTGCATGCTTTTGGAACAAGAACAGACATCTCTGTAGCATCTTTGTCTAGCTTTCCTTAACCACTCAAGTGGTTGTAGCCAATCCCAATGCTGAGTTCCTAAAGCAACAAGTCAAGTGGCATTACTCTGCCACTGGGAAAAAGATGCCACTTTGACGGTAGGGTGGTCAGTCATTTGATTGAAAAGAATATTTTCATGGGCATTCACAACTACATTTCTCAGGCCTGACTTGTTCCTCTCCCTCCCTCTATCTCTATAACACACTGGGTTCATAGGTACTTATTATTAATAGGAACTTTGATACTAGGTTTAAGTTATCCCTGTTTATCTTTCCTCTGAAAGCTCTCAGTTTCTCTGAGTCTTGTTTGCAAGGACAGGCCCCCGACTCTGACTATAGCCTACAGAGGCAGACATCTCGTTTGTTACATACCACTTAGAGAGGAAAGAGACATTTGTACCCATTTGCTCTGTTTGCTCATACTCTGTTTGCTCCTCAACAAGCAGATGTCTTAAAACCCTGACTCCCAGTATGCACACCCACATACAATCTTCTTTTCTCCAACACCCTCATTTCCTGGAAGCTGTGACAAAATGGTTTTCTGCTTTACCTCCTGTCTCTTTGACTATTCCTTCTCAGTCTCTTTTGTGAGCTCCTGTTTCTCATCCTTATGAGAGATCCTCAAAGTTATATTTTTTTTCTTTTTGAGTATTATGCTTCTTCCAGGGTTCCTGATCTCCACAAATAGGTCCATCCATTTCCTTAAGCCAGTAACCTCCACAGCCTCCTTAAAGTCTTATTCTTCTCACTCAAAAATGACCCCTTCTCCCACCAAGAAACCACTAAGTTCTGTTGATTTTACAGTCGTTGTCATTTCTTGACTCCATATACATTTCTTTTCCCTATTTCTATTATCCTAGTTTGGGTCATAATGTCACTTGAATCAATGCAATGGCTTCTTTATTGATTCTGCTATTGCTGAACTTGCTTCACATCCTTCAAAATCATTCTCCATAGTATAGCTAAGGTGATCTTCCTAGAACATAAGTGTGGTCATGACAGAGCAACACTTAAGACATGTCAGTGCTTTCCACATCTCTCTAAACTTGATCTTTCTCCGGTCTCCATGCGCATCATCAGTTTGGATGATGTCAAGAACTCAGCATACATCTAGGGTCTCCTGTTTCCATACACGCTACTTGCTCACCTTTTAAAATCTCCCTTTTCTCACTTGTATACACAACGTAAGTAACCTCATCCTGCTAGTTTTAGTGCAGAAGTTGCTTCCTCCAGAAAGCTTTTCCCATACATCCAAGTTTGGATATGATAACTCTATTATGTGCTCAGTGACTTGCCCCACTTCATCTACTTTGTCACTGTTGATTTACTTTCTGTGTTCTTCACTACATAAATATTCATGACCAATAGCAAAGAGGACCTGTATCATTCATGCTCATATATGTGTCCCCAGCATTGGACTGGGTCCTCATCAGTAACGAAGGGAATGAGGGAGGGAAGAAAGAGAAATGGTAGAAAAAACCAAAGATGAAGGCAAGGATGCTACAACAACATCTCAGCATAAGACTACCTCCAAGGAAATACCTTATTGATACCTAAGTGAGTTTTATGCCTGCAAATTCATTGCCGTTTAGTTTATCATGGTCATGTTTTACATTTTTTTCCCTTCTTGTGTTTAATTGCCAACTGAACTCTTTACTCCAAACAAATAAGTAGATTTGCAGTCGAATAAAGCTGAAATTTCAAGCATACCTGTAAACAACATTAAATACTCTTCTGTTGATAGAAAATAACACAAAACTTTCCCCCTCATATTTTTTTTTTTTGAGGCTCTACTCAGTGCAGTGGAATTGTCCAAACTCTGAATCATGTGTTCTAATTATCCTGTGTTTGCATCTCAAAAAAGCACTAACTTCTGCCTGTTAAATGGTAATTATATCTTATTAGTGTTAAGTGTCTTAACTTTGAATCACTGTTTTTTTCAGTCCCTAATTATAAAGTTGAGGAAGGAAAAAAAAATTAACTAACAAAAAACTGACAACAAAGTGAATTTGAATTCAGGCAGCCTCCAGAAAATGAAAAAAGATCACTGAAAAGATGATCATTGACTCAAGTTAGTGGTTTCAATGTGTCTAATTGAAAAAGAAGTTATGGCTGATAACGACAATTTTGATGACAATGACTGGTGATGACATTAATGATGAGGATAATTCATATTTTGTAAACTCCTGTAGTATGCCAGGCAGGTTGATAATCCTTTTTACATGGGTCATTTTAATCTCTTTATTGTGGTAAGCCCAAAGGAGAGATACTATTAGTATTATTATCATTTCTATTTTATGGGTGAGAAAACTGAGGATTAAATTGTTAACTAATTTGCCAAAGATCCTGTAGCTAACTGATGGGTAGACCAGAATTCAAATTCAGGCTATTCAACTCAAAATATCTATTTAACCTCAGGCCCAGGAAACCTCTCTCAGAGTGAGCGTAATACTGGTGAAGTCTTTGAATCTGTTAGGTTTGCAGAGTTTAGCAGACAGTAAATTACTTATTTCCTTTTCTGATATTTTGCTCATTATTAGAATTTATTATAAGACTTCAGCACTGGGTTAGACCTGGGGAAGAAATTAGCAGTTTCCAGTCACTGTCTTTCTTATTTCAAAAAATTAGAACTCTGCATTTAAAAATTTAAGAATAATCTTTTCAAAAAGGTATTTTTCAGATGCTCTTGATAACACATGATAAACACTGAGACTTTTAAAATATAAATACTTAGGAATAATTTGATTTTACCTACAAATACTTACTTTGTTTCAGTAAAGTCAGAATTTCTCATCAGTTTTCTACAAATTATAAAATCTCTTTATGCCTCCATATTCTGAATTGTATAATACACTAACTTTATCAAAATCAGGATGTTGTTATAAATGCAAGCTGATATATTTTAAGTGAAGCAGTTAGCACACGCCTAGAACACTGTAGGTGCTCAGTAAAAGCCAACTGTTTTTATAACTGGAGTTTACAGGTTAGAAACTCCTTTTGCAATTGACTGTGTGTGTACGTAAGTCATTCAGTCATATCTCACTCTTCTCAACACCATGGATTGTAGCCCTCAAGGTTCTTCTGTCCGTTGGATTCTCCAGGAAGGAATCAAGAGGGAGTAGTCACTCCCTCCTCCAGGGGATCTTACCGACCCAGGGATCGAACCTACATCTGCTTCATTGCAGTTGGATTCCCTACCACTTGAGCCACTAGGGAAGCCCATGATTGACTCTACATAGACTCAAACACTCTTTAGGTTGGTTTCAAAGACAGAGAACAGCTTGTTGATAAATCCCTTTTGACAGCTTATCGTATATCTCAACAAACCGCAGTCTATTTGTTGCCCTAGAAGATTCGTAACTTTAAGTTAAGGGTAACTCTGGCTTTGCTTTTCTAGTTTCTAATGAACTATAAAGGTATTCTTTTCCTGTCGCCTGTCTTGCTTATTCATTCATGTGGCAGAGAACAGAAAGCTACAAGTAGATAAGTTTCTACAGCAGCAGCATGAATTCCATGACAATTTTTTAAATTAGATTTCTCAGTCATTCTGTTCTTTTTTTTTTTAATGACTTTTCTGCCATAGGGTGCATGTCTATTTTCCACACTTAATGTGTATAGGACACAAATGCACACACACATAAACATAAGCATAGCTTTTGCCATTTGGGATGCTCTGTGGGAGCCAGTTTCAACTGTTTTCATCAGAAATTTTAATCTATGACTCTGGACTTTGCTAACTGAAGCTTGGCTTCCTTGTCACACAGTCTCTACATAGATTTGGGATGGTTCCAAAAAGGTAGAAGCTCTGGTAGCGGTGGTAACACTCACCAACCTTCTTTCTCCAGTAAGCGTGTTCTGTCACTACTTCTGGATGGCATCCTGAGAGCGGAGGTGACATGTGACACTATCAGGGTGACCTGGTGGAAGTTCATGCTCAAATCTTCCCAGTCTCCTTCTGCCTGCAACATTGACAGACAAGGTCATGAGTCGCAGATGGTACCACTCTTGGATGGAATGATTAATCCAATTGAATACTTGAGTCACCACAAGGAGAGCTGCTTGCTACTACCATGGACTCAGTGAGAAAGAGAAAAACAAATAAATTTTTGATTAGTTTATCAGGTGATTTGGTGGATTTTGTTACTTTAACATAATTTCTCTTCTCCTAACTAAAAGGAAGAATATCAGCCTTCTAGCTTACAAATCCTAGAGCAAGAGAATATTTTGCCCAATAGTTTAAACAACATCTTAGATAGTCCTGTTTGAATCAAATGACCACTCCTGAACCATCACTGCGCCCATTGTGATTGACTGCTTGGACTGGCTAGTCCTATCCTGTGTCATGACCTACACCTTAGATGGAGATGAAAAGAGTAAAATACACAACATCATCACCTGGATTGAAAGTGACTACTGTGGAGTGACAGAAGAATGGTTCTCCAAAGTACACCCTCGAAAGTGCAGGGTGTTGATAGCTTCTGAGACCCATCTCTTGCTGACATGTAGTCATCTTGCTATAATAAGTGTTGTTGAGAAAGTCATACATTTGCCTCTCTCAAGTGCTTAAGTGACATACAGTTTGGGCTTTTTACTTTTACTGTCATCAAACACTTTATGGAGAAAGTGAACCCACGTGGTTGGGAGTTAAGAAATCTGAGAAAACCTGAGTCAGACCTAATAATATATGTCCTTATAATAGCTCTATACAGTATCTCACCTCCAATTCAATTCAACAAACCCATATGGAGACTTTGCTAAGTCAAATATATAGTGCTCAGTGATGGGGAAGCATCACCATGAACAAAGCTAGTGGAGGTGATGGAATTCCAGTTGAGCTACTTCATATCCTAAAAGATGATGGTGTGAAAGTGCTGCACTCAATATGCCAGCAAATTTGGAAAACTCAGCAGTGGCCACAGGACTGGAAAGGTCAGTTTTCATTGCAATCCCAAAGAAAGGCAATGCCAAAAAATGCTCAAATTACTGCACAATTGCACTCATCTCACATGCTAGTAAAGTAATGCTTAAAATTCTCCAAGCCAGGCTTCAGCAATACATCAACCATGAACTTCCAGAATTTTAAGCTGATTTTATTTTTTTATTATTTTAAATTTTCTTTACTTTATTGTGTTGGTTTTTCCATACAATGACATGAAACCGCCGTGGGTCTACATATGCTCCCCCTCCAGAACCCCCCTCCCTCCTCCTTCCCGACTCCCGTCCCCCGCCCAGGACATCTAGGACAATAAACTGTGGAAAATTCTGAAAGAGATGGGCATACCAGACCACCTGACCTGCTTCTTTAGAAATCTGTATGCAGGTCAGGAAGCAACAGTTACAAGTGGACATGGAACAACAGACTGGTTCCAAATAGAAAAAGGAGTACATCAAGGCTGTATATTGTCACCCTGCTTATTTCACTTATATGCAGAGTACATAATGAGAAACACTGAGCTGGAAGATGCACAAGCTGGAATCAAGATAGCTGGAAGAAATATCAATAACCTCAGATATGCAGATGACACAACCCTTGCAGCAGAAAGTAAAGAAGAACTAAAGAGCCTCTTGATGAAAGTGAAAGAGGAGAGTGAAAAGGTTGGCTGAAAGCTCAACGTTCAGAAAGCTAAGATCATGGCATCCGGTCCCATCACTTCATGACAAATAGGTGGGGAAACAGTGGAAACAGTGTCAGACTTTATTTTGGGAGGCTCCAAAATCACTGCAGATGGTGACTGCAGCCATGAAATGAAAAGATGCTTACTCCTTGTAAGGAAAATTATAACCAACCTAGATAGCATATTAAACAGCAGAGACATTATTTTGTCAACAAAGGTCTGTCTAGTCGAGGCTATGGTTTTTCCAGTAGTCATATATGGATGTGAGAGCTGGACTATAAAAAAACTGAGCACAGAAGAATTGATGCTTTTGAACTGTGATGTTGGAGAAGACTCTTGAGAGTGCCTTGGACTGCAAGGAGACCCAACCAGTCCATCCTAAAGGAGATCAGTCCTGGGTGTTCATTGGAAGGACTGATGTTGAAGGTGAAACTCCAATACTTTGGCCACCTGATGTGAAGAGCTGACTCACTGGAAAAGACCCTGATGCTGGGCAAGATTGATGGCAGGAGGAGAAGGGGACAACAGAGGATGCGATGACTGGTTGGAATCACCAGCTCAATGGACATGAGTTTGGGTAGACTCTGGTGATGGACAGGGAGGCTTGGTGTGCTGCAGTCCATGGGGTCACAAAGAGTCGGACACGACTGAGTGGCTGAACTGATGGGGAGGTTACAAACTAGTGGGACAATCTGGTCAGTCTAAGTGGGATCTGGAACAAGGTGTAGGTGTAATTTTCAAAAGAAGGAAAAATTGAAAGGAAAAAAAACAGCAGTCAGAATAGACCTTGACTGATTATTAGGATGCCTATTATTAGAAGATGAATGAAATGGCATTCCAACCTCAGAGGTCAGTGTGAAGGAAGAAGTGAAAGTTTGTGTGGTTGCTGGAAGGATAACATAACAGTATGGGAGTCTGCAAGTATGGTCCTAGAAGGAAACAAAAAAAAACAGGCAAAATTCACCCAAGTAAAATTAAGATTTAATTAACTCTATTTAACAAAACTCTTGAGAGTCCCTTGGACAGCAAGGAGAAACCAGTCAATCCTAAAAGAAATCAACCCTGAATATTTATTGGAAGGACTGATGCTCAAGCTGAAACTCCAATACTTTGGCCACTTCATGCGAAGAGCCAACTTATTGGAAAAGACACTGATGCTGGGAAAGTTTGAAGGCAGGAGGAGAAAGGGATGACAGAGGACAAGATGGGTGGATGGTATCACCAATTCAATGGCCAGGAGTTTGAGCAAGGAGATTGTGAAGGACAGGGAAGCCTGGTGTGCTATAGTCCATGGGGACACAAAGAGTTGTGCATGACTGAGTGACTGAACAATAATAGCCATGATTCATGAATTGGATAGGATCCAGTCTAGCAAATAGAAAAGGGGATTGAAGGGGTAACTCAGGTGGGTTACCTCATCACTGCTAACCAGGAAATTCTGACTGACTGGGTTAACACTGTATTCTTGGTAGAAGTTGAAGTTTGCATTTAGGTTAGGTATTAAGTATTGGTTTGCTAATATGGGGCTCAGCACAAGTGACTTCATTCATGGCCTACCATTGCTTTCAATAGGCTAAACAGTACAATTAAAGATTCTAATGGGGATTTTGCAAGATATTTGGAAGTTCAGTTCAGTTGCTCAGTCATGTCCGACTCTTTGCGACCCCATGAACTGCAGCACACCAGGCCTCCCTGTCCATCACCAACTCCCGGAGTCCACCCAAACCCCTATCCATCAAGTTGGTGATGCCATCCAGCCATCTCATCCTCTGCCACGCCCTTCTCCTCCTACCCCCAATCCTTCCCAACATCAGGGTCTTTCCAAATGAGTCAACTCTTCGCATGAGGTGACCAAAGTATTGGAGTTTCAGCTTCAACATCAGTCCTTCCAATGAACACCCAGGACTGATCTCCTTTAGGATGGACTGGTTGTATCTCCTTGTAGTCTAAGGGACTCTCACAAGTCTTCTCCAACGCCACAGTTCAAAAGCATCAATTCTTTGGCGCTCATCCTTTTTCACTGTCCAACTCTCACATCCATACATGACTACTGGAAAACCATAGCCTTGACTAGACAGACCTTTGTTGGCAAAGTAATGTCTATACTTTTCAATATGCTTTCCTTACAAGGAGTAAGCGTCTTTTGATTTCATGGCTGCAGTCACCATCTGCAGTGATTTTTGGAGCCCCCCAAAATAAAGTCTGACATTGTTTCCACTCTTTCCCCATCCATTTCCCATGAAGTGATGGGACCAGATGCCATGATCTTAGCTTTCTGAATGTTGAGCCTTAAGCCAACTTTTTCACTCCCTCTTTCACTTTCATCAAGAGGCTTTTTAGTTCCTCTTCACTTTCTGCCATAAAGGTGGTGTTGTCTGCATATTTGAGGTTATTGACATTTCTCCCAGCAATCTTGCTTCCCACTTGTGTTTCTTCCAGTCCAGCATTTCTCATGATGTACTCTGTGTATAAGTGAAATAAGCAGGGTGAAAATATACAGCCTTGACGTACTCCTTTTTCTATTTGGAACCAGTCTGCTGTTCCATGTCCAGTTCTAACTGTTGCTTCCTGACCTGCATACAGATTTCTCAAGAGACAGGTCAGATGGTCTGGTATTCCCATCTTTTTCAGAATTTTCCACAGTTTATTGTGATCTACACAGTGAAAGGCTTTGGCATAGTAAATAAAGCAGATGTTATTTGGAAGGGTTACATGAAACTATATAACATACCATAACAGAAATAGTAGGAAGTAATTAAGACAGGTAGAGGCAAGGAGAAAATCAAAAACACCTGATAGGAGTTTGGCCTTTGGAAAAGAAATAACCCTGCTGCCAACACAGCCTAACAGAGACAGACAGTTCATGGAACAATGATCCTAGCCTCCAGTACTCTGATACTTCTCTGCTGTTTCCCATTGGCCAAATCCAGTTGAAAGCTCAGCTGGGGTCACCTGTGTAGATGAGAATCCTGGGTCCTGGAGTGGAATGGAACAATGGAGATGTGCAGGAATGAGAATGAATTGCAGCACACATAAAGAAAGGGGTGGAGTAAGGGATGAGCCTGAAAAGGTTTGGCAGCAAGAAAATGATAGGGAACAACCTATTATGAAAAAGAAGTATCCTAGATTTTAATAATTCTGTAAAAGTAAAAAACACATATTACACACAGTATTTCTGAAAAGCTCTCTTATATGACTATTATCTCAAATATTACCAGTTGGTAGCTCAGCTGATAAAGAATCTATCTGCAATGCAGGAGAGCCTGGTTTGATTCCTGAGTCAGGAAGATCCCCTGGAAAAGGGATAGGCTACCCACTCCAGTATTCATGGGCTTCCCTGGTGGCTCAGCTGGTAAAGAATCTGCCTGCAATGCAGGAGACCTGGGTTCAATCTCTGGGTTGGGAAGAGTCCCTGGAGGAGGGCATAGCAACCCACTCCAGTATTCTTGCCTGGAGAATCCCCATGGACAGGGGAGCCTAGTGGGCTGCAGTCTATGGGATTGCAAAGAGTAGGACACGACTGAGAGACTAAACACAGAACAGCACACATTAAAAAAGACCCGAAAGTTAGACAATAACGCAAGCTAATTTGGTGTTTGTAAGAAAGCATTTTTTAGGTTTTTTAATACAATAATATACACTGCGAATGTAAAAAAGCAAAATATAATAATACAGTATTTCCAAAATATATTTAGCCATGAAAATTTTTAAATAAAACAGAGTTCAGTAGAGTCAATTGAAGAATTACAACTTGGTACAACCTCACTTACTCTGTTTTATGATATATTTTATATTCAAGGTCCAATACTTTGGCCACCTTATACAAAGAGCTGACTGGAAAAGACCCTGATTCTGGGAAAGATTGAGAGCAGGAGGAGAAGGGGGTGACAGAGAATGAAATGGTTGGATGGCATCACCAAATGAATGAATATGAGTTTCAACAAACTCCAGAAGATAGTGAAGGACGGGAAAGCCTGGCATGCTACAGTCCAGGGGGTAAAAAAACAAGTCAGATACAACTTAGCATCTGTGTTTTTAACAATCTGTATTTTTAGTTACTTGAGAACAGGCAGGTGCCTTCTAAAACTATTTCGATCCTAAGCACTTTGCCTATCACTAGGGGGCTGGAGATGGTGAATAGAAAAGAGATCTCTATCTGAAAATGATTAAAGATTCAAAGTAGAGAATTGAGACATGCTAGTAACCTGTAGTGTAGATAGGAGAGTTATGGAAGGACAGAGGTCAGTGAGGTGTGCATGTGTTAAGTCACTTCAGTCAGGGTCAGGGAGGTACACTGGTACTTTTGAAAAGTGTAAACCACAAGGAGGAATAAATTAGGGAACTGAAGTTATATAGACCTTAAAATGGTATGGTAGCCACAGGAAGGAAATGTGGCCAGTTTGCTAAAGCTGTAAGCAGTTCAGTGGGACAAAGAACAAAAACATCCATGAGGAAGAATGAAATTCATCCCCCCAAAACGATGCTTCTTTTTTGGTCCCAGGCTCCTCCAGCATGTTTGTCTTTTATTCTAAATGTATATCAGTTGGGTGTTGTGCTTAGGATCCATTTCCTGAAAAGCCATTTTAAGTAGTGGAGATTCAATAATCATGTCTCACTGATTGAAGGATGATGGAATAATTTCACCATGTCTTACTCAATGATTAAATGAAAAAAAAATATAAAGTACATACTGTTACACAGAGTCAAGTTGTCTAATCCCTTCCCCATATTTGGTAAATGAAAAGGGTAAAATTGAGCCTGCCGAATGCCAGAAAAGTTTCCAAATAAATGAACCAGGAAGGCAGAGAGAAGAGACACTTTTTGGAATACATATGGTTAGAACAGGGCTTATAAATCCCATCTGTCTATGAACCACGTGCAATGAACAGACACTGTACATACAGTCTGTCAATATCTCTGTCCTCTCACCACTAAGCCTATTCCAATCCTAGCTTGGGGAACCTTCTGGGGCCAATCAACAGTTTATCTGAAGGAGTCAGAGGGCTCTAGAACTGCCATTCCAAGGGCAAAGGGAGAGTGCAATTGTATTATAGCAAAGAGTAACCTTGGGTTTGAAGGAGCTTTCTGTAACTTTCAGGGGGTGGGGGGAATGGGGAGGATATTGTATTGCTTGGAGCTTGCAAGTTTAAAAAAATTATGCCATTTTTTTAGAATTACTTAGAACCTCACCTCTGGCTAACTGCGGATAAGAGTACTTTACACTGTTAATGTACGGGTGGCTTCTTTAGAAACGGCACTGACCTTGAGATGACTGAAAATTTAGAGTAAAAGTCTTGATGCAGTTCATAAAATTTGATTCAAATGAAAAGTCTAATATAGGGCTACTTGAATATTACACAAAAAACCTGTCCATCCTTGAATTCATGGAAATTGAAGCAGGGGGCACACAAGGGACTCAGCAAGCACCAGGGATATTAGGGGGTGGAGGGTAAAAAAGAGAGTGTTTTGCATTCACTATATTTGTTTTTCTCCTTACTAGAGGATAGAAAGCGGATGGCTTGATGTTTGAAATAATGCAGTGTATTTCCTCAATTCAGAGATGATCATTTGCTCCTCTTTCAAATACGAACATCTTAAAAATTCTGGGTGAAATTTTACATTTTCTATAAGCTATGAGAGGTCACAGAGTGGTGGCAGTCATTGACTGGGCGTGCACAGACTTGGATGAAATTCCTTATGACGTAACTAGACCCTTTGATGTGTCGGTCAAGAAGCTATTTAAGGATCATGTGAAGATGGAATATATCATTGGCTTTCCAACAAGTGGTTATTGTCTAAAAACCTTACACTATCCCTTTCTAATAACATACCAGCACCAGAATTTAATGATTAGAGATTAGCAACAAAGAAAAATTTTGGAAGACAATAATGGAGCACTATTAATTAACACATTTAATGGCACAAATAAGATATTGTAAAAAAAAATGTTGATGAATCTGAATCAAAGAGTGATTGAGACTGAAAGCTGGAAAAAAGTAGACAAATTACACAATGAGCTAATTTTGCTATCGTTATTTGAAAGGTTTCAGGAAAAACTTGGTATCTAGAGAAGAAATGTGTCTGAAGTGTACAGTGTTTAATGTTTTTGATGAAAAAAATGGAAAATTCAGCTTTTTAAGGCTATTTCACTGGCAATTTTAAGTTGAATTGCTATTTCAATGTAGATTTGTTGAGAAACAATTTCGTGTTCATTAATTTCCTCAATGAATTGGTCAGCCATTTATTATTTGTTGCATGTCTCTTTTGGTAGCTTGATCTGAATAATTAAGTCTTTGCATGATAGGAAAATAAAAACTTCTAAATCTATAGCTGACCCATGGGAACACTAATTTAAAATGCATTAACATGGCCCAGCCTGAGTTAAGTGTTTACATGGATCTTAATTTCCCTTTTCATTGATGACTACATCATTACCTATATAAATTATTATATATCCACGGGGAAAGTGCTATTCTTTTTCAGCTCTCAGTTTCCTCATCTGTGCAATAAGGAGGGAAAGAGTTAACTGGGCAATTTTAAGTCATTTTATGCTTTGGATACTTATGCTTTCCTTGTATTAAAAATCATTAACATTTTAGGCTGAGATAGGTCATTGATAAGATCAGTGATTGACAGAGTGTGTTTACAGGTGCAGTGGAAAGGACATAAAGCTTGATTTATGTGACCTTGGCCAGTTCACCAATTCTGGGCCACAGTTTCCTCATCGGTAGGAGAAACAGTACAAAGCATCCATGAACCTCTGAGCTACTATCATTTTTTTTTGTAAGCATAAGCACCCACAGGGTGGTGGAAAATTGGGAACTAGACCCTCAGGAATTTTGTCTCATTCTAGCGGAAAATAACTCTCAAGTCAAATATCAACTTATATTTTAAGCAAACTTCAATTGTGGGTTGGGATACACAGAAAGAGTGAAATTTCTTCCTGCAATTGGTATTCTCTACTGTTCCTTCAATGGCTGTCTGAATAGACCTCTCCTACGGTCTGCATCAATAAATTCATTTATTAGTAAATATATATCAAGTGCCTATTTTATGCAAGGCATAGTTTTAGGAGTTGGCTTTCCTAGCCTAGAGGAACACAATCTGATCAATTTATTCAAAATAAGGTTAGGGACTCCTAGGAATCCTTGCAGGTTACTCTCTGTAGGGGAAACAATTAGAAACACAGATGACCCTTCTGGTAGTCTGAACTCTGCTCCTTCCTGATTAACAATCTAATCAACAATATTAGTTTAGTACTTAGTGTAGAATTATGTACAGGTGCAAGTATTTGTGAAGTAATAATAAACTGGATCAGTTTTTGCCTCATCAAGAGTGATCACATATTTGTGTTTTTCAGTTCCTCTTGTGGGGCCATTTGGGGGCACTAAAGTGTTACTAAATTCTCAGGATATTTGAAGTCAACACACAAAATGACTTTTTAAAAAATACAACACTCAAACTTTCTATTGTTTTCAGATCAAAGGGATATTTAGAAAATTTCAACTGTTTGTCACTTTGGCACTTTTAATTTCTTTTCCAACCCTACAAATATTATAAGTTATATAACCCCATAAATACTGACATTTCTACTTCCACTTTTGAGCTTAATCACTTAGTATTCATGTGGCACATAGCATTTGTAAATCACTTCATAATAATTAATTTGTTAAAGAAAAACACAGATGGATATTTTGGTATTCAAATGATATTGAACCCTGGTATTTCCTTTAAATATGTATAAATATATATACCTGTAATTCCTAATATTTCCAAATGTTTTCTAATTATGAAAATTGAAAAATTTTTTTTCAAACTGACTTTCCATTTCTATATTCCAAAACTCTATCATTCTGGTATTCCAATTTTGGTGTATTTTAGCAAATAAAGTATAATTTTGTTGTTGTTCACTCAGTCGTGTCCATCTCTTTGTGACCCCATGGACTGCAGCACACCAGGCTTCTCTGTCCCTCACTATCTTCCAGAGCTTGCTCATACTCACGTCCACTGAGTCAGTGATGCTATCCAAACATCTCATCCTCTGTCTCCCCCTTCTCCTCTTGCCTTCAATTTTTCCTAGCATCAGGGTCTTTTCCAATGAGTCTGTTCTTTGTATCAGGCGGCCAAAGTATTAGAGTTTCAGCTTCAGCATTAGTCCTTCCAATGACTATTCAGGACTGATTTCCTTTAGGGTTGACTGGCTTGATCTTCTTACTATCCAAGGAACTTTCAAGAGTCTTCTCCAGCACCACAGTTTGAAGGCATCAATTCTTCACTGCTCAGCCTTCTTTATGGTCCAACTCTCACATCCATACATGACTACCAAAAAAACCATAGCTTTGACTAGACTGACTTTTGTTGGCAAAGTAATGTCTTTGCTTTTTAATATGCTGTCTAGGTTTGTCATAGCTTTTCTTCCAAGGAGCAAGCGTCTTTTAATTTCATGGCTGCAATCACTGTCTGCAGTGATCCTACTTTATAAATTTATTACTATCATGGAGATTCGTCTACAGGTTTTTGATATAACCATCCACCAAGGGTGGTTAAGAAGACTCTCTTGAACAAATAAAGAATAAGTATATTATTTTTCTTAATGCTTTACTTCATTTTTATAACTTTATATTCCTATAGGTTCTCTTTACACATCTCTGAACCAAGCATTCCTGATCAATAATAATATTACATCTCCATATGTATCTGCCTCCTTCATGCTTTTCCTCTTCTTTAAATACAGGTATCAGGGTAACTATTGTAAATCCCATAAAATTAAGTCAGTGACATTACAAATCTAATAATTAGAGAGCTTACTTAAAGTAAAAGAAAATAAATACTATTTTATATTTGTTGTGTAACATGTATAATAGAACATGTACATACAAAAAATGCTCATTAAAAGACAAAAATCATTAAAAATAAAGCATGACCTAGTTATACAGATTATATATTTCAAAATAAAACTGGAAAATCTGATCCACCTCCCAAAAATGGTTTGAGAGAGAGAAAAAAGGGAACAAGCACATGAAATAATAACATTAACAATAATAAAGAAAATATGACTATAGATTCATAAGCTCTTTGAAAAATTATAAGTAAATACTGAATTATATTTTATAATCTAGAAAATCTACAGGCTATATTGCAATAGAAGATACAAATCTGAATGGGTAAATGTAGGGATGTCATAGATATAGTTTCAGCACACTCCATCAAAGGAACTAGGCCCAGTTTGTTTTACCAGAGATTCGCAACACACAGCATTAAGAATGGCCTGGTTTTTGTATTATTTAAAATTATAGCAACTGAGTAAAATTCGGAAAGAATTTTAGTCAAAGATAAGCTTGGAAAAAAACATATGAACAGTAATATATGAACTCCTTTTCAGAAAAATAAGTCTTATAGAACATTTTGGTTCACATAGTACTTATATATGTACAAGCTAAAAGTTAGGTTGAAAAGTGAAAGTGAAATCGCTCAGTCATGTGTCTGACTCTTCGCGATCCCATGGACCGCAGCCTACCAGGCTCCTCCGTCCATGGAATTTTCCAGGCAAGAGTACTGGAGTGGGTTGCTATTTCCTTCTCCAGGGGGTCTTCCTGACCCAGGGATCAAACCCGGGTCTCCCTCATTACAGGCAGACACTACCATCTGAGTCACCAATTCCATACTAGTTTTAGCTTTTTTACCTTAAACCCTAAAAAAAATACACACAAAAGAAATGAATACCTATAAAAAAATGAAAGATTATAGAATGTATTTCTAGTTACCCAATTTCAACTATTACATTAAGGTAAATAAGTGGTATAGGACTTGATAGAGGAAAGGCCTATTTTTCTGTTTTTTAGACACTAAGCTTAATAAAACCAATAATGAGTATGCCTGTTCACATACATATTTTTTTTAAATTATTAAAAAGTTCAAGGTTCAGTTTACTAGTTACAAATCATCAGAACTAATAATTTTTCAAAAACTCTGCTAATGAGCAATCTCACACTCTTCAAACCTCAATTTTAATCAGGTGCCATACAACAAGTCTGTAGATATGCCAAATTCACTTGAAAATAAATTAGCATTGTGGTACTTTGAAAGCAGGCATTAAATGGCTATTTTATCTTTTATTGCCAGAATAGAAGTAGATAAAATCTTCATTACTTATTTATAACTTCATTTACTTTTACAAATTAATAGTTTGAGGCAAAGACTATATCTGTGCTTCTCATTTCTGGCTGCACTTCAGAAATATTTATTAAAAAAAAAAAAAAACCTGTGTCCAAGCCCCAACTTTATGGATTCTGGTTTAATCTAGAGTCAGGCCCAAGACTGTATAGGGTCCTGGGGCTTCCTAATCACACAATGTATATACATGTAACTTTAAGACATCATTAACTGTCATGATTAAATTCTTCTGGGTGTGGTATGCCCATATTAATATGTTCTTTAAGAATGACCCAGTTCTTCACTTTTTTCTATTGCTTGTTGCCTGTACATCTTCAATTTTTCAATCTAACCTTGGTGAGAATGCCATCTTAAGCATAAAAGCAAAGTAGGACATTGGACTTGATAAAAGTTCTCAGTTGTGGGGTGCTGATCCACATAACCCACATAACATTATGCTTAGATGTGTATAATTTTAGAATGCTATCAAAATAGAGCACTATATGTAAGTATCTTACAATGAGAATAAAATCTATAGAATATTGGTGTCCTTGGGTTTCAGTTTGTGAAACAGTTAGAAATCAATGTAACATATAAATACATATGCAAATATTCTACATAACTAATATATAACTGAATCCAACTATACTTTAAAGAAGTGACATATTATGATTAATAAGGATTTTTTTTTACAAAGAAGGTAAATATCACTAGATCATCAAAAAAGCAAAGGAATTCCAGAAAAACATCTACCTCTGTTTTATTAACTATGCTAAAGCCTTTGACTGTGTGGATCATAACTAACTGTCAGTTTAGTTCAGTTCAGTCGCTCAGTCGAGTCCAACTCTTTGCAGTCCCACGGACTGTAGCATGCCAGGCAACCCTGTCCATCACCAACCCTGGAGTTTACTCAAACTCATGTCCATTGAGTTGATGATGCCATCCAACCGTCTCATCCTCTGTCGTCGCCTTCTCCTCTTGCATTCAATCTTTCCCAGCATCAGGGTCTTTTCAAATGAGTCAGCTCTCCACGTCAGATAGCCAAAGTATTGGAGTTTCAGCTTTATCATCAGTCCTTCCAATGAACACCCAGGACTGATCTCCTTTAGGATGGACTGGTTGAATCTCCTTGCAGTCCAAGGGACTCTCAAGAGTCTTCTCCAACACCACAGTGTGGAATGCTCTTAAAGAGATGGGAATACAAGACCATCTTACTTGTCTCCTGAGAAAACTGTAGGCAAGTCAAGAAGCAATAGTTAGAATGCTGTATGGAACAACTGACTGGTTCAGGATTGAGAAAGGAGTACGACAGGGCTGTCTGTTGTCACCCTGTTTGTTTAACTTATACACTGAGCAAGTTATTGAAATGCTGGGCTGGATAAGTTACAAGGTGGAATCAAGATAGGTGGGAGAAACATCAACAACCTTAGATATGTGGATGACACCACTCTAACGGCAGAAGGAGAAGAGGAACTAAATAAACTCTTGATAAGGGTGAAGGAGGAGAGTGAAAAAGCTGGACTAAAACTAAATACAATTTGAAAAACTAAGATCATGGAATCCAGCCCCATAACTTCATGGAAAATAGTAGGGGAAAAGGTGGAAGTACTGACAGATTTCCTCTTCTTGGGCCCTAAAATCACTGCACATGGTAACTGCAACCATGAAATCCGAAGGCAATTGCTTCTTGGCAAGAAAGCTATGAAAAACCTAGACAGTGTGTTGAAAAACAGACATCACTCTGCTGATAAAAGTCCCTATAATTAAGGCTATGGTCTTCCCAGTGGTCATGTATGGTTGTGAGAGCTGGACCATAAAAATGGCAGAGCATCAAAGAATTGATGCCTTCACACTGTGGTGCTGAAGAAGACTCCTGAGAATCCCCTGGACAGAAAGGAGATCAAAACTGTCAATCTTGAAGGAAATAAACCCTGAATATTCATTGAAAGGACTGATGCTGAAGCTGAAGGTGTATTTTGGTCACCTTGTGTGAACGGTCGACTCACTGAAAAAGTCCCTGTTGCTGGGAAAGACTGAAGGCAGAAGGAGAAGAGGGCATCAGAGGATGAGATGGCTGGATGACATCACTGATGCAATGAACATGAACTTGGAAAACTCTGGGAGATGGTGAGGGACAGGCGGGCCTGGTGTGCTGCAGTCCATGGGGTCTCAAAGAGTCTGACAGGATGACTGAACAACAACAGCAAATATAAGCTATCATTAGCAAATCTATTAGAGCAATTTGTAGTATTGATGATTAAAAGAGAAGGAACATAGGAAAACCCCAAAAATGTTAAAATATTTTTATGAAATTCACCAATTTTTAGTAACGAGGAGCAGAAAAACACTATTAACTTAATAATGTCCTCCTTAAATCTAGAGCAAACATCATATTTGATGAAGAAAAATCACTAGATTTTTAAAATCAAGGACAAAATTTTTTTCTGCCCAAAACTACTATTATTCAACACAATAAGCTTGTCAATGAAACAAAAGGAAAATCCAAGGGCTTTCCAGGTGGCTCAGTGGTAGACTATGCCTGCCAGTGCAGGAGACACAGGTTTGATCCCTAGGTCGGGAAGATCACCTGGAGGAGGAAATGTCAACCCAAATCAATATCCTTGCCTGGAAAATTCCATGGACAGAGGAGCCTGGTGGGCTCCAGTCCAGAGGGTCGCAAAGAGTAGGGCATGACTGAGCACACACACTCCTTCAGGAAACCTAAGGGGATCATTGGAAAAGTTCTGTGAGTAATGAAGAAATTTATTTGGGGAAGCTACCCAGATACAGGTCTTCCCTGGTAACTCAGCTGGTAAGGAATCTGCCTGCAATTCAGGACACCCCAGTTTGATTTTCGGGTCGGGAAAATCCTCTGGAGAAGGGATAGGTTACCCATGCAGTATTCTTGGGCCTGCCTGGTGGCTCAATCAGTAAAGAATCTGCTTACAGTGTGGGAGACCTGAATTCAATTCCTGGTTAGGGAAGATTCCCTGGAGTCAGGCACAGCAACCCACTCTAGTATTATTTCCTAGAGAATCCCCATGGACAGAAGAGCCTGGCAGGTTGTAGTCCACAGGGTCAGAAAGAGTTGGACACAACTGAGCGACTAAGCATAGCACACTCAGACTTAAAGGTAACGCATGAAAAATGAATAGCCTTTCCTTTATGCCAGTAATAACAAATCAAGGAGCATAATGGAAAAATGAGTTCTTATTCACAGTAAAATGCGACATATACAATAACTAGACATCAGCCAAAGAAACATTCAAGGTGTTCAAAAGAAAACAATAAATTGTAATCCTGGTTTCTAGATGAGATAAAGTAATTGAAACTGGATTTACCCAATTGTCTTAGCCAAATAATGAAAATGGCAGGGTGGGGGTGCAAAACTAGACAAAGATTTTCAAGTATTGGAAAACAGACAGTGCAGGACAGAGATCCCCAGGGGAGGATCAATAAATGAAGTAAGACGTATAACTGTACCTCAGCTTCCACCTAGAGAGGGTTTCTAGGCTGAAGTGCAGGGAAGAGGAACATGGGCAGAGGCTTCTGGCCTCCCTGAGCTCAGTTCTGATGTTGGGTTTCCAAGGAGGTCAACAGAGTAAGACCAATCATAAGAAAGAGTACCAGGCAGGAGAGAGATGCAGAGAGAGAGAGAGGAAATAAATCATATTGTGAGATACATAGATGCCCCACCTCCCACTTATAAGTCTTCAGGTAAGTACTGAGCAGAGCATGTATTTGAAGCAACTGCTCAAGGCTTGGGAAAGTAAAATCAGTAAAAAAAACTGGCAAAGAAATTTACAGTGCTCACAAAGGGAGAGGAATAACTGGTGTTTCAATCAGCCATATTATCAAATTCTCATAACACAGTGGGCATTAGGTAGAATACTCAGAAGAATACTGCCTCATATGAAGATACAATAAGTTCAAGACATTATATCTTAATATAATCTCATATATATATATATGCTTAGTATAATCTCATTATATATATATATGCTTAATATAATCCTCATATGAAGATATATTAAGTTCAAGACTATAGGCTGCTCTGGTGCCACTTTAAAAGCAAATCTCATAAGTCATTCTTCAAATAGCTTGACTATAATGCAGAGTAAACCTCAAAATATTTGAATAAGTGCATAAAGAGCCAGATCCAACAATGTAAACTTCATAATACTATCTAGAAAAAAAAATAACAGGAATGAAAAGAAGCAGGAGAATGCAAGCCATAATGAGGAGAAAAATATACCAATCAAAACTAACCCAGAAATAACACTGATGATAAAATTAATGGGGAAGTACATTAAAATAGTTACAAACTATATACTGTATAAAAAAGAAGGTAAAGGACTATATGGTGATGGACAAGGAGGCCTAGTGTGCTACAGTAGATGGGGTTGCAGAGTCGGACACAACTGAGCGACTGAACTGAACTGAAAGGAATATATGAATATTTTGAGAACATATATGAATATATAACATAAAGACCAAGTTGAACTTCTACAGATGAAAATACATTTTGGAAATGACAAGTACATTGGAATAAGTGAAAAGCAAAGAAGAAAAGGACTGAAGAAGAAAAGATGAATTTGTACATAGCAATAGGAATGATCCAAACTAAAATTCACAGAATAAAAAGACACTTAAAAATGTACAAGACATCAATAAAGTGTGGGGCATCCCAAACTATATAAGTGATATCCAAGGAGAGAATAGGAAGCATTAGGAAAGAAAATTTAATTCCAACAGTTTCCCAAAACTGATGGAAAATATAAACCCACAGAATCAAGAAGCTTAAGACGCTCCAAGCAAAAGAAACATGAAGAAAACTACACAAGGGAACATTATAATCTATTTTCTTTAAACCAGTAATGAAGAGAAAATCTTAATCCCACCCAGAGAAGAAAAGCTACATATGTACTAAAGAAGAAAGATGCAAATGACAACAGACTTCTCATTGGAAGCAATGACAACCAGAAGACAGTGAGAACAATTTAAAGTTCTGCTGGAAAAAGAAACTAAGAAACCCTCTGAACCTGGAATTCTAAGGCTTCTATACCCAGATATGCAAACGCTGAAAGAATTTAATAGATTTCATTACATGCGTGCTAAGTCACTTCTCTTGTGTCTGACTCTGTGGCCCTATAGACTATAGCCCTACAAGCTCCTCGGTCCATGTAGTTTTCCAGGCAAGAATACTGGAGCGATTTGACATTTCTTCCTCCAGGGGATCTTCTCAACCCAGGGATTGAAACTGCATCTCTTATGTCTCCTGCATTGGCAGGTGGGTTCTTTGCCGTTAGTGCCATAAGGAGACTTCACTACAAGAAATATTAAAGGAAATCCTTAAGGCAAAAAAAAAGAGATCTCAGATAGAAATCTGGATCCATATTAAAGAATAAAGATCACCAGAAACAGTAAATATGTAACTAAACATATCACTTTTCTCTTATTTTTAAATAACATCATTAAATATCCAAAGCAGAAATAGTAACAATGCATTGTTTCATAATAAATAACAAAGTAAATGAAACCTAGAGGTCTGGTCTCAGAGAAAATGACATAGACTCATTGTTCCCTGTCCTCTGCTCATCCCCTTCCAGTGGCCCACTGCAGCTACACCAGCAGAGCAACAACTTGCGAGGAAAGAACAGCATTCCCTAAAATTCCTCAAAGCGGAAGCAGTAAAGAATCAGCCTGCAGTGCGGGAGACTTGGTTCAGTCTCTGGGTTGGGAAGATCCCCTGGAGGAGGGCATGGCAACCCACTCCAATATTCTTGCCTAGAGAATCCCATGGACAGAGGAGCCTGGCAGGTCCCAGTCCATGGGATCATAGAGTCAGACATGACTGAGGGACCGAGCACACATATCCACATGGTAAACAGCAGCTGCCCCCATCTTGCTTCTTTACACACTGTGGCAGATGCAGGCAGAAGTCTGACATCTCCTGGCCCTCTACCTAAGAGCAGAGGATGACCTGAGCTCCCCATCCACTAAAGAACAAGAGAGACCCAAGCAAGCACCTTCTGTCCCAGCAGTTTAGGGATCCAGTACAAATTTCATTAGCACTAGGCAGGCTGACCCAAGAAAGCAGCCACTGAAACATAGGTGAGGCATCTCCTACCCCTCACCAGGCAGCACCAGGCACAGGTTAAGTGTACTTCAACTCTATGGGCAGCATCAGCTGGGATCAAGCAGAAGCCCCAGGAGCAGGAGGAAAACAAAGCAGACCACGACAGCACAGCAAAGGTTCAAAACCAAATTGTCATTGAAACTACAGAACACAGAAGCAGGACATCATATCTGCTAAAACTAAACAGAATTTCTGCTTGCTAAAAGAGACGATTTCAATAAGATTTAGAATCTCCTAACATAAAATCTAAAATGTTCAGGATTCTACCAAAACATAATCAATCATATCCACAACCTAAATGAGAAAAGTATATTCTGACTTCCATTTCTAATGGAAGTAAATTAGAAATCAATAGCAATACTACCTGGAAAATCCCTCAAATATAGAAACTAAATCAAATATCTCTATATACCCATTGAGTCAAAAAGAAAATTAAAATAGATAATATTTTGAACTCAATTAAATGGAAAACACAATATATCAAAATTTATGAGATGCAAGTATAATAGCAATTAGAGAAAATTTTAAAACACTAATTGCCTATTGTTTAAACCAGGACTGCAGAGCAATGAGCTAATATTCTATCTCAAGAAATTAGGGGAAAAAAAAGAATTAATCACAAAGTAAACAACATAAACATAAATTAGAAGGTAAGAGCAAAAATAAATGAAAACAAACAGAGACAAATAAAAGAAACCAGAAGCTATGTCTTTGAGAAAAATCAATACAATAGATAAGCATATAGCCAGACTGATGAGGAATGAAAAAAAAGGGAGGGGGCAATACAAATTACCATTATCAAGATAAAGAAAGTGAAAGTGAAGTCCCTCAGTGGTGTTGCAACCCCATGGACTGTAGCCTACCAGGCTCCTCTCTCCATGGGATTCTCCAGCCAGAATACTGGAGTGGAGCATAATTTCCTCCTCCAGAGGACCTTCCCAACACAGGGATCAAACCTACGTCCCGAGGCTCCTGCATTGCAGACAGATCCTTAACTGCTGAGCCACTGGGGGAGCCCTCAATTTAGATGAAATGGACAAGTTCACTGAAAGATATAAACTACCAAAACTCAAATCAAGTAGAAATAATCTAATAGCCATATATCTATTAAATAAACTGAATTAGTAATTAAAAGTCTTTCCACAATGAAAACCCTGCACAGATGGTGCCACTGGTGAATTACAACAAATATTTAAGGAGAAATAATGACAATCTAGATAAATTATTCTCCAAATTAGATTTTAAAACATTTTCTGCTTCATTTAATGAGACCAGAATTATCCTGATACTACAAAGATATAACAAAACTTAATACCAGTGTCTCTCATGAATTCAGACTCAATAATTCTCTTTTGAAATCTAGCAAATCAATTCTAACAATATGTGAAAATTATGCTTCAACAAAAATTAAAAAATGAAAGTCAACTGATCAGAAACCTTAAAAATTATAGTACATCATGACTAAGCAAGATGTTATCCTGGCAAGGCAAGTTTGGTTTAATACACAATTCATCTTTATCATCAAAATAAAGAAATGTCATATGATCATCTCAATAGATTCAGAAATATAATTTAGTAAAATCCAACATTCATTTCTGATAAAAATTCTCAGAAAATTAGGAATTACAAGATCCTTTCTCTGGTGGCTCAGACAGTAAAGCGTCTGCCTACAATGTGGGAGACCCAGGTTCGATCCCTGGGTCAGGAAAATCCTCTGGAGAAGGAAATGGCAACCCACTCCAGTACTCTTGCCTGGAGAATCCCATGGACAGAGGACCTTGGTAGGCTGCAGTTCATTGCGTCACAAAGAGTTGGACACGACTGAGCTACTTCACTTTCTTTCTTTCTCACCTTGATAAAAGACAGCTACAAAAAAAAAGACTACAGCTAACACAATGTTCAAAGACTGAATATTTTCCCCCATAATCAGGAATAAGGCATAATATTAAGAGTAATAGAGCTTCAGAGAAGGCTGAATTCTAAGACCCTTGAAGTCCCTGATACCAGTATCAGGACCCTAAAAGCATTAGGAGATGAAGTTCAGAGCTTTTAACTCCAGGATTATCCTCAATCTGCACGGCCTTCTGAAGTGGTTCTTTTTTTGTTTACAAAACAAAAAGTAAATGGATTATAATGTCTTCTTAAAAGACAATAGCTTCTCTTTCCTTGAAGAATAAAGAGAGGCTTTATTTAGACCAGGCACTTAATAAGCCATGGTGAGTGCATGCTCAGTCAGTTCAGTTAAGTCTGATTCTTTGTGACCCCATGAACTTTAGCCCGCCAGGCTCCTCTGTCCATGGAATTTTTCAGGCAAGAATATTGGAGTGAGTTGCCATTTCCTCCTCCAGGGGATCCTCCTGACTTGAGGAATGAACTTGTGTCTCCTGAGTCTCCTGGACTGGCAGGAGGATTCTTTACCAGAAGCCCCTCACTGACAACAGAAGAGAGCAAAAATCTCAGAGAAGTGACCATTTTACAGTATATGCAGTCTTTCTTGGGTATCCACAGGGCACTGGTTCTAGGACCCTAGTGAATACCAAAAGCCCCTTATATAAAACAGCACAGCATTTGCATATAACCTAACCACATCCTCTCCTCTATTTTAAATCACCTCTAGGTTATTTATAATACTTAATACAATGTAAATACTATGTAAATAGTTGTTAATACAATGTAAATGCTATGTAAATAGTTTCAAGTGTGTGTCAAATCTAAGTTTAGATTTTTGAAACTTCCTGAATTTCGTTTTCCTAGTATTTTTGATCAGTGGTTGGTTGGCTCAACAGACGCAGAACCCATGGATACAGTCAACTGTATACTACACCAGCTGATGATACTCTGTGAGAAAATTCAGAAGATGCATTATTTACCAAAGTAATAATGACTGTGCTGATGAGAGGAGCATCAGAATACTGAGAATCTCACTGATAGAAGAGCTGCTGGTATGATATTCTGTCATAGAACGGGGTACCCTGGCAGCAATAAAGCATGATAAAGCCCCCAAATAAGAGAAGCTAGGTAGGAGTGCCTCGGGTTTCCCTCACACTCAGTGGTAAAGAACTTGCCTGTTGATGGAGGAGCCAAGAGTTAGATCCTTAGGACAGGAAGATCCCCGGGAGTAGAAAAATGGCAACCCACTCCAGTATTCTTGCCTGGGAAATCCCACGGACAGAGGAGCCTGGCATGCTACAGTCCGTGGGGTTGCAAAAGAGTTGGACATGACTCAGTGACTCAACAAAGCAGTGCCTTACCACCTACATTAAGTGGTTACAATGACCTCAATAGTCATCAAGACCAGTGGCACAGATGCCCAACCTACAAAGAGCTGTGGAGATGGTTAGAGAATATGGTCTACCTGGAGGCAGCGTAGATGACCATTCAAGAAGGATGCGGCTTAATGTCTACAATCAAATGAAACCACAGTGGAGAACTTGAGGCTGAGGGTAGACACACCGACTAAAAATGCATGCTCTTTTAACCAGTGTCCAGACCTGAGCCACTTTTCATACTTAGAACCCGCTGAAGTGAAGAAAAGAATGTTTTTGAAGGACTCTGAAGTAGTGCTACAAGTTAATGCAGTAATAATTTCTCAGATACCTCTTTGGTAAGTTACTCAGATGAACATATAGTAGTAGGCAAACAGAAACATTCAGGATTTTGAATATTGTAGACACAGGGATTCTTAGACATATGATCTGAATGGACATCAATACCCACGACCTCCAGTTAGAGTGGGAGCATATGGGATGCAGGTAATAAATGAAGTTCTGGCCAGGTCTGACTCACAATGGATCCATGGTGCCCACACACAAACTCGGTGATCATTTTCTTGGTCTTTAAATGTATTTTTGGAATGGAAATACTTGTAGTTGTCATAATCCTAATATTGTACATAGTGCCAACAGTATATATGTGTCAGTACCACAACCATAATGAGAACACGCTGTATAGCACAGGGAACTCTACTTAATGCACTATGGAGACCTGAATAAAAAGGAGGTCCAAAAGAGAGGGAATACATGGATATGGATGGCTGATTCATTTCACTGTACAGTGGAACTTGCCAAGTGGACTTGCCAAGTGGCTCAGTGGTAAAGAATCCACCTGCCAATGCAAGAGACACAAAAGACACAAATTCTATCCCTGGGTTGGGAAGATCCCCTAGTGTAGGAAACGGCAACCCACTCCAATATTCTTGCCTGGAAAATTCCACGACAGAGGAGCTTACACAATACTGTAATGCAACTATATTCCAACCAATATTAATTTTTAAAAAAGAATCTTAATAATGGTTTCTAGACAGGGTAAGAAGCATAGTATTGGGTAGACTAAATGGATATATAGCACCACCCAGCCACGCACCAAAAAATAAAAAAAAAAAAAATGATGGTGTTACCGAACCAGTTTCGTCATGCTGGATCCACAGCAAGCGAAAACACGAAGACTTCGAGGTTTTCAGCCAGGAAAATGTTTATCCACAAGGCTGCCAAGTGTAGGGAGCGGAGAACCACCTCAAATCTGCCTCCCAGCAGGCAAGGGGCTTGGAAGAAGCAGGGCGGTCTGAAGCCGGAGGAGCGTGGGGAAAGGTGATTGGGAACAGCCGCGGCAATCAGCTCTGCGCAGGCTAACTCATCTACCGGCATGCGCATATGCAAAAGGTCACCCAGGGGACACTGGCGCATGCCCAGTTGAAGGGTCAGGGGTCCTAGTCAGTCTCGAGCAGTTTAGCTTCAACCAGAGGCAGCTGACTCCAGGTTTCTAGAAAACAACTTGGCAAACATCTATTGTTGTTAGGCTAGGGGGTCCCCCAGAAATGTAAGTCTTAAAATAACCTTACTAGTGAAGGCAGGTGAAACAGATTTGTCTAATGATTATGCACAGTTTCAACAGGTGAAATGGCACACGTAGTGCCACACCCAAAGACATCAACAAGGAAGGAAATTAGTCCCTGTCGTATCTTCATTTAATTCATCACTGGGGCTCTCAAAATGCAGTTTGGGTCATAAGATGGGAAAGGATGTTACTGTAGAATTAATCAGGTCCAGATGTAGTGATCATCCCCTCTGGCAACAGAGAAATACATACTGCTCAAAAGGTATAAGGCATGCTGCTCGGCCCTGACAGACACTGAGCTTTGGAACATGAGACGTCAGATGATGACAGGGCCACAGCTGTCCATCATGAGCCGAATCCTTGCAGACCAACCAAGCCACAGGATTAAGTGGGCCAAGCAGCACTCTATCGTAATATGGAAGCGGTATACATTTTCCAGAAATCTACAGAGAGAAAAGCCCAAAAATTAATAAGGTCACAGGATATGAAATCAACACACAAAAATCATTTGCCTCTGTATACTAACAATGAACATTACGAAAAAAATTTTGAACCGGTTTGCAAAACTAAAAACAACTAAAACAACCCTTAGGTGAATGGTTAACCTGCAGTTCATGTAGGATGTGACACCACATGATTAACGTTAACACGTAATACTACTCAGCAATGAAAAAGAATGGACACTTCATATGTGCAGCAGTTTTTATGGATTTAAAGGCACTGTCAAGTGAGAAAAGCCTCTCAAACGTCACGCACGTACTGTATGATTCCATTTACATAACATTCTCAAAATGACAAAATTATAGATGTGGAAATAAGATGAGTGGTTACCAAGCATTAGGGCAACCAAACTATAAAACCTGATTATAAAGGAGCAGAGTGAGCGAGGGCATGGTGATGGTGGAAGAGTTATAGATCTTGATTGCAGTGGTGGTTACACAAATGCACATGTGATAAAATGACACTTGTATTATACCAATGTCAATTTCATGGTTCAGATACTGCATTATAATTAGATAAGACGTAACCATGGGGAAAAATTGGGTGAAGAGTTGGGGCTTACTAGTTTTGTAACTACTTCTGAATCTATAATTCTTTCAAATAAACAACAACAACAAAAAAAAACCCTCAATGCTGGGTTTTTTCTCTAACATTGGAATTGAAACTGTTTGGGACCAAGTACAGTAGTTAGTTTAATTGTAAAACAGTTTATGTGAATAAAATGTTTGTCTTGAATAGTGGAATAATAGATAACCGGAGAGGGATTTCTGCCTACCAAAGGCCCATGGGAATCATCAGGGAAAGTAGATTCACATCCACAAAACCATGTTCAATCTGGGTCATAACTAATGATGAGTGTTGACCAAGCCAGTAGGCAAAGTTGATCACAGTTTGAGCTATCTTCTAATGCATTGGCAAGTGGATTCTTTACCACTGTGCCGCGTGGAAGTCAGGTGCATATACGTGAGTTTGTATATGTTTGATGCATGTTTTTGGGGACCTCATATTCCAACAGTGAGAATAAGACATAGACCCACAGACTGGTTCAAAATTGGCAAAGGAGTTCATCAAGGTTGTATACTGTCACATTGTTTATTTAACTTTTATGCAGAGTACATCATAGGAAATGCCAGTTTGGATACAGCACAAGCTGGAATCAAAATTGCTTTGAGGAATAAAAATAACCTTTAGTATGCAGCTGACACCACCCTAATGGCAGAAAGTGAAGAGGAACTAAAGAGTCTCATGATGAAGGTGAAAGAGAAGAGTGAAAAAGCAGGCTTAAAACTCAACATTGAAAAAACTAAGATCATGGCATCATCTGATCACTTCATGGCAAATAAATGGGGAAAAAATGGAAACAGTGATAGACTTTATTTTCTTGGGCTCCAGAATCACTGCAAAACATGACTACAGCCATGAAATGAAGCCCCTTGCTCCTTGGAAGTAAAGCTATGGCAAACTAGATAGTGTATTGAAAAGCAGAAACATCACTTTGCTGACAAAAGTCTGTGCAGTAAAAACTATGACTTTTCCAGTATTCATATACAGATGTGAGTGTGTGTATGTGTTAGTCACTTTAGTCATGTCTGACTCTTTGCAATGCTATGGACTGTAGCCCACCAGGCTCCTCTGCCCATGGGATTCTCCAGGCAAGAATACTGGAGTGGGTTGCCATGTCCTCCTCCAGGGGATCTTCTGGACCCAGGGATCAAACCCGTATCTCATGTCTCCTATATTAGCAGGCATGTTCTTTACCACTAGGTGCCATCTGGGATAACCCACAGATGTGAGAGCTTGACCTTAAAGAAGGATGAGGGCCAAAGAATTAATGCTTTCTAATTGTGGTGCTGGAGAAGACTCTTGAGAGTCTCTCAAGAGCAAGCAGGTCAAAGCAGTCAGTCTTAAAGGAAATCAATCCTGAATACTTCCGACTGATTCTGATGCTGAGGCTCCGACACTTTGGCCACTTGATGTGAAGAGCCAACTCATTGGAAAAGACCCTGACACTGAGAAAGATTGAAGGCAGGAGGAGAAGGGAGTGACAGAGGATGAGATGGTTGGATGGCATCATCAACTCAATGGATGAATGCTTAAGAATGAATGTTCTCGAGATGGGTAGTTCAGGTTAAAATTTACATTCTTTCAGTGACCAGCCCTGTGACTTAGGATAACTTCTTTAACATCTTTGTGACCTAGTGTAAAGAAATCGTAATGGATTCCATTTTTTTTTATGTAGTGGTATGATTTTATTGAAGTAACAATATTAAAAAATTAACATATTTGCCACATAGTAAGTTCCCTATAAATGCTAGCTGTTTTAGCTATTTCTCAATTATTAACAATTAATTGTTATTAATTATTAACAATCAGAATTTACAATGATTCTTTTTCCCTTTCTCACAAATTAAATATGGGGTTTTGTGTGGATTTTTCTTTGCCATTTCATTCCATATGCCACTAGTATAATTTCATTTTATTAATCAATTACTTCTGGCTGTTAAAAGCATGTATATGTGCTAAGTCGCATCAGTTGTTTCTGACTCTTTGCAACTCTATGGACTGTAGCCCACCAGGCTCCTCTGTCCATGGGATTCTCCAGGCAAGAATCCTGGCATGGGTTGCCATGCTCTCCTCCAGGGGATCTTCCCGACCCAGGGATCAAACCCATGTCTCATGTCTCCTGCATTGGCAGGTGGTTTCTTTACCACTAATGCCACCTGGGAATCCCCATTCTAAGCATAACTACATGAATTTTTTCCAAGAAGACAGCATAGTGTAGAGCTAAAATGAGAAAACGAGTGAAGATTCCAGCTCTGGGAGATTGACCCAGTTATTTTGCTTGTTTGAGCCTGTCTCATCTGTGAAAAGGGGCTTGGGGTACTACTTTTCTTAAAGTTTATAGAGACTGTAAACCTCAGATAAGGTAATAGAAGTAACATTGTTTAAGAATAAATACAACGGACGAAACTTACTGAGGAAGATCAAAGCCCAGCTCTTTCACTTTTGACTGTACGTCTCTATTAGGTCAATAAGCAAAGTAAAGTGATGTATCACTGACTATTTCAAGGTGGTTGACCAGTTTCCTTGGTAGCTTAGTTCTCTGGCCTAGGACATTCTTCTGTTCACTGGCAAAGCAAAACAAACAAATCCGTAATCACCTTGTTTAAGGCTTATGTATGATAATGATGCTAAATCATCTTAGCTGAATGAATCATCGATTAGCTCTTCCATCTTTTTTTCCTGGCTATGTATTTAAAAACAGGAGATGCTCACTTGTTTGTAGTTGAATAAAAGTAGACCATTTACTTAGAACCTATTATATGCCAGATGCTTATGTTAGTTGCTCAGACGTATTCATCTCTTTGTGATCATATGGACTATATAGCTAGCCAGGCTCTCCTTTCTATGGAATTCTCTAGGCAAGAACATTAAACTGGGTACCCATTCCCTCTTCCAGGGCATCTCCATGGCCCAGGGATCAACCCTGGGTCTCTTGAACTGAAGGCCAATTCGTTACCATCTGAGCTACTAGAAGTACATATACATGACCTCTAATTCCATTCTTGAAGGCTCTACCATTATGATCTAATTACCTCATAAACCCCACTTCCAAAAATATCACACTGGGTTAAGGGTTTCAACATGACTTTGGGGTGGATGAACACATATATTCAATCACAAATATAGACATCTCTGTATTCAGTTTAGTCATAAAAAATGTTGCTAGTGTATGTATCTGAAAGGAGAAAGATCACTTATAGATTAATTGATATGCATTGTCCTGCTTCATACTTGGAACTTTTCTTGTGCCTCTTGGCCTGGTGTTCTGTGTATTTGGCGGGGATTCAGTTTCCTAATGGACTGACTCTCTATGACATTATACAGCATTGAATGCAAGCTTTTACCAAAAGGAAAATAAAGATGGGGGAGAAAGGGAATAAGTCTCATTAAACAGATGATAATTGCAATTATTCACCAAGAATTATGAATCATAAATGAGGATCGCAGAGTCAATTGGGAAACAATTTGGCTATAAATACCCATATTAAGCAGCCTAATGAAATCCGCTTTGCTTTAGAAACTTCCACTCTTGTTTTCATCAAGTGCTTTGTAGAAGTGCAAATCTTGATAAATTATTCCTGTCTTCAGCAATGTAGAAAAAAGAAGCAATGTTCTATAATAAGCATGTTATGGTTGCAAGATCTGATGGTAATAATATCACCTACAATTGAATTGCACAGAGTTTTCAGGTTTCCCACTCAAAATCAGTATTTCATGTGGTGTTCATGATACTTCATAATATCAGGCAAGAGAAATATTCCATTACAAATTTACAGCTAAAGAGGATGCAGTATAGAAAGCTATGATGACTACCCCAAGGTCACACAGTTGCTAGCATGGTATCTGGATCTGATGAGAATTCTTGTTCCTAAATTATATTGCTTCCACTATGAGTTTCAATGCTTTTAGTTTCATATAACTGAAACTTGAATTCAAATGGATTTAAACAATAACAGAATGTATTGGTTTATGTACTTCGTAAGTTCAAATGTAGATAGATGGGTATGATGGTTGATTGGTTGGTTTGATTTACTAGTTTGGAAATATCACCTAATTTTTTCCTATCTTTTCACTCTCTTTTTGTCATTTTTTTTGGGGGGGGGTTGTTTAAGAACATTTCACACTATATCACAGAATAGCTATTAACAACTTCTGGGAGAGAAAGATAACCACAGGAGGGGAGGAAAGGAGCTACAACATAGAGAGAAAGTTATAAACACAAGTCCTTGGCTTAGTTCTAATGAGCCAATGTAATGTAAATGTGCTTTTCTTACCCAAGCACTATGACTAAGACACTACCATGGACTGATTAATTTCAACTACTGTTGATGCCCATTCATTTTTACCAATCACTAGGGCAAATAAATTATTGTTGACTGCATTAGAGCAATGGGAGTCCAGTTCTGATGTCAGCACAGAGTAAATCTTACCCAAACACAAACTAGAAGTGCTGGGAGCAGGGGTCATTCCACAAAGGAAAATCTGAGTGTTATTGAAAATGGAGGTGAGTGGAAACGTGACCTGGAAAGGTCACAGATGAATGCCTATTCTACCTCCAAATGAGCCATTCATTGAACAAAACCAGAGTGCAGCCTAAAGGCTGCTATACATAGATCTAGAACATAGGAGATACAGTCCATAGTTGGGGAGTAAGAGGGTTGTAAATGTACATTAGTTCTCTATAAACCAGAGATTTGAAATGGGGGAGAGAATGGGAACCAGATAAGCAGCAGTTTGAAATAAACTGATGAGGCCAGGGGTCTCACCTTTGGGGACCTTTCATGTTCTGCCTACACCCACTTTCTCATTATTTTGCTCTATTTCTGTTTCTCGATTTTCTCCTAACATCAGGTGGAAGTGGTCGTTAAAATGCTCACTGACAGTTGATTCAGTCTAAATGCATCTGGCTGCAACCCTAGCTGTATGATCTTATAAAAAGTATTCAACTTCTCTGGGCTTAAATTTTCTCTTCTATACAATTAATGGTTTTATAAAATAGTTATAAAACACTTCATAACATCTAAGTTCCCTTCCAGTTTTAATATTCCAGTAATTCCCCTGCTCTGGAGATGGATTCATTTAGCTTGAACATTATATTTAACTCTGCATATATAAGGGAGAGATTGAAGAAGACTTGGGTGAGAAATTTCTATTTCTCATTTTATCATACATTAGAATGTCTTGCTTCACTTGGTAGAAATTAAAAGATGCCTTGTGCTTTGAAAGTGACCCTGTCTTCCTCCTTCCAGTTGGTAGCATGCAAAAGATTGTACACAAATAAGTTTCCACTTTCTTATCCACTGTTCAGTTTCGTTTTTGCTATTACATTGGGCTTTACACATTGTACAATGTGTAAATGTGCTTGCCAATGCAGGACACAAGACACAACGGTTTGATCTCTGGGTAAGGAAGATCCCCTGGAGTAGGAAATGGATACCAACTCACTCCACTATTCTTGCCTGGCAAATTCCATGGACAGAGGGTCCTGGCAGGCTACAGTCAATGGGGTCGCAAGGAGTCTGACAAGACTGGGCATGAAGCTCGCACATTGGTAGCCTAACCTAATCAATGACTGCTGTTTTCACTGAAAAATGCTTCAGTATCCAATACTCACTTCAAAAATCACTGGATCAACAATCTCATCACTAGCTCCATCTTTATATCTAAGCTTTTGCTGTTACTGACATTCCTTCAATAATTAGGATTTATATTTTTGTTCATCTTATTTTAGGAATAGATTCCTAAAAGTGGCATCAACAGGTGGAAGAGGAAATAAATATGCTACTTTGCTAGATATTGCCAAATTTCTGACCTTAAGTATTATATCATTTTGCATCATCTTCCACATAACTTCAAAAACAGGGTATTCTGGCAAAGTTTAGAATTCTAGCCAATACAAGAAAAATTGCATCAGACTGAAGTTTAATTTGCATCTCCTTTGTGAGGTTGAGTGTGGTTTCTTGTGATTAAGAGTTATTTTCAGTTTGCTTTTTTCCCATAAACTCAGTTTATTTCCTTAGCTCATCATCCTATAGGGTAAACTATCTTTTATCTTTTTAGAAATTCTTTAAATATTAATTCTTATCCATGACAAAAGTTGCCAATCGTTTTTTGGGTTTTTTTTTCCCACTACATCATCTGTTTTTTTTGCTTTGGCTATAGTGAATTTTTATTGGATACTTTGCTTCATTATGATGAAATCAATTTGGATTTAGTTAGAAGCTATTTTAAACAAGATGCTGAGGAAACTTGTCTCTGGGGAGGTAACATTAGGGCTTACAGACCTGGAGGTTCATATGGTGACCAACCACACCGGACTAAGACATTTCTAGGGAGGGGGATATTGAGAGCTAAAACTGGTACAGTTCAAGCCAAACCAGGATGAGCTGATCACTCTATGCAAACTTTGAGCTGCACTGATCATCTGAGAAAGCCAGCAAAGAGGGTTTGGAGAAGAGTGAACTTCAAGGACAAAATGGTAAAGCAGAAAAGAACCAAACATTTCCTAAGAAGTGCCACGAGAGCAGTGTAGAATGAACACAGGAAAAGGACACAAATTAGATGTCTGGCTAGAAGGGCCAGGTCACGCAAGATAATTGCACCATGGGTGCATTTATTCTAAAAGCGTCTGGATGTTATTAACAGCTTTAATACAAGAGTGGCATGATCTCCTCTTGCCATTTGGAACTTGTTTATTGCTCACTAACTGAGTATTGACTTTTGGTTCAGTTTTGACGTTTTGAAGTCCAGTCTCCTTGTATGACAGCTTTATTCTACCATACTCAATCTCTTCCTTACTTCAACATACAGGGTATCTATTGCCAGGGCCCACACAGAATGATAAAAAATCCTTGTCGGATAAACAAGTGACAGAAGGACTGAAAAGTTGGCCCATGTTCCCCTGACATCAATCCTGTAAAGGACCTTTTTCAGGGAAACAGCTGATGGGAAAGCTTTTAAAGGCCAGAAAAACCCTCCAATGCAATACATGGCTTTCAAATTTAAAGCACCTTCATTTTTCTGTGTCTTTTCTTAAGGTTCAAGTGGAAGTATTTATATTTACAAGTTTACCTGACACTGGATGTTTTCAGTTTTATTGAACATTTTGAAATTTGAGTATAAAAAATAAAATGGTTTAATTATCCTTTCCTGATTCCCTGTGTTCAACCATATTCTGTCAAACAATTCTTTCTGACCCCTTAAACATTCATCCTGGGTAGATTTAAGACTCTTGTCTCAAATACATTTCAAATATCAACTCCTCCTTCCCTTTCAATGGGCCTCATTATAGAGGACTTGGAGTGTGAATAGAACCTGTGGTTTGATTTTGAATCAAGATTCCAATATTTTAGGTATGGAGGATACCGAGCTGGTTCTGGAATCCCTCCTCTCTCCTCCCACCTCTGTGTTTAGTCCCTCCCTGTAGGGGCAGGAGATGAGGAAGTGTAGAAAAGAAGGAAGGGTATAAGTGGCAGGAAGGTATCCAAGATCTTACCATGATTCCGCTAACTCCATTTGCTGCTGACAGAGCCACCAACATAGTGATTTCTGCAAATATGTGAGTGGTTTTTTGAGGCTGATGTTATTTCACTCTGGCTCCTCCAGTACTGAGGGCACAGAGAGGAACAGCTGTATCTTTTGTCAGCTCTGAAATTCCCCCATATCCATTCCTTTTTCTAGGTAGGTTCCCTCCAACCTTGGAAACCAAGCAGACCATCTCACATCCCTTGCCTTGACTCTATTCAAGACTTATTTCACCTCACTTGAAAGCACAAGGGGCTGCTCATATATCAACCCAAATCTTACAAGTGTAGGGCCTTGGCACTCCCCCTGGCATTCATTTCCACCCTTATCCCCTCAGTGACATCACCCAGGTTTTCCTTCAGGAAACAGTGCCTCTCAAATCATTGTGTAGCATCTATGTGCTTTGGGTTTGGGCAGGATTTGCTTAATCTCTGCCATAGAACTGGACTGTGATTGGTTTAGGGCAATTAACCTTTCACTTTTTGTCATGAAATTAGGCTGGGTGTGAGTCCCTATCCCCTTCATGCCAAGCACACTATCCAGTGATTCCAACTTTCTCTGTTGCTCTGGGCAATTAAGCTTTCAAGCATCTCCAGGGAAAAGGCAGTCCCTTGTCTCTGGGCATTCTCCCCAACTCCAGGGAACAAGTGTCAGGCGCTACCAAAAACTTAAAACTCTTTCCTCTCCTTCCCAGTGCCTTGGAATTCCAAAACTCAACAACCTACCAGGGTGGGAGTGAGACCCCAGCGTGCTCTCATGTAAACATTCCAAGCTCTACTCATTTCATTTTGGATGAAGAGAAATACCTCCATCCTCCATGGGGAAAAAAGTATTTCAGATGCTCTTTCCTTTCCCCAGACAGGAGCTAAACAGTGGTGGGAAGGAACAAGGGTACAAAGAGATGGGGTGACAGAAGGCACTTATACAGACGCTGCTCATATGGCTCCTTCCGATGAATTAGAGAAAGGATTTCCACTCTGGGAGGGGGAGGCTGTGTGCGCTCAATCAGGTGAGCAGGATGCAAGTTGGATTTCAGTCCTCACGGCGCTCTTGGCTGTGCACATTCAAACAATAAACAACCAACACTTAACAACTCTAGGCTATGGTCCTGACACTGCAGTGATAATCAGCAAGAGCAGGACTGGTTTGGCTACAGCTTAATAAATACTGAAGAATGAGTCTAGTCTCAACTTGTATTTTCTCTGTGTCAGCTGTGTCATGAAAATGAGAGGTCAAAGAAAATTACAATCAAAATTCCTTCTGAATAAATATAATTAAACACTATTGGATAGTATGCTCAATGACTTAGACGGCTGCATGGAGAAATTGTTTTAAAATCATATCCAAGGGCAATTTGGAAAAGAAGCTATTGCTCATAATGATTGAGAGGAACTAGTCACTCAAAAAAACTAAACTATAATTTAAGCCCCGTATCTTTACCTAACATATTCAAAATAGCAGGAACATGTTTCAGTTAAGACAACCAAACTCTGGAACCAAATATGAAATGAGCTGACAAAATTGTGAAAAAAAAAGTTAGCTTGCCTTCAGCCTAATAGGAATTGTAATGTAACCAAATTTCCTTAATTTATTTTCTCTTTGGTTTGTTCGTTTGAGTTTTCTTTTTTCTTTTTAAAAAGTACAATTGAAAAGTTACTCAGATTCCTTAACCCCAGAACACTCTCATCTTTGGATTCCTCCATTTTTAACTTGTTCATCTATTTTTCCCATTTATTCCCATTCTGAATAGCATTTTTCTCCAAGCTCCAGTCAATTTTAACAGTTTTTAAATATAGTTGTAAATTTGTATGTAACTTTGTAAAATGCATCGGCTTCCCTTGTGGCTCAGGTGGTAAAGAATCTGCCTGCAATACGGGAGACCTGGTTTTGATCCCTGGGTTGGGAAGCTCCCCTGGAGAAGCGAAAGACTACCCACTCCAGTATCCTGGCCTGGAGAATTCCATGGGCTGTAGTCCATGGGGTCTCAAAGAGTCAGACAAGACTGAGCAACTTTCACTTTCACTTAGAGGCTATTTTAAAATTTTAACTTATTTTAAAATATTTTGTCCTTATATCTGTATACTTAACTTCTTTATTTCTCATATGTATTTCTAATGTTTATAATATCATAGAATTATTTCTATTTGTCAGTTTTTTAATATTCAGCCCTGTTTTTAAGATAATTAATTTTTATTGTATATGTATGATTTTTCTTCTATTTGCCACAAAATATTCCAAAATTTGCATTCACAACATTACAATCGTCCTTTCTTTAAATAATAGATTGCCCTCAACTCTAAGTATACTGATCCATAGTTCCATATGAACTTGTGTAAAGCACAGATTGTCGTGTCACAGGGTATCTGTGTGTGTAATTTAGTGACGTAACTGCCACGATGCTTTCACACTGTTCTATATCCTCACCCCAATGAACGTGTGCAGTCTACTTTCACCAACAAATATCACCTTTACAGCTGACCTGCCTTGTCCATTTCCAGCGGACATGCAGTTGAATCTACTTAATGCAAATGGTCTGACAGAGGCTCAGATATCAACGAGAAGCAATTGGGGTAGAGTTAGCTGTATGATGTATGAAGGCAGAAAGGATATTATAATTATTAATGAGGTTGATGGAAATCAGATAAGCTAAGTAGATTGTTAATTAACACCTTTGAAGAGGGTCTCATTCTCTTTCTCATTTTTCCACATTAAAAATCAGTTCATTGCAACTGTCTCAAATGATTATGAAAAAACCACTTTACAATGACATTAAAGAGGAAAATAAAATTGGAAAAGTTGTTTGGTCTATGCACATGCGTCTTTACACAGTGCTTTTCATTTTTCAGTATTGTGATAAGGAAACAAGTAGCATGAGATCTACCCTCTTTAACAATTGTGAAGTGAACAGTTTAGTACTATGGGACTTCTCAGGTGGCTCGGTGGTAAACAATCCTCCTGCCAATGCAGGAGATGCGAGTTCAATCTCTTGTCAAGAAGAGCCCCTAGAGAAGGAAATGGCAACCCACTCCAATATTCTTGCCTGGGAAATCTCATGGACAGAGGAGCCTGGTAGGTTACGGTCCACGGGGCTGCAAAAGAGCTGGACACAACTTAGCAACTAAACAACAACAATAGTACTGTTCGCTATAAATGCAGTGTTGTAGAGTAGATCTCTAGAACTTTCATTTGCGTGACTGAAACTGTATATCCAATAATAACAATTCCTGTTTCCCCCTCCTCCAATCCTGGCAATTACCCATTCCATTTTCTGCTTCTTATTCCCCTTTAAAACTATTTTCTGATTATCACAATTATACATGCTTATTATAGGCCTCGGGAAACTGTAGACAAGTACTGCAATGTCAAAAATAAAATTTTATACTCTCTTCTTGATTCAGAGTCAATTAGTCTGTTCTACAATTTTAAAACATATTTGAGATTTTTATGGTATATTACATTTTCTACCATTTACCCAAAATATGTTTCCATTTTAAGCTGGTACAATTTAAACATTTTCTTCAAACATCATTTTTAATAGCTACTTGGTTTGGCACATTGTATAGATAAACGCAGACTTTGTAATTTCAATGTCACTTTGGGATTTACAGTTTGAAGTTTTGGTGATAACTATAAATACCTGAAATAGATAATTTATTACGCCATAAAACAAAGATGATGTTTGCTGCTCTGTAGGATTGGTCAAAAAGTTCACTCGGTTTTTCCTGAAAGATCTGATGGAAAACCCCAAACAAACTTTTTGCCCAACCCAATATCTTTGCCTGATATCTTCCCTAGTCCAAAAATAAAGAGAATTTGAATTACTAACCTATATTCTATCAGTCCAATTCAAATTACATTTTGATATCTAGGTGGATTTCTTTGATGGCTTTCTCTAAGGAGACTATAATTTAAAATGAAACATCAGGAAATCATGATAAGACCAGATGATTAATCTCTAAATTTCACCCAATAGCGCTGTTAGAAAAACAATGTCATTACAGAGGACTGGGGGCAGTTAAAAGAAAGTAGAAGAACTGGTAAAATCCCCTTTGGTATTGGAAAAGGGAAAGGAATGCCGTTTTGTTTTAGGCTAAACTTGCCATTGAGAAAAAATATACAAATTGAACAATGTATTGTAACTTTCTGGAGTTAGAATAGAGCTACTAAGAAAGTCAGAATTTTTAGGCCAACATTTCAGAAAGCAGGGAAGCCCAGAATGGTGAATCCAACATCCAGTAATGTTTCCTCTGAGGCATTTGCTAATTCAAAAAGCAACAACTGAGAAGTTAAAAAATCTGAGCATAAAGTCAAAACTAGAACGATTGGCAGTCTCACAGGTCTGGGGGCACAAATGGAGTCTAGGAGCCATCAGAGAGGAGGGCCTCATTCACAAATGAGACTTTAATTGGGAATTTGTCAAGCTACCTTGTAAATTTAAGTGTGAACCAGATCTAGACCCTCTGCTATAAGGACTGAAGTTCAGCTTTGAATCAGCTCAAACCCTGATTAGATTAAAATAGCTCCTCTAGCTTTATTTTCTTGGGCTCCAAAATCACTGCAGATGGTGACTGCAGCCATGAAATTAAAAGACGCTTGCTCCTTGGAAGAAAACCTATGACCAACCTAGACAGCATATTAAAAAGCAGAGATGTTACTTGACCATCAGAGGTCCATCTAGTCAAAGCTGTGGTTTTTCCAGTAGTCATGTATGGATGTGAGAGTTGGACCATAAAGAAATCTAAGCATTGAAGAACTGATGCTTTTGAACTGTGGTGCTGGAGAAGACTCCTAAGAGTCCCATGGACTGAAAGGAGATCAAATCAGTCCATCCTAAAGGAAATAAGTCTTGAATATTCATTGGAAGTATTGATGCCGAAGCTGAAGCTCCAATACTTTGGCCACCTGATGAGAGGAACTGACTCATTGGAAAAGAACCTGATGCTGGGAAAGACTGAGGCAGGAGGAAAAGGGGATGACAGTGGATGTGATGGTTAGATGGCATCACCAGTTCGAGGGACATGAGTTTGAGCAAGCTCCAGCAATTGGTGATGGACAGGGAAGCCTGGTGTGCTATAGTCCATGGGGTGGCAAAGAGTCAGACATGACTGAGTGAACTGAACTGAGCTCCTCTAGCAAAAGGCCTCCTTGATCTTTCATCTCTAAACCATGCAATACAAAATGTCTAGTGTCCACTAAAAAAAAAAAAAGCCAAAAAACCCCCCCTAAAACTGAGTGTCTATGATACAGTCCACTCAGGAAGAAGAAACTGTACAATGTATTTCAATAGAAATGATTTAAAGGAAATGTAAGAACTGGAAGGCAGAAAGGAGGATGTCAAAATGTCACAAAGGTAGCAGATATGGAAGGAGCCATCTTATTCACATCTGGATGAGGAGAAGAAAGAAGTTTGAAACAGTTCACCAAAGCTTGGAAGAGAAGCCCCTCAAAGAGAGAAACCAAGACATTAAGATGGGGTTGCTGTTAAGTTCCTGGTGGCTGAAATGATGAAGAATCTGCCTGCAATGAAGGAGCCCTGGGTTCAGTCCCTAGGTTGGGAAGATCCCCTGGAGAAGGGAATGGCTTTCCACTCCAATATTCTTATCTGGAGAATTCCATGGACAAGGGAGCTTGTTGCATTGCAGTCCGTGGGGTCTCAGAGTCAGACACCACTGAGTGACTGAGCAGACATGCATGCTCCTTGGCTAGCATTGTCTCTGAGCTTGGAGGAGGACTCCTGTGGGACTGAGACTCAGCCTTCTTAGGGAGTAACAATGCCTGGCCAGAGCTGGAGTCTCTGAGCAGCAGTATTAAGGCTGGTTCTTTGTCTGAAGAGTTAGAAACTGGAACCAATTGCTTCTACTTAAGAAACACCTACTTCGAACTGAAGAAACACTGCTATGATGATACTGCTAGAAATAGGAAGCAAACATGCAGGAGAAAGTCCCTTCTCCCTGCAACCTTACTATCTCCCCCTAAGGTCTTGTATAGGCAGAGCCTAATAGGAAGAAAGTGGCCAAATCAGCCAAGTTTTCTCAGATTCCCTCCTCAGAGCAGGGTAGAGAATAGTGGATTAGGAGACTGAGAAATTATAGTTCAGTAACTGCTCTAACAAGCTTGCAAAGAAATAATGATTGATCAAGAGTAAGTGAAATGGCAGACAAAAGAACAGAATCAAAGGGGACCCAGATATTGGAGTTGTGAAGCAATTATTTTAAAATAACTGTGATTTTTGAATTTTAAAATATCTAGTCAAGAATTTAAATGGAGAGAATTTTGGCAAATAACTGGCAACTACGAGAGCAAGTAAAATGGAAGCTAAAAAGCATAATAACTGAAATTAAGAACTCAATGAAAGTTCAACTTCTGATTAGGAGGTAGAAGATTAAAGACCTTCAGTCTCACTGAACTGTCAAGAAATCAACAGGAGAAAGAAACAAAAATCACGCTTTCCTTTAGAACCATGGAAGATCCAAGAGCAAAAAGAATCTAAGAAACTGAAGTTTAGAATGATGAGCTCTTTCTAGGTGAGCAAGACAAAGGGCATTTTTATGCTTGGGGCAAGTTACTAATGTTGGGGGACTGCAGGGGAGATGAAAGTCTAGACGTGACAGAACTGATGAGCAAATGTATTAACTACAGATCGGCAATCAAACACAAAAATAAAATCACTCTGCCAAGTAATTACCCTACAAAGGATTTTTTTTTTTGAGAGGTAAGCAAATGTGAAGGCAAAACTAAAAAGCAGAAGTAGGGCTCTTGCTTGTATATCTAGAATTTCAAATTCTCATATTTTCAAGATCTTTCTGTCTTGCAAATTTACACTTGTGCAGTTTCACAGACATGGAATCTCATGGTTTGCAGTCTCACATTCTACAATATTGCAATATTAAAGGCTCCAGGAATTAGTCTTGTGGTCCCTAAATCCCTAAACTTTGTAAAAATCATGGTCCCCAAATCTATGGATTAATAAAGAAATTTATATTTTGTGTCTAACAAATATTTGCTTCTGTGGAAGATGTAAGGACAGAGGAAAAGGCATGAAAATAGAAGGCTCAAGTGAATCAAAGCTTATACTTGGGGAGAAAAATTTCTCAACCAAATCTGTACTAAAGAGTACATAAAAGAGTGAAACCTAGCATATAACACCTGAGTTACTTTAAATAATGTTGATCAAGTAGTTGGTTCGACTTAGATTGCTATTTTATCATATAAAATTTAGAATTCTACACATTGCATTAAAATTATTTACTTATTTCTTAGCTATGTGGGAAGAAAGGATTTCTCTTTCTAGTTTGGTTCATGCTAAATCAAGTAGTTTCACAATGGTATTATACACAACTTTTAAAATAAGATTTAAAAAACAACAATTAATTAGCAGTTATAATATCTATATCTGCTTTATCTTTGTCATTACATAAGTTTCACTGGGTCAAAACCATATATTCATAATATTTTGACTAGAATATTTTAGATAATTGATAAATATGTGCTGGAAAAACACTACAGAAACAAAAAGTAAAAGCCACGATATTTTTATTTTTGAAATAAAAATAGCTCATATTTTGAGGAGGTGTGAGGTTTGGGAGGAACTGTGTTTATTGTCCCTTTAAGATATACATGCATTGTGACCAGATTAATCAAGAAAATCTAGCAATAATTGTAAAAGAGAATTCCACTAACCAATACAGTCTGGTAGATCCAGACAGCTGAGTCCAACATAAATATCCAAGATAATCAGGGTCTACTATTCAAAAGTTCCCAGTATCCAGAAAGTTGCAGATTTAGGAAGCTAATTGATGTACAATGTAAAGTTTAGGTCACAAACCAAGGCATTATTTCTATTTTGTTCATACTGTCTGCTAAGTGAAAATCAGCCAGCATTCATCCATCTATCAACCATCCACTCATTTTGGGAATAAGTATTTGCTGAATAGATACCAAAGGATGACAACTAGGTACTGGAGACTTAGAGGCTGATAATGTAGATACATGTCTGCCTTCAGGAGTTAAAGGCAGGAAGAGATATAAATCAATTAAATTATCAGTAAAACGTGGTAAGAATTACAATGGGGCTTGATACGGATGAAAGACCAGAAGTATACACTTACTCTAGAGAGGATCCAACAGGTATTCCTAGAGGAAGCTTTAGAACTGAGCTCTACCAGATAAGCAGGAATTTTTCAGTGTAAGAGAAAACAGTGAGAAAATGTTTCCAATAGAGGAAACAGGAGCTGATGGTTTCAAGAAGATGATCATCAGCCTAAAGATGAAGGCTTTCTTTTATTTAGTAGTAAAAGAGTACTTAAGGTCACCTCAAGACCCTCACCAAATGGAAATACGGAGGCAGCAGTTAAAAGGCTATTTCACCTTCCTTTTATTTATGATGAATAGGAAGTCAGGGAAGTTCATCATAGGCATGAACACTGACAGCAGCACTCTGTCAAGGAAGACAAGTAAAAACTTCTGAAATGATTGAAGACCACTTGTCAACTGAGAATTCAAGAAAGTTCCAAATAAATTTTGGGCAGATACGTGGGTTCTTTGATGCAAGGAAGATAATGGAACAAAAGAATCAAGGTTCATAAAATTAAACTCCAGAATAGGTGGCATTTATTTCAGAGGCTTTATATAACTGAGCTTCCTAATTCCTAAATGTCCAAGCCAATGGAGCCAGCACTCATAGGGAGGAAGAAATGTGTACATGTGTGTGTTCAGTCATGTCTGACTCTTTTGCAACCCCATGGACTATATTATAGGCCACTGGTCTGCTCTGTCCATGGGACTTTCCTGGCAAGAATACTGGAGTGAGTTGCCATTTTCTACTCCAGGGGACCTTCCTGACCCAGGAATTAAACCTGTGTCTCCTGAATCTCCTGCACTGGCAGGAGGAGTCTTTACCACTGCATAACCTGCAACCATAGAGGCAGTCATTAATGTATTGGCTACAAAACATTCACTGATGCTCTGAGTTCATCTGCCTCCAACACATGGGTCAGGAAAAACGCCTTTTTCCAAGACACCTTCCAATCCTATTGATTTCAGATGACAACATTAGAACTCTCAAAACTACACATTCTTATTCTCAGAAGCTCACGGCTACTCTTAGCCCTCTGATCAAATAGTCCAGTGACCCAAGGCTTCTGCTTGCCTCAAAACTCTTCCTTTATCTCTGAAGACCTTCCTTGTAAATACAAGAATTACAGTATCGGCATTTATTTTCCCAGATTGTCCCAGAGTCAGCCTATACACATACCCAAACATTCGTCCATGCTTAGATTGGGCTTATTGCTTTGTCAGGAGTTTCTCTGTCATTTTTGAATGATTCTGAACAAGGTGATGTCAAATCCTGCAGCAATGATAAGGATGCCATCCTCTTGCATCTGGTCCTTCTCCTCACTATGTTGAAGTGTCGTAATGTTTATTCTATTTGTTTCCAGCAGCTTCAGGTTAAAGCATATAAAATAAATATAATAATACCTTGCAAGGACAGTTGGGAGCCAAAAATTTAGCATTTTTAAAATACTATAAGAGGTTTAAAAAGATAAAAGCAGAAAATATTATTAATAATAAAAGTGAAGAGAGATGAAACATTTGTAAATAGCACAGCTCCTCTGAGAGGGCTAGTTCAAACCCACTTCATTTAAATACATTTTTAACCCTTATTTTCAGAGCATTGAAACACTAAATGCTACTCTCTTTATGTAACAGTGAGAGTATTAGAAACAATTCCACTACATCTGAAAATACCAAAGAACAATAATTAGCTCTACCGACTTGACTACAAGTAAAACTAAATGCTTTAGGGCACTGTGCTCCGGAATATCCCAGAAGACTTTCTCCTTTTGGTAAATGTATAATAGGGTATTAGTCTAAGATAAAAAGACACAGTTTCTGGCTTTTTAACTTGCTTATTCCTTAAAGGTTCATTTTTTGTTCTAATTCTCTGCTAAAAGTGGAATCTTTTAGTCTATTTTTTCAAAATGCCTCCCCTTTACAGATTATTGGACTATTATAATTATGATATCCTCATCTTTGGATTTCCCACCCACTAGTAATTAAGAAAAACAATAACCTGTTTAGATTCCTCACGTAAGATCCTCCTAATATTTTTATTTTACCTCTAGTAATAATATTCATATACTCCCACAGTATCTATTATCTCTAAGGTAGAGGCACTGGAAGACATTTGGGTAGAAAACTCACTTTTATAATCTGGTTTTAAAAAAATACAAGGAAAGGTTTGTCTGCCCACATAGCCCACATAGGTATAAGATATGTGTAAAGACAAAAGTGTTCCAGATTTTGTAGGAATCCTGACATATAATGCAATTGATCTATTTAAGTATTTTAGCCTATACTTTAGTCTTAACATCTAGTCTCATCTCTTACCCATTTTCAAAGTGTCAGGACACAGTGGAGGCATTTGGTGAATAAATTATCTGATAAACAATTGAGTTAGCTGCTATTTCACTCATAATTTTGACTAACAGGAAAGAACAAGCTGGTGACTCAGAGGTAAAGGTATGATATTTTGAGAAAGTATCATAAAAAGGTAGGGAAAAAACTAAAGGAGACAAATCTATGTTTGCCATTTAGGAAAAACAGATTTCAGCATATTCAGGGGAAAGTACAGTGCTCAGTCATGTTCAACTCTTTTTGACCCCATTGACTGTAGCCTGCCAGGCTCCTCTCTGCCCATGGAATTTTCCAGGCAAGAATACTTGATTAGGGCACCATTTCCTACTTCAGGGAATCTTCCCAACCCAGGGATTGAAACCACATATCTCATGCCTCCTGCATTGAAAGGTAGATTCTCTACCACTAGTGCCACCCAGGAAGCCCAGGGAAAGTATTAATATAATAGTAGTCTATAGACAAATGCCACTGAAGGAAAGAATTTTATTGAATCATTCAACAGTATTACTGAGTGACTTTCTTGTGTCACTGTGTTAGGCATGGGGGCAGTTTCAGATAAAGAATGAGAGGTCTTGAAAATAAATTTCTGTTAATAAAGCTGGTCATGAGAAAGTTGATCTTTTAGATACCTTCCAGCTCTACATTATATGACTCTCCAATCCTTCTTTATATTAGAGGTCACCACCAAGAGGAGCAAACATTGTAGATCTGCAAAAACTAGAGATTTCACAACCCACCATCTCTCAAAATTCTATGAACTATACTAGAAAGATCCTCAAACAGAATATTGGTTTTAGACAAGGTCAACATCACTAAATTTCATTCCAGATAAAGATTCTCCCACTGTAAGATTATGCACACTCCTTTCTTATCTGCATGAAGCTTCTCTAGGGCAACATGTTTATGCTATAATCTTCAGTCTTATATTTTGATTAAAAAGACTATTGAGTAAAATTTGTAAAGTATAAAAACTGAAAGCATAAAAAGAAGAAATACAAGGCATATACATTGAAAAATGATCTGTAATTTTACTGTATCCCATTATAAACATGTTTGTGTACTTCAGTAAAACCAAACTGGTAACATGTTACATACACTTTCTTTATACTTAAGTAATGGTATGATGTTTTATGTACCATTTTATAACTTTTAGAAGTGTGACTAAATACTATTTTTTCTACTCTACTTAAATTATTTATAAAATTATTTTTCATATAGATATAACTTATTGAAACAACATAAAATATAGTATGACTTAATGACTGGTACCCTATTATTCAACATTTAGGTTGTTTCAACATTTTCATAGCTAAGAACTGTCTTAGATAAACATCTTAAGCATTTGGACACATCTCTGATGATTTCTTTATGATTAATTCCTAGCTAGAGTATTGCAGGATTAAAGGGTATGAACATTTTTAGGAATTTTGACATATCTTGGCAAATTACCCTGGAAAAGTATGTACGCTATAGTCTTTTCTACACACCAAAGGATTGCTTGCTGCTTCATACACTCAAATAGGGCTTTTTCAATGTTACAGTTGAAACTGTTTTATGATTTGTATTCACCTGATTACCTATAAGGTTGACTATATTTACATACAGTCATTGGCTAGTATATGCAGGTTTTGGTTGGCTATTTTTGATTATCTGTGATGATTGGTGCTCATTTTTAATCAGAGTATATTTCTCTTGTTTGTAAGAGATATTGGAGGTTAAGGATATTAACCCTTTGCCTTTCATGTAAATTTTTATTGCATTTCAAAAGAAAATTCCATCCCTAACTGACATTTGCTTTTGAATTATTCTTGAATTATTTGAATTATTCTTTGTAATTTTAGATAAACTGACATACAATCATTTTAAAAAGTGAGATGAGACAGTGATATTTATTTACATTTACTATATGTGGGGTAAAATACTAAACTGTTTACATGCTTTACTTTTTTAATTTTAAGAAATACATGAAGTAAATACATCCCAATGTTTATAGCAGCATTATTCACAACAGCAAAGACATGGAAACCTAAATGTTTATCAACAAATATTCATCTGTTGAATAAAGATATATATATACAGATAAAGAAGATATATAATATTTACACAGGAATGTTACTCAGCCATAAAATAACAATGAAATAATGCTATTTGCAGCAACATGGATGGACCTGAAGATTATCATAATAAGTCAGAGAGATAAAGACAAATACCACATGGTATCACTTATATGTGGAATCTAAAATATAGCAAATGAACTAATCTACAAAATAGAAACAGACTCACGCACATAGAGAATAGACTTGTGGTTGCCAAGGTGGGTGTGGGGGTGGTGGAGGGATAGACTGGGAGTTTGGGATTAGCATTAATGTTATGCATAGGATGGGTAGACAACAGGGTCCTATTCTGGAGCACAGGGAACGATATTCAGTACACTGTGATAAATCATGATAGAAAAGAATATGGAAAAGAATATATGTGGATGTGTATCTGAATTACTTTTCTGTATGTTAGAAATCAACACAACATTATAAATCAACGGCAGGTCAATTAAATTAAAAAAAGAGATACATAAAGTAAATATTATTATAGCATCCATCTTACTAATTCCAAAACTAAGATTATAAAGATTAACTAGTTACTCCAAATGTTGTACAGTCAGTAGGAGGTAGGTCTGGCTTTCTGAAGATCTGTCTGAAGCCAGAACCCCTATTCTTAGATGAACCCTATTCAAATGCCTTCCCTTAGCAAACATTATTTTAAAAATCTTCCCCACCCAGAAATCAGAAAAATTTGATCTGTATTTTATTATTCTGGTTCATTTGAGGCTTTATTTTTAACTTTTAAAGATAATTCTAGATTATGTTATGAGTTAGAAATCATCCTATTTATAATTTGATAATCCATTGTCCTATTAATATTTACTGATGAATTAGTTCCCTGCTAATATGAAATATGAAAAATATGCAGGTCAGGAAGCAACAGTTAGAACTGGACACAGAACAACAGACTGGTTCCAAATAGGAAAAGGAGTACATCAAGACTGTATATTGTCACCCTGCTTATTTAACTTATATGCAGAGTACATCATGAGAAACGCTGGACTGGAAGAAGCACAAGCTGGAATCAAGATTGCTGGGAGAAATATCAATAACCTCAGATATGCAGACGACACCACCCTTATGGCAGAAAGTGAAGAGGAACTAAAAAGCCTCTTGATGACAGTGAAAGAGAAGAGTAAAAAAGTTGGCTTAAAGCTCAACATTCAGAAAACGAAGATCATGGCATCCAGTCCCATCACTTCATGGGAAATAGATGGGGAAACAGTGGAAACAGTGTCAGACTTTATTTTGGGGGGCTCCAAAATCACTGCAGATGGTGATTCCAGCCATGAAGTCAAAAGACGCCTACTCCTTGGAAGGAAAGTTATGGCCAACCTGGATAGCATATTGAAAAGCAGAGACATTACTTTGTCAACAAAGGTCCATCTAGTCAAGGCTATGGTTTTTCCAGTAGTCATGTATGGATGTGAGAGTTGGACAGTGAAAAAGGCTGAGGGCCGAAGAATTGATGCTTTTGAACTGTGGTGTTGGAGAAGACTCTTGAGAGTCCCTTGGACTGCAAGGAGATCCAACCAGTCCATCCTAAAGGAGATCAGTCCTGGGTGTTCATTGGAAGGACTGATGTTGAAGCTGAAACTCCAATACTTTGGCCACCTCATGCGAAGAGTTGACTCATTGGAAAAGACCCTGATGCTAGGAAGGATTGGGGGCAGGAGGAGAAGGGGAAGACAGAGGATAAGATGGCTGGATGGCATCACTGACTCAATGGACATGGGTTTGTGTGGACTCTGGGAGTTGGTAATGGACAGGGGGGCCTGGTGTGCTGCGGTTCATGGGGTCACAAAGAGTCAGACACGACTGAGCGACTGAACTGAAGTGAACTGAATATGACATAACTTACCAATCTTTATTGTCAGGTCAGTTTCCTGTTTTATTAGGGTTTGGAACATGGATATAGGCCTATGTTCTAAGACAGAAAACTTTATTCACAAAGTGAACCAACAACAGTAATGATAACAAAAGCACTAGCACGTTGCAGTGTAAGTCCAAGGAGGAATCACTTGAAAATGGTTTACTCTTTAAGGTGCTGGCATGGTAACCAAGGCTGAGTGCTTTATTGGGCTGCATGAGGATGAGCACAAGCTTTCATTCAAGAACGATTAGGTGCCTGGCACGTTCTGCATACCTCAAGTTTTGAAGGACATTAAACCCAATGTAACATGCTGAAAGAGAAAGACAGGGATTGTGTGAGCACATTTTAGAGTTCCTCTGATCTGGGGGGAGAAGGTAAATAGAGAAATGAAGCCTTTCCATAGTAATGAATTAATTTGAAGACAATTTTCACTTGTCTGTAGGAATCACTCATTTTTAAGGCGAGATCAGTTTCAATCATTGTAATCAGAAGAGGCTGAGGCACGTCAGACTTGTTAAGGAAAGGCCAGAGTGTAAAAGACAGGGCTCTGAGCCGTTGTGACCCAGGACCTGATCCCAGCAAACAGCTCTCTCTTTTTCAGTTTCCTCATGGGAGGCCGGAGAAGGCAATGGCACCTCACTCCAGTACTCTTGCCTGGAAAATCCCATGGATGGAGGAGCCTGGTAGGCTGCAGTCCATGGGTCACTAAGAGCTGGACACGACCGAGCGACTTCACCTTCACTTTTCACTTTCATGCACTGGAGAAGGAAATGGCAACCCACTCCAGTGTTCTTGCCTGGAGAATCCCAGGGAGGGGGGAGCCCAGTGGGCTGCCGTCTGTGGGGCCGCACAGAGTCGGACACGACTGAATCATCTTAGCAGCAGCAGCACTCGGAGGCACTCCTTCTGGGAGTGCTAATTCAAAACGCATTTATTCCTTTTTAAACTAGCTATTGACTACTCCAAAAAAGGGCAGATCTCACAAGGAAAGCATGTTAATCTGAGAAGCAGTGAGTACATTTCATTGATCATTGTCTAGAGATGTGCCTTGTTGGACCAACATTTAAGTTGAAAGGGTTCTTTCATTCAAAGGTGTGAATATTGCCAGGTTAAAACTGAAAGCTCACAGATGTAGATTGCACACGCTTAAGAGATTTAAATCATTATCCTGATGCTGGGAAAAAGCATCCATGAGGAGACGGAAGAAAAGAGGGACAGACTGAGAAAAGGATGGTCCTGTTCTCAAGTAGAGAGGATGAAAGAGAAGATGCAAGAGAAATGATACTGGCGTGGCTAAAGGACAGACTTTGGAACTGGTCACCTGAGTCAGCAGGACAAAGGAAGGACTGGTTTCTGTCAAATGGACACTGCTGCTTTTTCCTCCTTTTTCATCATCCAGGACACCGGCTAATTCTTCCTCATTCCTGTATCTCTCCTTACTCATTACCTCTCTTGAAAGCTTGAGTTATTTGTTCTTTCAGCCAGAAGCCTGATTTTGTTCCCTAAGAAATTATTAAGGTGTAGAAGTTTAGGAGGTCATGGTATACCCAATAATCCTCATCAACATCATCATTTGCTACTAACCCTAGCTCCGGTTAAAATATAATTGCTGTGCCTCAATTTCTTTACCTATAAAATGAGAGTGATAGTACGGTACCATTAGTTCAAAATAAAGGCTAAACAAGTTAACATAATGAGCACAAATTTAACCCTTAGGAAAATGCCTGATAATTAATTATTGCTCAAGAAATGCCAGCCATTGTTATGAGTATTCTTATAACTCTTTTTCTTGTCCATCTTCCCCACTAGATAGTAAGTTCATGAAGGCATGGGTTTAGATGTTCACTAGTGCAAGGCTTTTGAAACTTAAGCATGCATAAGGATTTTGTAAAATGCAGATTCTGTTTCAGTAGAGGTGAAGTGGAATCCAGACTTCTGTACTTCTATTAAGTTCTCAGGCGACAAACTTCCTCTTGTTTAGATTAGCCACACAGTGAAAACCTGAGGCACTTGGCAACTAGGAATTCAGGTCCTGGAGCATTTGGCTGGCACCACAACCCTCTACTCTCTTTTACTTAGTTTCATGAAATAACTTTACCTCTATTTGAAGATGGCAGAATTGACTGATTCCTTTTTCCACATCTGATATGAGTTCCATAGATAAGTGAAGTCAGTTTCATCAAATAGAATAGAATTGAATTAGTTTATCATGTAATTGGTTTCCCAGACTCCTATTCAAGCATCTACTCAGTTCATCAGGCTGCTAGAGACATTGGGGGTGATGGACTCCACTCTGCGAGAAGTAGTCAGCCTGATCATCCTTACTTCTTCTGCTTCAGAGAGTAAATGGAAATTTGAGCAATGGTAATAACTTGGTCCCCTAACAGGGAGACAGGCACATTTGCCGACCATATAGGAGGACCCTTATGAATCATGAAAACCATCTAGTCTGAAGGTCCAAGGGACATCATTTGACCTAGAGACCATAATTTTAGAGATTCTTTATTTGATTATTTGCAAGTATACTTTTCTATTGGTGTTTGCTTTATGTAGGTAGGTAATAGTGATTCTGTAATGATGGTGATCAAACCTAGTGTGCACAAAAAATGCCTGGTTGATTGTAATCACAGTATACTGTGCAGGAACAAGAGTGAGCATGGCTGCCTTTGTAAAAGTCCTTCTGGAGGGATTCCCTGATTACTAACTATAATCTCCAACATCTTTCTCTGAATTCATATTAGTGAAATAGTCAATATAATTAAAATTTATCATTATCATTTTTAATTTCTCGATGATTATGATTATGATGATTATCATTTTTTATTTCTCATTGCTTTCTACTGTTTTCATTTTGCTTGAAACCTGGTTTCCATGACTGTACTGTAAATCCAAAAGAGCTCTTGCCTGTTTCATTATCTATCAACAGGCTCAGCTCAGTACTGGATACCCAAGGCATTCAGTGAAGAGCTGCTGAATTTTGGAAATTAGTTCTAACCTTCCCTCTGGAAATTAACAGCAACTACTTGATGAAGCTTCCAGGAGGTGCCAGTGGTAAAGAACCCCCCTGACAATGCAGAAGATCCCAGGAGGAGGAAATGGCAATCCACTCCAGTATTCTTGCTGGGAGAACCCCATGAATAGAGGAGCCTGACAGGCTACGGTCCATATAATCGCAAAAGAATCAAACACGACTGAAGCGACTTAGCACACACGCATACACTTGATGAAGCAACTGAGACTGGAATTTCCAAACCTTTTCTATCTTTAAGTGAAAATTAAGTCCTTGGAGAGTGTGCAGTACAAATACTGAACTGGACCAACCTCCAACAGAGCTTTTCTGTTTAGAAAAATCCAGCTGTCTAAGGCTTCTTTCTCTAGGGACTTAAGACTTTTTCTTAACATATATGACAAGAGATGATAAAGGAATTCAGCGGCTTTGAAAATGTCACCTGAGAATTTGATGAAATATATTGGTAAATTGCATGTCGATTTTGTGTTTGTGTGTGAGAAGGGGGAAGAGAGAGTCAGAGAGAAGTACAGAAGATATCAAAGGAGATTATATGTGTAAAAACTTATTACATACACACCCATACACATATAATATATAAAATAATTATGTATTAATATGTATTGTGTGTATGTGTGTTCAGTCATGTGTGTTTCTTTGCAACCCAATGAACTGTAGCCCACCAGGCTTCTTCTCTGTCCATGGAATTTTCCAGGCAAGAATACTGGAGTGGGTTGCCATTTCCTATTCCAGGGGATCATCTCACCCCAGGGATCAAACCTGCATCTCTTGCATCTCCTGCTTTGGCAGGTGAATTCTTTATCACTGTGCCACCTGGGAAGACATACATGTATTTATATATATATATATATATATATATATATATATATATATGTAAATATATATTTATATATATATGCAAATAGATGTATATCACTCTTTCTTCAAGTCCAAATGGACAGTATATGAATGTATTGGTATGATTAATAGGTTAATTGGTAGAAAGATAAACCTTGTTCTTATAGTACCCGTAAAACAGGAATATAAAATAAATGAGGAAAAGATAAAATATAATATTCAATATTTTAAGCATTAAAACTTCCTAGATAAGCTTAGGTCTATATTGGCCTTCTTTCATCTTATTTTATGGTTTTGTTTTATTTTTGTTTTGAATTACTTATGGCCTTATACTCTTTCCTGTTCTCAGAGCATCTAAGGTTCTTAATAGAGTCACATGAAAACTAGCAATTGTAGGTTAGCAGATGGGAGAAATAAAAAGCATTAGAAACCTTTTCAGCTCATGCATAAGAACTTTGCAGCCTGTATCCAAATTTCTTATCTGATATCAAATGTGGTATGACACAAATCACTACATTTTAGAGTCATATTTTTATTTATCAGCAATTAAATATTTAACAATACCAATACTGATCTCCTATATGACAGAAAAGTTTTGAGACCAAAACAGGATAGAAGTTGTCATGAAAATGCTTTAGAAGTTAAAATTTCTATACAAACTAAAGCTCCTGGTGAGTGATGAGATGTGAGAAATTAGAGAAAAAGAGGAAGTAAAAATAACTTTGTGATTTTCTGCATTAGTCATTGGAAGGGAGTAATGTACTCCCTTCAGTATTACTGAATAATACTTATTCAGTATTATTACACTGAATAAGACAGTGGGCTCATTATAAAAAATATAGAGGATTGTGCTTGACTAGAGGTGATAAGCAATACCCAATTATATTCTGAACTCTCTACACAATATGAATCTCTATTCCTAGAAAACAGTCAATGTTTATATACTATTGTGGTTATATTGTGAAGACTTTTGATGGCAAAAATTATTTTATATACAAGTTTTTGACAGTTGTCCAGGGACAAGGCCTCAAAATCTGCACTACTTGCTTATATCTGGCTATTTCCAACCATCTCAGATGGTCCGTCGTCCATCCTTTCCCTTCTTTCTTCTTGATTCACTGTCTGGGCATTGCACTGGGGCCTGTGGTTTAAGGAAGACAGCAGCCTACTCTCCTTGCCTAAAGGAATTTCTATACAGAATCAGAAGTTACTTACCAGTGCACAATAAATGTGACATAAATATTAGACATTTTTATGACTTTTAGTAGTAAGTGCTAAACCTATAGGATTATGAATTTTCCTCTGAATAAATTTTGGCTGCTTATTATTTGGCTGCATTTTAAATTATATGATTTTGAACTTTAGTCTTAAGAGATCACAGGATCAACATGCTCATTTTTATTGAGAAAAATCAGAAAAATACAACCAGAAAATGGGCTTGGGTAATATTACAGAGCTGTTTCCAAACTATATGTACAATTATGCTTGGTAAAAATAAACTGGGGAAAAAAAATTGACTTTAACTTGTCTTTTGACTACATTTTGCAGGATCTAATATGTATGCAAATCTATGAAATTATAACCAACTTAACTTTTGCTATTTTCAAGAAAGTTCTCCCTTAACCAAATAAAAATGAAAAACCAAGCAAATAAAAAACAGCAAATATTGCCTTCATGATGTCCAAATGTATATTAACTTTGCAAATTCTCACAATAAAAGTCAGATTTTTAAATTACTTGAATAATTATTCATTTTCCAAGTGATTTTCGCAGTGTAGATATCACCCTTACCGTATTGTAGAAAGACACAATCCTTGAACAATTTTTGTGCTTTAATTTAATTCCTTAAATGTCAGTTCTAAGGAGAAACTACTGGCTAGTTCTAAATTCATAGCTAGATATAGGTTCTGAAAAACCTTAGCCACTCTGAGAATTCATTCTGTTTTTGTTATATAATCATTATTATTGCTTTTAGCATGGTATTCGGGGTTTTCCCTTTGGAAAAATTAAAGAAGCCACAAAAAACTAACTATGCAGGGTTTGCATGCCCTTCACAAAGTCTCCATTGGGTGTCTCATTTGGAAACTATGAACCAAATGAGCAAAATACAGGTTTAATTTTGTTTCATTAGATCCTGAAGAGACCAACATGAATTAATTAGTGCTAACTACAACACGCTTCGCTAATATCCTGCCAACACAAAGACTTCCTACAGTGCCAAGATGAGAGACATGTTCAGGATGATCGGAGAGAAAAAAAAGTGGGTTGGTGGTGCAATTATTATTACATTTATAGCTGCAAAGAGTTCTAATTGAAAGTGGATTTTGCATATGGGGGGTAGTAGGCTCCATTAAGATCTGAAGCTAGACATCTAATTTAATTTTAATGATATCTTTTTATGTTAAATGGCTGAAAATTAATTATTAAGGCATATTTATTGGGATTATTCATAAAGACAACATTAAAAAAAAATGAGGGATTTTTTTGATAGATAAACCAGCAACACAATCCCTCATTGAATTGAAGTGACCATAAATAGAGAAGAACCCATGAACACAGTGAGTGGCCATTTATGTAGTAAGGGAGAGGCTATGCCCACATCAGAAATAAGGATTCGCCTTCAGCTTATGGTGCCGGGCATTTAAATTTGGGCACCTCTTGTTATTAAAACACCTGTTGTACAAACGATGAATTTTCTTCAACACTGAAGCTTGCTCTCACTCTATGTACTGCAGCATAAATCACAATAATGTTAACAAATTAGTAGTAATGCTTTGTCCTCCAGGTTTCCTAACAGAGCAAAATATACATACAAATGGAACAAAGATACAATGCCAACTAGCTGAGTGCTAAACAATGTATACTTACATGTACACACCTAAAAATTATATCTTGCAGTCTTTTCTAATGTTTGTCCTGTGCCTTTTAACTCTACCCTCAAAGCAATGTAATTCCGCTCTTATTCCTAGCAAGTGTTTGCTCTGCCATACTTCTAGCTGTCATTCAAAGGTTGCAGTGAGTTAAATGGCAGAGAGAATTGAAGCACCCCCAAACACACACACACACACATGCTCCATTCACATATACTATACACACAAAGCTTTTAAATATTTTCTGGTTGTTTTAGCATTCATCTAACACATGTTGAACTCTTCACAAAGCAAGGCAGATCTCCATGGCTTGGAAATGCCAGGATTGGAGGTGGTGTTCACATGTTAATGCAACAGTGAATAAAAGAAATCTTCACAGGGAGGTGGTGCTGTGCTGTGCTTAGTTGCTCAGTCACGTCCAACTCTTTGCAACCCCATGGGCTGTAGCCTGCCAGGCTTCTCTGTTCATGGGGATTCTCCAGGCAAGAATACTGGAGTGGGATGCCATGCCCTCCTCCAGGTAGGGAGGTGGTTGTGGTGGTTTGGTTGCTAAGTCGTGTCTGACTCTTGAGACCCCATGGACAGATGCCAGGCTCCTCAGTCCATGGGATTTCCCAGGCAAGAATACTGGAGTGAGTTCCCATTTCCTTCTCCAGGGGATCTTCCCAACCCAGGCATCAAACCCAGGTCTCCTGCATTGCAGGTGAATTCTTTACCAACTGAGCTGGGAGGGAAGTCTCATAGGAAGGAGTAACGGATAATATCAGTTGGGTGGGATTCAGATCTTGTGTTATCTTGGTAGCAGACAGGAAGGGACCAATGTATGAGGGGTACACACACACTGTGATGCTATAAAAATATTTTGTCTAATGTCTCCTTTAGAGCACAGTCACCTTCTGGAAAAAGTGAAGCTTTACTAAATGCAACCACTGCCAAGACAGACTTGGCCTTCCAAGCACTAGTATGTCCTAAAGTAAAATCTCTAGGAGTTTTTCATCTACGTTTAGTAGTAAATTTCCAAACCTTATTTCCCTGAAGGAGGATGACATAGACCTTTCCAAATGTCTGCAAAATAAAGAGATTTTTATGAAGAACAAATTGCAAGTTAAATGATCGGTACCTCATTAGAGAAAGAATTTGACAAGATTTGAATTTATGCTGTTTGGAGAGTGGTAGGGGCCTTTTACCATCACAAGAAACTCCCATTACTACCTTCAGTCTACAAGACAGACATCAACATCGCGGTTCTCAAAATTCTATCATTTGGGTGATGGACAACTGTGTGAAACCATTTACATCCATGGATGCTAATAATGAAATGAGTCTTTCGTGCTAAGATCCTAAAAATTCTAAAAGATGCAAGGATTGCCTGATGAGAAAATAACTTTATCTTCACAATTGTATATATTGTAGAATACTTTAGTAAATGGGAAAACATTTTGTTTTTCTCCTTTGAAATTATGAAAATAATAAATATTTACAGATTTTAAATTTAGAGAAAAGTTCAAATATGTTTGAAAGTAAAATACTTGCTCACTTTGTATGCTAAAATTTTGTTCATTTTTACTTTATCTGTGGAGTAGTGGTTGTTACTCTTTGCTTGTTTGTCTCCCCCAGGAAACGGGTGATATTAGACAAGTGTCAGATACTTAATGGGACCTTCCTTGGTGGCTCAGATAGTAAAGAATCTGCCTGTGATGCAGGAGATACAGAGGACCCAGATTCCATCCCTGGGTTGGGAAGATCCCCTGGAGCAGGGAATGGCTATACCTTTGTCACTTAAAACTTTGACAAATTTCAAATATTTTTCCTGCTTCAGGATCTTCTTCTTCCTCATTAGATCAACTGATCATACATTAGAAAAATACACTTATTGCTTTTCTCTTTTAATAAACAAATGCTCATATTTCTTACTATGTTTTTTAAGCTGATGATGGAAGATTTTATGATTTTTAAAAGTGGATTAATTTGCTCTTTACCTATGGAACTACCTTTTTTTTTGTCCTTCAGAGATACCCCATTTTTGCATGATTAGTTCTTAGTGGAAAATATATATATTTCTGCTAGTCATGTAACTAGTTCTGTAACCAACTGAATCATGGTTACAATTAGTATCCCTATGTGATTTGTAGGCACATTTCACATCATTGTCCTATAACAGAAACTGACTTCCACATGCAGAGTAAGAATCTGCTAGAACCAACTTATTTTCATTATCTATCATCAGCGTTATTAAAGGGGGAAAAGGGTTTTCCTATCCTCTGTGTGTACAAAATCTAAGCTGACAGAGTCAGGAAGTGGATATGAATTCCCAGGACTGCCACATGGAGGGCAGACAGAGGACTCAGGTCCCAAGGCTGGTGCTGCCCCTTGCATCGTGGCTACGGTCTTCCTTAGGGTGTTTTCAGTCATAGAGGGTCCAAAACTGAGGTTAGCTTCTGAGTGTAATGTCTGTGCCCCTTTTTATAACACTTTACTCACTGTGACAAATGGGACCTGGTCAGGCTCACTGTATTCTGAACCCATTCCTGGTGGGTTTCATCATTTTGTTCTTTGACCAGAAGTGCAACTCTGAATATATATCTGTCAGGATACACTTCTACAGAGATGTTACAAATTTAACCCTAAATTAGATATATGCTATAAATGGAACTATGAGATAAATTAACTAAATGCATTTTATGATGCTAACTCCTAATTTTTCAGAAGAATGATTGACTTGTCAGTTTGTAAGCACTGAACCTCATGCCCAGAACCTCATGCTGTGCAGATTGCTCTGGGTCTCTCCAGCAATAAATCCTCAGTCCATATGCCACTGATTTATGCATGTCCTTTTCTCCTGTGTGTGCACCACCTTTCTGCCTGTATTAGAAGCTATCCTATGGTATGGATTCTATCCTAATTGACTACCATATACCTTCTGATGCCCTAATCTTTCTTAACCCTCTCTGTTTTTCCCCTCCTTTCACCTTATGAAAGATAGTTTTTTAATCCATCCATTCTGTAAACATTAATAGATTTCATTTATTTTGTTTTTGAATTACAGTATTTGAAGTGTTTATTTGCTTATATAACTGAGACGAATAGGGATATGGGATAATCTCATCTATGCCTCCATACAGGGTCTTAAATAAAAAGCTCAAATGCTCTCTGTCTCTCTCTGTTTCTCTCAACTCATGTGATTGCAGGTTCTATTTCTTTTGGGGTATGGGCCTCATTGTCTTATTAAAGACCATTTTCTCCACTCAAAAGGGGAAAATAGCCATCAGAGGTTCAGCTTAGATGTCCTTAAAGCTTTAGAGTCTAGAAGTGGAGCATGTCTTTCCCAAAGCCCTCTCATAACAGTCTTGGGGAAGCAACTGATTAAGCTAGCCTGGTCTTATGTCCATCACTAAATTTAAAGGACCCAAGATCAGACATACCAGAATCATATAAAATGATACCTATATGATTTCTGAAAGAAACGATTCTAGGCAACACACTACAAATGGACAAGTCATTTTATTAGACACAGGGCATACAGAGGTGAAAGACAAGCCTGTAAGGAACTTGGAAACAGTAAAGGAAGCAGACAAAAGACAACTCTAGTTTGATGTGATAATTTTTGAATGTCCTTAGCTCAGGGTACCCTTCCAGCACAGATGAAAGCCAATCAGAGGTGGTGTTACCTAAAGGATTCCTGGAGGAGCTAAATCCTGCAGGATGCCTAGGCACTGTCCAAATGAAGATTGACTTGCACATTGCAAATAATTGTAACAGCATGAGGACAGTGTTGCAAACAAGAGAGCCTATGACAGTCTAGGATCTGTAGGTAGTTCTGGCCACAAAGAGGAGGGTATGTGATATGGAGGAAAAAGAAACTTGAGGCTGGGTAGGTACAAAGACTAGATCCTCAAGACTAAAACTTAAGACCATGAAAATGGCTTATTATGGGAAAACACTAAAAGCTATAGCATAATCATACTTATATATTAATAAATATAAGTCTAGGAACAGTGGGGAAAAAACATGGAGGCAGAGGAATAGAGGGCATGGAGAACTGTCAAAAGGCCTCAATGAAAGTCTAAAGGGAAGAGGGGAGACTTGAATTGCAGAGCTTTGGAGAGGCTGAAAGGGACAAAACTGAGTGACAAACTGGATAGGTTAACAGAATACCAAAACTGATTTCAAGTTTTCAGGTCTGGATGAATAGAGAAATGACAGATTGGAATCAAGATATAGAAGGCTTGAGAAAGAATACTAACCCATTACCTATTGTAAGTCTATTCTACAAACCCGATGGTCTTCCATCCAGCACTGCAGAATTTCAAGGATTATTTGCTAAAGTTAATTGATATCTCATTTTTTCCCCTTAATCTTCTGATTATCACAAAATTTAACATTTATGACCCTCAAAAATCTCAGTTTTGCTTCTCTGTCCATGGGATTTCTCAGGCAAGAATACTAGAGTGGGTTGCCATTTCCTTGTCCAAGGGATCTTCCCAACCCGGGAATTGAACCCATGTCTCCTGCATTGGCAGGCCGATTTTTTACCACTGGGCCATCTGGGAAGCCCCAAAGTAAGGTTGGGCCCAAATAATAAGTGCTGCTTAGAATGGTATGATCCATAAGTGGTCTGATGGAGAGCTTTGACTGAGAGATCCTGGCAAAAGAAATCCTAGAGATAAGGCAGAAACAATGATATGAAGAACTTAAGGGGGTGGCAAAAGAAACCATGCAGTTTAAACGGGTTCACAAACAAAGATGCAGAAGAAATTAGAAAACTGGGAAATAATCCACCTTTAAATTATGGGTTCACTTGCTAATTTACTTGACCATCTTTACTATACATTTCCCTTTTCTTTCTTCAAAAGCTATACTCTTTCCCTCTCAAAACTTCTCATCTCGAAGTTTTGGGTTTCTCAATGAAAAGTCAAAGACATGAACCTGTAACTTTCTTTAAGAAATAAACATGGTTAAAATAAATACTGCCAAGAGTCTGTTAAACTTCTCTTTCTCTCATTACTTTTATCTCTGCCTCTCCTATCCATCTCTCTTTCAATCCCTCTCTCATTCTTCTGAACAAGATAATTGCTTTCTTTACAGTATAAACAAACTGAAATCCTCATAGTCTGACATCTTTCCTTGACATTCTACAGAAGAAGCAGCTATAAATCATGGAGCTGAGTTACCTCAAGGTGAGCAAGAGGAAAAGGAGAGATTTATAGGATAATAGATCATTGTCATTGATTTCTGCCCAGGAATCATACAGTTCATGTGAAGTACCCTGTGACTAAGGCTGCACAGATAAGGCTAATCTTAAGATGACATTCTCAGAGCAGAAATTAAGACTTCTAAAGCAAACCAGCATCCTCAGCATCCATGGTCTAAATAAAGTCTTCTTCTAGACCTTTGACTCTCTGTTCCAAATTCTGACCTTTCTACTTTATTTAAACTTAGCTCTTCTTGGAATATCCACATGCTAGACTCCTCAACCTTCCTCCCATTGATTATGCCAACTGATCCTTTTCTTCTCATGATATACTTTGGTCAAGATCAAGCTCGATGTGCACCCCTTTCAAATAATCATCTCCAATCAATTCCATCCCATTAAAAAACTTTTCCAGGCAAGAATAATTTTTATATATAAAACCACATCTTTCTATGTACAGCTATTGGTCTACTGTTCTGCATTATAGCTATAGCTCATTCATTTCACAGCCATTAAACTAAACACTGGCATATGCATACAATCTCTGTGTTGATTACTGGTGATTCAGATACATGTAAATGATATGTGCTCTGGGATCTCAAGGAATTCTGAGTAAACTGACAATGCCTATCGAACAGGATAAGTTTCAGCTGGAGATGTTTAGAGGGTGCTATGAGAACACAGAAGAGATGCATGGGTTTCAGACTGGAGAGGCATAAAAGTCTTCCTGGAGGTTACAGGGCCTCAGCTAAGTTTGTGAATGATATGAAGAGCTACCTGGTTGGGAGATGTGGTGGGACATTCCAGAAGATTTGAAACAGTCTAAGATATTGAAGAAATGTTAAGCTAATTAGTATGGTTGCTACAGAAAATGCATTCAATCAATTGTGGGAAACAGGCCAGAGAAAATCTCAAATAGAAACTTTGATATACATCAAAATCACCTAGGGAATTTACTAAGGAAGTTTCTTGGCCAGGTCCTGGAAATATGATTCAGTGTAGCCAGTAATCTGTAGGTTTAACATACTCTATTTATAAAGCTGTGTTCTGGACATTTCAGTTCAGTTCAGTTGCTCAGTTGCATCCGACTCTTTATGACCCCATGGACTGCAGCACACCAGGCTTCCCTGTCCACCACCAACTCCCAGAGCTTACTCAAACTCATGACCATTGAGTTGGTGATGCCATCCAACCATCTCATCCTCTGTCGTTCCCTTCTCTTCCCACCTTCAGTCTTTCCTAGCGTCAGGGTCTTTTCCAATGAGTCAGTTCTTCACATCCGGTGGCCAAAGTATTGGAGTTTCAGCTTCAGTATCAGTCCTTCCAATGAATATTCAGGGCTGATCTCCTTTAGGATGGACTGGTTTGATTTCCCTGCAGTTCAAGGGGCTCTCAAGAGTCTTCTCCAACACCACAGTTCAAAAGCAACAATTCTTCCACAGTCAGCTTTCCTTATGGTCCAACTCTCACATCCATACATTACTGGAAAAACCATAGCTTTGACTAGATGTACCTTTGTCAGCAAAGTAATGCCTCTGCTTTTTAACATGCTGTCTAGGTTGGTCATAGCTTTTCTTCCAAGGAGCAAGTGTCTTTTAATTTCATGGCTATAGTCACCATCTGCAGTGATTTTGGAGCCCCCCAAAATAAAGTCTGTCACTGTTTCCCCATCTATTTGCCATGAAGTGATGGGACCAGATGCCATGATGTCAGTTTTCTGAATGTTGAATTTTAAGTCAAATTTTTCACTCTCCTTTTTCACTTTCATTAAGAAGCTCTTTTGTTCTTTGCTTTCTGCCATAAGGGTGATGTCATCTGTGTATCTGAGGTTATTGATATTTCTCCCATCAGTCTTGATTCCAGCTTGTGCTTCATCCAGCTCAGCATCTCGCATGATGTACTCTGCATGTAAGTTAAATAAGCAAGGTGATAATATTGTCATTTTTCTGGACAATGAAGAGCAAATGCTGAGCAAAGACATTTGAAAGGAATCTTGAACGATAGTGGGAGTGGAGGGTCTTAAGTAGAAGAAAGACAAAGTCCACTTACTGAGAAGAAATTGCCTGACTGGGGGTCATTTAGAAGGCAGGTTCAGTAATGCACTTGCTACATTTAAACACACTAAAGATTGTATCATATTGTTTTCTTTTAACCTCTAAGAGCAATGTTCCTAAAATACATCATATCATGAAGCTCTGACATATTGAAAAATGAAAATTCCTGGGCTTCCTTGATTACATTGCACATGCTAAGTTGGTTCATGTCCTACTTTTCTGACCCATGGACTGTAGCCCACAAGGCTCCTGTGTCCATGGGATTCATCAGGTAAGAATACTGTAGTGGGTCATCATGCCCTCCTGCAGGGGATCTTCCTGACCCAAGGATTTAACCAGCATCTCTTAAATCTCCTGCAGTGGCAGGTGGGTTCTTTACCTCTAGTGCCATCCAGGAAGCCCTTGGCTTTACATACTCTATCAGAGTTCCTAGAGTGCAATCAAGTGATCTACAGTTCAACACGTATCTCAAGCAAGTTTTATATGCCACAAATAGCAAGGTACCTCCAGATCATCTCAGAGCAAACTGGGTAGGCCATCTCTTTCAGGCCATCTCTTCAGGTTGCCATGGTAGATTCTAACCTGAATGCGTTCCAGCATCTCATACACAGAATTCAATACATGCTGCATCAGCCCTAAGGCAACACTTTCTCAGAACAGGGGATTTGGGTATTTCCAAGAAGCACTTCCTATCTCCACAGCAGTTAAAAACAAAAAAATTCCTCATGCAAGCTTTTTAGGCTCACACTGAAGGAATTGTAGCTTCTAAAAGTCACATGGAAACAACCACGTATTAAGATGTTCTTTGAAAACAGAAAAGGCTGCCAATGCTTCTGTGAAGCTTAAGGAGCTTTTCCTCAAAAGAAATCAGGTAATTCGTTTTGAATTAAAGTTAAGCACTTGGCTTAGTTCTCTTTCATTTTTCTTCTTGTAAATCTCTACTAAATCAATTAAAGCTGGTGTTTAAAGCGGGCAGCCAACCTGATACAGGAGGCCACGCGGCAAGCTGCACATCAGTGGTGAAATTAGAGCAGAAGTTAGAATATTCTGCTTGAGAAAAGCGAGCCTGTTCTTCTTCTGCCCCTCCTTCACCTCTCAACACACACACACACACAGGACTGGCTGCCGAGATCTTCCCTATTGGATGCTTCATCCCTGAGTCCTGCAGCTGACTTTCTTTTTTTTTTTTTTTCTGTTATATAAAACTTATAACAAATTCATGAACAGTAAAAAGGAAGCTTGGCCATTTGCTACTCACAAGCCTACCAGCATAAATGGTTGCAGCTAATCTCACTATCCAAAATCAGATAAAGGCATAGCTTTCAGGCCAGCAGCAGCAGAGAGGACTGCCTGTATCAGAAGAGGAAGTGGTCCTGAGATTCCATTGACATCAGTTATGATGACTGATTTGATGTGTCAACTTGACTGGACTAAGGGATGCACAAGGAGGCGGTAAAACATTTTTTTCTGGGTGTATCTGAGAGAGTGTTTCAGAAAGAGTTTAACATATGGATCAGTAGATGAGTAAAGAAGATCCACATCACCAGCTAGGGGTAGGCATCAGCCAATTCATTGAGGAACTGAATAGGATAAAAACGAAGAGGAGGGGCAGATTTGCTCTTGTTGGTTGGTCTGGGACATCGCTCTTTTTCTGCCCTTAAATATTGACACTCCTGGTTCTCGGCCCTTCAGATTTGGACTGGAACTTACACCACCAGCTCTCCTGGCAAGATCTCTGGACCTGAGCTGAGTTATACTACTTCTTCCCCTTTACTTGAACATTAATTGGCAACCTATCATGGGCTTGGCCCTGATCAGTCAGTGGTTAGCAATACAGGCAAATTCCCCATCTCAGTAGGGACCTTGCATTCCAGTGGAGGAAACAGATCATACACAGTCAGAACAATGAATGAACAAAATAATTAAAGATTGTACACATGCTATCAAGCAACAAAGTAGAACCCTCTATTTTGTTCATATCTTCTCCTGTGGCAGAGGATAAGGCAAGGAGCATTAGATAGGGTGGAGGTGGTCAGGAGTGCTTTGGAACTGAGGTATGCAGTCTGAGAAGGAGCAGGAAACCTAGAGAAAGTGTTCCTGGCAGAAAGGCTCCTGGGATGGTACTCCAGGAATTCGAGTGGAAATTATTTGTCTCTTGAGACCACCGGCTCTATTCTTTGACATTCCTTTCAATAAGAAACCACATTTTCTAAGAGTGCTAAGTAGAAATTTCACAAGGCTCTGTCAGGAAATCTCTGAAATGAAGAGGCTGCTTTCAAAGTGACTCTTTTATCCTCTTTTCTTGTAAGTTTAAGACACAAGTAGCTTGAGTGCATGAGGATCAAAGCACCTAACAAAAAAAAAACTTTGGTGGAAAGGGACTCAGTTGGGCACAGCTGTTCTGGGCTCATAATTAACCTTCATGCTAAGTTCGACATTCAGCACAATTCCTCCTAGACTCGGCTACCAGAAATGGGAAGGTATCTGCAGTAATTAGATAGACTCAGTTGTTCGAGTCCCTGAAATGTTTTTAACCTGAATGTTAAGGCAATTTAAAGCAAAATTTGTTTTGGTATGGAGCAGGGGGTGGGGGTCCTCAATGCTAAATTGTGGCAACTTTGAAATACCAGCTGGGTCCTGGTGGAATGGAGACTGGGACAATCCTGAGCCACTCTGCTCTATGCCTGTCTCCACACTGCAAGATGATGTGATTTGACACCAATTAGCTGGCGTGCACACAAATCTTCCCTTTCTGAAGTTAGAGGTAACCAGAGTAACATGCACCTCTTCAAACATGACATGCAGCGCACAAGCCAATGCCTTTATTGAGGGTCATCAGGAATGACAGGCAGTGAGATATGGAGAGATGCTGGAGGGGCAGAAAATGTGATTGGCCACAAACAGCATTGGGGAGGACAAAACGTCCTAATGTTTGGTGAAATAAGCAGACAAAATGTAAGTGTATTATTTCCCCAAAGCATGAACTCAGAAGGTAAACACCTGCAAACATCCTGGACGTCTCAGTGGACTCATTGGTCCAGGAAGAGTAAGATCCTTCCCAGAAAACCCCCCAGCTGAACTTTCTCTTGTAGAAAAGACTGACATGGTAGCTAACTTCCAGAAAACATGAAAGTTTGTAACTTTCTGATATTTTTCAAAACTGAGAGCATTTTCCCTGACAAGCAAGAAACAAACCAAAACTTAGGGTGACTTTGATGGCCAACATCACAGTTTATAACTGTGTTTACTTATTTTAAAAATTACAATCCTCAGTGCATAAAAGGATGAACAAGTATCATAACAAATGCTATTTCATCACATCTTCATCGCCAGACTGATCTAAAGTGTTGCTGCTTGATGCTTTTTGCCAGTCTAGGAATTATTGGTAACTCCCATTTCCTATAAAACTCCCAAATCCTCAACCCAGAATTTTATTCAATTCATGCCTCTGTACACAAACTTCTCCTTATGAAATCATGTTTTATAGTTCCACGGGTCCTCTTTTTGTCTATGATCAAAGGAAATAAAGAGGCAAAGACAAAGAAAGACCCACAGGAAATATTTCAAGGTCCAAAAGCCAAGTATAGAAAAATATATACCGTACAATTCTGTTTTTTTTTTCCCTAAAGTACATATTTATATACTCATTCAGTTAAAGGAATGGACAGAAAAATTACATGGCCTAATAAAAAGTTTTCTGTTTTAGATTTTTTTCTTCTTATACTGCAAAATTTTGGATTATTTTTTTATAGTTAGTATATGTTGCATGTATTCATGGCATAAGCTTATATAGATGTATATCATTAACAAGAAACATTAAAGAGTAGTAATGAATCTCACCAGATGGACCACAGCCTTGTCTAACTCAAAGAAACTATGAGCCATGTTGCGTAGGGCTACCCAAGATGGACGGGTGATGGTGGAGAGGTCTGACAGAATGTGGTCCACTGGAGAAGGGACTGGCAAACCACTTCAGTATTCTTGCCTTGAGAACCCCATGAACAGTATGAAAAGATGACCTCCCCAAGTTGGTAGGTGCCCAATATGCTACCAGAGATCAGTGGAGAAATAACTCACTGACTCAATGGACATGAGTTAGAATAAGTTCCAGGAGTTGGTGATGAACAGGGAGGCCTGGCATGCTTTTAGTCCATGGGGACGCAAACAGTCGGACACAACTGAGCGACTGAACTGACTGATGGATGAATCTCACAGTTCCATAAGATTCCACCTGAAATCTCAGAGAACAAAGAGGCAGGGAGGTGGAGAGGGGAGGAGAGGAGAAGTGATTTATAGATGCAACCAAAAACAGTTTGTTGGTTTAAAATGATATAGATTAATCAATGACACATCTTCTTCAGTTTCTTCAATATTTACTGGAGAATGTCAATCACTTCTTCCAGTTAGGCTGAGAAATAAATATTTAACTAGAGTCAGATGGTGGCTGTGCCCAAATCCTAAATTCAAGCTCAAAATCTCAGTTTATAGGAACAGTATTTATGACCCATTGCCTGAATGAAATGCAAATCTCTCACCTCCCTCAATCAGCATTTCCTGTGTCTTTGGGGACATAAATCTACAAGATGTCCAGTGAAGAAAGAATTCTTTGGTCAACCAGGTTTGAAAAATATTACATTATATTCCCTTCCATTGATTCAGAGTGCACAGCAGTGTACAAAAATATATGAGATTTTGTGAAGTAAAGAAAAACGTCTTGACTTACTAATCTAGAATTTTCCCAATCTATTTTGTAAGGAGCCCTTTTAAGCCAAACCTGATGCTGTATACTCAGGACAGAAATGCTTCTCCAGCTACTCCTAAATATACTCCTAGCTTACACGCCCAAAACTTCTTACGTGCTGTGTTGCCCACCCACCTGCTATTCTATAAAGCTACAGGCCTGGAGAATCCCATGGACTGTATAGTCCATGGGGTTGCAAAGAGTTGGACACGACTGAGAAACTCTCACAGTCATTAAACTGAAATCTGTCTTTATACCATCACAATATATGCCTGCGCTTTGAATCATGTTGTTTTGGTTAGCAAAAATTATTGTGAAAATTGTGAAAAATTTTGCTTATGTTAAAAATAAACTCCCTAGGGGATGGATGGTATCACCGACTCAATGCACATGAGTTTGAACAAACTCTGGGAGATGGCGAAGGACAGGAAAGCCTGACTTGCTGCAGTCCATAGGGGTCACAAAGAGTCAGACACACCTTAGTGACTGAAAAAACAGTAACTTTTAGCTACTATTATGAATAGGCACAATGTTGAATTTCTTTCATAGCTTATCCAACATATCCTCAAAGCAACCCTACGAGGCTAGTGCTGTTATTCACAATTAGTAACGAGGAAAAGAGCCTAAAGAAGTTTGTATAGTTCGGCCCAGGAGAACACAGCAAAGAAATTTTAGAGATTTAGTTTCAAATCCAAGCTCATGTTTGCAAATACCTCATGAACTCAATGTCTAAAACAATCCATGATGGATAAGTCTTTGTATTCCTCTACCAGAAATAACTTGACTCCTAAATGCTTTTGATACTTGGTTCACTGTGTGCTATGCTAAGTCACTTCAATCGTGTCCTACCCTTTGTGACCCTGTGGACTGTAAACTGCCAGGCTCCTCTGTCTGGCAAGAAGATTGGAGTGGGTTGCTGTGCCCTCCCCCAGGGGATCTTCCCGACCTAGGGGCGAAACTCACATCTCGTAAGTGTCCTGTGTTGGCAGGCAGGTTCTTTACCACTAGCCAGTTGGGAAACTCACTTTGTTCACTATATTTTATGAAATAGGTTTGTTTTTCTCTTCCCATTGGTGCACAAACAGCTCCAGCCCAAAGGCTGGCTTAGCAGATGTGCAGAAGGCATGTGTGTGGTAGACCAACCTATAAGTGGCTCCATCTGACATTTTTACTTATTTTCCTTTTGCCTAATTTTGCTTCGTGTCTCATCAGTTTTAATTAACTTTTTATTGTTAAGCTGTGCATATGTTATACAAATATAAGGTGGCAAGGTAACCACATACTGCAGCTCTGGCATTTCTTATACATTCCCTGTCTGCAACAGACCTTTTTTCAATCCAGCTGCATCATCATAAAATATCATTATGAAAATGAGCCAGAATTGAGTCCCAGTCATAAACATACCTTCTTTTCTAGAGAGCTCTAACCCTAGCTGGCAATTAGCATGCAGTGCATTGCAGGGGAGTAGATTTGCCAGGAGCACAGTTTGTCATCAACAGATAAATAAAAGATAGTTCATGTAAACCACATTTCCAAAGCTCATTCCACTTAGCACGGTTCAGGATGGACCGAGATCCAGAGACTGCAATGACAGTGAGTAATATGATGAGCACTTTTCATTTATGTGAGCATCTCTCTCCAGAGAACACTTTGTAGCTGTCCTATTTACTCCTCCTTGGTACACTTGTTTGGTTGTTCGGGTGTATTATGAGAGTGTGGAAACTGAGCAACCATTGGTAGCAACTCCCCAGAGTACACGGCTTAAACTTCATTAAGAGACCTGATTAAAACCAAGCTTGTAGAAATACCTCCTGCCCTGTGTGGGAAAGATACCTGTTTCGAAGATGGCTGATCCTGTGAGGTGCTGATCTGATTCATCTGTATGGCCGTATCCTAGCAACCGCATGGCCCATCAGATTCAGTTATGGGGATAACAGAACCTAAGCTTAGACTTTGGGTTCAACTATGTGACCAGTTGTTTAGAAATAACAGAATTAATTTTTTAAAGACTTAAAACAACAATAAAGCTATGCTATAGAAAATTTTGAAAATATGGATACACAGAAAGATATATAGCAACAGAATTGTTCACTGGGCCATGGGAATGTACTTGAATTTACTTTACACACAGACACACACACACATACATACTGTGTGTGTGTGTGGTATATATATATATATATAAACATACATGTATGTGTGTATGTATGTGTGGCTTCACAAAGTTAGGATTCCAAACTTCTATTTAACAACCTGGTAGACTGTATTACTATTTACCCTGATCTAGTTCTTCTTTCTGTAGGAGGATTTTACTTTCTTGCCACCTTGAAGTCAGACTTGACAGTGTCACTTGCCTCGGCCAATGAAATACAAGGAAACAGACGCGAGACACTCCTGTGTGAAACGTTAAGAGCCAGTGCATGATTTGCCATGTTCTCTTTCTTCTCTCTCGCATGACAACTGCCCTGTCAGCCTCTACTTCCAAGGGATGACAATGACAACGCCTTCGGAGAGCCCCAACTGACTCTGTGTCACGAGAGAAAGAAACAAGCCTTTGTTGTTTAAAACCACAGAGGCATGGGTATTACTTGTTATCACAGCATTATCTAGCCTGTCCTGACTGTCACACTATCTTAACACAAACCAGTTGCAATAAACTTCAAATGGCTGTGCCAAAGCTAACAGAGCTATCATTTCTTAAGAGAAAACTAAAGAGCCACAAATCACTACACAGAAAATGACGCTCAGGCACCATTTCTTTAGATGATTCTCTTAGAAGACTGTGGGCTAATGTAGGAATGTGGCTTTTGCTTCACCTGCAACATACGTTCAGGAGAGGTGAATGCTATTCTTTCTCATTAATACAGTAATAATCTGTCATCCATCAGTAAATGTTATCCAAAAAAATTCCATATCAGATGTGGCATTGAATTCTTGTAAGAATACCTGAGATGCTCAGGCCTTCACATATCTTCTATATTTTCCCTCCTCTCCTCCATAATAAGAGAAGAATATTTGACCTTTCTTGTTTGAGAATGGGTGGGGCAGAAGTTAAGACCTACTTGCCAGTTAAATCTGATACTGTGTTAGCATGTTTAGCATGAAGTTTGTGGGATTTCTTGTCACTGAGATAGAAACACTCAAGTTCGTTCAGGTTAGGGTTTCTTATTTTTCCATGTTTCTCATTTCCTACTCTTTTACATAAACTTAAAACAAAACTTTAAAATGTTTTGTTTGGCTTCCTTGGCAGCTCAGCAGTAAAGAATCCATCTGCCAATGCAAGAGATGTGTATTGATCCTGGGTGGGGAAGATCCCCCTGGAGAAGGAAATGGCAACCCATTCTAGTACTCTTGCCTGGGAAATCCCAAGGACAGAGGAGCCTGGCAGGTTACAGTCTGTGGGGTCACAAAGAATCAGACATGACCTAGTGACTAAACAACAACAGTTGTGTTACTGAGTTCTGCGTTATGAGAAAATTTATTAGAGACTCTTTGAGTTTTCGCATAATGAAACCTGCTTAAGTGGAATTTAAAGTTGGATAGGCTTACAGAATATTTGATAGCTAATGTTATAATAAAATCTGACTATAATCTATACCAAGTAGTTATATGAATAAAAGTAAGCCCACATAGATTAACTATGTCAATCATCACCTGAAGTCATTTTAAAATGGAAGCTGTATTGGAAGAATCATATTGATCATATAATAATATCATCTATTACGATACCATGTGCTTTCTGATAACTCATTAACTACTGGTGAGTGAGACTGAAAGTCATACAGCTAATACAAGTCTGAATACATATCTGCATGACCTGAACCTGTTATCTTGTCTTACTTTGGCCTTTCAGATTTCCAGAGAAAATGTAAATAGCTTACAAATAATAGAGATGTCATTTCTATGTTTTCAGTAAGCTTGTAGCATCTCTAGGCACAAGACTCCTCAACAAACAATTCATGAAAGGGAAGGGAAGGGATAAAACATTTCATTTCATTCATTTAATCTATCAGTCAATCAGGAAGTCATTAATTCTAAAAATATTTATTGAGGCCCTACTCCATGCCAGAGTTCCTACTTGGCATTGCCAATAAAATGGTTATCAACAGTAGATATCCGTGACTTGATAGAACTCAGTGTCATGAAGTAGAAGCTACAAGTAAATAAATAAATGGATACCAGACAATAAAAGTATGTACTGTTCATGATAAGTATGGTAAAGAGAGTAGACCCAGTGGTACCTGGAAATATCACAGCAGAGTAGATGGATGGGGATGGATGGAGGCATATTTCAGAAAGAATAATGGGAGAAACCTCTCTGAAGAAATGACACTGAATAGAGTTGAAAGATGAAGAGCTAGTCATGAAGAGCCAGGGGAAACAAAACCTTCAGAAGAAACAGCAAAGTTCTGAAGCAGGGGACAACTTGGAATTAGAGTGAGTGGTAGTTGGCAGAAGATGGAGCCTCAGATAAGTCTAAAAGGCCATAGGACCCCATCAGGTGGGAACTTGCAAGCTGGTGACATGAAGAGTGATTATCATTCTAAGGTCCATGGGAAGACATTGATGTTTTAATTGATTGTCAGAGGAACATTTCTCAAGTTGGGAGGACAGCACCCTGCGGTGTTGACAGAACATTCAGAAGTGACGTCGCGCTGCTGTGAACATGTGGGTGCAGGTATCCTTTTCAACTATGGTTTTCTCTGGGTGCATGTCCAGCAGTGAGACTGATGGGCCACATGGCAGTTCCATTGTTAGTTTTCCCAAGGATGGAGCTAAAGAGCCTTCTTCAGGGTGGACCTACAGAGTGTTTTACAAAGTAAAGTAAGTCAGAAAGAGAGAAACAAATATCGTATATTAACACACGCATGTGGAAATGAGAAAAATGGCACTGATCTTATTTGTAAAGCAGAAATAGAGACTCAAGCATAGAAAACAAATGGAGAGAAATCAAGGGGGTAAAGGAGAAGTGGAAGGAATTGGGAGGTTGGGATTGACACAAACACTATTGATGCTTGTATAAAAATAGACAACCAATGAGAACCTACTGTACAGCAAAGGGTGCACTGCGGTGACCTGAAAGAGAAGGAAGTCCAGAAGAGAGCAGATAAGCATATATGTGTGTGTGTGTATATGTATGTGCATGCATATATGTATGTGTGTATGTATATGTATGTGTGTATGTATGTATATATGTATGTGTATGTGTGTGTATATGTGTATGCATATGTATGTGTATAGCTGATTTATTATGCTATACAGTAGAAACTAATACAACATTGTAAAGCAACTATATTCCACTAAAAATTAATTTTAAGAAAGTGATACAGGATGGGAAAACTAGTTACAGCCAATGGATTCACATAGGTGATATATTCCTATGTCCAGGACATAGCACAGTATTTTGAAGATGCTCCTTTCCCTCTTTTCCCGTATCTTCTAACAAGGCAAATATCCTCAAGTCATTTGCTATATGTCCCACAATTAAAGTGTCCTCGAAGTAATCCCAAATATTCCAAAATGCTCTATTTGGATTCCTTTGCCATTCTAGGGGCAAATAATTTGAGCCCCAGTGTTTGTATGTATCTAGCCTATATCCATAACCTTTTTTTATAGACTAAAACTGTTAAATATGAAACAGTTGTACAGAAAAAAAAACTTTATAAAGATTCATCCCCCTTAGCATAACTATTTACATTTTTCTATATACACATAAAATTTCACATCATTGAATCAGTGTTTACATACAGTTGGTTGGCATTTTTATTTATATCTTCTGTAGGCATTTTCATGCTTCTATAATTTTGGTATTTGTCATTTTTATGGGTATATACTACTAAGTTTCATGTATCATAGCTTAATTAATTCTTACTTAAGAGATAGATGTATTATCCATACATTTTCCTACTCCAAATTGATTCCTAGACACTTTTCAATATATTTCATGATCCTTCCATGTTTCCGGAGCACCTATGACCTTTTAAAATAAAAATGAAAATTAAGGGAAAATGATTTTCCTAAAACAATCATATATTTCTGACATTCAAAGAGGTTTTTCCCCTCAATTCTTTTATATGTATATTTTTTATGAACTGCCATCTAACTTACTCCATTAGCTTTTAGACTTTATTCCTATAAACCTCTACTGGATCTTTGCCCTTCTCATCAATTTTAGCTTTTTCTTTGGTTCCATTTTCATTAGACAGGAGGTCCAGAATAGCTAACACACTCAATTGTATTTCTTCATGTTTTTGTAGTTTGAATTTCTTCTTTTAGGATCAGAGGCTTGCTTAGACTTCTTCCTTATGAAAACTAGACATTTTTCCCCAAAAGAATTAGGGTGACATGTACTTTAATAACTGTGAAAAATATAGAAAAATTTAAAGCAGAAACATATACGAATGTCTACTGATTAACTATACTAGACTGAATTTGCTGTATAGATTCATCCTTTTCTCTGTGCAGTAGTTTTACCCAGCTGTGGCCACACTGCTTTTGTAATTTTATACCATTCTCCCACTTATCACGATCTAATAAGCATTTTTCATACTATGATGCTTTTTCATAGCTAATATTTTAATGGCTGCATAAACTTCCTTTGATTGGTGATGTTGTTTTTTATTTAGTCTCTAAGTCATATTCAACTCTTTGCAACCCCATGGATTGCAGCATGCCAAGCTTCCCTGTCCTGCACTATTATCCTGGAGTTTGCTCAGACACATGTCTCTTGAGTTGGTTGATGCTATTTAACAGTGTCATTCTCTGTCGTCCTCTTCTCATGTTCTCAATCTTTCCCAGCATCAAGGTCTTTTCCACTGAGTCAGCTCTTTGCATCAGGTGGCCAAAGTATTAGAGCTTCAACATCAGGCCTTCCAATGAATATTCAGGACTGATTTCCTTTAGGATTAACTGGTTTGACCTTCTTGCAGTCCAAGGAATTCTCCAGAATCTTCTCCAGCACCACAATTCAAAAGTATCAGTTCTTCGGTGTTCAGCCTTCTTTATGGCCCAACTCTTGCATCCATACATGACTACTAGTGATTCTGTCATTGGTGATCCTGTCATTTTGTTAATCACTTCTCCATTTTCTAAATCTGCATAGCTTTCTTGCTGGAATTCGGTAGGTTACCAAGAAGTAGAGAGCATCCTTCAACAGCCTTAGAGCAGTGTCTCCTTTGTTTTATCAATTGATGCCATTTTTCAGGTGCTTGTTTCTTATATATTAGACTGTATTTTCACCTTGTCCCAGCTATTCCTTTTCTCTCTTGCCCTTTCTGCCTTCCAACATAGCTTGGAATTCCCGAAGACAGGCATTTGATTTTATTTTCCCCCTGTTACAAAGCACCTTCTAATCTGTCAGCAAAGCTCATTCCTTCCATCGCTTACCCTGTGAACTGAAGCCCAGGGAGGAATTGATGATTGTCAAACACATCATAAGTGATATAAAGATGAGCCCATAGAGCATTAATTCAAAGAGAGGAAGAGAGGAAGAGAGACAGGGCAGTAGCAACTCCTCTGTGAAGGAGAAGAGTGATGATAAAGGGAAATGGAAGGGCAGCTTTGGTTTCTAGAAGAAACAGTCTGCTGTGGGAAATGCCAAGGAATGAAATTGACCTCCGTGACGGATCATTATGCATTGATAAGAGAGACCTGGAAAATGGCATCAGTTAAACACCACTATCCATTCAGTGCATTAATGAGACAGCTTTCAGAATTCACTTGTATAAAGAGGGCTATCAATACTGGAGAAATCCAGAGGTCCTGTGGCAGATTAGAGCAGGATGAATATTTGCTAAGTGCATGGGGATTTTTCATTCTGTTTCTCATTTTCCTGCACACCGCCATCAAAACTCGACTATGCCCAGAAGCCTGAGAAATCCAGCCTCATTTTTGCAATATTGTATGATAATTTAATAGTACCAAATGTGGAAAACACCAGTGGGTCTCCCGTTCTGCTCAGTTTTCAAAGCTATCTGAGCATTCTGAAAATACAGGCTCCACAAAGCCTTGGAGTCAAAAAATTTTATTTCTGAAACAGATTTTCCGAAGACCACACTGCATCTAATTGGGAGTGTTGTTGTTGTTGTTACTATATTATATTAAAAATTAACAGACATTCATTTATTGTTTATTTATATATTACCTACTACATAGTCCACAAAACATTTGAGACCAGTATTAGATTATTTTAGAAAAGCTTATATGATTAAAAAAAATGAGCTTATCATTAATGAAATTTTATGCGCTGTGATGAGATGGCTTTTATTGGTAATGACCAGAGTATTCTCTCTACTGACTTAAAATATACCCTGGTATGTGTGCTATAATTAACATCAGTGTTAAGGACTCTGTGTATGTGGCTGGACAGTTATGTAACAAATGACAATTGAGAAATAAGAGAAGCTTAAAGACTTCTAATTGCACATATGAATTATCTTTGTACCCCCAGGGAAGCCCATAAAAATGTAAGAAAATAAATAAATATAAATTGTAAACACATAAAAGGAGCAGCAAGAAGAGGGGATTTTGAGAAGTTTTTGAAATGAGGCAAGTGGATAAAGGAATCGGTTTTGCTAAGAAACCTGAGTGCCTTAGCCGAGGAAGGCCTGTAGGGTGTGAGCCAATTAGAACTCAGAACTCAGCATCAATCATGGAAGCGACAAAAGGAGGAGATGTTGGTAGGAGTCAGCACCCTGATCTAATATATATTCCACCTGGTCAGGCAACTACATTTTCTTCACCCCAGCAGGTGCTTCATTTTAATTCTATAAAGAAATATAATCCAGAGAAGTTCCATTATAGGGGCAGGAGGCACAGTATGTAGGGAAAGAATAAGAAGGTTGAATTGAAATGACCCCAGCCACCATCCACAACTAATTTTTCCCAAGAATTCTGGCACTGACTTCCCTATCTAACAATCAGCTATCCACACCAAGCCCTCAGCCTGGACCTGGCTAAAGATAAAGCTGTTGTTTTCCCTTTTCAGAAAAAGAATACATAACATACAGATTCAAAATATAGCCACTGAAATCCCCACAGTGCAATTTTTAAAACTAAACAATCACTGAATGATGTCCACTCCAGATCTTCTAATCAACTATTCAGTGTCTGTTCTCTAATATAAATTTTAGAACACCAGGGATAAAAATAAGTTCCTAAAATATCCTAGCCAGCAAACAAACAAGATTACCCACAAAGGAAGAGGAAATCTTCTTTCCCATTTTAAGGTTTCAAATCTTTTCCACTTGACCTAAGAAGTATTCCTTAACCACTATTGTTCACGATTTTCTATCTTTCTGAAACTTAATATGCTGTAAGATTTTTCAGTAGCAACATTAGAAGCTGAATGAAAATGAAGCAGTGTCTTCAAAACTCTAAGGGAAAGTGTAATTCTGACATAAGATGCCATTCCTGGCCAAAGTATCAAAGTATGAGGGAAGCAAATTACATTTTCAGAAATACAAAGTCTTATGATTTCCCCTCATGTATCATTCTCAGAACAGTACTTGAAGCTGTGTCTCTCCAAAACAAGGAAATAGACCAAGAAAGACAAAGGCACTTCATCCAGCAAACATTAGTTCAACCAAAAGGCGAGTGAAGAAAAGTCCCAAGAGGTTAGCTGTGCAGTTCAGAATGCAAACAGTCTGGAGTAGAAGTGAAGGATGGAGGGCCCAGGAGGGAAGACTATTTCAAAGAAAAATAACTAAATAAATATTACCTCAGCTACTGTAGGAAAAGGTATTCTAAAGGAATCTATACACCTTTTGTAGAGTTTGAAAAAAATGATTATATATTGGAAAGCAAGCAATTTTTTATATAAAAGCAATCAATAACTTCAATCTAGAAAGCAATGCCAGACTAAAAATATAATCATAGTACCCTACTATTGAATAATACTTACATAATCATATAATGTAACACATCAACATATATTTAACCAAAACCAAATTGTAATTATATTTTATAAATGGAGTGAAGAGAAGAGGGAAAGGGGAGCTGTGGGAAGGGCTGAGACAGGGTCTAAGGATGTTAAATCCTTATTTACTACACTATCAAGTAAAGAAGTAATGCTCAAAAGTACAAGTAAACAATTGCTAATGGTATCATAGATATTGTAATTGTTAATATAATTAGCATCATGGATACTAACCATTAGAAATATGGAAATCAATCCAAAGTTTATTTATATAGAAAGAGATAGAGATAAAGAGTTAGAAAGAGGAATATGGGTGTATATGCATGTATATGTATATATATATATAATCATTGATAGCAATTGACTCTGCAGAACAAGAGATTCAGGAATAAGGCAGAGTTGGGGCTAGCAAACAAAAAGTGCTCTGTGACAGTTTCACAGTATTTTTGATTCTTAATTTATGTGTTCTATATTTCTAAATAATTTTTGGAAAAAGTTAAGAAAAAAACTTGAAGAGGGAGAAACAGTAGATATTTTTATGTCCTGAAGGTTAATATATTTAGATAAGGGGACTGAAAAAAGGAGGATTTTTTGTTGGTTACACTATTCCTGTGCATTCATGTATGTTTGTATTGTTTCATCATTAAATCCATAAGAGTTATAGTGGACGTAGATGCTACAGATTTTGTTGACTGCTTAGCTGAATGGCTCATGAGAGAAAAGGATAAACTGGGCCCTTATTTTGAGGATGGAAGTAGAGCTCTTTGAAGAACCAAGCTTAAGGGAAAACAAATTTCAACAATCAATCTGTTGGTGCTTTGTGCAAAGTTTCTTTCCCATTTGAAGGTTTCAAGTCTTTCCCACTTGATCTAAGAAGCATTCCTGAACCACTACTGTTCACAATTCTTAGTCCTTCTGGAAATAATAGGCCTTCTCTGGTCTATGTCTGCTTTTGGGGAGTGACGGTCTCTCTCTCTTTCTCTAAGTTATACCCATAGTGTAGTAGGTTACCCACACACACACACACAAAGTGATGATTTTCTATTATCTGCCAGATATGGAATTAGACACACGATCCATTCTATTTTATCGGGTTGGCCAGAAAGTTCACTCTGGTTTCCCCATACCATCTTATGGAAAAACTCAAACACACTTTCTGGCCAATCCAATACATTGCTGCCCTGAAGATACCAGGAACTAGGACTGAGAGATCTTATCTATCTTAATACACTATTGAGAAAAAAAGAACACAACAACAAACCAGCCCTTGACATACAGCAACTGATCTGACACAGCTAGGCCTTCGTGTCCGTGGGAGCTGGCTGGATATCCAGCTCACAGCTAGGCCAGGTTATTGACCTGTTGGATACAAACAATCTTACAAAACACCAACATCAGAAAAACAACTCTGAGACCAATACAGAATGAGACAAAACAAGGTCACTTTATAATTTTGTGTGTATGCCAACAAAATAAGCCTGCCTCATAACCCACAAAATGCTGAACACCCCTCCCCCACCCCAGCCTGTATGACTGACACTGCTTCTTTACCAATTACAACTTAAACTTCACGCCAGTGTGCTTTCCCCAAAGATTAAATATTTTTTACAACTTATTTTGCATTTTTTTTCCTGTAGTGTGAGCATCAATTAAGTTATTAAAAATGAAAACATACTATATGTATTGAAAATTGCCTTCTGGTATATTTGGAGAAAGGAATGGCAACCCACGCCAGTATTCTTGCCTGGAGAAGTCCTTGGACAGTGGGCTATATAGCGCAAGGGGTCACAAACAGTCAAACACACCTGACTAACACTTTCACTTTCTTATTTCTGATATATTAGTTAATGTGAATAAACAAAATGTAGGGACTTATTTTTAACTTTAGGGTTTTCTTAACATGAGGGGCATAGCTAAAGTTATGTCAACCACTGGAATGTCTAGAGTCATGATGCATCTAATAGATTTATTTAAAATATATCACTTTTGGGAAAAAATTGGGAAAATGTATCTAGCCTGATGAGATACTACAATCTTTTCTAAAGATGAAACTCCCAGTAAAATTTTTCACAGGTCTTACCAGTAGCTGGAATACTTTCACACAAGTCCTCCCACTAAAGTATCACTGGTTTCTAAATAAATGTATCAATTATACGCTGGAAAGAAAGTGTCCATCTATCATTCTTTCGAGATTTGGGAAGGAAGATGCAAAAGTCGGCAAGATCCACCCTTGGCAGCCGTGATTAGGAACATCTTGCAACAATCAAAGTTGACATTGCTAACAATTTATGTGGCTCAACCTTAATTCTGATGTACTGACATGTGAAAAGCTGGCAGAAATACCTCGCCCAGATTCTCTAATGTTTCAAGTGCTCTGTGATGCTTTCTTCCAAAATCCTGCAACACAATCGACACCCTAACTCTATCTTTCACAGGCTTTCGACTTTGTTTTGTTATTGTCATGCAAGAACAAGTTGCGAGTTTAAAAGATTTAAGTTGATCTACATGTCTTCCTGTTAGTACACATACATGTTTACATTTTTTATGTCAAAAATATCTCTAGTAGAATCTCAGTGATGGAGTTTTTAAAAATAATTGATTTATGCAGTATCTTGGTTGAAAGGCTGCTTTTGATTAATGTATGAAAAAAAGGTTCCAACGAAATTAATCCACAGCAGTCATTCTCAAACTTTTCCATATATTAGGATATATTCATTCATTTTAGAAGTTTGGGGGATTAGGGGATCTCATTCCAGTGAAACCACTGAGAGTGAAAACCAGTCATCCATATTTCCAAAGCCCATTCCCAAGATGGTTCTAATGTGAAGTTTGGGGAATGAGGAGATTTCATTCCAGTGAAACCTCTGAGGGTGAAAACCAGTTATCCGTATTTCCAAAGCCCACTCCAAAGATGGTTCTAATGTGAAGCCAAGTTTGGGATCAGGGATCCAAACGGGTAACTCGTGTAGAATGAATAGCACTTACTAGCTGGAAACTTGTCACGAATGCAGAGTGCTAGAGTCCTTCTTATATTTACTTAGTTCAGAATCTGATCTAGACCAGGCATGTACTGGGCATGTCCCAAACTTCAATGTACCTTCCAAGAACTTTGGAGTTCTTGAAATGCAGATTTGAATTCAGTTGTTCAGTCAGAGAGCCTGAGATGCTATACTCTCAAAGGACATCCATGGTTCTGGTTCAAGATTAGTCTTTGAGACGGATCTAGCTGGTACAGCATGAGCCACCTTCCTGGGTACACAGTTATCACAGCCTCTGACATAACAAGGATAATAATAGCTACATCTTTTTCAGTTCAATTCAGTTTAGTCTCTCAGTTGTGTCCAACTCTTTGTGACCCCATGGACCACAGCATGCCAAGCCTCCCTGTTCATCACCAACTCCTGGAGTTTACCCAAACTCATATCCGTTGAGTTGGTGATGCCATCTAACTATCTCATCCTCTGTCATCCCCTTCTCTTCCTACCTTCAATCTTTCCCAGCATCAGGGTTTTTTCAAATGAGTCAGCACTTCACATCAGGTGACCAAAGTATTGGAGCTTCAGCTTCAACATCAGTCTTTCCAATGAACACCCAGGACTGATCTCCTTTAGGATGGACTGGTTGGATGTCCTTGCAGTCCAAGGGACTCTCTAGAGTCTTCTCCAACACCACAGTTCAAAAGCATCAATTCTTCGGTGCTAAGCTTTCTTTATAGTCCAACTCTCACATCCCTACGTGACTACTGGAAAAACTATAGCCTTAACTAGATGGACCTTTGTTGGCAAAGTATTATCTCTGCTTTTTAATATGCTGCCTAGTTGGTCATAACTTTCCTTCCAAGGAGTAAGCATCTTTTAATTTCATGGCGGTAGTCACCATCTGCAGTGATTTTGGAGCTCCTCCCCAAAATAAAGTCAGCCACTGTTTCCCCATCTATTTCCCATCAAGTGATGGGACCAGATGCCATGATCTTAGTTTCCTGAATGTTGAGCTTTAAGCCAACTTTTTCACTCTCCTCTTTTACTTACTCCGAGAGGCTCTTAAGTTTTTCTTCACTTTCTGCCATAAGGGTGGTGTCATCTGCATATCTGAGGGTATTGATATTTCTCCCAGCAATCTTGATTCCAGCTTGTGCTTCATCCAGCCCAGCATTTCTCATGATGTACTCTGCATTTAAGTTAAATAAGCAGGGTGACAATATACAACCTTGACGTACTCCTTTTCCTATTTGGAACCAGTCTGTTGTTCCATGTCCAGTTCTAACTGTTGCTTCCTGACCTGCATACAGATCTCTCAAGAGGCAGGTGGTCTGGTATTCCCATCTCTTTCAGAATTTTCTGCAGTTTATTGTGATCCACACAGTCAAAGGCTTTGGCATAGTCAATAAAGCAGAAATAGATATTTTTCTGGAACTCTCTTTTTTTTTTGATACAGGTAGCTACTACATACCAGACAATAGGCTAATAGCTTCTCTGTTACAAGCTCTATGAGGAAGAACTATAATACTTTACATTTAAAAAATAAATTAAGTTTCAGAGAGGTAGAATGTGGCTCAAAACTGCTCAGCTCCCCCTACATCAAAAGCTCTCAGAGGTCAGAGTCATTATGATGCACCCAATGTGTTCATTATGTATATTAACTATAAAACATTCTGCTTCAGCATAGTTGAGGTGAGGGGACTCAATAATCTGTCATCACCCCAAGGGATGGTCTGAGTCCCGTCTTAAGCTTCAAATGATGGCATCCCAATAAGGTGACAGGACTACAAAGTGATGCTTAATGAACATGCCAAATGAACCCAAAAGGATTTCCACCTAGCAACTCTTTATAAGCATTGTTAGATATTCATTTAACTGTATGTACTTAAAGTTGCAAGGCATACTGTTGAAATGAATTTTTCAAGAGATGGGCTTCTTAGATTTCTAATAAATGAGAGGACACCATTACTCTGCTTACCCCTCCAGGACATTCAAGATAAGTGGAATACATAGCATGTCTCTGAAAGCCACTTTAAGAGGAGACAGATATAAACTCATAAAGTAGTTGAGCAATAACACAAGGTGGCATATGGTAGATGCCAAATGAGCAACAGAGGCAGTATTCATAATGATAGTAGCTACCACTTACTGAATAACTATTACGTGCAGATGTTTTATACAAATTGCCTCATTCGATCACTACAATCCAAGTAAGGTTATAATTACTATTCCTATTTTACAGATAAGGAAAAGGAAACTCAAGGAATTATGTGACTTTCCCAAGGACTCACCAATATTAAAGGCCAAACTGGGATTCCAACCCTAGTTCTGTGTGACCCCAGATGCTATTCTACTTCTAGACTACATTATTTCCTCTCCAACACCATACTACCTCCTCTGTATTCTTAGAGGTCAGTGAAAGACAACATGCAGCAACAGATAAAATTTTGTGGGGACATTTTTATATGAGCTGTTTTCATAAAGATTGCTGGAATTTTAATAAACAGAGAAGGGGCAGGAAGAGAACCTGAATCAGGAAAAGATCAGGAGCAGTATCAGGAAATGAAGGATGTTCAAATTTGGCAAGAATGTTTTATCTGGGGAAGAATTGTGGGTTGGTGTTCATAAACCAAGAACATTATGAATGACCTTTAAGATTCTCTCAGGGATATTGGTCTAAGGACAGTGTGGTCCTACAGAAATTTTAGGAGAGGGAGAGAAATGATAACCCTAGAGTATGATGAATAAGACACCAGTATGATGGATAGTTTGTAGGCTAAGACATCAATGAATCTGTGAAGGACTCTAAGAAGCCACATCAAATTTTTGAGAAAATATTAAAACTAACGAACCTGGGGGCAGGGCAATTCTTTATGAAAACTGAAAACACCAAGCAGTGATGTCTTGGCAGTTCAAAATTGTAGAGTTCTAAGGGCTTTGGAATGGAGAAGGCAATGGCACCCCACTCCAGTACTCTTGCCTGGCAAATCCCATGGATGGAGGAGCCTGGTAGGCTCCAGTCCATGGAGTCGCTAAGAGTCAGACATGACTGAGCGACATCACTTTCCCTTTTCACTTTCATGCATTGGAGAAGGAAATGGCAACCCACTCCAGTGTTCTTCCCTGGAGAATCCCAGGGATGGCAGAGCCTGGTGGGCTGCCGTCTATGGAGTTGCACAGAATTGGACACAACTGAGTGACTGAACTGAACTGAAGGGCTTTGGAATTTTCTCCAGCAAGTGGAAAGCCATTATAAAGATCAGTATAGGAGAGAAAGAAAAAAGAAATATCTATTAGAAAACAATGAGATTTTGGTTTGAGCGGTTGTTCATGGAAATGTGAAAGAAAATATAAAAAAAAATAGGAATCAAGAATCTGCAGAAGATCAAAAAATAAAGAATGACTGGAATATTGGCAGTTTGAGAGAATTCAAAATGACTAGAAGATAGTAACACTTGGAGGATTATGAATTGCTCATCTATTTACTTGTACTTAAAATCTGGACATTAAATTTATAGTGTAAAGGAAATACCAAATAGAATGCATTTTCCTTTCAAAAAAAAATCCATGGTGATAATAATAATAATAGCTTATATTTATATACTCTGCTTTTATTGTCTTATTTAAAAGACTCTTACATAGATTACCTCATTGAAATCTCACTTATCCATGAAGGACTTAGGGTAGAAATTACCACCCACATTTTCTATGTCAGGAAAGTGAGGCAGAGAGAACTTCAGTCATGTACTTGAGGCCACTTGGAGTATAAAGGGCCAAGCCAGAATTGGTCCCTTGCTGTGTTTCAAGTCCAAGATCAGTCTCCTACAGCAAAGACAGCAACTCCTAGCCTGAAGAAAGCTGAGATGGGTGGGGGATGAGCACACAGCTTTCTGTAGCAACACGTCACGTTCAGTTAGTCCGTAAAGGAGAAGACAATTCAATACAAGTAGGTAATGACTTTGCATTTTAATTGTCATTAGGCTTAAATTACAGAGGTACTTCTCATCAGTTTCCAGGAAAGTGAGAGAGCAAGAGGAATGAAAGTTGGTTAAAGGTGAGGATTTCTTCTCTCTTTTTTGAAGGGCAAGTTATCTGTGTCTAACTGCAGAACAATTTGCATGAATCACTGACCCCTTGATTACTGCGTTCTAAAGCTATTCATCTGCCTGATCAAAAGGAGCCCACTCCAAGTGAGGCCCCCTGGTGTCAACAACTCTCAGATACTGATCACAACCCAAAGCAGGCATGGGGGTTACTTAAAGTTTCTCATATGCAAACTGGGCAGGGAGGTGATGAACCTTAACATTGCATATGCCTCTAATTACATCCAACCCTGCTTCTTGAAAGGAAACAAACAAAAATGATGGAATTCTGGAGAACTGGATATACCAGTCTATAGATTGCATAAACTTTGAGCACCTCATTCAATCACCCTGTGACTCAGTTTATCTATCAATTAACAATAGAAGACATTAATTTCTAAATCTATCTACTGATTTACTGCATGAACTGAAGATTTTATTATATGCCAGTTGTCAAGTTTAGTGCTAAAGAACTGCATGGGATACTAGCTTAAATGAATCTTTGGAATTACCAAGAAAAACTAATATTAAACAAATAATTACATGTAATAACACTAACGGGCTTCCCTTGTGGTAAAGAACCCACCCATCAATGCAGGAGATGTGGGTTCAATCCCTGGGATGAGAAGATCCCTAGAGAAGGAAATTGTAACCCACTCCAAAATTCTTGCCTGGGAAATTCCATGGACACAGGAGACTGGTGGGCTAAAGTTCAGAGGGTTGCAAAGAGTTAGACACAATTTAGTGACTAAAAAACAAATAACACTAAGACCTCAATGTTTATTGGGGCTTTCTAGAAAAAGAGATTTCTAAACTTAAGACAGATGACCCAGAGGGATGGAATTGGGAGGGAGGTGGGAGGGGGATTCTGGAAAGGGAACACATGTATACCCATGATGGATTCATGTCAATGTATGGCAAAACCAACATGATAATGTAAAATAAATAAATAAAAATAAATTAAAATATAAAAACAATCAACTTTAAGGTCAGGGGGAGAGAGCTAAGTTTTATTGAGAACACAGTCTCTATTAGATATTATGGTTGAAACTTTACATGTATTTTCTAATTTAGTCTTCCCCTCAAACCACACATTTTCTGCTATTACCTGGGTTTTCTCATAAAGGAACGAAAGGTCAAGGAAGTTATTTAACTTGCCCAGATCCATTATATTGTTTAAGAACTCAGGTTCTGGAGTAAGATTACCTGAGTTCAAATTCCATCTCTGCCTCTTATCTGTGAACTTGGGGAGTTACTTAACTTTCCCGTTACTTTAGGTATCTCATCCATTAAATGAGAATAATGGTACTACCCAGATCATAGTGTTTTCTGAGAGTTAAATGAGTACATTGTGCCTGGCCAAATGAAAGTGTTATATAAATATTAACTAGCATATTATTATTAATATTAGTTTGTTTAATAGTTAATTTCATGTGTCAACTTGATTAGGCCATGGTACCCATTTGTTTGGTCAAGCATCAGACTAGATACTGTGAAAGTGTTCTTTAGATGCCATGGAGGTTATTTTTTAGATGCTGCTGTGGAGATACTAACATCTGCATCTGTAGGATTTCAGTGAAGCAGATCACTCTCCATAACATAGTGGCCCTCAGCTGAAGGCCAAGGCAAAGACTGAAGTTTCCCAAAGGAGGAAGGATTCAGCCCCAAGCCTGCAACATAGAAACCCAGCTTGAAGTCAATCCCAAACTCCTGATTCATCACTCTGCCCAACCTTTCCCCTTCGGTAACTGTAAGTTTGGGATTGACATACACACACCACTATATTTGACAGATAACCAAGAACCCACTACACAGCACAGGAAACTCTGCTCAATATTCTATAATAACCCAAACTGGGAAAAGAATTTGAAAAAGAATGGATAGATGTATATGCATAACCGAATCACTGCTATACACCTGAAACTAACAAAATATCTTAAATCAATTATACTCCAAAATATAAATAATCTCAGATATGCAGATGATATCACCCTTATGGCAGAAAATGAAGAGGAACTGAAGAGCCTCTTGATGAAAGTGAAAGAGGAGAGTAAAAATGTTGGCTTAAAATGAAACATTCAAAAACCTAAGATCATGACATCTGGTCCCATCACTTCATAGCAAATAGATGGGGAAACAATGGAAACAGTGAGAGATTATTTTCTTGGGCTCCAAAGTCACCACAGATGGTGACTGCAGCCATGAAATTAAAAGACACTTGCTCCTTGGAAGAAAAGCTATGACCAACCTAAACAGCATATTAAAAAGCAGAGACATTACTTGGCCAACAAAGGTCCATCTAGTCAAAGCTGTGGTTTCCCAGTAGTCATGTATGGATGTGAGAGTTGGACTATAAAGAAAGCTGAGTACCAAAGAATTGATGCTTTTGAACTATGGTGTTGGAGAAGATTCTTGAGAGTTCCTTTACTGCAAGGAGATCAAACCAGTCAATCTTAAAGGAAATCAGTCCTAAATAGTCTTTGGAAGGACTGATGCTGAAGCTGAAACTCCAATACTCTGGCCACCTGATGCAAAGAACTAACTCATTGGAAAAGACTCTGATACTGGGAAAGATCGAAGGCAGGAGGAGAAGGAGATGACAGAGATGGTTGGATGGCATCACCGACTCAATGAACATGAGTTTGAGCAAGCTCTGGGAGTTGGTGATGGACAGGGAAGCCTGGCGTGCTGCAGTCCATGGGGTCTCAAAGAGTCGGACATGCCTGAACAGCTGAAATGATTCTCCAATATAAATTCAAGAGATTTAAAAAATAATTTAAGGGGAAAAAAAAAAAAAAAGCCTTGCCTAGTTTCCAGCTTGCCTGGCCTGATCTGTAAAATTTGGACTCAAGACTAGCTGACCTCTCACCTGTATTTCCAGCCTGCTGGCTTACCATATATATTTTGAACTCATAAACCCCCATAATAGGATATATCCTATTGGTCTTGTGTTTTTGGAGACCCTGACTAATACCACTGATAAAGCTTGAACGTGAGTGGAGTTCTAATTGCCAAGGTTAGCGCTTCATTTCAGAGTTTCAGTGGACTCATCTGTCATTAAAAGCTCTTCAATCTGCCCTGCCCTCTTTTACTAATTTGTTTTTCAAAAAACCAAACAAAGGATTTTGATGCGTTTTTACTGAAAAAAGGCAGTGGTAGTCAAGGCCAAAGAGACCTGACTACAGGTCTTTTCTCTCTGTTGTCCAGAACGTTCCTTCCCTGAGGGCTTTGTCACAGTGAATGGGGCCACCACTGACAAGTCATATTTCTTTCATAATGGAGAGAAAAGTTTAAAATGAGATCCTAGACTTTCATTAGTTTTTGTGCTGCCCTAATTTCTTTTCTCCTTTGCTTTCACACCAGCTGCAGACTTTAATTAAACTGTGGCAAGTCTCCTAAACTTGGCGGGCTTTGCAGAGAAAACAAGGGCATTTCCTCCCAGGGCAGAGCTCTCTCAGAGCCCTCCAGCTTGCATTTATTTCCCCCAACTGTCTGGATTAGTGGCTACAAACTTTGCCTGTCCTCAGATCTTGCTTCCTCCCATCTTTGGTCCTCTCTCACTCTGCAGATTTCACAAAAAACTTCTCGAGCCATGTATTACTGCCATGACTAATTCCAAGTAATATTTCAGGGCTGTAATTATGGTAAATTACTGCACTGGTTTATCATTTTGATTCTTTACTTGAAAGCACCATTCATAGCCATAGGATAAAGCCATCATATCTGTATTCACAGATGAAATTAATACATCCCTTTATTGTAGACAGTGATAAAATGAGAGGTGAAAAATGAAGGCTTATTTTCTTATTAGATTGTAGACAATGACAAATATATTCTGGGCCATCTCAAAATACTCCTGAAACTCAGTGGCTCTGTATCCTGGGTCTTGTTTTCTGCACCTGTTCTGTGATTATCAAACTGTGTAATACAGACAGCTGAAACTCACAATCCAGCAGTGCTTATATAACATAGTTATTTTTTTTAAAAAAAGTATATTTCTTTATTTATGAGACTATTTCCTTCCATAGAGACTCTTCTACAAGCTGCATCATGGGACCCCTTCTATCTCAAAATAATATGAGACAGTTTACAGGAAAATTATAGAAAATGTTGTTGTAAAGACACTTTGGTCAGTCACTGAGTCATGTCCAAATCTTTGCAGTTCCATGGACTGCAGCACACTAGGCTCCTCTGTCCTCCACTGTCTCCCAGAGTTTGTTCAAATTGACGTCCATTGAGTTGGTGCTGTTATCTAACCGTCTCATCCTCTGTCATTACCAACTGAATAAATAAAGAGGGGTTAGTGACTGGATAAATGCCTGGAGGAAGAAGTTGAGAATCAAAGATTATGGAGAAGAAACACACATATCTTTTGCTGAGGAAAGATAATACAGGGGAATGGGGTTTGAAAGGGTATTGGGAAATAGCTGAAGACAAGGTTTTAATACCAAAAGTGGTAACATCTAGAATGTCCAGGAGAGCAAGCAAGGATCAAAAGAAACCAAGATAACCCTCTTTATAAAACCTAATGTATAAAAGATCATTCTTTATCAAAGCCATCTTTTTTAAGCACTAGATGTAAGTAATTCAACAAATACTTACAGAGAATCTACAGTATGTCTGGCTCTCATGTAGACACCAGGATATAGCCATGAACAAGAGATATATGGGACCTACCTGCATAATGCTTAAAGTTTAATTAGAAAGAGACACAGTAAATAATCTCTTAATAGTTTATTCTACTTAGAAGTGTTAGAAGTTCTATAAAGAAAAACTACAGGATATTAATAGAGCATGTCATGGGGTGGAGGTTGTTTTAGCTAGCCAGAAATTTCAAGGCAAACCTTCCTGAGAAATTGATATTTTCAAACCTAAACATGAGTGAGGTTATGCACTGGCTGTTCCCTCTGCCTGGAACTCCTCCCTTCCATTATTATGGCCAAGAAGCTAAGTGTCAAGAAGACTGATCCTCAGAATGAAGAGTAGCAAGCTTAGAGGACAGTGAGGCATGAGGGAAGAACCTGAGGTGAGAGGGTCAGGTGGGTCTCGGGAGGACCACACCAGGGATTCACAGACTACATGGAGAATTCAAGCTTTATTATCAGAAAAAGACAAGCAACTTCAGCATTCAAAACCGAGGAATAGCACAATTGGATTTGCCTTTTTAAAAGATGCGCTCTTTTGAGAACAGGTCACAGGTAGAAGAGCAGGGTCAGGGGCTATTGGAACATAATCTTGGTGATGGTTGTATTGAGAGCACGCTATATGACAGACAATACACTTGATGTCTTTGAACTCACTTTGCCTCACTCTGTGTGGCTGGGATTCAGGACTGGTTTTGTAGGCATGCTGCAAAGGACCAGCTCAGACAGCACGTCAGAACAGCCCTGCACTCGGGGTTTCAGGCTCTATGGCGTCTGTCTTGAAATCCCTCATCATTTGACCCTTGTATGACTGGTTCTAAAGATGGGACAATGGAACATGCCTGGAGCTTAGAGCCTCAGGTCACACACAGTCCTGCCTCCCCGAGATGGGCTCTCAGCTGTCTTGTCACAGCCCCCTGGTACCCTGGGCCCACCAGGCCTCGTCATGCTGACCTGGAAAGGCCTGCTTTTCGCCGTCATCTTTTGTCCCCAGCAGGGACCTCCCTTCTGCATGAGTATAGATCGGAGCCAGGGCACATGTGGCCATCCCTAGCCACTGTCCAGGGCTGGCAGCACCATGGGGTGCTTCAAGGGTGAGGGTCAAGGCCCTTATCTCCCCCAGCCCAGGCACCAAGCACATACTGGCAGAGAATGAAAACTTTGGAGGTCACCATTGGCCCAGGGCTGGGAAGGCAGGACCTGGGCAGATGTTTGACTGGGGTATATTGCTTTGGTCTGGCAGGGGACTGACCCACTGCCATCTGCTCTCACAGGGTGGGTCCCCAGGCCATGTGTGAGAATCTTTTTACTTCTATCCCTGAGGGTGCGTGAGAGGAAACAGCAAAAAAGAAAATAAAAAACATGTAAAAATACTGCCATGACAATTCAAGAGACAGACTGCCGAAGAAAGAAGAAAGCTTTATATCTTAGTACTTTTAAGGGTTTATCCTGCTTTTTGAAAAAGGGACCTTGAATTCATTTTGCACTAAGTTCCATAAATTATATAGCCAGTCCTGCACATTATTGTTGCATTTTCCAGACATGGAAATTAAATATTGTGCAGCTAGTGATGTGACACAGGGCAAGGTATTTAAGCTCTCAAAGGCTAGGCTCTTAATCGCCATGTGCAACTCCCTTTTTTAGAAAGAATGGAGTTTGGGATATATTTATTTAGGGTGCTATTGAGGCATAGAGGCAACTAGTAAAGGTGTTACGGCAGAAATATGTATATATATGTATATGCATATATATAAATATATATTTTAAATTTTTCTTGTGAACTAATTTAGAATTGTAACTCTATCACTTATCTTTTTTATAGGTCAGCATTTTAAGAAAAAAGGGCATTATATTGAGTTATAAATCTAAATTATGTATCACAAGGAAGTTCTGGGAGTCAATTCAGATATTAAGGACTTTGGGGATCTTTTTAATGGAGATGATCAGATTGAAAATAAACACATTGAGCATGTTATTATGTGACTGACCTAGAACTAGACCCTTTGTATGTATTATCTCCATTTATAACTAACTTTATTATAGTCTAGCATTACCTCCATCTGACAAATAAAAGCCCAAGTCCTAAAGAGTTAGGTATGATAATTTGCCAGAGGTAACACAGCTTCATTTGCAGAAATGACGTCTGTGTGTACAGTTCACAGGGGTGTGAAGTGAGGCCCTTCTCCCCAGGTTACCTTGTGAGGAGGGAGGGCGTCTGAGTATGACACCGCTCAGAAAGTCCCCTGAGTCCAGAGCAAGTCTCCTGGTGAGTGGTACAGCTGGTTTCTCCATCCTCTCCAGGCCCAGCCCAGGCCAAAACTGCTGGCTTCCCTCCTTACCCTGAATGAGTGGGATATGACTATCAAGAGTTGTCCTGTTCCTCACTCCAGTACATTGACAAGATGCCTTGAACAAACATGTAAAACAGATACACAGTATACATATCCTCAGTACTTCTGGACTTGTAAGAACTTCCCAAAAGACTTCATGGATAAATCAATTCAAATGATAAGAGTCACTCATTCCTGCATTCATTGATTTTGAATTATGTTTTGACTGTTTATCATTCAGGGACCAGAGCCCACTCTGGGAGTGGGGGATTACAGTGGGGAACAAAACAGGAAATGTAACGCTTTCCTGGATCTCATATTCTAGTTGGGAGGTGACAAGATAATTAATTGGGCTTCCCTGGTGGCTCAGACGGTAAAGAATCTGCCTGCAATGTGGGAGACCCAGGTTCAATCCCTGAGTCGATAATTAATTATATGGCTAATGATGATAAATGCCATGGAGAAAATCATGTAGGTAAGTGCGAAAAGAAATGCAGGAGAGACCGGGAAGGTGCTATTTTAACAGGGGGTCAGGAAAAGCCTATCTCTCTGATATATTTAGGCAGAAATTTGAAAGCAACAAAAGGCTAACCTATATACTTACCTGAGGAAAAAACATTCCAGGAAGTATTAATATTTCAGCAAGTGCAAAAGCCCTGAAGCTGAAGCTTACTTATCCTGTGCAAGGAAGATAAAGAAGGCAGAGTGAACAGGTAAGACAAAATGAGGCCAAAGAGGTGATGGCAGGGGAAGCAGGGAGATCACCTGAGGCTTTGTAGGTCAAAGAGTTTATTTCATTTGGGAAACCACCAGAAAGTTTTGAACAGGGTGGTCACAGAATCTGACATTTCAGTAGGCTCATTATGGTTGCTGTGCAGAGAAGAAACTATCAAACTGGGAGGGGGTTAAGGCAGAAAACAAGGTATCTGGTTAAGAAGTGATGGTGATGATCCACATGAGAAATGAAGGCGGCTTGGCCCAGAGGGGTGGAGATGCAGGTGGTAAAGAGGGGTCAGCTCTCAACATATTTTGAAGACAGATGATAGGATTTGCTGGTGGACTGGCTGTGAAAAGGGGGAGAAAAAAAATCATCCAACGGTTTTTGGCCTGAGCCATCTGTGATGGGGAATGGAATTTGAGAGCCCAGTTTTGGACATGTTAAGTTTCAGATGCTTATCAGGTATCAAAAAGCAGGTGTTGAATAGACAAGGTTATTTATAGTCTGCCTTTTAGGAGAGTGGTCCTGACAAGAAATAAAAAAGTCTTTTCTTTAGAACACTAATAGCATTTAAAGCTGTCATGAAATAAGATTCCATGGGGGAAATGTACTTCTAAAGAAAATATAATTAAAATGTGAATAATGTATTTAATATACATTAGCTTAAGGAATCTTATGTTATCTCTGCAAAGCAAGTGATATGTATCTCATTTTACAAATGAGAAATGCAGGAAGGTCAAGTGACTTATCTAAGTTAATTCAAGTAGGAAATGACAAGATGAGTCTCAAATCCAAGACACCTGCTTTCAGACCACTCTTCTCCAGTGTAAATACATGGATCACTGTATGCTCTGGACAACGCAGCTTTTCCTAAGTGTGTGTACTTTCCTCATCTGAGTTGGAAAGTGTTCTTAGGTACTAATCCCCTTGTGTGCAAAGCATCTGAGAGGCTGCTGAAGGATAAGGATCATTGTTCTAACATCCTCAGCCCATTTCCTTCCACACGGAGTCCCCTGCCTTGCAAAGTACCCAGGAGGGACCTCAAGAAAGGAGGTCATTGCAGCTGAATGATTTTGTTGCAGAAAGAAAGGACCACAGAGGTTTACACACATCCCAAAGTTGAATGTTCCTAAAGTTTATTGCTGATGCTAGAAGGACAGGCTTACCCTAAAGGTTGCTGTGAGCAACGGGATGCAGGACTAATAGGAGAATGCATCTAATTCCCTGGGGGGATTTCCTGCATATGTGGCAGGGCTACCTCCAGCCCAGGCTCTCCAGTGGAGGCTCCCTCTACTTCCTAACCTGGATGGCTTGTAGGATTCTTGTGTTTGGTTAATTATAACCGTCTGTCTCTCTCTCTCTCATGAATGCACTACTTTTTACAATGTTCATAGCTCTTAATTAATATAGACCTGTCTCCCTGAACAGCTGCTGGCGTCTTTAGTGAAGTTATGGATTTTCTTTCTCAATTGCTCTGGAGCCACCCTAGGGCTATTAATTTGGGCTATTAGCCTTGGGTGATTTCAAAATCCATATTGATAATGATGAGGTTGCGCTGGCAGCCTGCTACATGGGCTGTAAGTAAACAAGTGATAGACTCTTCCATTATTTCTGCTGCAGACTGAATTTTCTGGAGTGATCCTAGGGACTTAAGCTAGGTCAGGTTACTGTTATAAGAATCTTGTTCCACAGACACTTGGAGCCAATAACTGGCTTTCACAAAGGTAAAAATGACACTAATCATGATGACAATAATGATATTTTAACATATAGGCAGACCTCAGAGACTCTGGGGTCTGTTGCAGACCACCACAGTAAAGCAAATATTGCACAAAATTTTTGGTTTCCCAGTGCATATAAAAGTTATGTTTATACCATACTGGAGTCTATTGTCTGAAAAAAAGTATATACTTTAACAATAAAAATCTATTTCTAAAAATTGCCAAAACAAATAGCAACAAAGACCACTGATCACAGATCACCCTAACAAACATAATAATAATGAACAAGATATCATGAGAATTACCAAAATGTGACACAGAGACACAAAGTAAACGTGTGCTATTGGAAAAATGACTCTGATAGTCACATTCAACACAGAAAGCCACCCTTTCAGTTCATAACAAATGCAATATCTAGAAGTACAATTAAACGAGTAACAAAATGAGGTATGTTTATAGTAAATTAACATTTTAATATTAATAATTCTAATTAGTATTGATTAATAATTCATCATTAGTAAATCTGCTTAAGAAGGTAAAAGACCTGTGCTTGGAAAATTATAAGACACTAATGCCAACAAGGCTATGGTTTTTCCAGTGGTCATATATGGATGTGAGAGTTGGACTATAAAGAAAGCTGAACGCTGAAGAATTGATGCTTTTGAACTGTAGTGTTGGAGAAGACTCTCAAGAGTCCCTTGGACTGCAAGGAGATCCAACCAGTCCATCCTAAAAGAGATCAGTCCTGGGTGTTCATTGGAAGGACTGATGTTGAAGCTGAAACTCCAATACTTTGGCCACCTGATGTGAAGAGTTGACTCATTGGAAAAGACCCTCATGCTGGAAAAGATTGATGGCAGGAGGAGAAGGGGAAGACAGAGGATGACATGGCTGGATGGCATCACTGACTCGATGGACATGGGTTTGGGTGGACTCCGGGAGTTGGTGATGGACAGAAAGGACTGGCGTGCTGTGGTTCATGGGGTTGCAAAGAGTCAGACATGACTGAGCAACTGAACTGAACTGAATGAAAGAAGTTGAAGATGACCCAAGCAGATAAAAAGATATACTGTGCTCATGGATTCGAAGAATCAGTATTGTTAAAATGACCATTCTACCTAAGGCAATCTACAGACTTAATGAAATCCCTGTCAGAATACCAAGGGCATTTTTTAAAAGAACAAGAACAAATAATTTAAAAATTGGTACATTTTACAATTACACTATTATAAATTACATTTAAAATAATTTTAAAATTGTCACATTTTGACAATTCTCATGATATTTCAAGCTTGTTCATTATTATGATATTTGTTATGGTGATCTGTGATCAGTGCTCTTTGTCAGTACTTATTTTCACAATTTTTAGAAATAGATTTTTATTATTAAAGTATGTACTTTAATTTTAATTTATAATTTAGAAATTAAAAATTTAAATTTAAAAAATGCAAAAGACTCCAAATAGCCAACATAAATTTAAGAAAGAAGAACAGAGCTGGAGGAATCATGCTCCCTAACTTCAGCTTATACTACAAAGCTGCAGCAATCAAAACAGTATGGTACTGGAACAAACACGGCACATAGGTCAATAAAACAGAATAGACAGCCCAGAAATAAAGCCACCCACTTATGGTCAATTAATCTACCACAAGGATGAGATAATATACAATGGAAAAAAAAACAGTTTCTTCAACAAGTGGTATTGGGAAAGTTGGACAGCTACATGTAAAGGAATGTTAAACATTCTCTAAAACCGTATACAAAAATAAACTCAAAATGGTATTAAAGACCTAAATATAAGACTAGAAGCCTTAAAGCTCCTAGAGAAAAACATAGGTAGAACACTCTTTATCATAAATCATAGCAATATTTTTTGCATCTGTCTCCTAAAGAAAACAAAAACAAACAAATGGGACCTAATTAAACGTTTGCACAGGACAGATAACCACTGACAAAGTGAAAAAGCAACCTACTGAATGGGAGAAAATATGTGCAAATGATATGACTGAGAATGCATTATTATTAAAAATATGTAAATAAGCAGTTCATACAACTCAAGGGCTTGATTAAGGAATGAGCAGAGGACATGGATGGACACTTTTCCAGGGCAGACATGTGGATGGCTGACAGGCACATGAAAAGATGATCAACATTGTTAACCATCAGGTGTTGGTGAGGATATGAAGAAAAGGAAGCTTGCATACCCTGTTGGTGGGAATGCTGATTGGTATGGCCACTGTGGAAAGCAATGTGAGGATTCTAGAAAACTAAGAATAAAACTTCAATATGAACCAGTAATCTCACTCCTGGGTATATATTTGGGAAAACAAAAAACACTAATTCAAAAAGATATATGCATCCCAATGTTTGTGGTGTCATTGCCTACAGTTGTCAAGACACAGAAACAACAGATGATAGAAGTGTCCATCAGCAGATGAGTGGATAGAGAAGATTCACACACACAAAATGGAATATTACTCAGCCATAAACGGGAGTGAGATTTTGCCATTTGCAATGACATGGATGAACTTGAAGGGTATCTTGCTAAGTGGAATAAGTCATACAGAGAAAGACAAATACTGGATGATATCACTTATACGTAAAAATCTAAAACAATAAACTAATTAACAAAAAAGAATCTTATTCATAGATACAGAAAACAAACTAGTGGTTATCAGTGGGTCGAGGAAAGGGGAAGGGGCAGGACAGAGGTACAGGATTAAGAGGTACAAACTATTAAGTATAAAATAAGCTACAATAAAATATTATACAACACAGGGATTATAGCCAAAATTTATAATAACTATGAATGACATATAACCTTTAAAAATTGTAAATCACTATGTTGTATAATTTATATAATATAGTACATTAACTATACTTCAACAAACCATAATTTATCATTAGTATTTACAATACAAAATTTAATAAGTATGACATCTGTTTCTATGATAATTTATTTATTTACTACTACTAGAAAGGTGCCGTGCTAAAGTAAACAACATATAATTTTCATTAACTCCTCACACTTTCTCTAGGAGAGTTTGTTAGTGTCACCATTTTACAGGTGAGAAATCTAAAATTAGAAAATTTATGCAATCTTCCGGATCACCCTGTAAGTGTCCAGGGCTCACACCTGCAAATGTTTAAGTCCCAAACCAGTGCTCCTGGTTTCAGATGTTAGTCCTACAGATTGGCCGATTCTCAATCACTTGAAGGGACTAGTTAATATACAAATTATCACACTCCATTCTAGACCCATTTATCAAAACCTTTGTGCAGACCCCTGAATCTGCAGTAGTAACAAGCTTGCCAAATGATACTCACCTCTGTATTAATAACTTCTTTGACCGCCACATTTTTCCAAGAGTAGGCTCTTAAATAGGACTCCTTGGTTATGAATTCCAAATTCATCATTGGCTGTATATCATTAGTCTAAACTCTGCTTAGTTTCTTCATTTTTAAAGGAAGGATAATAATGATAAAACACTTGTGTTTTGAGCACTTAGTATGCGCCAGGCTGCGTGTGGTCAGGATGAGGTAAATTAACACAGATGGTTCTCCACCAGTGTCAGACACAGGGTATTCGTTTTTTAAATTTCTGTTGTCAGGAAATGGCTGGTGTGGGAGCTGACAAGTGGAGATAGGAAAATATAAAAGGAAGAAGTCAAAGGCACCCATAAATACTCCCACACAAATATAAGCATTTTGGTATATCTCCTTCCAAATATTTTCTATGATTGCAAATATAATTTTTGCAGTGTCAAAGTCTTTCTGATTATAATGCTGCATTCTTATTTCACTTAATATTTATATCATAAACATTCCCTTTGAAAATTACTTAAACACATTATTTTATTGACAGTCATAGTGTGGGTGTGCCATAATTTACTCAAACAGCCTAGTATTCTTTGACATTTCAGTGGTTTCAACTCTTTTGTCATTGTAAAAATGGTTACACTAAGCACAATAATGTGAAAATCTTTATCTACATTTTTTTTATTATTATAATATTTACTAGGAAAGCTTCCTCAAAATAGGGTTATCAGGTTTCACTTCTTTAATGCTGTTGACATCCCTAATTGAAACTCCCAACAGCAGTTTATTAATGGGCCTGATTAATGAAACTTTTGGGCTTCCCCAGTGGCTCAGCAGTAAAGAACCCACCTGCAACACAGGAGGCACAGAGGGACTCAGATTTGATCCCTGGGTTGGGGAAGATCCCTTGGAGAAGGAAATGACAACCTACTCCAGTATTCTTGCTTGGAAAATTCCACAGAGGAGCCTAGTGGGCTACAGTTCATGAAACCCTCCAGGAAACTTTCCTCTCACAAATGGTGAAAAGGCTGAGATCATCATAAAATTTGAACTGGCTAATTGGAAATTAATGTAGCTTTACCGCATATTTATTTTTCAATTATGAATTATACCCAGTAATCAGCCCATGTTGAACCCCATATGCAGTTTGGGATAGAAATGTAAGACTGAGAGTTAGATAGAATGACCTCAAGTTCACATATTTGGAGGATATCCAACTGACCTGATTTTGTGATTCTCTCTGCTAATCTTTTTTAATTCATTCACTCATTCCACAAATATTTATTGAGCACCAACTAGACTCACCTTTCGGTTCAGTAAATAATGATTAAAATCATATTCTGAAACAAGACACCAACTAAAATTCTAAGGCTATATAGGGGTAAATAAGACAATTATGCCCTCAAGTCGCTTCTACTTAATTGGATAGGTAATTACAAGTATGATAAGTGTTAGATAAGATAAAGGCAGGATACTATGGGAGGATATAATGGAAGCATATGATGAGAATATCCTGTCTATCTGGATTAGGAAGTGTGAGCAGCAGTGGGTCAGTTGAAAAACAGGAGAGAATTATATGAAGAAGGAACAACATATGAAAAGCAGTTGAAAAAAGCTGTAGTTATCATCTACTCGAGGAACTGAAATACAATCTGATTAGAGACAGAAAAGAAGGGTAGAGGAAAGTGCTATGTCCAGATGGAGAGGATGCTGGCACAGAACAGATCTTACAGGCCATTTTAACTCAACAAGTTGGCCCAAGCATTGAAAATAATGGAATACTTAGAGGATTTTAAGAAAAAGAAAATCATTAGAACTGTGTTTTCAAAAGATAGCTCCAGTTGCTATTTATCACCGACTCAATGGACATGAGTTTGAGCAAGCTCAGGGAGTTGGTGATGGACAGGGAAGCCTGGTGTGCTGCAGTCCATGGGGTTGCAAAGAGTCAGACATGACTGAGTGACTGAACTGACTTGGAAAAGGAAAAAATTGAGTATCTAGTGGCCAGTTACCAGGTTAATGCAATCCAGGAGAGCAATGGTGATGGTTTGAACCTCAGGATGTCTCAGTGGTGATGGACAAAATGGAAAATCTTAATGTTAATAACCATAGTGGTAAAATTCATTGATGTTTGAGTCTTTTGCACAGCTATGGAAAAAAATCTTTCTTCTTCTCTCTTTAGGATAAAGGATTCCTGATTACTATTAATTCTATAAGATCTTTCTCTGCATAAGATCTACACTGTAACATTTTTCCTATCTTTCTTTCCCTTGTTTCAAGTAATCCTATCTCTTTTTATCTTGACTCTCAGGATATACCAGTTCCAATTCTCTAAACAGTTGTTTAAAAACATTCTTTTAGGAAGTGGTGGGAAGAAAGCCTCCAAGCTTTGAAAGGTGTACATTTGTCATTCTCCTACGACAAGAAATACTTATAGACTATTTTCCTTGGTTATTGCAGAAACACTGCATATATTCAAGAACCTATTCATGAAATGCTAGAATTTTATAGTTTATAAAGCAATATATTTATTCCATTTTCTACAGTTTGATGAAAATATGATAGGACAGAAGAAATATGTCTGCAAATGCATTTATTTTGAGACATGAATACAAGTGCTTCCTATGTTGGGCAAAAGTGCAAAATCCAGAATAACCACTTTTCTAGTTGTTTGCCATGGAGGTGGGGGTTGATGATTCCTCCTCTGACACTCCCACTGGCTTGATCTTCAATTCTCTGCCTTGTGTCTGAAGGATTAAGTCATCTCACAAAAGAGAGAAGGAAGGATTAAGGGGATGCTCTCTGTGACTTTATACACCACCTCAAAATAAAAGGGCTATATATATTCAATGCATTATGAATCTGATTGTGTTTATATTCATGACATTTGCAAACACTGACTTAGCCTGAAAAACTTCCTGTTTTCTAATTTTGCACTAGGAGAGAAATCTAGTATTAACTCCGTTAGCAAGATGTTTTTGTTTGATCAGGAGAAACCAGAGGCAAGCAGCCTTCTTTCATGGTTTATCTTCTCAACAGTCAACCCTTTTCTCTGGCATGTTTCCTCTCATCTCAGGCGGACACAGCCCCACCTCTACCTGACTTCAGAAAGTAACTATGTATACCTTAGTCATTGCTCTTGCTGCTTCCATGATTTCCACCCAATAGCTGCCTCTGCCTCTCTGTTAATTGGATTTTGGATTTGGAAACGAAGAGGGAAGGATGGTACTCAGAAAATCAAAGAGAGCAATATCTGTCTAGCCATTTGCCTCAAGACCCTGCACACTGATCCCTTTTTGTAGGCTCTTGTATTGTATTTGATGTTGTCTGTTATGTTATCATTAATGAAAGCACCAGGCTGAGAGTGACATTCTTTCTAAGTATGTCCAGCAGCTTGGGGTAACACAAAGCTGCTTCCCATCATTTCATGAAGATACCTAAATTAAACTCTGAGATTTAATTGCTTTTTCAGTCCTCAGACTGGCCTCCCATGATATAAAACAATTATTAGATGTGTTCACAATCAAGGTGATTTTGTCAGGCTCAAGGAAGAAGAAAATGAGCTTCCTGGCCCTGTTTCAGGACTTTTTGCAGTACAGAACAACAGAGCAATGGTGAGGCAGGTGTGGGAGGCGGGTCGGGGATGAGAGCTGAGCTTCCCCAGTACTCCTGCCTGGAGCGTGATGTATGCCTGTGATGAGGGGGGCGGGACCAAGCTCGGCAAATCCACAGCCACTTTTGTCACTATCTTCAAACTCCATTTGTTCAGCCTCCTGGATGAAAGTCTTGTGTTTATTTACTTGTGATTTGCAAAACTGGCAAATTGCTGGTCTGGGGAGGAAGCACATAGCAGAAATTAGGAGTTCCTAATACATAAAGACTGGTATTGCCATCCCACCTCTGTCAGCAAGTACTGATTTAATGATCCCACTTCCTTCATCAGTAGCCATTAAGACAGGGCTGTTTACAAGGATGGGGCTTCCTTTGAGTTCAGAGAGAAGGGAGGTCAGGTTTCCTTCCCTGACGATTCCCAAAACCTCTTAGAGCAATTCTGTGTTGTTTGTTTTTCTGACCCTCGATTCTTGACAACCTAGAGAGAATTGTATCCCTAAGATGCCTGGGCAGATCTCAGCAAAACCTCTTTAATACAGAGCCTCCTGTGCCTGGTCTGGGGTAGTCCATGGGGCAGGTGAACACTCTCGAACCCTTTACTGCATCAATTTCTTCTGTGTCAAGGATATAAATGATATCTCCTTCCAATCCTTATCTCAAGGACTTTAAAAGGGCAGTTCCCCCAGCCCCTTTAGCTGAGAAGATGAAGGAGCAGGGGAACCAGCCCCAGTCAGGAAATTAGCTTTCCGAATGAAGGAAAATAGCAAAGCTCTTGCCAGAGGGAGGGTGGTTAGGGAATTGGTGACATTTTGAAAATGTGATCTTGCCATGTTCTTTGTTTAAGAGACACTGCACCAAGATGAATAGTGATAAGTCCTCTTTGTCCATATTTTTCATTAAGATTATCATTAGGACTAAAGAATGATGATGACCTTAGATGACCCCTCTTCTTTCTGGTTCAGTCTCCTCTCCTTTCTCTAATCCCCTTTCACTGTCCTCTTCAAAGCAGAGGTTGAGGGGATCAAGTATTCATTTAGAGGCAAGTATATCATTAATACAAAGTTAGACTTTCTCTCTTATTGGCCTTGTAATTTTAGGAATCTCATTGACACATAGTATGGGTCTGGTAATTAAAGAATGGCAGTTCTGTGTATCATAACTATGGATGCTAGCTGGGCCTGGATGTCCTTATTTGTTAAAAAAAGAAAAAAGAGGTTAAAAATTTACCATATAGAACTAGTGTGAAGGTTAAACGAAATAATGCATTATGACCAACATAGTAACTAAGAATACTCAAAAATACATATTGCATGTAGAGATGGATAAGAGAGAAACCGGAACTTTTTTTTAGCACCAATATAATCTGGATAAAAACATGAATAACATGAATGTCCTTCCTTCTAATGTTGTCTCAGGATACTCTATCAATATGCTCATGACAGAGCTTCTCAGTCAGGGCTGAATTTCTGGTCTCTCACTTTCTCTTCCTCATAGTCATCAGACCTGATATATGTCTTATTCCTAATAGAAATCTAATGGCAGCTGGCTCTCGAGGTAAGGAAAGGAAAAGGTAATCTCACAGCCACATTAGCATTAAATTGCTAATGACCAGTACAGTTTATTATATTTTTCCATTTAGAGATATTTGCATTTTAATCAGTGCCTTAGTAAAAAAAAAAATGGGTATATGAAGGTGGCTTTTCAAGGTTCAGCATTTATAAGCTGCATCTTTCTAGATTATGAAGCAGTCATAACCCCACCTATCCCCAAGATACTTAAGGATAAAATTATTTGTAAGTCAGAACATCCATTAAAAGCCTATAAGCAGTTTCTTTTATTCCTTCTCTGATCAAGAAGCCAGTTACCAAGCTGTAGCACACCCCTGTCTCCTTGAAATATACATCTATGAGATATATTCAGAAATTTGTCCATATAAGGTGAGGGCTGGAGGGAAAGCTCTTCTTGATCATTTCTTTTTTTTTCCAGTAACCAAACACATGGTCCTCCGATGACCCAGGCCACCTATCAGGAAGTGCCGTCTCTGCAACCACGAATGTAGCCAGACTCAGAATCAGACCATGCCTTCTGATAAATAGCAGATTTATAGAACATAGGAGCAGGATAACTGAAATCTAGACTTTACTGGAAAGACTTGGACGTGGGATTCTCCTGCACCTCTATAGGTAAAGAAGCTGCGTTTATCAGACCAGATTAGACCCTGGACAGACAAGTCTGGCTGTGTGCCATTAGCCACACAGGAAGGCTTAGCGGACAAAGGCATGGTCCCATGGCAGCAAACAGCTCAGCAAAGGCCATGTAATAAAGGGATGCTTTTGCCCCTAATAACGTTGAATATTTGAGGGCAGGAGGAGAAAGGGAGGCAGAGGATGAGATGGTTGGATGGCATCACTGACTCAATGGATATGAGTTTGAGCAAACTCTGGGAGACAGTGAAGGACAGGGAAGCCCGGTGTGCTTCAGTCCATATGATCATGGAATCTCAAAGAGTTGGACATGACTTAGCAACTGAACAGCAACAAAAGTTAAATAAGGAAAAGATAGTTCTGGGGAGACACAGCATAGACCAGATTTTGCAGAAGGGGATGTGTTTCTTGTCTTTCTCAGATGTAGATGTCTGTTCTCAAAATCGAAACCTAAGTGTAGCATTGTTGCCATTGGACCTACATGAGTCTCCTCATCTCTCATGGCCTTAGTTTCCTCCTATTTGAAATGACAACCAGCATTCCAGCCTTGCAGAACAGAGCCTGGGTCGGGGAGGGAGGGGGGCAGAGGTAAAGAAGCAGACAGTTGTAGGCACAGTTCCCCCAGTCCTGAGTCCCCAGCCAGTCACATCCATCCATGACAATGAATCCTCTTTGCCTTGCCTTCTTCTTTAGGCTGGGCATTTGCTTCTGATACCTGCCCCGATGGAGAAGGCCTTAATAACTACTGCCTGTAGTATTTCTTCCCAAAAGTACTGCCAACTGCTGAGCCCTGATCTTGCCTTCTCAGCCCGAGCGTGTTTTCCCAGGCCTGGCTGAGAACAGCCCACCTCATCTCCAAGATTTTGACCTTTTCCCCATGTCTCTTTGTTGGTTGCAGCTGTCCTCTCTAAAAGCTTCCTATTGATGTTTGGCTCTAATAGAGAAAGGTAAACAAGAGATAGATAAAGGTTAACAATACCCAATCAATGCTGCCAAGGGAGGCGGACCTGGGAGGGATGTATTGAAAGGCCAGATGTAGGGAGGGCTCTATTGACAATTTAATTGCATTCTTTCTTTCCTCCTTATACACTGAACTAATAACAAAGCTGCCTGATATTCTCTCATAGCTACAGGGAGGTGTTTTTTTTTTTTTTTTAATAGATGAGAAGAAAGATTGGAATGCAAATATGTATAGCATCCTTTTCTGAATTTTGTAAAACTTTTTCTCAAACATCCTCCTAGGTTACCTACTTTCAGTGGTATCCTAACTTACTCTCAGAGAAGGCAATGGCACCCCACTCCAGTACTCTTGCCTGGAGAATCCCAGGGATGGCGGAGCTGGTGGGCTGCCGTCTATGGGGTCACACGGAGGCGGGCACGACTGAAGCGACTTAGCAGCAGCAGAAGCAAGTTACTCTTCCAGTGCCCGAAGTATGTTCCCCTATCTTATCTTCACCTCTGTTAAGCTGACCGCCCCCCCAGAAAGCCCAGTTCCCCTGCTGATCTCCCTGTGAAGCATTTCCTGAGGTTCCCACTTGCAAGTGGGGCCCCTTCCTCTGCCCCAGCCATCCGATCACAGCTTCCATGGAATCTGTGTTCTCAGACCGAGACTATCACCAAAATCCATCATGTGTGCAAGGAAGATGGAATTCAACAGTTGGCAGGGAGGGAAAATGAGGTTTAAAAAAGGTTACATGCATTTTCTGGAGTCATACAAAATCTGTCCAGATTTGGAGTTATCAGTCTTAATGCCTAACTCTATTTTTCTATCATTTTATGTGTTCCATTTAGTTTCTTATACAAACAGCATGAGAGGAACAAGGATAACTCATGCCTGAAGAATATTTAAAACACACACAGACCAAAAAAAAAAAAAATGTGATCAAGAGAAAAGGCGACTGGAAGGAAGGGAAGGAGGAAAAGAAGGAAGGAAGGGAGGAAGAAAGGCAGGAAGGAAGGAAACCCCATGCTGACAATGAATGTAAAACTCACTGGCAGAATCCCATGGGCCATATTCCAACCTATTCAATTAATTCCAATATTACTTTTTCATTGTACTGATTTATTGTGTCCCACCGCTTATTTTCCATCTCCTTGTCTATCTAGCTTAGAGCATTCCAAGAGCCAAAAATACCTGGTCTTGAGGAAGAAAACATAGGTGGTAATTAGTAGTGTGACTTATCACTACTGCCACCTAGGAAGCCCCTTAATAACAATGTCTATGCCTACATGATCCCACCTTTACTACATTTTATATGATTGGGATTTCCAGTTCCAGCATTTGATTGACCAGTTTCAAACTATAAAAACACCTATTTGCAAAAAATTAGGGTTACCTGGATAGAAAACTGTGCTTTTTCTACCTTGCCCATTGAGAAGCTTGCCCATCTCTTTGAGGCTGGTCAATAACATAATGCTTATCTAGAAACCTCACATCGCATGACACAAGTACAGAATAAGACTGTGCTTGAGCAGAGATCTTGCAAACCAGTAACTGCAGGGTTCGTTCCAAAAGTGGAGAGATAGAAAACAAGGTCTCTGTTACCTCCATCATAAAAAAGGAGGGAAGAGGATGCCAACAATTGGGAACCAATCAATTTTCTGTGTTCAGCTCCATTTATATGCTACAGGGAGAGAAACAGCAAAATACTTGTGCATCAAAAAAAAAATTGTATCAATTTTTAATTATGCACTTAACCATCCTCTTCCAGAAGGGCAAGCCATCTTTTGTGACATTTTTACATATTTGAAGGCAGCACTGAGTGAGCCCAGGGCAGGATGCTGGGTTTATTACATGTCAAAGACGATTTCAACTGACACTGGTAGGTTGATTCAAGGGACAAAAGCTTTTTAAGCACTGAGTGCCAGACTAAGGAGACATGCAATGCCCAGCCTGAGAATTTATTTTCCTTCATATAGTCACTCATTGAATTTTCTAAGACTAATTCTATGAGGTATAATATTCTAAATGCAAGAGATACAGACATGAAAAATAGTACATACTTTGAGAGAGCACACAGTATAATTATTGAAGCAAACATGCCAATAATAAATTAAAAGATTAATGCAGGCACAGGGCAGGTGAGAGTGGCCTGTTCTGGGGTAAGTAATTGTGAATGTTTCTGGTTTCTCAGAAAAGATTTGGAAGGCTTAAAGTAGTATTTTGAGGGGTTTTGAACAGACAATATGGTTTTGTATGTTTGTTTGTATGTTTTTCCCAAGAGTGCATTTCAAAAGAGAAGGAGTGACTTCCAGTTAATGGAAAAAATACCCCTGAAATCCTGTAGATATTTGTTAAAAGGTAACATATTAGCTTTCAGACTAGAGATGACCAAAGGCAGATATAGTCTACAGATGTTGAATTACTTTCCATAGTTCTTTAAACATAGAATCTTTGTTTCTCTGATGCAATTGAATGCAATCAAGGTAAGATATCAGGACAAAGCCAGAATTCTTATAGTTGACTACGGTTACACTCTTGAAATGTGATAACTTTAAGCTGCTTTAACATTTTTGGAGTTCCTAGTCTTGTATGTTTCTTTTTTTTTTTTAATTGCAGCAAAAAAATCTTACCATCTCAGTCCTTTTTAAATGCACAGTTCTGTGGCATTAAGTATATCCACATTGTTGTGCAAGTTTTAGCAACATCTATCCACTGAACACTTTGCATTCTGCAAAACTTAAACTCTATTGAACAGTAACTCCCCATTACCTCTTCACTCATGTCCCTAGCAACCAGGATTCTTTCTGTTTCTATGAATTTGACTACTTTTAAGTATCTCATATAAATGGAATCGTGTAATATTTGTCTTTCTGTGACTGACTTCTTTGACGTAGCATAATACCTTCAGAGTTCATCCGTGTTGTACAATAGCACATGCCAGAATTTCCTTCCATTTTATGTACACACCGCATTTTGTTTTTCCATCATACATCCATGGATATTTGCACTGCTATAAAAAAATAGATATAATAAATATCCCTTTGAGACCTTGCTTTCAATTCTTTTGCATACCCAGAAATGAAACTGATGGATGATACAGTTCTTTTTTCTCTAACAGTAAAATTTAGGATTAAGGATTAAACTAGTATCCAGGCTATCTGGCTCTGCCCTGTGGGGAAATGTCTTGGTATACAAGTCACAAAACATGGGCTCTCACCAAGTTTGTATCATTAGCTTGCCACATAATCTTGAATAAGTTCCTTTACCTATTGGGAACTTAGTTCTCATGTTAAAGGAAGAAGAGGGACTATATATTAGCTGAGTCCATTTTCACCCTGACATTCCGAGGTTTTACACTTGTGAGAGTTGTGTCTTCTCTCAGATTGTTAAAGAAATGAAATTTCGTTTATCCTTTATGACATTGTGTATCCATGCTCTGCCTTGTCCTGGATAGTGGAATGTCATACAATGAATACTCACGAGGGCAGGGATGGGGAGAAGTCTAGTTAGAAAACCAAAGACTAAAATCAAGATTTAAATCACACTATATTAGGTAGCCTGATCATGACCTAGTACTACATCCAAGAGGCCTTTTGGCCATGACAATCTAGCAATGGGGAGTGCAGTTTATGGAGTAAGACAACCTGGGTTTGGGTTTGAGTCCTATATTTTCACATATTAGCTGTTTAATCTTAGGCAAGTTTTTTAATTATCTTGTGCCTCAGTTTCCAAATTGTGAGACTAATACACACTCTATGGTATTGTTGTGTCAAATAAATACAGCAACTAGAATAGGGCCCACCCCTTGCCTGTGACCTCCTTAACCTTGCTCATGCTATTTCCTCCTTAAATTCTAACCCTGGGACTTCCAAGGTGGCTCAGTGGTAAAGAAACCAAATGCCAATGCAGGAGACACAAGAAAGGCAGGTTCAATCCCTGGGTTGGGAAGATCCCCTGGAATAGGAAATGGCAGTGTTCTTGCCTGAATGATCCCATGGACAGAAGAGGCTGGCAGGCTACAGTTCATGGGGTTGCAAAGAGTTAGACGTGAATGAACATCCACGGAACACAACCCTAACCCTACCTAGATTAAGTAAAGTACCAGGGACAGTGTTTTCCTACCCTTCAAGTGCATGCATGCTAAGTCTCTTTGGTTGTGTCTGACTCTTTCACACCCTATGGACTGTAGCCCACCAGGCTCCTCTGTCCATGGGATTCTCTAGACAACCCACTGGTGTGGGTTGCCATGCCCTCCTCCAGGGGATCTTCCTGATCAAGGGATAGAATCTGCATCTCTAATGTCTTCTGCATTGGCAGGTGGGTTCTTTACCACTAGCACCACTTGGGAAATCCTGCAGGGGGACTCTCAATAAATACTATAGAACTAGATGGGTGGATAAACAAACACCTTTCCTTCAGGAGTTGCCTCTCTCTTTAGAGATCAGCAATGACGCTGTCATTTTTTGGAGCATGTTCAATGTCAGGAACTAATCTATACACTTATCAGTATTAAGCCATTTTTGTGAACAGTAGTTATCCTGTTTACAGAAGAGAAGTCTGAGGTACAAAAGAAGTTAATTAATCTGCCAAGTTTATACAGTTACAAATTGACAGTGGTGAAGTTAAAAATTCAAGCAGTGTATTTTAAAGTTATACTCTCAACCATGCCCTCCTCTGACCCCAGTTTCCACACAAATCAACTCAAATCTCACTTTTTCCTGGTAGACAGTCTTGACTGCTTTAGTCCTTTCTATGTTCCCACATGACAGAATGAACACCTACATTACAGAATGTTCTGTGTTCTTCATTCCTCTGCAGCAGCAAGCATAAGCCACCAGAAATATGAGATGTAGACCCAGGAGGGGAAAGTGTATTTTGGGTTACCATGTTCTAGCTGTTTGTCTTGGGTAAATTTGACTTCTGCCATAACAATAGTTATCTCTTGAGGTTCCTTCAAACACCCAATGAAGAAACATAAAAGAATTCTGCAATTTTAAGGTGCTGTGCCAATATTTTTTACACCTCTCATTCTCTGTCTGTACCAAATTAGATTATGTCTCAAATTCAGGGCTATTCTTGTCTCTTCCTTTTTTTCCTCTCTATCACAACTTTCAAAAGTTTTCTTTGTTTATGACCTTTACTAGGATATCAGTTGCAAAGCAGACTTGCTGAATACTGAAACACTGAGGGTCCCAGTTCTTAATAACCTCCAAAGCTTTATTTCTCAATAGATACTTCAGCCCAAAGATGATTCAGGAACCCAACAGGTCTGCTAGCCCTGGAGACCTGCCTGGCCTAGCACTCTGATTGTATTCCATAGGAGGCACAGAATACCATTTATGTTAGTCATATTGGTTTAGATTCTATTTAGTTACATCATTCAGACATAGTAAACATACTTCTAATTCAGAACCAGCCTTGGGCAACATCATGAGGTTTAGACGTTTCTCTTTGGTGTCTAACCCTTCCACTCTTCTCCCTTCCAAATCTGCATGTAGAATTCCTTTGATCCTTGGATGTTCTTTAGTGTAGATTAATCTTTTGATTTCTATGTATGTGTGTTACTGTGAAGCTTCCCTGGTGGCTCAGACAGTAAAGTATCCACCTGCAATGCGAGACACAGATTCAATCCCTGGGTAAGGAAGATCCCCTGGAGAAGGGAATGGCAACCCACTCCAGTATCCTTGCCTGAAAAAAAAAATTGGAGGCTTAAGTTTTATTTATTCCTAGTGCAAAAGAGCGATTTAATTGAAGTCTTTGGATGACCATAATTTTACATAAGGCATTAGCTCCAACAGTGGAAATGTTAGGCATTCCACTGGTGTTAGGGTCAGAGATAGAGGGAATTTGAGACAGATAAACATTTCAAACACTTATCAGAGTGACTAGGAAACATATTTCACCTGTTAATCTACAAGGCAAGTTCATTCTCGATTTAAATATTGAGAAGTTGTGAATAATTATTTCTCTTGTGAACTTTCAGAAATTTTTCTATGCTTCAAAAATGAACTGATCCTAATTTGTTGTTCATTGCTGCCTTGCAATTTAAATAAAGCTTCTAAAGGTTATAATTTGAGTCTGAAGCTTGAAAAGTGACACATCTAATTGCTGTGTGTTCACTGGAGTCAATTTCACAAGACTTATTCAGCATCTACTTCACACAGTAATTCATTTAAGCTGACAAAGATGTGAATTGTCTCTCTCTACATAGGTATGCATATACAGAACAGTGGGAATGGACACATCTGAATTCAAGTTTGGAAGGAAATCTTACTAATTAAATTATTTAACCTCTCACACTTCAATTTCTTTCTCTGTATAATACAAATTATAAAACAGGATATCCTATATTATGAGTCACTTATAATGAGACAATATAAGAAAGTGTAGGATATACCATGGTCTCTCAAACAACAGTTCCATTTTTGTATATAATACATGGCAGATTATGATGAATTTTATAACATAAGTGCAAAGTGCCACAAACCTATGGGACAAGACTAATCCTGACTGAGAGATGTTTTATTGTCAAGCTGAATCATTTCATCTAACGGGACTCTTAACTTTATTTTCTAGGGTCCATTAATCTCTCAACTTCAAATAGGTAGAGGGCTTGGTTTTAGAAAAATATCTTCAAAGACATTAGTTTCAAATTCAGACACTCCACCATGTAAGAGAATCTATGTTTGCCCAGGAAATGGAGGTTTTTCTCACTCTGCATTTTCTGCCCTATTCCCTTTCTAAGCCATATCCAGTCAACTTGATGGATTCCTTGGGGATTATTCCTACCTTTATTCCTACTACCGTGTATCTCCCACAGTCAGAGCCCCTGTGATTTATAAGTTAGCCATGTTTCAAAGAACACACACACACTCATACACACACTGAGTTCTTGGGGGTGGGGTGGTGTTTGGTGGGAAACACAGATCATTAATTCAAACTCCTGGATTCTCAGTTGGTATCTACTATGTGGAAGACAACATAGATTATATAATACACTCATTCCTTCTTGTGTTTTGGGATTTTTTTTAAATTGTTGTTTTCCTTCATTTCGGTTTTTTCCTGTTACTTTTGGATTAAACCTGCTCTTACTGAATACTTAAATACCCACTGCATTTTCCACACTGTTCAAACATAACCAGGTACTTTCCGTATTTTCCCTTATTTTCAGAGAAATGAATGGCTGGCTGGCTAAAGCACATGGAGTCCACACACCAAAAAGCTGACATGGATTCTCAGAGCCAAAGCCGCATTGCCAGAAAAGGCCCGACCTCATTCACATGCAGACAGGGGTTAATTTATCCCTTACGATAAAGAAGATACATGAGCACCGGATTTCCCAGCAAATGCATTCGCTGGCCAGTTCTACATAAGGACAGATCTAAGCGTATGCAATAGACAGATGCTATTAACACTATTTTGAAAAGTTTTGTTTGTGTAGACCTGAATTTACACTTACAACGCTGTGCATGAAGGATATTTTGTGTAAGAAGTAGGGCAACTTTTTACTTCTGTCTTCAGCTATGTGGTTTAACCTATGCTGCCGTGTATGTTTTACTATGTTTTGTGACTATTAAAGTGGTTTTCTGCACCCAGTACCTTGTGCTAAGTAATTGAAAAAAAACAGTCTCTACATTTTCTTTAATTATTCGATTAGTTATTGATTTATAAATAGATATGCACTACAGAATTAAAAAAAAAATCTTTCTTTGCTACTTTGTGTATTTCTTGCATTCAGCTGACTCTCTGACAATAAAACCATTGAGTAACATCATCTTACATCTGACCCTCCCCAGCCCTGATAAAGGCAATAAACTACCTGATATGCAGAACGCCTGCTAGACATTTGCTCAGTGTATGTTGACCCTTTCTCTGTATCAGACCCGTTCAGGGGCAGCTATGAGTCAATGGGATTCACATAACATCCTTCAGCCATAATATTCTCCACTATATAATGGAAATAACTATTTTGAACACTTAAGAGTTAGAATGGAGACTTAGGGAGAGTTAAACAGCTTTTTTTTTTTTTAAGCCACACATTGGTATACAAATATTAAATTGATATCATATTCTTTCCCAGCATATTTTTACCTCTCCTTAAACTCATCATTTTTAAAAGGGTAAGGTTCTGAATACTTTTCAAATTCAGATACAAATGCCTGCAATGACAGTCTATAGTCTTCATGGCCTAAAAAATAAAATACAGTATGTACAATAATTTCTGCCTAATGTATTTTTGGTTGCAAATGAAGAAGTGATTTCAAGGAAGTTTAAGCAAATAAATAGACTCTGTACTTATGTGTTAAAGATAAAAGGATTATCTCACAAAGCCCAAGGACAAAGAATACTGCAGGCCTAAGCCAATAACTAAAACATGGAATGGAAAAGATATCATAAACCAAGCTGGATCAGCTTCTCAGCTTCACATTTGGGTCTCTGGTCTGGGCTTCTGTGTGTCTGCTTCATTATTCTCTCTCCTCCATTAACATGGTAGAGAATAATGCTGTACAGATCCCAAGTATATATAATTGCTATTGAAGTAAGCACACTTCAGAATTACAAAGTGAGAAATTCTCTAACAGCTTGGTTCAATATTCACTCATGGCCGATGTATATGGCTGCACCTGTTCATCCCTATTGGTTGATGAGGTGGGCTCAGGGTGTGGTAGGACGGTTTTCCAAAGAAGACGGTTTCTATAAGCTGCACAGATATCTCAAAAGTTGTCTGCAATAATTACATTTTCTTCTGTTATATTTTCTAATAACTTCACCTTCCAAGAAGATTCTCAGTATGCACAGAACCATGTATGGAGGTCAATAAGCCAGAAAGGAACATCCCTTCGGTGAATGTACCCCACAACCATCACAGTTCACACTGGTACTGGAGAAACACTCCAAAAGACACATGGATACACACTGTACACAGGTCAACTAGAGCAAAATATATAAATATATATTAAATATCGCGTAGTTTTGGGCTTCCCTGGTAGCTCAGCTGGTAAAGAATCCACCTACAACACAGGAGACCCCAGTTTCATTCCTGGATCGGGAAGAACCCCTGGAGAAGGGATAAGTACCCACTCCAGTATTCTTGGGCTTCCATGGTAGCTTGGTTGGTAAAGAATCTGCCTGCAATGTGGGAGTCCTGGGTTCAATCCCTGGGTTGGGAAGGTCCCCTGGAGGAAGGCGTGACAACCCAATCCAGTATTCTTGCCTGGAGAAGCCTCATGAACAGAGGACACAACTGCTAAAGTTTACCCTCGTACTGAAGAAGTGCTGCAAAAGATGCACAGGCATGCACTGTATACAGGAAACCAGAGCAAAATATCAAAATATATATTAAATATCTCATATGTTTACAAATAAAATATGCAAGTATATAAGCTATATATAAATCATATCATATATCTTTATATAATATATACACAATATTCATTTTAACTTAAGCCAAGATATAATGGAAGTAAACCATAACTTATATACAGATCAGCGTGTTGAAAAGAGGCAGAAAGGTGATGTGAGTGTCCTTCAGTCCAGATGAGAAGCATAAGGGGAAATGCAATTGATGACTATCAATCTTTCCTGTGGATTATATTTCAGATGCCTCACCTACTATGTTTCATCATGAGAAAAAATAATCCATAAACCGAGGAGAATTTTAAATGGCAGGAGGCTTTCTTATGAACATTCAAAATTGCTTCTACCTAGAAAATGAGGAATTCTGACCTAAGGCAAAGGGAAAGGAGGGTTTGGAGAGAGTGCAGTCCGTTCTCAGACCACCCTTCCAAAGGGAACATGCACATTTCAGTGTTGATCTCCATTTTTATCAACTTGGGAATCTCCATCATGGTGGATTTATGAGGCTTTAAATATTTACCACCATAACACATGCCTTAAAGATGCATTATTCTTTTTTAACCAACATTAAAGTTTAAAAACAGAATAAAAGATCTGCTCCAAGACTGACCAGATTATCTCTCAGAACAACAGCAACAACAAAAGTGGAGGAACAAATCATCAGCAAGATTCAGAGTCCAGGGGGACAAAGTTTACAGTTTATGCTGTTTCCTTTGATGGGGTGTTTGTATTCACACACTTTCTTGCAGGAAGAGTTTGAAGAAGCAGGTTCTGCTCTAAGTTTTGTAGTTAACTGGTTTAGGACATTTCCTTTTCAGAAATAGAACAATAACCTACAAATTAAATCAGGTGGCTAGTTAACTGCCCTTGGATGGGACCCAGTTTGAGTAGTATTAGCCTACCCAGTGTCTTTAAAAAGTGAAATACTTGTCAACATTTTATAATCTGGCCTTCTTATACTCATATTGGATTTCTGGCTCTATTTTTATACTTTTCTGATCTAAGCAGAAGCTGCTGCTCCCTCTCCTTTTCCTATGTTCCAGGTTTATCACATCTTGTGCCTTGTCTCCTAGACTCTGAGGTCACACACCGATGGTCATTTAATACGAGGGAAGGTATTTTGGCTCTTTTCCCAGAAGTCAATTCGAAGAAAGAAAATTAAAGCAGGTCTGAGTGACCATATGTTTCAAGAAAAGTCAGATTCAGCGTGTCTCTGAAATAAAGAACACTTTCATATGTGTAGGTAGGCAATGACGTAATATAATTTAAGTGACCACCATAAAATAAACCAAGCTGCTTCACTCATTTTTTATTAAAACACCAATAGGAATCAAGTATTTGACTCATGGATTTATTAGAACTCTTCTAGTTCTAATGCTCTGTCATTCCACAGTAAATTCTGTTTACTTTACTATTTTGACAGGTGTATCAAAATAATTTCCATGTGGGCTTATGAAAATGAACAGGGAAGAGAAGAGATAATCTTGTTCTATAAAAAGAGGAATACCAAACTAGATAGGAATCCAAGGCTCAGGCTAAGATCCCCAGATCACAGCCCAGGATAACTTCTACCATTTCTACTCTTTATTAGAAGAGTTAGTCAGCAGAAGGGGCATTCCTGAGCTCTTTGGATCTCCAAACCTCTTTGCACGTCAGAGGAAAAAAAAAAAAGTACAAATCTCTTAGATGTCACAAAAATTTCCTTTTCCATTTTCTTAATGACTTTACATTTTGTGAAGATAGTGTGTGTATATATAATTTTTTTTCCCTCTATTCTCTAAGCATTTCTCAGATCTCTTTGGAAACCTCTCTTCTGAGCCTGTAGAGTGTTTACTTTTTACTGTCATGGAAACTAGAAGTGAATGTTCTTAGTTTAACAACAGAATAGGCTTGCTTCCCAAGGCACGTGGTAATTGTGTTTGGTGCAAAATCGCCTGCTGCATTTTGAGCATTAATGAGTCATGATGTTTTCTAGTCTACTTGCAAATGCTGAGTTTTCTGTTTTCCAGTTTTCCCCTTTTCCAGCGTGGAGGACTCACTTGGACAGAACGCACAAAAACAAAGGGTTCATCAGTTTCACGAAAGAGCAGGTGAGAGCGCATTGAAGAAAGGCAGTGTTTCTAAGAGTCCAAGGAAGATCCCTCAGACAACATGCGCCCACACAGGGCTTGAGGATGAGGTTCGCTTATGGAAAGGAAACACTGGAAAGTTACTACGGGAGTCAACCTTCTACCTACTGTGTGTTTGCAAGTGAAGCCATGCTTCAGAAAACTAGGTAGGAATGTTGTTGCTCTAAGAAACAAGTGCTAAAAGAATCTCTAACCTGTAGATTTGCTATGGATGATCTGATCACAGTTACTCACATTCCTCAAAAGGCAACACTGAGGTCTGTATTACCAGATGCAAAAGAGCCAGATTTGCATCTGAATCAGCCAAAAGTCTGCCGGGTTAGAGGAGTTCTGGAAGGTCAAATGGAGCCCAGAATCTTGGAGTTCCTAAATAACAGAAAACATGCATCATTCTCTTCTAAGAAGAGAAATTAGTACAAGACCTTTGGCTTCATTTGCAAAATGCACAATTACTGTTTTTTTCAAATGTATCATGTAAATTAAGTAACTGATATGATGCTTCAAAAGCTATGTGGATAAAGAAAAATGAATAAATAAATAAAATTAAAACAAAAAACAAAAGCTATGTGGAACATAAAGAATGACTAACTCTTTGCAATATATTTAGTGGATTAAAAACCCATGAGTCCATAGTAGCCAAAAAGGAAATAGCCAGTTACTGTCATTGGAGATGACTACCAGTTCCACACTGAAAATTGGCAATTAAGAACATAGACTAGGAGAGAGGGTCAAGATAGTAGAGTAGGAGGGAATGGAGTTAACCTCCCCCAAACACATCAAAAATATATGTACATATAGAACAATTCTCCCTAAAAAACTAACTGGAACCTGGCAGAAGATCCCCTATGCAACCAAAGCTAAAAGAATGACCTTTGCATAACCAGGTAGGATGGCGAAAAAGGCATCAGGTCAGGACTGGCACCCTTGGCAGGGATCTGTAAGAAAGAGAAGGTACACACGAGTGGACTCTTACCTTGGGGAGGAAGCAAATAGACCCATAGTCCAGGCATCCCAGTCCGGGGATCCTGTACAGAGAGGGCAAGCCCCCTTGAGTGCTGGAAAATCCAGAAGGGCTGGAGAAGCCTAGACTCTACTTGCAAGGAGTGTCCCCATGCTGGCTTGCCAACAACAATGGCAGAAAAAGCCTTGCACTAGAAGCTGCCTCTTCGCACACTTCCCAATCCAAACAGGCAAACATCCCAGCCTGCTCCTTCCACATCACAGCCTGGAGGGAGATCGGGGAAAAATTTGGTCCAGCTGCACAGAGACGGACGGGGACACCTGGAGTGTGACCCAGGTGAATCGTGGAGACCATGGTCAGCCCACGCACACGGGGGCAGCCAGTCGGGCGGGCAGATGCGGTCAGTGTGCACACAGGCAGGCGGCTCCACAGAAGTGGCCAAGCGCGGAGGCACAAGCAGACAGGCCCCAGCAGAGGACCAGTCCAGCTCCTCAGAGACGACCCAGAGGCCTGGGGTGTGATCGGGAGGGCCGGAGCCCGCTGTCAGTGCACGCAGGCAGGGTGGCAGTGAGTCCAGCTGTGGGAGACACTGGCAATGTGCACCACACAGCGCCCCAGGAATGCCCAGGGGCTAAGTGCAGACAGGCCCTGGGCGGTACTCAGCAGTGGCCTTCGCAATGAGAACACCCTGCAGCCACCCACTCACCACAGCTTGGTGCGGGATCTGGGCAGACAGGTCCTGGCAGAAGGCTGCGGCAGAGAGAGCCCTGGCCCCAAGTGACGGCACAGCAACCTCAATTCTTGCAGCCACAGCACCCCAGCCCCCATCTACTCCACACCATAGGCTCACACTAGATCTGGAATGAACACAACAGAGAAAGGGATGCAATCTTGGGCTGCTTCTAGGCTGAACTGTGGACCCCTACACCGCTTCCCTGTGATGGCAAGGGCCTCACCTGCTTCTGGAATCACCTCCTTTGGGGCAGGGCATGAACTCAAGGGAAATGGAGCCTCGAGACCTCTCATAGGTCTAATGATCACCAAGCAGTTTGTAGTAATGATTGTGGTACAAAGAAGATAAAACTCATCAAGAGACAATTGGCTAAGAGGATGTGGTGTATATGTATATATATGTATACATACATACATATATGATGGAATATTTTTGTTGGTGAGTAGCTAAGTCATGTCCAACTCTTGTGACCCCATGGGCTGTAGCCCATCAGACTCTTCTGTCCATGGGATTTCCAGGCAAGAACACTGGAGTGGGTTACCAGGAAATATTACTCAAGCATAAAAATAATGAAATACTGTCATTTCCAGCACCGTAGATGGACCTGGAGAATATTATACTACTTAATGAATTAAGTCAGCAGAGAAAGACATGTTATCGCTTATATGTAGAATCTAAAAATAATACAAATAAATCTATATTCAGTACAGAGACAGACTCACAGACATAGAAAACAAACGTATGGTTACCAAAGGGGAAATGGGTGAGGGATAAATTAAGAGTCTTGGATTAAGAGATACAAACTTCTGTACATATAATAGATAAACAACAGGTATTTGCTGTATAGCACAGGAAACTACATTCAATATCTTATAATAAGTTATAATGGAAAATATTTTGAAAAAATAAATATATAGCTGAATCACTTACTTACACCTGAATGTAACATAATATTTAAACCAACTATACTTCAACAAAATTAAACCAAAAAGAAAGTAGAATAATTTTTCAACATCCATGTAAATGAAATAAGATAATAAAATCATTAGGTAAAAAATTAGAGAATGGGACATTTACACAGTTCCTAAGTATTACTCCAAAAAGCAAACACTCCACAGAGGTACTTGATTTATGTGACTGCATAACAAATTACCACAGACATGTCTTTTTTTTTTTTTTCTTTTTCTGCTGCACCATGCAGCTTGCAGGATCTTAGTCCCCCTACAAGAGATTGAGCCCAAGGCCTCAGCAGTGAAAGTGCCAAGTTCTAACCACTGAAACACCGGGGAATTCCCCAAATCTCAGTATCTTAAAATGGTGCGCAATATACAACCTGGGGCCTCCCAAGACCGCCATCAAGGTGTCGCTGGGCTGTGTGCCTTTGGGAGACACCTGCAGTTCATCGTCAGGTGGCCTGTCACAGCCCCTGTCGCAACAGGACAGCTCACTCAAAGACAGCAGAGGACTAGGGGAGGCGGGAAAGGGAAGTACTGTTCAGTGAGCTTAGCATTTCAGTTTTTCAAGACTCAAACAGTTCTAGAGCTCTGTTGCAGGACAACGTGCAGAGTTAACACTACTCAACTGTATACTTAAAATTGGTTAAGATGGCAAATTTGCATTATATGTTTTTTACCATATTTTTAAAATTCCCCCCAAACTGGAAATACAAACACCTTACGATCTAAGGATTAATATTGTAGGAGAGAGTTGCTACCTACCTATTTTAGGTGTCTGGAAATGTCAGCTTTTATCAGTCCATGGTGCAACCTTTGTCTCAGACTCCAAAACACTCTCAGTGATGTTGACTCTGTAAGGAAGGTTGTGGCTGCTATATTTTAAACAGTTAGAAGTGCCAGGAGTTTGCAAAAGCCTTCCTGGCAAAGAGATCCCCCTGCTCCTGACTGGATCCAAGAGGAGGTGGAGGTATCTTACGCAGGCGCAGCCACAATTTAACATGCATACAACCCACCTGGAGGCTTGTTAAACTGTCAATTTCTATGAAGTACATCTGGGTGGGAGCTGAGATTCTACAAAGTTCTATACTCTTCAGATGATGCCAATGCTGCTGATTTAAGGCCACATTTTGACTAGAGAATGCTTAAAGTAAGTCAGGTAATTATCAAAGGTAATTTATCAAAGGCAGGATTTACGACGTTTATCTTATCATAAGAATCACCTGGTACTCTTGTTAACATCAATATCTAGACTCCTGCCCTGGGGATGATGCCTTACTTGTTCTTTACGAGAAGTATGGAATTTTTGTTTCAGCTTTGTGATTGTTATAATCAGCAAATTTGGGAAAATAATAACTAAATAATCTGTAAGATGGTTCTCAATAGTGACTTTCCCTGATCCTGCTTCTCTATGTTTCTCGTAGGGTTAGCTCCAGACTAGTTTTCAGTGGATACCTAGCTGCATCTTTCTCTCGATGTGCTGCTTCAGGGACCTTCACATTTCTATAAGAAGGATCACCAGTATTTTTAATAACCAAAATAAGCAACCAATATGTGAATCCACTTTCATCATTCGATGGGTAAGCTATTTTATTCAGTGATATAATTTTATTTGTGTAACTATGAGGCTTATATTATTTCTCTCATTGTGTTGATTAAAAAACTGGTAGAAACCAAATGACTTGCTCAAGATCATACAGATGTAGGAACTCGGGAGGTCAAGATTTGGCTCTCATTTCAGTCTGAGGCTGGTCACACTCAGACACTAGACATCTAATCACACACAATGCCAGTCTCCCTCTGCCTGCTAGTGATAAACGGCGCTTGCACACTGTTCATATCCTGTTCTCCTCTCCTTAAGATAACGTCTCCCTTTACCTTGGCTTATGTCTCCTTCTCAGGACTTTGTGTTCCTACCCTTGCCTCTGCTCTCCCCAGGTCTCCCAGCTCTAAATAAAGACCAGCCCTGATCCTGGGGGTCAGATTCATTCTTTCTAATCTCTTTCTCTGGTATTTGTGAACATCCACATTCATGAGGTCAGGACAAAAAGCCAAATTGTGATGCAGTGAGGTTCTGATGACAGGCTCCTCAAAACAGCAGTCTGAGCTCCTCTTCAATCAGAACCAGCTAGCCTGCAGAGTCACGTGGTGGGCTTGGTGGCTGGGGAAATGAGCCCTCCAAGGTGGGTAATGATGACTATCGCTGATTCTTCTCTGTACCTCAGTCATCATTAGTACAAATTACACAGTGATCACTCATTTAACAGACACACATTGAACACCTGCCTGACACTGCACAAAGTACTTGGAGATTCAGGGCTGAGCCCAGCTGACATGGAGGAAGATAATTGTAATTAAATAAGCACAATAGGAACTTCCCTGGTGGTCCAGTGGCTATGACTCCGGGCTCCGGATACAGGAGCCCAAGATTTGATCCCTGGTCAGGGAACTAGCCCCACATGCCGCAACTTAAGATCCTGCCTGCTGCAGCTAAGCCCTGGCACAGCCTAATAATTAATCACAACAACCCATGTGTGATTACAAGTAAAGACCAGGGCTTTAAGGAAAGGAATATAGACATAAAGTCTAAAAACATGGTAGAAATCAGCAATGATCTGATCAGATCAGATCTAATCTGATCTAAAGATTAATCTAAAGATCTGATAATCTCAGATCTCTGATAATCTAAAGATCTGATCTAATCTCATTTTTTTCTTTTATCCTCTTTAGTGAAGTTGTAATGTTTATAGATGTAAACAGAGCTAGCATTCATAGAATCCTTACTGTATGCAAGTAGCTTCTTATAAGTACTTGATATGCTTTATCATATTATCTCTACACAGATCCCATATTAATCCTATAAAATAGGGTATTCCCTGCTCGCTTCAGTTTCTTCCTTTGTGACTTTTGGACAGAATACTTACATAACCTGCCCACAGTCACACAGCTAGTAAGTAGCAGGTGCTGAATTCAACACGAGTCTATATGACTCCAGTGCTCAAGTTTATAAACAACTGCGGATTAGTTACTGCCTTAAGGAAACACGATGATGTGGTATATTGAGAGCCAGTAGAACAGTAACAAGTTGTGTCATATAGTAATTAGGCCCAGGATGGAGAGATCGTGGCAAGATATAAGAACAATTAGGTAGATGAACCATTGGTTGAAAAAATAGAACCAAAGATGATTTGTGTGTGTGTGTGATTAACAAATAGGAAGGTTTGTAATATCTTGTGTGCATGCGAAGTTGCGTCAGTGATGTCTGACTCTTTGCGACCTTGTAGGCTATAGCCTGCCAGGCTTCTCTGTCCATGGGATTCTCCAGGCAAGAATACTGGAGCAGGTTGTCATGCCCTCCAGTGCATCTTCTCAACCCAGGGATTGAGTCTGTGTCTCTTATGTCCCCTGCACTGGCAGGCAGGTTCTTCACCACTAGTGCCACCTGTAATATCTTGGCCCTGTCTAAAATATTTTATCACTGGATCTAGGTTAACATATGAAAGGTGAGGGTTCATTACATTTACGGATGAAAAATGCTGGAAGTTAATATGTTGATTGACAAAATTAGTATCCACAAAAATTCCCACCAACTGAAAGGAAGGTCTGCATCTCATTAAATGTGCATCACATTAAATGTGACATTTAATGCAAATTTAAGTGAGGTCTTGCCTTTTGAGTTAGGGATATCAACTTTTGTGGGTAGTATACTCAAGATGAGGAAACAATAGAAGGTGACATGTAAAAACTTCAATGAGATCTGTGCTTTACTCTGAGATGTGCAAAGTTTAGAAAAAATGTGAAAAATAAAGGCTATCAGAGTCAGTATTGCTTTATCTGAGCTGACCATTTATGGAATAATGTATTCCACATGTCTTTGGTTACATATTAACCAATCATATCATTTAAAAGAGAAAAGCCAGGATGCTAAAAGCTAGGAAATAATTTCATATATTCCTAAAGGAGATCAGTCCTGGGTATTCATTGGTAGGACTGATGTTGAATCTGAAACTCCAATACTTTGGCCACCTCTTGCGAAGAGGACTCACTGGGAAAGACTCTGATGCTGGGAAGGATTGGGGGCAGGAGGAGAAGGGGATGACAGAGGATGAGATGGCTGGATGACATCACTGACTCGATGGACATGGGTTTGGGTGGACTCTGAGAGTTGGTGACGAACAAGGAGGCCTGGCGTGCTGCGGTTCATGGGGTTACAAAGAGTCAGACACGACTGAGCGACTAAACTGAACTGAACTGAATTTCATATGAGGAGCAGTTAAAACTCAAATGAATAAATAAACCTAGGTTATTTACTCTAGGGCAGATATGACTCAGGGAAATTGATGAGCTGGCTGTAGCATTTGGATTCTCCTGGAAGAGGTGGCATGACATCTAGTTGGGGCTTGGGATGGAGGTTATTGATGAGACCCCTGGGCACAGGAAGACAAAACCATGAGAGAATAACTGTTACTAGTCTCCATTTTACAGATGAGAAAACAGAGGTCAAGAAAGTTTCAGTAGCTTTAGTCTGATTTAAGGACATGCTGGATAAATCAAGAGAGACAGAGAATGAAGTCAGTAAACGTTTTTAGGGAGAATGTCAAAAAACAATTCAAGAGTCAATACCAAAAGTACTTGGCAACAAAAATAATAATAGGTAAAAATGCATAGGTAAAAAAGCTCTGCTTTTATACCAGCTACTCTATTAAATGATTTCTATACCTGGACTCGTTTAATATTCCTAGCAATCCTTTTTTTCATTTGAAAGATGAGAAAACTGAGGCTGGAGGAGATGAAGTAACTTGCTTATACAAAACAGAATTGTGAGTCAGCCATATCTGGTCAGACTACAGAGCCTATACTAATATTCAACCCTTTGTTGCTTCTAATATAGTTTAGAACAGGAGAAAAACAAGAGGTTGGGGGAAGATGGCAAGGACATCAGGGCTAAGAAAAAAGAGGTGTTGGATCATGGGGAGCAATTGGCAGACTCTAGTAAGATATTGGGGTGAAGATGCAGGGGTCTAGATGGGAGTGATAATATGAGTAATTATGGGTTACTAGAATAATGAAGAGAGTGACAGTCCCTGGAAAACAATGGCTACAACCAACTCCAGCTAATATCCACCGTCCCCAAGTTTGGGTCTTTCACCACATCAAATCTTTTGACAAAGGTCCTGTATCCAGCAGGGCTTCACATCCCTGTCCTTTCAGGGCAATATCGCTCAGCTTGAGTGGTGTTTTCACTGTCTTTTGCCTTGACAGGTTGTCTACACTCATGTTTTTAATAAAAGAAAATCATTAACAACTAACAGGATGCAAAGTGCTTAGAACAGCAGGGCTACCATACTGATACCATGATTTGTATTGATGTCCTGCCTCCCTGCCCAAGCTTCTCATATTTTCTTTCTTGTAGACTTCTCCATGTTCAAGGCAACAGACATATCTTTCTCTCCATGTGAGGGGGAAATAAAGGTCACCATGCTTTCTAACGTTAGATTTAGTCCTGGGGAAGTCAAGGCTGGTGGGATATGATTTGAGTCTTCAGCATCAAAGACCAAGTCATAGAGCAAAGCCCTAAACTAGACTGCTTCTCAAGGCCATTATCTCCCCAGCTTCCCCCATACCCACCTTCCCCATTTGCTGCCTCTGCTACTTATGCCAGAGAAATCATTTTGCTTTCAGCATCTTTCATCTGGAATGTCATAAGACCACTTCTGACACAGGGCAGGGGGCTGTTGGTAGAAAAAGTATCTTGAGCCTCCCAGGATGGGTCCTGGCAGTGGAACTCTATCTTGCCTCCTAAGCAACAGCTGCCATGTGAGTTAATTTCTTGCTCCCTGGCATCTTGCTGTGCACTGCTTTATTAAGAGGAATTTACTATTCAATTTCCTGTAGTGATTTTAAATCCCCAAGGTTACTGTCACACCTTACTTTATAGCGACAATTACACACCACTCCCTAAGGTCGTAAAGGATTTGGAAATACATCCTCAGTGGAACCTTTACATGTCAGATGCCACCAGCTTGCAAAAACATTAACTTTCTCATTAGAAGCTCATGAGATGCTTTGAGGTGGGGGAGGGGAGAGAAGAAGCCTAAGAATAAGAAAAGGTTTCTTTAAAAATCCTAGCCCGGTCTCAATACTCAAAAGTGTGCCTTAAGAGAGAAGATCACAGTGATGGTTAACAACCATTGGTTTTCTCTTGCAGAGAGCAGTTTCATGCTTGTAGGGGGTCTGATTTCTTCCCTCCAGCCTCTAATCACAGAGCCACACAACTCTCCTCACAAGGGTGGTTATTTTAAATGTTTAACATTTTTCAAGGAAAGTTACTGCTGAGGCTCTTTTAATCTGCAGAGCCAGTTGGTAGGGGGCCTTCATTGTGCTTATTTAATGGTACTCTAACAATTCCTCAGGGCAGCATCTCAAAGAATCATCCACTCTCCAAATGGGAGTTGATGACAATGCTATAGACCATTCAATGCAACTCCTGCATTTTACAAAGGAAAACTGACACTCAAAGAGAGTCACTCAGTTCACACATTATCAAACTCTAAGTAAATTGGGAGAGATTTTCTTCATACTTTTATTGCCCATAAATCCCATAGTTACCATAAAGAGACAAGTGATACACTGATTCACCCACAAGTTACTTTTTTTTTTCCAATTTTCTATTTTCTTTAATTCAGTTTGCCTTTATAACACCCCAAATTTGGGGAATTTATAAACAGTGTGAATTAGGAGTACACAACCACTGATTCTTGAAATAATTTAATCTACTTAGAAACAAAAGATGTGCAATCCCCATTTATGACAATAGTTATGGAAAGGCCAAGGGTTTTGAAGGGTTTCTCATCAGTATACCAACAAATATGAGATAATAAAGTTACCCACCAAATTACAACCTTCTAGAGGCCTTTCCTAGACAAGATGAAAAATAGCAGCCACCCAGATGACCTGACTTGAAATTCATCTCATTTTTTCTTATCAATCTGTAGCCTCAGGGTATGAAATATGAAATAGTGGTTTGTAGAAACGTGTTGTTGTCGTTTAGTTCTCAGTTGTGTCCGACTCTTTTGCAACTCCATCGACTGCAGCCTGCCAGGCTCTTCTGTCCATGGGATTTCCCAGGCAAGAATATTGGAATGGGTTGTCATTTCCTTCTACAAAGGATCTTCCCAACCCAGGGACTGAACCTGCATTTCTTTTGTCTCCTGCATTGGCAGGTGTATTCTTTACCACTGAACCATCAGGGAAGCCTGTTGAAACATATATTAGTAGTCAAACAAGTTTGTGTTTCAAATGACTATTTTGTATACATAAGAACATATTACTTTTTCTCCTTCCTCTGCTGTAGTAGAGACATCCAGATGGGGAGGGTCAAATACATTGAGGAATATATCAGTGACCTTCATTTAAAAAAATCCCTTCTGGAAAAGAAGATGACCTAGGAAATCTTGAGATCTGGATACTGGTCAGAAAGCTTAGCAAGGAACTTCCCTAGTGGTCCAATGGCTGGGACTCCATGTTCCCAATTCAGGAGGTCTGAGTTGGACCCCTGGTCAGGGAATTATATCCCACATGCTACCACTAGTTTGCATATCTCAGCTAAAAGAGCTCCCACATGCCACAACTAAGATCCAGTGCAGACAAATAAAGAAACAAACATTAAAAAAAGAAGCCTTGTCCAAAAATTAATTTATGTATTTATTCAGCAAGCAGTTTGAGAAATGTCTCAGTCTTTGCTTTCAGATGGGAAAATGCAGAAACCAAACAAGAATAGTAGCAAAAATCTCAAATGGGGCATAATGATGGCCTACTAAGAAATTCAGGAATAAAAGTTTAGGAGAAGAGAAGAGTAATGAATGTCTGCTGAATCCCTACCCAGTCCAAAGTGTGAAACTGGATGCTTCAACATTATCATGTTTTTGTTTAAGAAAGGAGCTTAAACTCCGAAGATCTTTTGATGCAGAAAAGCTTAATCCCATTAAGTAAATTACCATGACCTCACCTTTAGGTAAATGTGGGATTAGAGTGTAGGTTTGTGGATTCCAAAGCCTAGAGCACTTTTCACTTTCTCCACATGCGTGCTCAGTCATGTCCAGCTCTTTGCAACCCCACGAACTGCAGCCTGCCAGGCTCCTCTGTCCGTGGGATTTTCTGGGCAAGAATACTAGAGTGGTTGCCATTTCCTTCTTCATCATTTTCTGTATGAGTTGCTTAATGGTACAAGATTCATATATAGGTGGGGTCTAATACAGTCCCCAGAAGAGTTAATATTAGTTTTCATAGAGTGTCAGAACAGTTTCAGAGACTAAGAGATAAATTAAACCTGGTTCTACATCAAGTAATCACTGACTTTATAGGGCAACAGAATATGGAGTTACCCCCATGGGTTCTGAATTCCATCCTTGGATTTTGAATCCTACTTCAACCACTTAGGATAAAGACTAGGGAATTTGAGGAGAGTTTAATAATAGGGTTTTTCACAAAGTTGTGGGAAGTTTCCTGGGAACCACACAGAAAGACTTGGTATCTCAACTGTTAACAGTGCCAGGATCTGCTCCCTCCCCAGGGCTGAAGAGGGAGAAGGTGGAACACACAGAGAGAGGAGAGCTGTGTGGGGATGGCTGGCTGGTAGAAGATGCAAGTTTCAGTCAAGAGATGCATCCAGCCTAAGGGTACCCCACAGTGAGGGAGCTGGAGAATAAGTACCCCAACCTCACTCTTTCTCTTTCCTACGATGTCCTGCTCCCTGGTGGCAGAATTGAAACAGAAGCCCGAAAAAAGGAATGGCCTTCACAGAAGTCGGCTTTCCAAGTATTCCAACAGAATGGGGAATTATAGAGGGTAGACCTGAAAACAAATGTGCATCTATCAAATAGGGATGATAATAGTATCTACCTCTGAAAGAAGCTACAAGGATTATATGAATTAAAGTACTGAGATGGATCCTGATCCCATGAAAGTCTTATCTATAAGTCCAGAGTTGACATAAACTAAGAATGATCTACTTTAACTTCCTCATCTGATGAATGAAGATGCAGGGGGCCAAGAGAAGTGACTTGCTCCATGTTACATAAAGAGTGACAGAGTCAAGATGAAAATTCAGCTCTCTGTCTAGGTACTAGAGATCTACATCTGTGCTGTGTCTAGGGAAGGGAGGGCTCACATTCAATCTCAAGTCTAAAAAGATGAGAAAAATGGGCTTTATGATCCGCTGAGCTTACCTCTCCCTGAGATTTCCAGCAAGGTCCCTACAGTGGTCTGTATTCCACAGTAACAACTATGATTTCTTGGACTAGTTGGTACATGAGCTGACCTGCATGTTTCTCTCTCATGGATTCCTCTGCATAAATAAGAATCTACATGGTAAATCTCACGGGACCAATAAGCAAAGAGTAGGAGCTGCTATTACAGTCCCAACAGTTTGAAGAGCAGATCCCCTCTGGTCTGCAATGACTATGTCAGAGTAGGAAGCAGAACCAGGACTTTTCAAAAAGCAGCTTCCTTTCTCCAGAAATATGAGAACTATGAAGGGGCAAATTTAGCCCAGGGCCCTTTGTGATAACTGCAGCCAATTATATTTTGACCAATCAAGTCAGTTTGCCTGGGATTGTCCCAGTTTTATCACAGTAAGTCCCCCAATCTGCAATGACTATCCGTTCCCAATCCTGCTTTGCCCTGCTCAGTCCAGGGCAAACCAGAATGGTCAGTCATGTTAGATGATTTACAGAGATTTAAAGACTTCAGACCAGGGCTTCCCCAGTGGCTCAGTGGTAAAGAATCCATTTGAAATGCAGGAGACATGAGTTCAATCCCTGAATTGGGAAGATCCCCTGAAGGAGGACATGGTAACCCACTCCATATTCTTGCCTGGAGAATCCCATGGACAAAGGAGCCTGGCAGGCTGAGTCTATAAGGTCACAAAAAGTTGGACACTACTAAGCACATACGCAGGCACAGGCTTCTGACCAGACAAGAGCCCTGTGCTTAGGTTCTTGCTGGTTGCTTAATTGCATCCTTTCAAATTTAAACAGTGGCATTTCTAAACAGTAATCTGCTTTTGCCTCTGGGAATTCTGATAAGCATAATGCTAATAAATCGAAAAGTGGTCACAAGGATAGAAACAAATTAAGAGGCAGCTTAAAAGCAAAACAGAGTGCAGACAATCTAACTACTTGTAATTCAGAAAACACTAAATTCCTGCAAGAGATCACTCAAAGCACACACCTATCTAGTGAGCATGGACTGGTGAAGTGTCCACCAGAAGACCAGTGGGAAACACAGAGGGTCTCAGACCCTCTACTGGGGCAGTGATATCAAGGAGTAGATACAGTTATTCAAGACACCCCCAGTAGTATCTCACAAGGAACTTTGGCTACTGGAGAGTGCAATCTATTCTTGGGGAATTAATGAGTGAAGAATGAAGGCAAGAAAAATAGGCTGCAAGTGCTACAAAATATTGAGAAGGGTCTTCAATATCACAATTTCTAGGTGTTTCTGAGCTTGAATGCAAGTGGGTTTCCTTGACCAACCTGCTCTCCCCCATTTCTCACCCAGAGCACTATCCAACATGCTGAGTCCCTAGAGTCCATCAGATAGAGCTGTGTACTATGCTCAGGGAGACCTGAATTACACCTGGGATGGTGTAAAAAAATCACAGTCGATACTGATCCCAGCTATTTTTCTGTCCTGCATTAGGTTGTTTGAGCTTAGACTTTATCTTTCTAATTTCACCATATGAGAGGGAACTCTGATGCCCCAGATCAATTCTTGCAATATCTGTAGTGGATAATTAGGTGAAAAGGCAGGAGGGCTGTGTTTTTTCAGAGAGTGGTTCAGTACAAATGTGACATGGGGAGTTTTCAGTGATATTAATGGGACTATGATTCACTTGCATGATATTCTAGAAATCTAAGTTTAAAAGTCAAATAATTTATGGTTAATTTTGTTGTATTAACTGTGCTTATTTTTTAAAACACGGCACTTTTATGGTATAGAAACACACAGTCATACGTATTTAAGGTACTATTTTGTATGGTACTACTTCATACTACTCATAGGACAGTAAAATTGGCTATTCTGATATTTCAAGGTCAATGAATAGCAGTTGTTATATCAGTGAACACAACTTACCCTGACATACATTGAAATCCATATCAGTTCAGTTCAGTCATTCAGTCATGTCCAACTCTTTGTGACCCCATGAACCTCAACATGCCAGGCCTCCCTGTCCATCGCAAACTCCCAGAGTCCACCCAAACCCATGTCCATAGAGTCACTGATGCCATCCGACCATCTCATCCTCTGTCGTCCCTTCTTCTCCTGTCCTCAATCTTTTCCAGCATCAGGGTCTTTTCCAACGAGTCAGCTCTTCGCATCACGTGGCCAAAGTATTGGAGCTTCAGCTTCAACATCAGTCCTCCCAATGAACACCCAGGACTGATCTCCTTTAGGATGGACTGGTTGGATCTCCTTGCAGTCCAAGGGACTCTCAAGAGTCTTCTCCAATACCACAGTTCAAAAGCATCAATTCTTCTGCACTCAGCTTGCTTTATAGTCCAAATCTCACATCCATACACTGGAAAAAGCATGGCCTTGACTAGATGAATCTTTGTTGGCAAAGTAATGTCTCTGCTTTTCAATATGCTGTCTAGGCTGGTCATAACTTTCCTTCCAAGGAGTAAGCGTCTTTTAATTTCATGGCTGCAATCACCATCTGCAGTGATTTTGGAGTCCCCAAAAATAAAGTCAGTCACTGTTTCCACTGTTTCCCCATCTATTTGCCATGAAGTGATGGGACTGGATGCCATGATCTTAGCTTTCTGAACATTGAGCTTTAAGCCACCTTTTTCACTCTCCTCTTTCACATTCATCAAGAAGCTCTTTAGTTCTTCTTCACTTTCTGCCATAATGGTGGTGCCATCTGCATATCTGAGGTTATTGATAATTCTCCCAGCAATCTTCATTCCAGCTTGTGCTTCTTCTAGCCCAGTGTTTTTCATGAAGTACTCTGCATGTAAGTTAAATAATCAGGGTGACAATATACAGCCTTGACATACTCCTTTTCCTATTTGGAACCAGTCTGTTGTTCCATGTCCAGTTCTAAGTGTTGAGAATCTGCATACAGATTTCTCAAGAGGCAGGTCAGGTGGTCTGGTAATTCTGTTACATATTCTGTTGACATTTTATAACGTAAAATCTTATATACAATTATTGCATTTTCAAGCCAGTCTACAACATAAGCTAGTTCTGGGTAATAAAATGATCTCATTAATTTCTAGTGAATGATGGTGTTTTATTTAGCAAGGAAGTACACAGGATAAAAACTCCCAATGTCTGTGGCAATCCTAGCTAGGTTACTGATGGGCTGTATGAGTTTTGGAATTTTGATCCACTGTTTTCAGTTTTCAGCAGCTTAGATTTACAATATGTAAAGTCATAATCACAAGACTCAGGGTGTCAGATTTGACCCTAAGTAAACCCACTGAAGTGGGCTTCCCAGGTGCCAGTGCAGGAGATGTGGGTTTGATCCCTGGTTTGAGGTGAGTCCCCAGAGGAGGAAATGGCAACCCATTCCAGTATTCTTGCCTGAACAATCCCATGGACAGAGAAGCCTGGCGGGCTATAGTCCATGGGGTTGCAAGGAGTTGGACACGACTGAGCTACTGAGCAAGCACTGAGAAAAATGTCAAAGTTTTATACAAATGAAAAGCTATGCATTTCATGAAAACTAACTAAAGGAAGATATAAATGTACCTAGTATTAAGTGGACTTGACTTGTTATCTTCCTGTGACAATTCACAATGAACTAAGGCAGAGCAGGCCCCCCAAACTGGAGCGGGGTGATTTGGTTCAGTGGTAGTGCTACTGTTTTTGGATTTGGCGATCAAGGTGCTAAATATTTTTAGTTTGCATTTAAATTTCCTCAAGGCTTAGCCTTTACTGATTTAGAGACCAGCTCCCATTGCCTTTTCCACCCCCTTTCATAGGATGGTTCAATCTTGCTGACCTCTTAATTCCTAGGTAGCAACTGCTCCTCACAATTTCAGACCAGGCAAACCTTGCCTTAGAAATCTCAGAGGAACAACCTTTAGCCTCAGGAAGATCTAGCACTTGGGAACCTCAAATGGGAGCAGGATGGAGCAATCTGTTCTGCACTAAATCCTGCAGGATTTCTCTCTGCTCTGACCAGATGGAGTGAGTAGCCAGCAGGGAGCTTTAATGGCCAGTGGAAGCACATACTGAGATTAAGCATTTACTGTTGAGCCTCAGCTTTCTCACCAATAATATGAGGCAACTTGCTCAGATAGCTGTTTTTAGGACAGCCTGAGATCACTCGTGTTCAATGCTGAGTGAGAGGTACAAACTATTGGGTGTAAGATACTCAAGGATGTATTGTACAACACACGGAATGTAGTTAAAACAAATGGAAAGCAATCTTTATAAACTGCATAAAATATTAATAATACATTTTGATTTAAAACCACTTAATACAGTGTAGGACACATAGTAAAGCACCAGGTACATATGTCCATCTATTGTTATTTTCTGAGCCTTTACGTTAATTCTATTTCCACAGTTATAACTCAAGGAGCTGGATTATTTTGCCTCATGGTTCTGCTACTGGCATGTAATTACACTGTCATTATTGTAATTATTTGCTTAAAATCTGACTTTCATTGGATCATCACTTCATGAACACAGCATCCTTGTCTGCTTTAGCTACCAGATGGCGCCTGGCATATCGTAGGTGCTCAATGCATCTGTATTAATTAAAAAAAAAGAGCTCTATGGAATTTATACCAATTATCACCAAGATCCAGAAAAGAAAATTAGCCAAAGTCACTATTAACTGCCTATGAGGGCTAATTTCCCCATCCTACCAAGCCCACCACATAGCTCTATGTAGGATAGTTGGTTCTGACTGAAGAAGGGCTCAGGCAATGCATTTTCCTCTGTTTTGAGGAGCCTGTCATCAGAACCTCACTGCATCACAATTTGGCTTTTTGTCCAGACCCCAATGAATGTGGATGTTCACAAAGACCAGAGAGAGAGATTAGAAAGAGAGACTCTGACCCCCAGAATCAGGGCTGGTGTTATTCAGGGCGGGGAGACTGGGAAGAGCAGAGACAAATGTAAGAATATAAAGTCCTGAGGAGCAGAAGTAAAGCCAAATTAAAAGGAGACATTGTGGTAAGGAGAGGAGAGCAGAGGATGTGAGCAGTGTGCAGGCGCTGTGACTTGCAGGCGCTGTGACTTGCAAGCACACAGAGGGAGAAGGCACTGCGGGTGATCAGGGGTCTAGTGTCTGAGATGAGAGCTTCTTGCATCTGTATGACCTTGAGCAAGTCACTTGGTTTCCATCAAGTTCTTAATCCACACAAATAAGGGAAAGAATACGAAACTCACAGAGTTGTTATACAAATAAAATTACATCACTTACCCAAATCACTTAACCAACCAACCACGAGAGCAGGTTCATATACGGGGAGCTCATTCTTGGTTATTAAAGACAAAAGGGGTGATTCCCTCTAGTAGAAATCTTTTTGATTCTGAGACAAAAAAAGACAAAAGCAAAAGGCAAAAACTAACAAAAAATGTAGATATAAAATCAATAGCTAGCCCTATGGGAAATACGGAAGAATTACACTGTGGAAAGATCATGGAAGATCATCTCCTTAGTGTTCTCCAATTGAATGGATCATAAGGATTTCCTTTTAAAGCACACAGTTTCCAGACTTCCACCAAAATCAACTAAGTCAGTCTCCTAGGAAGGAAGCTAGAGAGCTGGATTAACAAGGATATGAAGTGATTCTTATAACCTAGAAAGCTTGCTTCAGCTTCATCTTTCCTAATTACTTGAAAGCCCTCAGGTGTGTTCCATGGACCAGAAGCAGCAGCAGCATCTAGGGACTTGTTAGAAATTCAGAATCTCAGGCACCAGGGCAGATATTTTAAGATGACCCCTAGCTAAGTCTTAAGGTCTGTGGTCTGAGTCATCCCACAGACATCTGGACATCTTCAGTGATGGAAAACACACTACCTCTCAGGAAAGCTAGTTCCATCTCTTAGCATCTCTGAGCAGGGGCCACCCCCTCCACTGAGAAGTCTCATCTTGAACAACCCTCAGGACCTGAACCAAAGATGGCAACATGGACTGGGTAGCAGCTGATGTTTCCAGGATACCTAATGACATTTATTTTTGTTTGTTTTTCTTCTATATCTTCTTATGTGTCTCCAACACAGAACAAAGAGCAGTAACACAAGTAACATTTTTATAGGTTTGCAAATCACTTTAATATTTGGCTAAACAGAAGACAGCCAGATTCTCATATCTGATTCCACATTTTTTCTGATGTGATATATTGTTAGATTAAAATATAAAAAGAAATGGCCACATATTGAAGGAAGGAGTATTTTAATAGTCTTTTGGCTAATGGTGGATATTATTTTCTGATACTACATCAAAACTAGAGAAGTGGTGGTTTATTAAAAAAAAAAATAGCATCTTTGATCCCTGGTCAGGAATATTCTCTGGAGCAGGAAATGGCAATCTGCTACAGTAGTCTTGTCTATAAAATTCCATGGAAAGGGGACCCTGGCAGGTTATAGTCCATGGGATCACAAACAGTTGGACATCATTGAGCACACACACATTAAAAAATTAGTTACAGTGTAGATCCCAGAGGGATGGAATTGGGAGGGAGGTGGGAAGGAGGTGGGAAGGGGGTTCTGGAAGAGGAACACATGTATACCCATGGCGGATTCATTTCAATGTATGGCAAAACCATACATTTTTTCCTATGTAAAGGAAAAAATAAATAAATTAAAAAAAATTAGTTACAATGTAGAATCTGATGCTATATTAGTGAACTTTTACTACTCTATTAAAATCAGCTAACTAGTCTACCATACATTTTGGTAGCTCCTTTTATACCTTTGATTAGAAAATATTGGATCATTGGGTAATGAAGATATTCTAAATATAGACACATTTCATTAAAAAGTATCAAATGAATCCCATTCAATAATATCACCACAGATCTCATCAGAAAAGTTGTAAATTTTGTTAATCTTTTAGGTCATGGTGGTTTAAACAAGTTTTCCAGATTCAATTTTCTTCAACTTTTCATTGGTAATATCTATTCTAACTTGTTTTCCTTGGAGTGACATATTTACTGCATTTCTTTTTAAAAGCATGTCTGTCACAAACTTCAGACGAATAATCTCAGTTTTTCTGCCAGTTGTATTAGTCACTGTCTCTGCTCACCAAGGCGTGTTCTTGGTGGATGATAAACTAGACAAAAATGAGTATCTTTCAAACTTATTCACGTAGAATGCTTTCTTAAAATGACAGTTGATGCGGAAGCCTAGCCCAAAGAAGAGTTTGATTCAGATTTACCCTATACTCTGGACACAGTGGCTTCAAGAGAGTTTATCAGGTTCTTTGGGCTTGAAGAAGCATGCTTTGTGTACTTCTCTAGAGTGCCACATCTAAACAAATTCTACATCTTAAAATCATTGTTTGTATTATATACACAACTGTGGCTCATGTCTGCAGCCATGACTTACATGGTAAAGCCTCACTAATTTTGAATAATGATGCTAATATGACTCAGTAAAAACACTAAATTACAGATGTTTTGTTAACAAAATGCAATTTTATTACTCTCAAGTGAAGAGTGTTTTATAAACTGAGTTGTAAATGAATACTATTAAGCTAAATGGAATGTTTATGTAAAATTACAACCCACTATAGGCCTACATAACATGGTGATGTATCACAAACACGTAAGTCCTTTAGCATAAGAGAAATAATTGCTATGGTTGAAAAATTGAAAGCAGAGCAAAAAGGGTCTTTAGTTTATTGAATTTTTGGTTTTCAAAGCTATTACTTGTAATTTGAATATATCTTTAAATAGAACACCTGAAGAATCAACAATAAAATAATTATTCCAATATTTACCTGAAAACAATGAACAGTACATAATTGCTGAAAATATTAATTGAATATTTGGTGTTTAGTTGCTCAGTTGTGTCCAAATCTTTGCTACCCCATGGGCTGCAGCACACCAGGCTTCCCTGTCCATCACCAACTCCTGGAGTTTACTCAAACTCATGTACATCAAGTTGGTGATGTCATCTAACCATCTCATCCTCTGTTATCCCCTTCCCCTCCCACATCCAATCTTTCCCAGCATCAGGGTCTTTTCAAAAGAGTCAGTTCTTCATATAAGGTGGCCAAAGTATTGGAGCTTCAGCTTCAACATCAGCCTTTCCAATGAATATTCAGGACTGATTTCCTTTAGGATTGACTGGTTGGATCTTCTTGCGGTCCAAGGGACTCTTAAGAGTCTTCTCCAACACCACAGTTCAAAAGCATCAATTCTTCGGTGCTCAGCTTTCTTTATAGTCCAGCTCTCACATCCATACATGACTACTGGAAAAAGCATAGCCTTGACTAGATGGACCTTTGTTGGCAAAGTAATGCCTCTGCTTTTTAATATGCTGTCTAGGTTGGCCATAGCTTTTCTTCCAAGGAGCAAATGTCTTTTAATTTCATTGCTGCGGTCACCATCTGCAGTGATTTTTGAGCCCAAGAAAATAAAGTCTTTCATTGTTTCCCCATCTACTTTCCATAAAGTGATGGGACCAGACACAATGATCTTCATTTTGTGATTGTTGAGTTTTAAGCCAACTTTTTCACTCTCCTTTTTCACTTTCATCAAGAGGCTCTTTATTTCTCCTTGGACTGCAAGGTGAGCCAACCAGTCTATCCTAAAGGAGATCAGTCCTGGGTGTTGATTGGAAGGACTGATGTTGAAGCTGAAACTCCAATACTTTGGCCACCTCATGCGAAGAACTGACTCTTTTGAAAAGACCCTGATGCTGGGCAAGATTGAGGGCAGGAGGAGAAGTGGACAATAGAGGATGAGATGGTTGGATGGCATCACCAACTCGATGGACATGGGTTTGGGTAGACTCCGGGAGTTGGTGATGGACAGGGAGACCTGGTGTGCTGTGGTTCATGGGGCTGCAAAGAATAGGATACGAATGAGCAACTGAACTGAACTGAAGCAGGATGACCCTTTAAGTCCATCCTCTAGTTTGTTTTCTCATCTCACTTCCTCTAAGCACTTGGTAGGGGACCTTTTTCATTAGAGTATTAGTGCATTATATTATGTGGGAAGTCAAGTATAGAATTCCACACCCCAGTTCTCTGATGTTGGCATAGGGGTCCTGTAATTGGCTGGCTTAAAAACTTTTTGAGTAGTATATTTTCTTTAGGTAAATTAATTTCAATCCATTAATACCATTTAATCAGTGACCTTGTTTAAAAATGCTTTCAGAAAATTAGTTGTTTTACTCAAGAGTAAAGCCAGCCACTATGGAGAACAGTATGGAGATTCCTTATAAAACTAAAACTAGAGCTATCATCTGTGTGCATGTGGTCAATTGTGTCTGACTCTTTGTGACCCCATGGACTGTAGCCTTCAGAGCTACCATCTGATCCAGCAATACCATTCTTAGGCATGTATCTGGGGAAAACCATCCTTCAAGAAGATACATGCACCCCAGTGCTCATTGCAGCATTATATGCAATGGCCAAAACATGGAAGCCACCTAAATGCCCATCAACAGAGGAATGGGCCAAAGCAGATGTGGTACATATATATGATGGAATATTACTCAGCCATGAAAAATAATGAAAATGCCATTTGCAGCAACATGGGTGGACCTAGATATTATACTAACTGAAGTAAGTCACACAAAAAGACATATCATATGATATCACTTAAATGTGGAAACTAAAAAAAAAAGATACAAATGAAGTTGTTTACACAACAGAAACTGACACAGGCTTAGATAACAATGTATGTTAATGGGGCAGGGGGAAGGTGGGGAGGAGGGATAAAATATGAAGGTGAAATTGACATATAAAATAGATACTCAGCAAGGACCTTCTGTGCGGAACAGGGAACTGTACTTAATATTCTGTAATAATCTACATGGGAAAAGAAACTGAAAAAGAATACATATAACTAAATACCATGATTGTACACCTGAAACCAACACAATGCTGTAAATCAAATATATGTCCATATAAAAAAATAAATAAAAAAGTAAAAGCCAGCAATTGCTCTTCAGATGCAGAGACTTACAAGATTTAGGTTGAGCAGCTTATTAGAATGTGTATAATCTAAAAACCCTTGTTTTTCCTGTAAGGAGATAGACTTTATGGTTAATTCCTTTATCTTTAGTCTTTCTTTGAATTTTTAAAGGGAAATGTGATCCTCTTGAGTTTAAACACAAATGTCATTTACCTTGTATACTTAAGGCTTATGAAAATAGTCATCATATTAATATATTTGTAAGTATATCAGTGTAGACACCTCTTTACTATTTTTCAGACCCTTAAAATATGTGCTTCGAACTGTGTTATGATGAGCTATTTAACAGTTTAACATCCAATTGCCAAATTTTGGCTGTCCACATTTATGTTCAGTGCCCATATGAACTTTGCTTCCCAGATTGATTTAACAGAATAGCCACATTGTTCTAGAAAGAAATGTGTTTGGGGAGCTGTAATGCAGGTTCAGGATCACAGGCTTACACAGCCTCTGATTATTGTCCACAGAGGGCGCTGAATGGTCCCAGTAATCTGTTGAAACATGCAGAAGACATGCTCTTCAGCTCCAGTCACTTGCCACTTAGCCCTGGTGAGCTGGCTAGGCTCCAACTCAGGTAATTGCATCCTGTCTACTCAAATTTCTTTTGCAATTTCAATCAGATCTGTTATCCTCCTTAGCATGGCTGCCCAGAATGATAGTTCAGGATTCCCTTACAGCTGCTAAACAGCTGTTGTGTTCAACCCAAGAGGTGACCATGTTTCAGTGCTGGGTTAAATGATTCCTTGTTATTCCTTTTCCACATCACAGAGGCACTCTGAAGCTTAATTAATTTAGATGCATACAGCTTCCGAGGGGCAATTTAGAGCAAAGATGGTAGACATTAATTATTAAGCATTTTTAAAGAGTTCTGCATTTACCTTCGCCTCAAAGTGGAATCTGGGCATGATATGTTCCTTATACTATGATATTATCTGGTGTAAATTTAACAAGAATACTATTGTCAGAAACTGACATTGATTGAGTTATATAATATGTCCTCTCTTTTTATCACTTTAAATGATCTTCAGAATTAACAAAGCAAACTTCTCACTTAAAACTGCATTAATAAACTTTTCACTGATGGTTCAATTACTAATTACAGACATGGCAAGGGTATTGATCTATTTGGTCCATCACTTCCTAATTTTGCTCTATGAGTTTCTTTGCATGCACCTTGCTCATGGAAAAAAAAGGCTTCATTTAGAAAAAGAAAAAACTATCCCCAAATTTAGTGGCTTTAATACCCATCACTTTATCATATCTTATGATTTTTTTGACCAGAAATTTGGTAATAGGTCAACTGGGACATTCTTGTGCTCCACATTATGCAGAATAGGGTCAGCTGGTGCTTGGAAGACTCTGAAAATCTGAGACAGCCATGTTTTGTTTTTTAAAAACATGCTCAGTGCTTAGTCAGAGTTACCTAACCCTGACAAGTTTGGGCTCAGCTGAGTCCTCCTCCATTCAGTCTCTGGTCTCTTCATTGGTCTCTCCAGCAGGGAGTCCAACTATTACATGAAGACCTCAGACTTGAAAAGCCTGAGACAGAAGTTGGCAGTTCTCTTAAAGGCTGCACCTGGAAAAAGCTCAATATCACTTTAATTTTATTGCACTTTCTTGGTCAAAGCAAAGCCAGGTCAGATTCAAGGGAAAGAAAAATAGGTCCGCCTCTTAATGAGAAGAAAGTGAATGAAGTATGAGCACCTTCAGTCCAATACACTGACCATTTTAATAATAGTATTCTTTTCCATAGTGGTTTCAAAGAGACCTGAGTTTTTCATAAGGGACACCTCTACAATTAAACACATAGACAGTCAGATATAAGAATAGACTCAGTATCAATCTCTTAGCTTTAACAAGGGCCAAAAAGAGCTTTGGAAACACAGCCAATGTAGGTATTTCCTCAGCATTAGCATCTGTAAGAGGCGCTGACCACAGTACTTTCTGTTTCTGCTTTCTAAATGATACAGTACCACCCCCCACACACACACTATCACCTCAAATGAGCTTGCAAACCGTTTAAATTATTTCAAGTGTATTTACACCTAAAATACTAAAAACAAAAACAAACCACAAAAACAAAAATACTTGCAGTGAAAATAGGTCAGATATTATCCTTTTATTTTGCTTAGGAACTTGAAATAGAGAGGTAGGTAATTTGCTAAAAAGTCTCCAGGTAATGAATAATGGGCAACTCAGTCCAGGACTCCATCTACTTCACTCCAAATTCTTTCACCCCATTAATATTTGACTTGCAAATTAAAAAATCCCAGATGACATTCAAGGTTTCTGACTTCACTGCAATGATAATGCTTTTGCAAGGGATCAAAGTTATTCTCAAGTTGCGATTCCCATTTTCTTTTTTTTTTTTTTTAATTCTTTAAAAAAAGTTTTATTTTGATGTGGACCATTTTTATTTTTTTTTTTTATTTTTTTTTTATTATTGTTTTAGCCATACATTGTCATGATATCACCATGGGTTTACATGTGCTTCCCCTCCGGGTCCCCCCTCCCTCCTCCCTCCCCCCCGGGAAATCTCGCTGCACCAGTCCCGAGCATCAATCCTGGGCTGGCGATTGATTAGACACATGACAATTAACATGCTTCAATGCCCTTCTCCCATATCATCCCACCCTTACCCTCATCCACAAAGTCCACAAGTCTATTCTATACATCTGCTTTCCTTTTGTTGTCTCCCATGTTGGGTTCTCATTACCGTCTTTCTAAATTCCATATATATGTGTTAATATACTGTATTGTTGTTTTTGCTTCTGGCTTACTTCACTCTGGATAATGGGCTCCAGTTTCGTCCATCTGAGTAGAATTGCTTCAAATGAATTTTTTTTTAATGCTGAGTAATATTCCATTGTGTATATATACCACAGCTTTCTTATCCATTCGTCAGTTGATGGGCATCTAGGTTGCTTCCATGTCCTGGCTATTGTAAACAATGCAGCGATGAACATTGGGGTGCGATTCCCATTTTCATTGAGAAATATCTAAATTGGGACCGACAGCTGCTGTTGTAGCTAGTTCACTCTTTCAAGTGTGGAATGTGAGAGTCTTGTATGGTTAAAGAGTGTTTGCTTCATTTAGCCAAATCAGAGCCAAAGATTCAAGACTGTTCCAGTCCTCTGTGTTTTCTCTTCATAAGCAAAGCACATCGTCTGCATTATTCTTGCCCTTTTGTCTAACGTTTCTTATCCTCCTCAGTCTTGAAGACTCCACTCTGTTCTCTCAACTGCTCTAGAAAGACTTCTCCCACTCCTTCAGTCCACATTCCGCTCTTTCCCTTGAATTCAAACAACTTTACAGTCTGTAGCATGTATTATCAGAAGTCAATCATATTCTTTCCTTCCCTCATTAAACGTGACATTACTAGTAAGGGACAGAAATAGGATTTAAACCCAGAACTAACTCCAGAAATAAAGCCTTGACCATTAGGTTATAACATTTTGTATTGTGTTATATGTAGGCACTTACGTGTCCATGTAAATGTGTGTATACAGTCATGCAGGAAAATGTATGGTGACATTTTATCTTTCAAATGTCATGTGTAGTGGCAAGGAGCTGTGAGATTTCAGATAGAAGCAAAATAACTTTGTCTGAGGTAAGATTCATGGCATTTGACACCAGCTTACCAGGTGGACAGTGAGTAGTTTGGTTTATCATGAGAAAGGTGTAGGTAGGTGAGCATGAAGTATAAGAATGCAGCAGGACAAACACAACATATGCCATGAAATTTAAAGGTAGTCATATAAGTCACTGCTAAGTTTTCAAAGGTGCTTAGTGTGGGTTGACAAGATCAGGCATGGATTTCCGAGGACACGTCTGTCAGCCTGAGCAGCAGGATGGATTGGAGTAGGGTCTTGGTGAAGATACGAGTTAAGCCTTGCCCTTTTAATTCCTTCCAAAGGACACTATGAGTCCACTGAAACAGTCCAAGTAAAGCAAAATAACACACAGACTTCAGTGTGAACCTACTCTTGACTTCTTTGCTGATTGTTTTAAGAATGCAGTGCTTGAATTGTTACATATTAATAACAATAGTGATATTTTTATGATATCCTCCTTCTTTCATCAGATCTTCACATATTTTATCCACTGTATTTTAAATGGACCACTGAAAACACAAAACTGAGGATCACAGACTAGCAATGTACTGAGGATATAGTTTCCATGCAAAATATTTGGCTAACTTATTAATTAATATATAAGCAGTCACTGTCCCTCTGTTCTGGAGCCATTCTCCATGGTGTCTCTACTCACAGTTATCAAAGCATAACTAATAATCACAAAAATAATGATAACAACTTCAAATAAATAAGTTATTACTATTCAACATCTTGAATATTTATTATAATTACTTATTAATATTTATTAATATTCAATATTCTTTTATAAAGAAACTGAGGAAGGATAAATAAATACCAAAGCTTATGTACCCATTAGGGATAGAGCTGAGATTCAAATGCATGCATGATTACTCTGGAGTCTCCCAAATCTAGATTGTCTAGTCTTGGTTACCAAGTTTCTATGAGATAAGAGATCTCCCACTAAGGGCTAAAGGAAGAAAAGTTATATTTTTGTAAAAAAAATATTTTTGGACACTCTACTCTAAATAGAGATATTTGGTGATGCATAATTATGTTTAGGATAAGGACCATCTACCTTGCAGATCATGAGTTTCAACTTCTTTGTGTTCTACCGAGCATAACATGTCTAATGGCAAAAAGGGACCTTGAAAACCAGTAGGTGGAAAGAATCCAAATTCCCTTATCTAAAATAAGACACAATTTCTAAATCCCCAAAAGGTTTTCTCCCTCCTAGCAGTCAGCTGCCAGGATCAGAGCGAGTTCACCACAGCCCTGCACAAGATTTAATGGGGTAATTAAGAAGGGTGCAGAGAATTTGGCCTGGGACTTGGTTCTGTTTTTGCTCTGCAGATTTTTTGTTGGTGGAAGCAGCTCAGGCAATCCATCATTTGCGCTTGGCAATGCCAGTAACACAAGTCAGTTCTTGGAATGCAGCAGGGACAACGGTACTGAATGGGTAGCCAAGGGTTGGCAGCGACCTATAGCGGTTGGAGGGGTACTTTGGCTATGGCTACTGTTCCTCTCAGATAACTCTTAGCGACACCTGGCAGGGAAAACGGAACTGCCATTCCCCGAGTCTGTCTAGACTTTACTACGTGTTTTTTTGGCTTATTGTTTCTACACCTATATGCAGACTTTTCTTTTTATAAGAAAGCTTCACATGATATTACTAATCTTATATAAGTGAGAAATAGCATCGTTAGAGTATGTAAATATATGGATGAGGTAGATCACCTTTCAAATATTGGAGAATCATTTGTATTTCTTTTTCTATGAGTATGTTTGTTCCATTAAGCAAAGATCCACAAACTTCTGCAGGAAGCTATGAAATGGGTGCCCACTTATGATGATTGTGGAATTACAAATACATATAGTGATTTGTCGATATCTAGTAAAAATTAAGTATTCTTGACAATTCCATTCTTATGTATTTATCTTACAGACAAACTCACATATGTACAACATAAGACCTTCATTGAAACATAGGTAAAATTAAGGTAGTAAACTATCTATCTATATATGTATATATATATATAGCACCTGGTTAAACGAACTATGGGAGAAATATCTACCTCCAGCCACAATGGAGTAACTGGAATGAACTAACTCTCTAAACATAAATACTAAAAGGATATACAAAATACAGGAGGAAATATTTTTGAGCACTAGATAATGGACTGTATAAGTTTGGGATTTCTGAGCCAAGGGAAACTAAAAAGCTGAGGGGCAAATTGTCCAACCGTCTACCTGGGGATAATTTCCTGACAATGTACAGAGGGTTGGAGTCAAAGCAGGCTCCCACAGTCCTTTTGAATTGCAAAGGCAGAGACCAGAATTTGGGGGAGATGAGAAGGCTGAAATATACAGTGTGAGCTATCAGAAAGGAAGAGGGAGCTATGCTCAGATAGCTACAAAGAATCTACACAGAAGCTACATATGCAATGATACTGGCAAACATCAGGGAATTGTAGTGAAAACAAGTAATATTTACAAAAGCATAAAAGTAGGAGACTTATAAGAGATGCAGGTTTGGGTCAGGAAGATCTCCTGGAGGAGGGGACCAACTACAGTATTCTTGCCTGCAGAATCCCATAGACAGAGGAGCCTGCCAGGCTACAATCCATAGAGTCTCAAAGAGTCAGACATGACTGAAGTGACTTACACAAACTTAGATGTTAATATGCCAAATGCATACAATGTTTTTACTCTAAAAACTATAAAACATTATTAAGACAAATCAAAGAATACTTAAACAGAGATATATGCCACAATAATGGATTGGAAGGTTAATTTTGTTAAGATGTCAGTTCTTCCATAATTGATAAATAGATTCAAAGCATTTGCAATCGTCTAGAAATGAATGTGCTAAAATCTATATGGGAGAGCAAAGGAACTAAAATAGGCCAAACAACTTCCATAAAGAAGGACAAAGTTGCAAGTTTCACACTATCCAGTTTCAAGATTATTACAAAGCTATAGTAATCAAGACATAGATTAACTGAACACACAAGAGTCCAGAAATACACCCATACATGTATGCTCAATTAATTTTTGACAAAGGAGTTAAGAAAATTCAACTTAGAAATTATATTGGAACAACTTGAAATCTATATTAAAATAAATAAGAGAGAAAGAAAATAAACTGAGTCCACAGCTCTCACACTAACACACAATTTAACTCAAAGTGAATTATAATCTTAAGCATAAAATTTTTCATAATAACAGAGGACAATTCTTTGTTACTTTGTATTAGATCAAGATTTCTTAGATAAGACACAAAGAGCATAAACCATAAGAGAAAAAAACAGATGTATTACACGTCATAAAATTAAAATTAAAGCTATTTAAAAGTTACTATGAAGAGAATTAGACGATAAGCCATAGACTGGGATAAAAATATTTGAAAAAACTCATCTATTTCAAGTCCATGTAAAGAACGACCACTACTCAAGTAAACAAACAACCCAATTCAATTCAAGTGGGAAAGGGGAGTGTTTTCAACAAATAGTGCCAAAGCAACCACATATCTATATGGGGGAGGGGAGGAAATTGACTGCCATATTACACCACATGCAAAAATTAACTTGAAGTGAGTCATAGACCTACCTAAATGCAAAACCTAATCTATAAACAACTTCTATAAGGAAATATAAGGAAAAATCTTTGCAACCTAGAAGTAGGCAAGGATTCCAAAGCACACAAAATAACAAACAAAATAATTTTGGTAGATTGAACTTCATCAAAATTAAAATCCTTTTAGATTGAACTTCATCATAATTAACGCCAGAGAGAATTATGCCCCAGTCCTCAACAAAAATATCCCATGTCTAAATCCCCAGAATGATTTGTGAATATTCTACCTTATATGACAAAGGGAACTTTGCAGTTTCTAAATTAGGATAACAATCAACGTACCTTAAAATAGGCAGATTATCCTGAATTTCTGCATAGACAAAGTATGGTCACATGAATGCTCAAAAGCTGAAGAGAAAAGCAGAGGGAAAAATCAGAGAAATTTGAAGCACAGGAATGATTTAATGTTGCTAGTCAGAAGATATGGATAGGACCGTGTGTTAAGGAAACAGGGACCTCAGTCCTACAACCACAAGGAACTAATTTTAATAACCTTAGTGAACTTGGAAACAGATTCTTCCCCAGGGCTTCTGGAAAGCTACACAGCCTTGCTAACACTTTGGGTTTGTAAGGCCCTTAGCAGAGACTCCAACCGCACAGTGCCAAACTTATAACCTACAGATCTGAGAGTTAATAAATGGGTGATGTTTAAGGCCACACTGTTTATGGTAATTTGCTACACAGCAATAGAAAACTAACACAGACACCATTAAGAAAGTGAAAAGACAAGCCACAGAGAGGAAGAAAATGTCAGCAAGACATAAATTGAATAAAGGACCTGTATCAAAAATACATACAGAACTCCTGCAATTACTTAATAAGAAAACAAACAACATGATTTAAAATTTGAACTGGGCCTCCTGTTGACTCAGTGGTAAAGAAGTTGCCTGTCAGTGCAGGAGACATGGGTTTGATACCTGGTCTGGGAAGATACCACACGCTGCAGAACAACTAAGCCTGTGAGCCGCAACCATTGAGCCTGTGCTCCAGAGACTGTGAACTACCACTACTGAAGCCCATGTGCCCCAGAGCTCACACTCTGCAACGAGAGAAGCAACTATAATTAGAAATCTGTGCACTGCAACCAGAGAGTAACCCTTGATCACTGCGACTAGAGAAAACCCCATGCGGCAGTGAAGACCCAGTGTAGTCAAAAATAAAATTAAAAAAAAAAGCAACTTAAACAGAATATTTTACAGAGAGTTCATGAAAGACAAAATGTAAATGAACAACAAGACCATGAAAACATATTGAACATCATGAATCACTAAGATTCATATCGAACACGTGCTGAGATATTGCTGAACGTGCATTAAAACGGCTACAGTTTAAAAGACTAGCCATACCATGGGTTGGCGATCATGATATAAGTGGAATAGGTATCCATTACTAGTAGAAATGAAAAGAGCACACTTTGGAAAGTGGCTTGCCATTTTCTTAAAAAGGTAAACAGAACTACCATCCTGCTATTTCCTTCTCAGATACTTGCCAAAGACAATTGGAAACATACAAATGTTCACACAAAGACTTGTTTGCAAACATACATGGAATATTTGTTGGTAATGGTCAAAACTAGGGGGAAAATCCAAATGCCCATTGACAGGTGAATGGATTTTAATTTCGAAATCATGGTATATCTATACAATGGAGTACTACTCAGCAATTAAAAGGTGAAAAGTGAAGTTGCTCAGTTGTGTCCAGCTCTGTGCAACCCCATGGACTGTAGTCTACCAGGCTCCTCAGTCCATGGAATTTTCCAGGCAAGAGTACTGTAGTGGGTTGCCATATCCTTCTCCAGGGGATCTTCCTGACCCAAGGATTGAACCCGGGCCTCCTAAATTGCAGGCAGATACTTTACCCTCTGAGCCACAGTGAAGATATACACAATAAAATGGATTAATCTCAAAAGAGTGATGTTAAGAAAGCCAGACCTTCCCCCAAGTATATCATGTCAGATTGTATTTACATGAAATTCTATGATATGCAAACAGATTTATAGTGACAGAAGCAGGTCAGTGCTTGCCTGAGCATGGGGATGGAGAAAGAGAAGGATGACAAAGCAGCATGAGGAATGTTAGGGTGATGGAAATATTTATTACTTTAATTGTGATGATGGTTTAACAGGTATATACATATGTCAAACTTTATCAAACTGTATACTTAAAACATTTGCAATTATTGTACTTCAATTATGCCTCCATAAAGCAGTTTAAACAATTATATGGTCCACAAAGCACATCTTCCGGCCAGAGGCCTGGCGGTGGTCCAGTAGTTTAAATTCTCAAAACATGATAAAAGTCAGAAAGACAATGAGATAATTAGGATTTCGTCACTGAGTGATCCAAGTTGGGATACCTCTGAGAAGCAGGTAGGAAAAGAGGGATCTCCTCTTCCCCATCTCTATAGGTAATAAGAAAAATTAGCCTCCTAAAAAACTATTTGCTATGGCTGATTCCCTTGACCCACTTTGTCCTGAGCCACTGAGCCTTAATCAGCACTGGGTGCTGCGAAGTCAGGGGATTTATCAGGTACAGGACTTAGTCCTTAGGATTCTAGAAGGCTATATCTGGGCCCCTGCTGTTATTAAACATTGCCTTTGAGTGTGTTAGTGGTGGCTGACAGAATTAGCTAGAGCCACATTTCAGGGACTCCCTTGGTTTAAAAGATAAAGGAAATTCCCTGAGGAATTTTCTAGCCAGCCCCAGAGTAACAAGAGGATTTTATCACATCTGGGAAAGAAAGAAAATTGCTCTAATCACGTCTTTTGAATTTTTTATGCCAGAGCCTACTTAGAGGCCTTTGTATCTGCCATTTCTGCCAGGCAGGGCTAGTTTCTCAGCTCAGGGGTCCCATGAAGGCATAGCTGATTGCTGAACAGAAACTGAGGAACTGTCAGTGCCAGGGTGAATCTGCCTCCCCCTGAGAGAAGCATCGCAGCAGAGCAAGGCAGACCAGTCTCCATCCTTCCTGCAATGTGCTTCAGCCCTGGCACAGAGAATAGCGAGCTGCAGAGATGTTGATCCTTCCTCCACTAACAGAAGCAGTACCAGCTGGGAAAACAAGAGAACTTAATCTCTTCTCTGTTCTTGGCAGCCAGATCAGCAGGTACCTCAGATAAGGGTCCTCATGTGACATTGTTCCTGTTTGCCTCAAGAAATCCTTAGTCTCCAGAAAAACCAACTCATTGCCTCTGAAGTACAATAAGTCATTAACCTCTCACTTCATCATTTTCCCCATCAGTTTCACATTTATTTATTCAATAAATGGTTAATGGATACCTACTTTGTATAGGTCATTCAGGAATGATTGGTAGGGAACAAAATTAAAATCTAGATCTGCTAGAAATTAGAACAACGATTTCATTACATCATTGAGATTATAACCTGCCATCTTTGAAACACTTTCATGCACCAGCTGTGTTACGGTCATGATTTGCTCCCTCATCACGCAAGACAGATATTAAAATAAGCATTTTACAGTTGACAAAACAAAGGTTAAGGAATTCATCCAAACTCTCAGTTTAATAATTTGACACAAATTTAGAAATATCTCAAATCCATGCAGTTCCCACTCTATCAGGCACCTCTGTCAGTTACTCAGTCTCTTTCAAGTGATTTTTATATTGTGACTCTTTCTGATTTATAGCACTTCTGTAAACAAGTTCATGTTATTTCCTCTAGGACATTTATTGGGGCACTAAAACAGTAAGGTGACATCTGGCTGCACAGGCCTTCAGGGAATTCCCATGGTCCATTTTTAGGCTCTCAGCCTTTAGGTTCAGAACTCAATTTTATCCTTCATCAGAAAATAATTTTCTAAGTGCACAGGAATCTGATGTATGATTAAGCATTCTAATTCATTATTTAAAATGCTAAGTAGACCCAAAAAACAGAGAGGAGTGTTGGCTACACTGACTCATCCACTCCACAAACATTTCTAGTATACTAGGTGCCAGAGTGGTTCTAGACGGTGGGGATAAAACAGAAAACATTAGCAGCAAAGGGACTGCTGTCGTGGTGATTACAGTGTCAGTCCTGATGATTCGAATTGCTACTTGGGAAGAAAACAGTCACATAGGCCACAGGACATTTAGCTTTGACTAGGTAGAGTTTGAGATGTCTAACAGTTGAAAGCCAACTGCTTAATTTTCAGTCATTTTGTGAACTGGTTGATGTCAGTTGGTAGCTAAAAATCAACCATGATCAGTATATTTGTGTCATGGAAATTGGCAGGCTTCACTTTGGAGCACGTCTTTCCTCTCCCCATGAGAGCTGGTTGGTAAAGATTTACTGGCGCATCACTGAGTAGAGGAACAGAGGATGGATACACAGACCAGACAGAGGCTGTGACTTCCTAGCATTCCAAAGCCTGTAGTGAAGTTTCCAGGTTAATAGAATGCAGATGGTAATAAAAGTCTTGGGATAAATACACTAGCCCAGGGAAGAGTGATGAAAGCGGAAGATTGAGAAAAGAAGTTCAAACACACACACACACACACACAACAACAACAACAACAACAACGGAGGTGGTTAGGGGAGGAGAAAGGGAAAAACAAGGGTGAGGCAAAAAGATTGAAGTATCTGGAAGGAGTTTTACAAAGGAAAGTGTAACAAGACATTCCCAGAAGGAAGAGTTTCACTTTGCTCTGTTAATCTTTTAAAATTATTGTTTAGTTTAGAAAGTGTCCAGGAATTTTGGTGCCTGGGATGAGGGGAATCACTGATACACTTGGACAAAGTGCTTTCAAAGAGTAATGGGGAACAAAGTTAGATGCATAAAAGTCAAAAGTTGATGGGGGTGGAAGCACAAATAGCAAGGATAATGAACCAGAGAGTTCAAGTCTGATGAGAAGCCCTTCCCTTTTGGAAAGGGGAGAGCTGGATAGTCTTCTTCCAAGACACCACTTGAACCCTTGTTCACTTGTCTTCATGCAGAAACTACTCTGTTAGCACATTCCATTTTTACATGGAGGATGCAGAAAGCATCAACTTTAGCTCTGCTAAGCAATCATACTCTCCTGAGATGGATGAGGCCCAAATCATTGAACCTGGAAGTTCAACTGCTTATCATTTAGGGTAGGTTTTTCTACAGATGGCTAATTTCATTTCCCGCATGTTGAATTTTTCCTAGCTCTTGGCTTGGAAGGGAATCTAAATTTCATGCTTAGGGAGTACCTTGCCCTTACCCATAAACATATGCTCCAAACGAGAATATTTTCTCTGCTCATTTTTAAGTCATAAAAGATGCAGCAGGCTTGGGGCAGGGAGGAAGATAGGAGCATGAAACTTACATGGTCTGTCTAGTAGTAGCCATCCCACCACCTTCTCAGAGCAACTGCCTCATCCCTATGTACACCGGGAGGAATGGTCATCTCTACACCACAGTCCTCCACTAGCCAGGTCTCAGCTTATGGGGCTAGAGTTGGACAATCACTCAAAATCTGCACAAAGACAGTACCTGGCTGGTTCAAAAAAATGAACTGCAGTAACAAGATTCCCTCTATCTGAAACTTCCTTCTAGGACACTCTTACCTTGCAGGAGCTAGAAACTTTCTTCTAGGACCCTTACAGTTGCAGGAGCATGTGCTGGAAAAGCAAGTGAAAACAGAGAGGGCTAAGAGCAGGCAGAGGAAGTCAGAGATGCAAGATGATAGAGATTAAGACCCTATTTTAACTGTCTGCAGATAATTCTCAGAGTGGGAAAAAGAAAAGAAAAACTTGTATTAAGGGTTCATTGCAAATGGGAGAAAAGGAGAATTAAAAACAGCAGTTAAAGTCACAGTTTGGGGGTAGAGCATTTCTGCAATAATCAAAGGGCAGCCTGATTTCCTGTCGGCAAACCAAGGGCAGCTTGGTCTCCCATAGATGACCACAGGGTGCTTGCAGCTTACCTGTGTTCCTAATCATTGGTTCATCACTGTAGGCAGTGGACACATTTTAGCCCACTTGAAAGGCTGGTTTCTCTCTGCTACAGAGCCATAGTCTGTCTACTACCTCTGGGTTGTAACTAAGGGATATATTGATTTGGTCTGGATAATTCCTATAAAATATATTTTTCTTCATTGAGAGCCCCAAACCAAGTCACAAGAATAATGTACAGACCAGAGGCACTCAGCTTAGCATTTGATAAATGGGAGCTAAGTGGGGTGCAAGAATTCTCTCATATAATCCTCAAATAGTACCATGGGACACCTACTATTATTATTATGTACACTTTGAGATGAAAAGAAAGTAAGGCTTAGTGATGTGAATTCACTTGCCACAGTCACCAGCCAAAGGTGACAGATAAGACCCAGTTCTATTTCTGCGGTCTTCATCATTACATCAAGGAGAGGCATAATATAGAAGACCCCCTTCCCACCCAAAGTGATCCAGACTGCTAGCAAGAGCAAGACAATCAATAGTTAAAGTTACACTTTCACCAATCACACTCTTAGTAGTTATGGGCTTTGGGAAGAACAGTTTCAAAGAAAAACCTAGAAAAGCCTGGATTTAATTAGGTAAAAGATAATGTATGAGTAGATAATTTCTTCATAACATAAAGGTCCCAGGTAATATTTTCCATGTATATACATAAAAACATGAGTCTGGCTGTGTATGTATGTGTGAATATATATTCAGACCTATTGATGCAAAAACAGAGAAATTCATAGGTCTTATAACAATTATTGTCAGGAACAATGAGCTGGTCCTACGTAATTAGCTGTAATTGAACAAGGTAAATGGTAATGTTGTCTTTGGCAAACAGAGATGTTGGAAACTTAATTAGCAAGAAAATCTCTCAAGTTGTGGGTCATACCTCCTCTCTCCAGACAAGGACTCCACAAAAACAGTTGGTGCAGTGATGAAAATCTGGAGTTAAATAATGAAGCTGGTCTCCTGCCCTTGGGAGAGAAGCAGGGCAGCCTTTGAAAAGTATCACTTAGTGTTGACTGGAGGGAGGCAAGAGAAAAAATATAAGCGTTCCATTCACACACCAGATGTTCCCAGTAAACAATTGCTTTCAAGAAAGCTCAGCTTGTGTGGTTGGTAATCATTCCTGAGATTGAGGGCTTAGCAGCCACAGAAGAAAACGCCTAGTAGAGGCAGGGCTGTTGCTGTGACAGGCCATTACTCCACAGATGTGCCCCATTCAGGAGGAGGTTGGGGTGTTATTGAGAGACGGTGACCCCTCTGGGGCAGGAGCAACAGTGAGGCATTAGCAGCCAACACTCACAGAGGCTGGTGCTGGGGGCATTGCTGTAGTCAAAGAAGTGAAAACAGGCACAGGGAAAAGCCAGGAAATTGCCTTCATACTCAGCTCACTGCCATAGCAGCTTTGAGCTAGTATATTAAATTCATTACAGGATGGGGTATCTCATTTGATACAAACAATGGCCTGATAAGACAGACAGGGCAGACATCATTTCTCTTCAACTACTGAATGCTATTTTATAGAAAAGGAAATATTCTCGGATAGATGGAATAACTAGCCAAAGACAACCGAAGAGTTTGAGAAGACTTGGAACTAGAATCTAGGACATCTGACCTCAGTTCTTTGTCCATTTCTGCTACATCTCTCTGTCTCTTGCTCCTCTCATGGTGAAAGGGGAGAAAAAAGTGGTGATAATACAGTTCCAGGTTGTAGAGCAAACACATGGGAAACAAGGAAAGTGGAGGAAAATTGAGCTGGACTTGCTAGGAAGGCTTGCTGAGGGAGTCACAACTGGGCTGGATTTAGATGGATGGAGAGAGTCTGAGAAGCTCTCAGACTCAAGTAGTCCAGAGACTAGAACAATCCTGGGTACATCTGGGGTATGGCATATGGATCATTCTGGAGAAGGGCTAGATTTGCAGAAGCATCGTTCAGCTATGTGTATGTTTGGGAAGAGTGGTGTAGCTTGTCTTTCCTCTCACTTATCTATGTACCCACAGCATGCACTTTTCTAGCTTCTAAATTCAGCTGTAGTTTCTGGTTGCATTAATTCCTGAACAATTGGTCCTACATGGTGCAGAGTTGCATGGAATTGCTTTCCTCCACCAGATGAAGAGGAATAAAGCTCTTTCAACTCAAGATGCAGATGCTATGGAGCAATGGTAGGATTTTATAGAAATAAGATGTGTAGAAGAGGACAGGGTATCAAAATTGCCCCACTCTTGTCTCAAACACTCCTAACCTGAGAGGTTCCCAAGAGTCTCATGGGAAAAAACAAAGGGAAACCAATTACTACTTTCTTGTTCCTAAGACCTGGACCACAAACTCTAAATGCAGCATGTTTTAAGAAACCTGAGTGGTACCTGTGACTTAGCCTAGATATTTATGAAGCCTCTCTATCAACCTTTCCTATAAGCACCAGTGAAATCACAGGATATAATGACTCAATCTATTTTATGAAAATATAGAAAACTACAAGAATGCACACAAAAGACAACTTTTTGCTGAGGGTCAGCCACCTCATAACAGCACAGTGAACCCAATAACTAACCAAGGAAGTTCAACCAACTTGTATTGTAGAATCTGAGCAATCAAACCACTTTCTCTCCTTCTTTGAAGAGAAATAGGGACAGGGGTATCAATGGGAAGTTTCTGTCAATGAGAAACCACTAGGCTAAGCTAAGACACCAGGTAATTATAACAGTCCACAACATGCAGATCAGAAAAACAAACCCAAGTGGACAGCCTGGATTCATGTTAGAAAGCCAAAAGGGCCCTGGCATGGTAAGTTTTGATGGAGAAGAAAGTGTTAGGGGAAAGAAGTGAATCACGGGGCCTAGTATTGGGTTCTGGAGTTTCTACACAGATATTCTGCCTATCCCAACTTCATCCTTCTACCTATACCTTCGTTCATCTTTACTTTTAGGAATGGGTCTTGTAGTGAGTTGAAATGGTGACCCTCCAAAAGACATAACCATGCAGAACCTGTGAATGTGACAGGTTTCTTAGCTAGAAAAGGGATCTTTGGAGATATAATTAAGGATCTTTGGATGAGATTAATCACCCTAGATTAATCAGATGGGCCCTAAATCCAATGACAAACATCCTTATGAGACAGAAGGGAGAACACACAAATGAGTCATGCAAAGATGGAGGAAGAGACTGGAGAGATACAGGTACAAGCCAAAGGATGCCAAGAATTGCCAGCAGGCAGCCGAATCCAGGAGAGACAGGAGATGAAGTTCTCTTCAGGGTTTCCAGAAAGAGCCCAGACTTTGCCACACTCTGATTTTGGACTTCTGGCCCTATAACTGTGAGGGAATCCATTTCCATTGTCCTCGGTCAACCTGGTATATCTTAACCTGTTAGAGCAGCCCTAAGGAGAGGAATACAGCCGGTTGGGTGATGTTCCATGGGAATATCCTTAGTTACAGTGGTGTGGGTGGATGGATGCTACTTGCCCAGGTACCCCAGCCACTGGAGATCAAGCTTACCAACTAATACTGTAACCTACATCAAAATGTGGGGGCTTCCATAGTCTCTCTGGGGCCAGCCACCCCACACACAAGCTTCTGGCTTTGGCCCCCAGGCAGCACTGGGGCTCCAAAATATCCCATTAAACCTAGCTCAAGCACATCTCAGGGCCCCTGGGAACAGATGACAGATATGTTCTCCTTTCTGGCAAAGGTCTTTCATCAAGCAATGCTGAGTGTATTTTCCATCATTCTCATATCATAGTGAAGAGACAAACCCTGTTAGTGTGTGTTTGCTGAGCAAAAAAAAAAAAAAAAAAGCACACGTAAAATGCAGCAGCTTGGTACACCTAGGGACTAGCTGGGGCTTGGAGCGTCCATGAATCTTAGCAGTAGCAGGCAAAGTGTAATTCAATCTTTTTAACTCCATGATGTATATTCATGTCAGTGGCTTTAAGATAAGGAAAAGACTTTAATGAAAAATGAAACTCCTGATGAACAGCTTGGAGGACGCTGAATAATATACAAATATTTCTTTCTCCACAGTCACAGAGATGCCAAATCCTGCTGAATTTTCAGCCCTGTCACTGCCATTCTTTTCTAAGGAGAACAATTTGGGAGGAAGAAAGAAAAGAAACCTTGGCATTTGGGGAAGGGAGTGGGGGTAGAGGGGGAGGGGAGAGGCCAGGAGAAAGAAGGGGAGGGGAAAAAACTCTGCATGCCATAATTGAAAGATCCTAAAAGATGCAGGAAAACTGGCACATTGTTGATAATAACCATAATAACAAAGTTAATGATAGGCTCCTGGAAGGCCCTCGCTTGGTCTCAGATTTTTTGTAAAGAGAAGGAACCGTTCAGCTGGCAGGCAGGGCTGTGTTTAGAGATGCAGCATGCATCCTCCAATAGCCCACCAGCCTCCTCACTGGCAGGGCCACTTTTCTCCGTCACTGTCCCAGCCCTCCGTTTGCCTCTACAAAATTATTGCTATCTTGGCTCTTTTTTGAGACTTGACAAAAGAACAAGTGGGGTGTTGGGTTAGTAGCTGTCTTTTCTAATTGTTTTCCATTGTTTCCTACACTAGGGAGGAGAGGCAGAGCTGGGCTGACAAATGGGCTGCAGCAAGGACCCGATGGCTTGAGGGGACTAAGGAACACTCCCTGGGGGTCTGAGCCTCCCTGTACTGCCTCTACCTCAGCAAGGAGCCCCTTGGGCCATGACAGGCAGGTTTCCTCAGTTCAGTCACTCAGTCGTGTCCGACTCTTTGTGACCCCATGGACAGCAGCACGCCAGGCCTCTCTGTCCATCACCAACTCCCGAAGTTTACTCAAACCCATGTCCATTGAGTCGGTGATGCCATCCAACCGTCTCACCCTCTGTCATCCCCTTCTCCTTCTGCCTTCAGTCTTTCCCAGTATCAGGGTCTTTTCAAGTGAGTCACTTCTTCACATCAGGTGGCCAAAGTATTGGAGTTTCAGCTTAAGAATCAGTCCTTCCAATGAATATTCAGGACTGATTTCCTTTAGGATGGACTGGTTGGATCTCCTTGCAGTCCCAGGTACTCTCAAGAATCTTCTCCAACACCACAGTTCCAAAGGATCAATTCTTCGGTGCTCAAATTTCTTTATAGTTCAACTCTCACATCCATACATGACTACTGGAAAAACCATAGCTTTGACTAGACGGACCTTTGTTGGCAAAGTAACGTCTCTGCTTTTTAATATGCTGTCTAGGTTGGTCATAACTTTTCTTCCAAAGAGCAAGTGGCTTTTAATTTCATGGCTGCAGTCACCATCTGCATTGATTTTGGAGCCCAATAAAATAAAGTCTGTCACGGTTTCCACTGTTCCCCATCTATTTGCCATGAAGTGATGGGACCAGATGCAATGTGTCCTAGGAAAGCACAGAAGGGTGAGGGCAGAGGGTATGCTCATTTAGGCCCAGACTGTCATATTCTAGATGTTTCCTATTTCATTTTCTTCATAAGACAAAGGAGAAAATTGAGGCTTGGGAAGATGAGTGTTTCACCCAAGACCACACAGGAAGGAAAGGCAGAAGCTGGAATTGAACCAACATGTAAACCCTTCAAAGGCTAAATCCTTCTGAGAGCATCAGGAATCTGCCCCCAAACGTGGAGGCAATGCCCTAGCCATGTCTGCACTGGGACACAATCTCTGAATTTCGAGAGCTCAGAATTCAGAAATCCACTAGATTTGGAAAATCATTATAAACATTTGATGTGATTTTACTTCATTTTAACAAAGGGAAGTTACGTGATACACTGATAAATGCTCATTAAAAACTTACACTATAAATGAAAAATTGTTTAAAGAGCAGTCTGTCTTCCAAAGCTGCTGGGGCTAGTTTGAAGGTGCTTACCTTCCATTTGATGTCTCTGTGGGTGACTGCATCCAGGTCCGTGCCTTCTATCATTTCCATTCTGAACCTCTAGCTGTCATACTTGTATCAGATGATCAAGTGGGTGCTAAATCTCAAGGAAGAAATTTGCTCCAAGTTTCCCTTCTTTTCAAAATGTCTTCTAGCACTAGGCAATGCCTCCCTCAAGCTGAGTTCTTCACCTCACAGTTCGCGCAGAATCTCTCACCATGTTTGATAGCCACTTAAAATCTTAATTGGTGTTGTTTGGTTCCAACATTTGTTAACAATGGCAAATTACTTACAGATGGGATGGTGCCAGCAAAATTCCTCAACAAAAAAGTTTTTTCTACTTTTGTGAAAGGAATAAGACAAAAGAATAGCACAGAGCAACATAAGTGCCCATTTCTTTTGCCAAGAATCTTGAGTAATGATTTCCTGTATCTCTTTAACACTCATTTTGAAAGACCTAAGTAATTAGTTTCTTTTTCCATTTATAAAGACCAATAAACCATTCTCTAGTAGATATCATGCTACCACAAGTCTCTTGAAATTATTGTTCATCTTTGACCTATAAATGTTCTTACTTTAACTATGCTTAATAATCAGTATTGCAGAACAATCTCTTATGATTTTTTAAAAATGTATTAAAAAGGACTCTAATGTAATACCTGGAAATCTACTACATCTGGAAAACCACTATAAACATTTGATTTTCACTTCATTTTTTTTTAAGTTATAAAGTGTACATATGCTCATCAGAAACATTTGGAATTCATATAGAAAATATAAACTATCCTGTGCCAATAAGGTCAACATTTGTCTAAACTTCTGACTTTTTTGTTATTTCCTAGTTGTTTTTCTAGCCAATTTCCTACCATTCTCCCATTCCCATTCATCCTCCTGTTCTGCTACTTTCTCAACTTTTAGAGCTCTATCACTTTGTTAGAGAAAGAAAGGAAAGGAAAATGCTAGATAGAGAAAAGTGTGAGCAAATGCCAGCATATTTAATGCCTCGTGTAAATGTCATTTACCTTGCTAATTCTCAGTTTTTACCACCATCCTTCCTCTGGATGGAAGGATTATCCGTCTCCATCACTCTATTAACTCTCTCTAAATTATCAGAGCATTTTGTCCCATGAAAAAGTGCTATAGAAAATTGAATACTTACAAAAATGTAAGGAGACACATGTCTGGAGACCTGCCATATTCCTGTTAGCACCCGTGGAAGTGGTGGCTGCCTCTTTCAAAGAGATGCATTTTAAGGGAAGGTATGAAGCCCACCCGTTGTTGAAAAGCCTACCAAGATCTGAGTTCCACTGGACTTGGAGCTTTTCCTCCCCTTACCTGCCCTCCCTGTCGTCTGAATGAGGCTCTAACTTGATCAGTAGGCAACCAACATGCCGCTAATTAGGAGGCATGAGGCGTAGCAGAGGATGATTAGCTTGTGATGAGCACATGCTGCCTAGAGTTGTCTTGTTACCATTATAAACAGATTAGAAATCTGGGGAGCATCTGTATTCTCCCCTCACAGAGGAGAATCTGAAATTGACAGGTTGAAATGAGAATGTGTCAAGGAGAGCTTTGTAACTGACAAAGATTAACTTTATTTCTTTCCCATCTCCCTCCTCTTCTTCTCTTGGCACCCCACCCTCAGAATATCCCAGCTGCCAGTGGAAGAAGCCCGACAATTCTCTAATTGAACCGTAAGATTTTGGAAGGTCAGTGTAAGAAAACCATTCTGGCATTCCAAGGACCAGGTGTGTTGTTTATGGAGACAATTATGGGCTTCCCAGGTGATTCTACCTGGAAACCAAGAAAGACAGATTAGTGACAAGAAAAACAATTCTATTCTGTCTCTGTTGCTTCTTCATGGCCTCCTTTCTCTTCCTACCCACCATGCTTGAACACTATTAACGGCAGCCAGTCCTGGACCATGGGCAGTGACAATCCTGCAACTTTAAAAAATAAAAATCACAATGTGGAAGTTGTAAGTTGTTTTGTTTGGGGCAAAGTGAGGATGTTATCCTGGGAGACAGCATCTCAGACAGCTCTGAGAAACTTCTCCAAAGAGACAGGAGAAGGTTATTATGTACATGACTTTGGCAAAGAGGAAGGACAAGCACTCAAGCACACAATTTTTTTTTTTTTTTTTTTGCAGGGGTTTTCTACTCATCATGAGGATCAGTCATCACCATGAAGGATTTTAGTGCTTTTCTAGATATGAGGCAATATAAGAATTGGGCTCACAAAATCAGCTCCTGAAAATATCTAACTATCTGAGGTCCTGTTCTGCCAGGTTTTCCCAGAGCACTGCTGCTGCCGCCACTAAGTCACTTCAGTCGTGTCCGACTCTGTGCGACCCCATAGACGGCAGCCCACCAGGCTCCGCCATGCCTGGGGTTCTCCAGGCGAGAATACTGGAGTGGGTTGCCAGTTCCTTCTCCAATGCATGAAAGTGAAAAGTGAAAGTGAAGTCACTCAGTCATATCCGACTCTTCTCGACCCCATGAACTGCAGCCCACCAGGCTCCTCCATCCATGGGATTTTCCAGGCAAGATTACTGGAGTGGGGTGCCATTGCCTCCTCTGTCCCAGAGCACAGACACCCTCATTTCTGCTCTCCATCCTGAATTCCATTCAGGGGGTATTATAGGTCAGAAGCTGCAGCAGCACATGATTTAATCCTTGTAGAGGTAAATAGCAAGCAGCCAGGGCAAGTGCCAGTTAATAGCCGACAACCCTTTGCAAAAGAGAATATGCAAGAAAAGACCCTGTTGTGTAAGAAGAGGCTTCTAGGAGAGGCTCCAGGAGGAGAAGCAGGGCTTTCTTGGTGCAGAGAAATCCCTGGAGTCCAGCAGCCTTCAGCACATGGGGCACTCTGCCACAGACATTTCAGTGGAAGTTTCTGTCCTTCACGGACTGGACCACATGCTTTCTCAGGAGCAAATCACTGGAGGCCCCACTTTCTCTAGCTCATTTCCAATGGCTGCAAACAGCACCCTTCCCTAGAGACTAAAGCCATAATGACAGATGGCATGTGTGCCTGTCATGATCTATTTTCTTCCATCTTTGCTGACATCTTGGGAAGAATCTGTGTCTCGTGCTCACTCTCTGAAAGAGCTCTTCTTAGGCTGTGACCAGAGTCAAAGGCAAGAAACCATTTCTTTGGTACCTCCATTTACATAAAAGGCATGTTTTTTTACAGATAATTGTTTTATCTGATTATTTTTCAATGCATGGAGATAAACTCAATCAGTGACCCTCAGAGAGGCTTCAAGGGACACTAGGACCTAGAAATGTGGATCAAAAAAGCTTTGTATGAGCAGAGAATGTAAATAAGAAGCAAGTTATGTTATAAAGGTTGGAGTCAAAACTATAAACAAGCATGGCCAAACGGTTTATCTCCAGTAGAGTGGCTCTCTCCAGGGCATCATTGCATTCTGCAAGTCTAAGCATGGCTCAGGACCTGAGAGCCTCCAGTCTTCAATTTTATGAGGCATTTCTGGCAGCCCTGATTGGAAGTGTCCCTTTCTTGTCCCCATCATTTAGTCCAAGTAAAATTAGATCAGTTATATTAACAGTAATAACAAAAAGCAATAAAACAAGCAGTGACTTTAGGGATCAAGGTGTAAATGGTGGATTTTAACCAAAAATCTCTTCCTTTCAGCTGGGGATGATGACATGTCAAGTAATTCTGAATTCTTTCTCTAGCAGAATGGCTCTTGGCAAGAGACTGGTCATTAACTTTTATAACTTGAGGCCAGGAAGGACAGAGGAGAAGAATCTATCACAATACAACTAGAGCTTCTCATATTCAATTATTTTCTGCTAAGGTCCAGTTATTTCAGGTGGGTTTACTCCAATTATTGGTTCCCTGATGGCTCAGTGGTAAAGAATCCTCCTGTCAAACAGGAGATGTGGGTTTGATCCCTGGGTCAGTAAGATCCCCTGGAGAAGGAAATGGTAAACACTCCAGTTTTCTTGCTGGAGAATCCTATGGACAGAGGAGCCTGGAGAGCTACAGTTCATGGGGTTTGTAAAGAGTCAGACATGACTTAACGACTCTGCATGAGCACTCCAATTATTCTATTTGATCACTGTTCCAGCACTTCAAAGTAGACCTCATTATTGTCAATTTATAGATAGGGAAACCAGACTCCAATGATGTCATTGTACCCCTCCAGGTCTGAGATAATTTAAAAGCAGTGCTGTCAAGTTTGGGGTTTTTTTTTTTTTGAGATTTTGAGTCTCTGAATAAATTTGACACTGGCAGAGACTCTCCTGTTTCGTATACAATGTCCCATTGGTTTCTCTTTGAATGAACTGATATCTCATAATGATAATATAGTCTGAAAACACAGAGGCAAAGAGCAATTTAACTCTACTACTGTAAAGTTAATGGTAAAGAAGCTAAGCTTAAGGACTTGGTGATGCGGTAGTACTTTGGGAGGTAACTGTTGGGCCACATCTGGTCCCCTTTGGCTGTAACATTGGACCGGACAAGAGAATTTGGCAGGATCTGGCTTGTGTGTCAGGATGAGGCATTCTCATTGCTTATGTTTGCTCTCTGGCCATCTGAACAAAGCCAAATGCTTTGAAAGGCAAGCAGCAGGGTGTGTGAAGCTGGAGCCTGGTAGCTGTCTGTTGAGCAGCTTACTTCAGTCCAGTGGGGGAAGCAAGGACAGCAGGCCACAGGCTGCTAAACAGATGAGTCAGCAGGGAAATAGCAAGAGGAGACAAGCCATTGAATGATGAGCCCACGTGGGAAGTTAGATTCTAAAGCATTCTGTCCATTATGAATATGGGGGCCATACTGCATACCCAATTAGACTCTCTGCTGACTCTCGACAAGGGCAGTTGGATCAGTTCTGCATTTGCTGAGGAGGTATGTGATAGAAATAACACTGCTCTACAATAAGGAGGATATGGATTCTGTCTTCAGCTCTGCACTAATCTGTAGTATAGCCTTAGAGAGGTCACTTTCCTCTCTGAGTCTGTTTATCCCTCTACAGAAGAGAGTTCACCTTAGCACTCCTAAGTACCAGTCTCTTGATAATTGTGGAACTGGCAGTGTATTTTTCACATCTGTGGAAATCAAAACTAGCCAGTGAGGCAGACCATAAGGTGTTTTCCTTTTACAAATGTAGAAATTGTGATCTAGGATGAATTGCTGACAGTCAGAGCTCTTCTAATTCCTGGCTTACTATTTGTTGCAGGGCACAGTCTGTCACCACCCTGACTCACGGTGTGATTTGTTTTAGGTAACTCAATCAGGGAATCTGCCCAGAGTTGCAGCTGTTGCCCAGGAGAAAATGAGCAAATTTGGAAACTGTTCTCACTTCTATAGGTTAAGATGCCTTGTATCATGGTAACAGGGGCTAGGGGAGGTTACTTTTACCCCAGTGACTCTTACTCTCTCTAAGCTATTTTAGTGGTAGACAGAGCAGTGATTCTAGAACTTCAGTGCACATGAGGATCCTCAGAAAATTGGCGTATGGTGTTGATTCTGGGGTTCTGGCTCCAGAAGACTTCTGTAGGCTTACTTCTCTGGTCTAGAACTGCCTTAGAGAAGACAATTCCCATGCATAGAGAACCCTCACCACCAGTGAGAGACCCTGCATAGAACTCGTTACAGAGCCAGTCATAGTCTCTGCTGTCTGCCTTTCCCTGTCTACCACCGAGCAATCTGATAGGCCCATGCTGGTGGTGGGTATGGAGGCTGTGTTCTTAGCATGACTTTGCTCAAATGAACCAACTGACTCATTCCATTTTACCACTGAATTTCATTTTCATCCTCTTTAATCTGGTGAGGCAATTTCATCAACCAGGACATAAAATTAACATGGGAAGAACTCAGATCTCATGGAAAGCAAAAGTCAATTCATTTAGGAAATTCTCCTTTGACTTAGAATAGGACTATTAGATACCCCGCATTACTGGAGACATTCAAAACCATTAAAAATCTCTTAAAGATGGGGGCCACTTTATGTTATGAACCACTGAAGTTAGACTCAAAAACTCACCACTTCTTTAGAGGTACCGTAAATGACATTCTCAATATCTGAAATTTTTTAAAGGTGTGTATAACTCAAGAAAAGTTATACCAAGAATAATACATAATTTTAAAATGCATTCACAGAGCAAAATAAAACCATCTTTGTTTTATCCTACATCTTCAAGTAGGTTCAGAAAATACAATTCCAGGATAGTTACTTATATCCAATATATGGGATACTATTGACCAAAACTTCTGGTTTCTTGGGTTTCTGGGATCCATGGAAATTTATCGCGTATTTTGAATACTAGAACATTAAAACATCTAACTATAGCCCTTATTCTAGGTTTTGGTTCACTCCTTACTACCTAATGTGCAGGAGAGTCACTCATTCTGCCTTCCAAATTCCTCACTAAGTGTGGGAAGGAGATTTGTTGCTAGTTTGATGCATCAATCAGAATAAAAAAGGTTTTAATAAGGGATACATGACTTACCTCATTCTGGATAACAGACTCTAGGTCCATCCACATAGCTACAAATGACCCAGTTTCATTCTTTGTATGGCTGAGTAATATTCCATTGTGTATATGTACCACACCTTCTTTATCCACTCATCTGCTGATGGATATTTAGGTTGCTTCCATGTCCTGGCTGTCATAATGCTGCTGCAGTGAACACGGATGCCTGTGCTCTGTGGTGACCTAGATGGGTGGGCAGGAGGGCCAAGAGGGAGGGGATAGATATAGACATACATAGCTAATTTCTTCTGCTGTACAATATTGTAAAGCAACTATACTCCAATTTTTTTTTAATTAAAAAATAAAAAGGATATATATCTTGTTGGTTTCCTCTCCTCTCTTCATTTCTCTTGCTGAAATCTTTCAGACCTGAGGTGGAGTCCCACCTCTACCACTTACTGGGAGCTTGTGTCAGACTCAAAGGCCCTGGGATTACAAGACTTCTGCTCAAAAGTCCTGACCACAAATATCTGGGATGGGAAACTTGGATCCTGATTCAAATGGGCCAACTAACGAAAGCTTCCCATGGGGTCACAGAAAATGAATAGGTAGACTAAATCGAACTCTTGTTCTCAATTCTTCTTACCCTCCCTAAATTGGAATTATATATCCACACCTTTTGTCATGTTAATTCAGTAATGCCTTGCACCAGTGTCTATTTCCCTAGCCCCTTAATATTGAACATGGTGGTATAGTTTTCTTTAACTAATGGAAGGTCAGTGACAGTAATAGAGGGGCCATTTTGAGCCAAGGCCTTAGAGGACAGAGTATGCTGCTGGTCTCACTTGAGTTCTGTGATCTACCATGAAAATAACATACCCTGGGGGGCTTGCTGGTCTCAGAATGATAAGCAGACTTGAACCAACTGAAGGGTACATTCAGGAGAGCCTGGTCAACCTCAAGTGAGCTCAGCCAAATCACAGCCAACCTGAAGACTCACAAGCAAAACATCACTATCTGTTCTTATACACTTGTCAGGTTCTTTTACCCATGGAGAATTATTGCAGCAACAGTTGAATGATACAAAAGATCAAGACAACTGCCCAAAGAGAACTCTCAGCCAGGTATATAGATTTAATGTACAAAAATACATTTATTTTCAACAATTTCAAAACCACTGTCTTTTTTTTACAGTAGAAATATTCAAATGGAACAATAAAACCAAGAACAGTATATGTACATATACTGTATATATAGATATGACTCATGCATTTGTATTCCAGTGTTTAGTACAAGTATTGCAATTGTCTGCCCCATTTAACCCTTGAAATGAAAAAGCAGGATCTTTAGAAATAGTCCTAATTCTATGCTGTAGCTAGTCCAATTTCTCGAGGTCACATTCTCTCAGTGTCTCACAGAGAAGGATTTGAACAATATCCCACAAAAATGGACGGGCACAAAATTTAGCCCCTCCTCCCACATATATATACAGTATATCTTGTCTTTCAAACAAGTGTGCTCAGGCTGAGTCCAAACTAAAACAATGCTACAGCATGGCTTCAAGCAACCCTCCTAAAAAGACTGACATGTGAAATGTGTGAAGGGGCTGGGTGTGGACAAGGGAACGCTGGCTCTGCAAGTTACTTGCCCCAGATGTAAGAACTACCTTAAGAGAACTGAAGGCAGACATTTGACTTGAAGGAAGTTGTGTACATCTGACAAGCAAGTAGCACAGCTTTGCTAAAATCAATTCTGACTAAGATCATTAAAGGCTGGACCCCCGAGTTGGCCTGCAGGGTTCGCATGGTCACGAGATTCCACTAGTGCTGGCCCCCTTCCCACCTCTAACTTCTCCCAGGCTGAGGCACTCACTGGACTTAACCTAGTGCCCAAGGGACTTTTCTGAGCTACGGATAGCCAGAGAATTGCCTGTAAGCATTATACAATTCCATGGAATCCAACCAGAAAACAGAATGCCATTTTTTTTAGATCCATTGCCTGGCTTCTTTAGAGAAAACCTCAGACTGATAACTATCCTCAACCTCATTCTTCTGGAGGGGAAGCCTTGTTTGCCCATCTGGGTTTCAGTTTGAAGTCTCTAGTGGACTTCACCTTGCAACTTCTTCCACATCACGGATGGGACCAAAAACCCACACATTCTATGATGTCACTCTTGTCCTCCCTTTACCAGTTGTTTGTTTCAAAGAAGTACTCCCCCTCCCCACTTTATATACAGAAATAGAAACCAGTGATGGCAGGGACACAGAGATGCAAGAGTTAAGTGTGACAGACAACTGGGGAGCATCCAGAACCCAACACATCAAGCAGGCCTGGGGGTGGGTCAGCTCCAAAGGTGAGTGCATAAGCCAACAGACGCATCTTTCTTTTTTCAGTTTTCTTTTTTACTAAACATTAAATTATTTCTTAGGAAATAAAAAGCTATTTACATCATAATTATATACAATAAGCCATCTGCAGCCTCGCAACGGACATGCATGAGGCAGGGTCTCTTCTGCCAGGTGTGCACTTTCTGCAGCCACGCTCACTCCCCACCAACCTACCTCCTGCAGATCTAACTGGGAAATGGTTTATGTTTTAGGTGGGTGTGCTGGGAGGGAGGAGGTGGGTACTGGTGGTTTGGTGTTGTACGGGGCAGGGGGAGGATGGGAGGTTAGTGGAAAACCAACCCAACTTAAAAAATAAAAAGACAGACCACAGGGGAAACAAGATTTCTTGCACTATAAATGGCAGAATGAAGTAAGAAAGCCATGGGAAGACGCATCCTTTGCTCTTAGCACAAAAACAGCCATTTATTCTTTGTGGCTCATAATCAACTAAGTACGCTTTGCCTCCCAAAGCTAAGCATCTGCCTGCTATTCATGGGGCCCTTGGTAAACAATAGGTAAAAAAGACACTTTCATTTTTCCATAATAAGAGTAATAGGAATCATCAAAAATAAAGTCAGAAAGATGGTTGCCCACGCAGCTTGTTGGTATTAAACACTAGTGCAGTTGGGGATCTCCTTTGTGCTTTCACTGTTTGCAATAGTGGCAATGCCTCCTGCAGGGGAGAGAAGACAAAGGAAGGTAAGGATGTGCATGTCACAGGAGGATGGATCTTTGCTTTATTTATTGCTAAATACCAAGCCACCTCGATGTGTGTTTATCAAACAGGGCAGCTGGGTAGTCTATCCTATCAATTCACAGCCTTATCTAATCTACGTTTAATGTTTGCCCTCTCCCACACCAGCACACAAGGTAGCATCAATACCTTGCCATCTTATACTCTTCTGATTGCAATAGTCCTAGCCAATAGGAATTGAACACTTATTATGTGGCGGCACTGTGCTAATGACATATGCCACTTTATGATCACAACAACCTTACAAGGCAGGTAATGTTATTCCAATTTCACAGATGAGGAATATGAGGCACAGAGGGATCACAGAGCTAGCAGATTGACAGAGCAAGAAAATGAATCCAGGGCTCTCTGATGGCAGAGTCCCTATTTGTGTGATTATTAGGATGCATAATGTTTTTGCCTTAAAGGAAAAAAAAGAAAAAGTCCAATAGTAATGGACAGTTGGCCTCAGTGCTTTCCCACTCAGACTCCAGCATTTTGGACCTTGATTGACTTTTAAGAGAAAAAGTTCTGCCAATTTCATGTGGTCAGAGGAGGCAGACACTTTAAAACCTGATTATGTCAGGAGGCAACTATTTGTTTTCCCCACCCTCCAGACTAGCTCTACCTGAAGGACAGGCCATGTGGGCTGGCTGACTCAGTGTCTGGAGGACAGAGGAATCAGGAGCTTGGGGATTCCAGCACACATACCTATGACCCGGGTGTCCAGCTCTTTGTCCAGCAGTTCCTCGGGCTCAGTGAAGTCACTGAGTGTGATTTTGGGGGCGTTTTCACTTTGGCTCACTGACCCAATCATCTCCTGCTCCTTGTCATGTTGGACTTGAGCATAGATGTTAATCCAGGGTATTTTCCTACATGGGGCAGGAGCAAAATCAGATTACAATCACATGGCATGACACATTGAGGCAACTGGAAATCCTGGGTGATAACAGGGAGGAGGAAGTTACAGGATCAAAGTCAGGGAAAGGGGCCTCCCAGATACTGGCCACCCAGATACTGTTCTCAAGAGTCAAAGAAAACAAGGAGGGACCCAGATGACCAGGGGAGTTGTAAACCACAGAACTCCCCAAGGAATTCACCTTTTTCTGGGGCAAAACCAGCAAGTGTAAAGAGAAGGGCAATACTATGGACCAGCTGTGCATTAAAGCCCTTAAAATATTTACCAGTTATTACATTTATAAAGGAGCTGAACTTTGAGAGTATGAGGTGGCATCATAGTGAAAAGACAGCTTTTTCTAAGTTTACATCAGTTTAATTAACTCACATTGGCTTCCTTTATAAATAGCAGAGGAGATAAAAAGACTTAGAGCCACTGCTATCATTTTCAGAACACCATCCATGGAGCAAGTATCTTAAATACTTCCATAGTCAGTTTCTTCATCTGTTCAACAGGAATAACAATAGCTTTTTCTTAGGACTGTAGAGAGGATTAAGGCAGGGATTGCTGTTCTCTGTTCAGTCACTAAGTCATGTCCCACTCTTTGCAACCCTACGGACTGTAGCACACCAGAGTTCCCTGTCCTTCTCTGTCTCCCAGAGTGTGCTCAAAGTCATGTCCATTGAGCCAGTGATGCCATGTAAGGCAAGGATTAAGAGAAGTCACTTCCTTCAAAGACACCAAAGTAGCAGGTTTGTAAACAAGGCAGACAGACTCGAGGTTGAAGAAGCAGGCAGGTTAAGACTGAAATCTTACAGGAGTACTCATCTTCTGACTCATCTCTGTTATTTCCTGACCCACTATGCACCAGCTTCTGTAGCCTCCTTCGATTTCTTCTAATCCCACACTCTTTAAACTTCAATGTGCTTATGCCTCACCAGGTTCCTATTAAACCGCATTTGTTCCTCTAGAGGTCTGAACAGGATGGGTTGAAATTCTACATTTCTGCCTAGTTCCCAGCTGGTGCTGATGATGCCACTAGTCTGAAACCCAATCTTTGAGTTTCAAGATTCTAATACATCATGCTCGTCCCCACCTTGGGGACCTTGAATAAACTGTACCCTCTCTTACACACCTCCTTCTACTCCTTTTGTGATAGTGTCTTTCTTGCCCTTCAGAATTTGGCTTATAGGCCACTCTGAGAGGCCTTTCCTGACCACCCAAACTCTCCCACTATAAATGTGTAATAACAGGATGGTGTCTATGAAAGAAATGAATAGGGTGTTGGTTTAGGGTGATGGAATAGGCCAAGTGTGGACTTGTTTTTGGTCTTTCTCTTTCACTAAAGCCCATGTCTGCAAGGCCAACATTTTCCATTTCAATGCTATACATTTAACACAGTGCTTGGTATGTGGTTTATATTCAGTAAGTATTTGTTGAATAAATAGATAAATTACCTCAAAGCCAATGCTCTATTTTCATTTATTATGCCCTCAAACAAAAAGACCATACTTCTATCTTAGAATTTTACAGGTAGAAGAGCCCTGTCTTACCTCATTAAATGGTGGGGAAATTGGCCTGAAGTTCAGACATTTCATGAAGTGGATTACTGGCATAGATGTTAGTAAAACTCAAGACATATGACACCCATCCCAATCCAAAACATTCTGTGAAAGTGTGAGGCAGAATCACACTGTTGCCCTAGTGCTAACCAGTTGTATTTTTAAGCATCTACATTCTCTTCCGTGCTTCAACCCCATGAGGTAGAACGTGGGCATTTAATAAGGTCTTCCGTAGCTAATTTGGAAAGACCTCAAAATATGTTTGAAACATGGACAGTTTCTACCTTTCATTGACATCCAATTTTCATGTTTTTAATGGCTGCTTTCCATACATTAAGGGAGGTGTCCCTTGACTCCTACTGGTCTAAACTAGCTTAATATAATTTACAAGAACCTTAAATGAATAGATTATGTGTGAGGTAGCAAACCACAGGCTCTCTAAATGTGAATAATTAAAATTTCATGCTAGCTCTTACTTTCTTCTTATCTAAATAGAAAGGCAGCCTAATGACTTAGATTTCTTCTAATCATAAAAGTACATGTTATTCATGAATATTGGGATCAACTGTAATATTTATTAGGTACTAGGGGCAGTCAAACCACTCCTGATCACACAAGTCTGGGTGCTTCAGAGCTTCAGCCAGAGATCAGTCTCCCCCTTCCTGTTTTTTTAATGATTGATACCTGTGAGAATTTGGATATACTTGCCCTTATAAAGACTGTTCACTTTATTTGCATCTCTGAAAACACACTTTTTTTTCAATATTTTTAATAGATGGTTGGAAGAGAATGAATTTTATTTCACAATTGGCAGCATTTAATTTTTTTTTCAAGTTGCTGTTTATTTTTTTACACATCCACCTGTAAGACTTTTGAGACTTTAAGTCAAGACTAAATCCCACTTTGCAGAAAAAGAAAGGCGGGAAATGAAGTTTAAAGGCATGTCCTGGGCTATACATTCATATAAGTTTTAATAAGAGGATCTTAACAAAAGGAGTAAGATGGATCAATCCAAGTCATCTATATGAATTTCACCTTTTGTTTGTTTGTTCCAGCTATGATTAAGTGTTAGAAGCTGGTGAGAAGAATTCAGAAGAAGCAAAGTAGGCTTCACACTATCATGAAAGGCCTTACTGGAAAAAAAAAAGACTAGAAAATACAACAGCTCAAAAGTTTTCTTGGACAATAATAAAAAAATAAATCTACAGTCTAGAAAGAAAGTGTTATTAGGCAGAATTTTCAGAAATTAAAAGCCATCACAAAATGATTTTTGATTCTATTGCCTAAGATATCGCAAGATAGCAGTCACTATTCAAGAGTAAGATCAAATATAGTCTCTTAACAGAGGAAGGAGAAAAGAGTCACTATGATCTCCAAGATTCCTTTAAATAATTCGATTTCCCATCTATTAAGTGACCACTTGGGATGCTAAGATTGTAGACAATGCCTGGCACAGAGCAGGCCCTCAATAAATGTTTGCTGAATGAATTACTGGCTTAATGAGTTAATGTTGGAGATGGCAGAGAGAAAGTTTGGGATCTGAAAACACAGCCTGGTGAGTGATCCGGAAATAGAAAGAGCATGACACTTCCTCTAGCCTATGCTGTCCAAGTGTTTGCTAGTCAGCTGTAGCTATTTAAATTTTAATTAATTAAAGTTAAATAAAATTGAAAATTCAGTTTTTTCACCATATTTGTGGCTACTGTATGGGCAGTAGAGATCATGAAGAATTTTAATCTTTGGGTAAAGTTCTATTGGACAGAAATGAAAGAAGCAAAGGAGACTCTGGGAACCATGGATAAGAACCTGACCTTTACTTGCCGGCAGGCCAGGTACCCTCCATAAAGCCATTGTTGGAGTTCCACATAGTTAGTGAGAGGGAAAGGAGAATAAAGAAATAAAGGCAGCTCCAAAGAGATCCAATAGGAACTCAGCCAACGGGCTTGGGGACTGGAAGAAAAGCTTCCAGAAAAAGTGACTAGAAAAGTTAACTGATGATTGGTTACTCTTAACTGACTCAAATTGTTTATCCAGTTTAACTAGCATTTGTTTCCTGTATCCTAATTCACTGTCAGGGACTTAGAAAGGGTTGGCTGGTATTTAAGAAAGGGTTGGCTAGCATTTAATTATTCTACAGAGGTAGAATAATTCAGAGATGCCATTACCTGGCATAGATTCAAGTACTAAAGTCTGCACATTAAGAGATACCTACATTAATAAGTTGACTGTCTAGGGAGTTTAGCAATATTTACAAGTGAAGAGAAGGTTTTCTTAAGTCACAGGATACCTCTGGCCTTAATTTAGAGACACCTGACACAAATTCCTCTTTACAGGACTTCTACTGGGCCCTGTCCTCAGCAAACATGGAGTTCTAGGAGCCAGAAGGTGATCAATTTGGTTTAGCTGATCATCAAGCCTCAGCAACTACCAGGCGACCCCAAAAACCAAATTCTTGAATGAATGAAAATTCGCTTTGTATGTAACTGAAGTATCTCCATAAATGGGTATTGCTCTGACCCTGCCATTTCTATTAATATACTGAATCTTTGCTAATTGGATATGAAGGATTTTTCCTTCTTCAAAGGGAACATGATAGGTGGGTTGACACATCATGATCCAAGAGGGCATGAACTCAAGTATTAGTCTATATATTGAAAAGGAAGGTAAATCCCACTTTGTCCTTCTCGTGGAGAGTGTTGAAGGATTCCTGCTGTTTGGCTACTGCTTATGATGTACACTGAGTAAAACTTTTTTTTTTTTTTTTTTAAGCCTGAGAAATCCACTACCAGGGAGCTGACAGGGCTAGGGGAAGGGGAGGTAGAGTGAAGCATGTTTACTACTGATCTCTTCCAAAATCTAAAAGCATTACCTTTGGAGTTTAGAAAAATTCCAAAGCTACACTTTTAAAATTCACCTGACAACAAACAATGATACTTTTACTTTACACAGACTTCCAGTGAGGTACCTTTCTATGCCACTGATACATATGAGCCTAGTGTGCCAGTTTGTGACAGAGGAGGCACCTTCCAGAGGCATGCTGTTATTCATAATAGTTTAGCTTTCATTATTTTTTTTATTATGTACTAGATACAGTCATTTTTGTCTTGAAAACAGGTAGCAAACCTATAAAGTATTATTGCTTTTCCATTTTACACATGAGAAAATGAAGGCTTAGTTAGAGAGGCAGATTCAACTGCCTAAGGCGGCAAGTGATAAAGTAAAAACTGAGTCTGTCTGATTTTTGAGTCCACGCTCTTAACCAGCATGTGCTTAGTAGATGCCTTACATTATCTAAATAATGGTACAGAATCATTGATTTCAATTTCATGTTTTTAATGAGGATCCTATTATATCACTCCTCCTCTGGTCTTCAAAAATAAATTTTGAATACATGTGGGGTTTGGTTTTTCTGATCAATTTACCTTTAGAAACAGGAAAAATAGGGAAGAGGATTAAAAAATGTATACTTCTGCATGCAAATTTATACAGAGATACTGTATAACCACTATTCAACTATGTGGGTGTATGTGTACGTATGTAACCAGATCTCAGCTGTATTTTCTCAACTTAACATCTGAAGTGGTGCAGTGGTAAAGAATCCACCTGCCAATGCAGGAGACACAAGAAACACAGGTTTGATCCCTGGGCCAGGAAGATGCCCTGGAATATGGATGGCAGTTTGTGACACTCTTTAGAAGACAGGGAGCAAGATCATCCGCAAGAAAAAGAAATGCAAAAAAGCAAAATGGCTGTCTGAGGAGGCCTTACAAATAGCTGTGAAAAGAAGAGAAGCAGAAAGCAAGGGAGAAAAGGAAAGATATACCCATTGAATGCAGAGTTCCAAAGAATAGCAAGGAGAGATAAGGAAGCTTTCCTCAGTGATCTGTGCAAAGAAATAAAGAAAAACAATAGAATGGGAAAGACTAGAGACTTCTTAAAAAAAAAAAACTAGGGATACCAAAGGAACATTTCATGTGAAGATGGGCTCAATAAAGGACAGAAATAGTATGGACCTAACAGAAGCAGAAGATATTAAGAAGAGGAGGCAAGAATACAGAGAACTGTATAAAAAAGATCTTCATGACCCAGATAATCAAGATGGTGTGATCACTCAACTAGAGCCAGACATCCTGGAATGTGAAGTCAAGTGGGCCTTAGGAAGCATCACTACAAACAAAGCTAGTAGAAGTGACAGAATTCCAGTTGAGCTATTTCAAATCCTAAAAGATAATGCTGTGAAAGTGTTGCACTCAATATGCCAGCAAATTTGGAAGACTCAGCAGTAGTAGCCACAGGACTGGAAAAAGTCAGTTTTCATTCCAATCCCTAAGAAAGGCAATGCCAAAGAATGCTCACACTATGGCACAATTGCACTCATCTCTCATGCTGGTAAAGTAATGCTCAAAATTCTCCAAGCCAGACTTCAATAATACATGAACCATGAACTTTCAGATGTTCAAGGAATTTAGAAAAGGCAGAGGAACGAGAGATCGAGTTGCCAACATCCACTGGATTGCCAAAAAAGCAAGAAAATTCCAGAAAAACATCTATTTCTGCTTTATTGACTACATCAAAGCCTTAACTGTGTGGATCACAATAAACTGTGGAAAATTCTGAAAGAGATGAGAATACAGACCACCTGACATGCCTCTTGAGAAACCTGTATGCAGGTCAGGAAGCAACAGTTAGAACTGGACATGGAACAACAGACTGATTCCAAATAGGAAAAGGAGTGCGTCAAGGCTGTATATTGTCACCCTGCTTATTTAACTTATATGCAGAGTACATCATGAGAAGCACTGGGCTGGAGGAAGCACAAGCTGGAATCAAGATTGTCAAGAGAAATATCAATACCCTCAGATATGCAGATGACACCACCCTTATGGCAGAAAGTGAAGAACTAAAGAGCATCTTGATCAAAGCAAAAGGGGAAGTGAAAAAGTTGACTTAAAACTCAACATTCAGAAAACTAAGATCATGGCATCAGCCCCATCACTTCATGTCAAATAGATGGGGAAACAGTGGCAGACTTAATTTGAGGGGGGGCCTCCAAAATCAGTGCAGATAGTGACTGCAGCCTTGAAATTAAAAGATGCTTGCTCCTTGGAAGAAAAGTTATGACCAACCTAGATAGCATATTAAAAAGCAGAGACATTACTTTGCCAACAAAGGCTTGTCTAGTCAAGTTTATGGTTTTTCCAGTAGTCATGTATGGATGTGAGAGTTGGACAGTAAAGAAAGCTGAGTGCAGAAGAATTGATGCTTTTGAACTGTGGTGTTGGAAAAGATTCTTGAGAGTCCCTTGGATTGTAAGGAGATTGAACCAGTCCATCCCAAAGGAGATCAGTCCTAAATATTCATTGGAAGGACTGATGTTGAAGCTGAAACTCCAATACTTTGGCCACCTGATGCGAAGAGCTGACTCATTTGAAAAGACCCTGATGCTTAGAAAGGTTGGAGGCAGAGGAGAAGGGGACAACAGAGGATGAGATGGTTGGATGGCATCATTGACTCAGTGAACATGAGTTTAAGTAAGCTCCGGGAGTTGGTGATGGACAGGGAGGCCTGGTGTGCTGGAGTCCATGGGGTCGCAAAAAGTTGGACACGACTGAGGGACTGAACTGAACTGAAGTGAGAAAATATTACCCACTCCAATATTTTTGCCTGGAAAATTCCATGGATAGAGGAGCCTCGCAGGTTACAGTTCTTAGGGTAGCAGAGAGTCCGATACGACTGAGCATGCACACACACATTTCTCTACTTAGTCACCCTAAATGAGTGGTAAGCTGTAGAAAAAGATCTCCTAATATTTGAGACCCTACTATAGAAACCTATATGAGGTCTGAAAACACCTCAAACTTCTCTTGAAGAAGGTAAACTGACTTCATAGGCTACTCCTCATTTTCCTAGTGTTGTATTAGTCACTCAGTTATGTCTGACTCTTTGCGATACCATGGACGATGCCTGCAAGGCTCTTCTGTCCCTGGAATTCTCCAGGCAAGAACACTGAAGTGGGTTGCCATTCCCTTCCCCAAGGGATCTTTCCGACCCAGGGATCAAATCCAGGTCTCCCCCATTGCAGGCAGATTCTTTACCATCTAAGCCACTTCATTTTCCCAATTCCACATAATTATACACTAGAGAGAGTTCATATTAAGTCCATTTACTCTCTGACCCTAAAATATTTCTGTTCTTCCCCAATGCCAAATACACCTTCAGGGAAAGTCAATATCACATATTTGGGATGAGTTTAGCAATGTAAGTTACAGGAAGAATCAGCCCCCAGGAACCTAGCCCCATGACTAAAATTGAGTGATGGCAGCACATACCTTTTAAACTTGTAGATCAAAAACACAGCCAGGCCGACAAACACTACTGACAAGAGCATAAGCATGGCTGAGCTGCTGTGACCAGCACTAGAGTCCACCAGCGGAGCTAGGAGGAAAGAACAGACTTGTTCATTCGGAAGCTATTACCTGGGGGGAGTATCCATTGGAGAATGAGGACAGCTGGTATCCAACTTTATATACAGCCTCCAATTGCCCTGCCTGCTATCTGGGCAGAGGAAGTTTGGCTTCAGTGATGCTGGTACCCTGATCACAGCTTCTTAGGGAAAGTAAACTCCTTGCTCGGCCTGGGGAAACCTGCTGTTCCTGCTATAAATTGTACTCAGCCAAAGGGAGCTGGAATAGGGTATGAATGCTCCTTTTCTTAGACAGCTGAGTGCTTGTCAATGTGATTATAGGTGATAGAGTGTTTCCATTTCTTCCTCTATTCTATTCTGGTAAAAACATGGCTGGATGGGCACATGTGGAACCTCTACACCTGCGAAGTTTTTATTAATTAGAAACAATTACCAAATAGGCTTTTCCAGAGAGTCAAAGGTGAGTGTCCAATGGGACATGCCTTTTTAGAACTTCTTTCATAAATCAACCACCCAGAGCTAGTCTCTCTTTTCACTTAGATTTAGACATTATAAATTGAAGAGAGTTTTAAAGTTGATCTGGTCTCCCAATCAAGATTCATTGAATCAGATAACTGTAGAAATAAAGGTAGACTGAGAACTACATCATAGATAAGAAACTGTTATACAGAAGAAACATAATGAAGTCAAGGCCCAAAGAAATTGTAGGTTTTTCTGAAGATCATCCAGGAACTCAATAGCAAAGCCACTTCTAGAGATGTCTTCTTGCCACCCTAACTGGAGGCCTCAAAAAAGACCTTTCCTTGCCATCACTACACAAAGGCATTTATGAGCATTTATTGGAAAGTGTTTGGTAACCATCTCCTCTGTTTCATCTCCAGGATATCAGACCACCATACCCATCTCCCCACCCCATATGCCTTCAGGCACTTACCTAAGGTCAGCTGTGTGACATACACAATGACTTGAACCCCTGGCTTCAGCTCAAACTGGACCAAGTTTTGGTTTAGAGCATTAAACAGAGTCTCTACAATCTGGAGGAAAAAAAGAGAGAAGCTGCATGAGAAGAAATGTCATGTGATGGTGCCCCCTTATGGAGAAAGAAACCGGGGTCAATAGGCAAAAAACAACCTACTCAATGAGAGGACAGGATATTGGAACATTTTTATCCATTTGGTTCTCCCAGCCCCTAGACCCCTGTGAAGCCAAGGACAAGTTGGTATTATTTGCTATTACTGGATAGGAGAGTGAGACAGAGGTGTGTCCACAGTCACCTAAGGAATCTGAGTTGACAACAGACATAGATGCCTCATTCAACTCCCGGTTCAGCGTCTTTTCATCCAAGCCTGTATAACTTTCCACAGAGAGACATGTTATGGGTCCCAATTAAAGGAAGTCAACCGACCATTAGTTCTTTAATGTGAACAAGCAACACACACAGGATGGAGGCCCCTGCCAGGATTAAAGCAGGCGTGTACACCACAGCCCACTCCTCTGCTGTTTCTCTTTTAGAGACAGTGGGAGGCAAACATCAAAGCAGAGGCTGTCTCCTTTTTTATGGGATAATTTTTCCTCTTTACTTTTCCCCAGCAAGCCTCAGAACACATAACATCGATTTAATCACTGTGTAATTCCCACATGAAAGCTGAGGCAGACTGAGGCTGTTGTCCCTAACTCTTATCTCGCTGTACGCGCCTTAATATCACAGCTGCTATTCATCACCGTAATTACCTATTTATCTAAATGGATGGATATTGTAGCTTCCAAATATAGTTCACACATGCCACTTGCTATTTCAGAATAAAGAGGTCTTGTAAAAGTGATGTATGCATTGAGAAGCTGAATTGATATCTGGCCGATTTCAACGTGTAGCCCTGTAATGCAAGGATCCACTTCATTTCCAGAGAAACTAACCATGATGGCATCTATGCAGCCCTTGGTGGACTGAGTCCAATGTGGGATGGGGTGACAGCTAGGTGAGTAGCAGAGGGACTTGGAAGATGTCTGTACAATGATTAATTTGAAAGGGACCAAATGTGTTTGATTCGTGCTGGTTTTTAGCAGCTTCTTTCACACTTATTTCTATTTCTAACTCATCACAGGAAGGCATGGGAAGGTAAAGCAAAGCCCAGTCAAGTAAGACCCCAGCAAGAGCAGGGAGTGAGAGAGGGAGACACGGGGCCACTGCTTGCTTCACTTCTAGGCTGGTATGCAGATTGTAGGAGCTATATGCCATTTGATAAAGACAGTAAATCATGATCCCTTTGGGGAACGCTGCTTCCTTAGTCAAAGCAAGATGAGGCAATCCATCTCTTTCCAAAGACACACATTTCAAAGAAGTTCATTTTCTTCCTAGAAGCAGAACTTCTGTTGACCAGGATCTTTCAAGCCAGGAAGCACATTTTTGAGAAATAGACAGGGAAACTCAAATTCTTCTCTTCACCCCCAACCCCCATCTCTTTTCGCCAGGACAACTCATTAGCTGGCAAGAACAGCAACTGTTGGAATGAATGATTTCAAGAGTGCTTTTCTTTCCTTTATGGCTAAATGCTCCAGCGTTTGTGCATTTGTGTTTATTCTGGGTAAAGCTGATTGTTCTCCAAAGCCCTGGTGCCAGACAATGAGCGACAGGCTGGTGGACAAATAGGAAAGGGTTCAATCCACCTTTGGGGCTAGAAATACTTTGTGTTCCCTTAGAGGGTGAGGGGCAGGAGAGTGTCCTAGCCAAATTTTCTTTCACTTACTTGTTCCAGGTCTCCTTCATTGCCTTTCCTCCTCTCCGTCAAGTTCTTGGGGGGAAGGATAAAGAGCTCTGCAGAAGTGGGGAGACCAGGGAACACGGCAACTAGGATCTGGTCTTCCGGGACACTGGTTACCTGCAAACATGTTTTGACTGAAGAGTGGGGTCCTGGAGGATCCAGCCTTCCCCAAGTCAATAACAAGGATATTGACTATGCATTTTTAATACAGCATTTATAGCACAGTTTCCAATATACATTCAGGCTTTCCTTTTGCTTTCCCTAGAACTGCTAGGCAGAGAATTAGTTTATCCACCTCCTCGGCTGTTACATACATCTTTCATGAAACTAAAATACTACTATGAATGATCTGCAAAATATTGTTTGCTGGCAACACTGGCAAAAGCTCCTCCCATATTTTCCATTTTTCTACACTAAGAAGACTAGAGCTTCTGGCTAAAACATGAACAGACTGGCTGCAAATGAAGAATAAGAAGTTATAAACAAACACAGGAAAAATGCAAATAAAAAAAGAGCACAACAGTTCTTGTTTTCACTTACTAAAGCAGGATTTTTTATTAAGTTAAAATAGCTAATAATGGTGCAGCTTCACTTAAGAGGTCTCCTCAACTGTTACTGGCAGCACTAAAAATTGATACATTTTGCCAATTTATTTTTCAAGAGGCTTACTGTAAAGCCAGAAACATATTCAGACCCTTCATTCAGAAACTGTAACTTGGAATGTTTGTCCTAAAGAAATAATCCAAAATATCGGAAAAGCCATTTGTAGGAAGAAACACTCATAACATTACTTATAATATCAAGTAAATGGGAAAATATTAAATATTTTAAAAAGTTAAGTAAATAATGGTTATGCTACCATAAAGTTGATAATTAGCACAGTGAGACAACACGGAAAAATACTTAATAAGAGCTGTATTCTGATCTAGTTCTTTACATTTACTTGGCTACAACTCTATAAAAATAAAAACGTATACACATGAAAAATAAAACAAAACACTAAAAGCTGAGTTAAGATGCTGAAATTTTAAATGAATTTTTCTATTCCTGAGGGTTTAGTAAAAGGATTATATTGCTTTTTGATACAAACTAAATGTAAGCTTCTAACTGAAGGTAAAATCCTTAGGAAAATAAAACTCTGAATTCTTCCCTGTAAAGAGTAGTCCTATTCTTTCCTGTATGTCTCCTGAAAGTCTTTTATTCAGGAAAAATATTTTGTCAATTCAAATATGACATACACATATATAAATATAGTTTTTGATTTGGCAGAAATACCCATCTCCTCCTAGAAGTCTCCCCTGACTATCTCACCTTCAATGACCTGTTCCATGTCAACCTCTTGCTCCTAGCACTTCAGATTTCCATGAAAGGAATTTAGACCATGCCCACAGTAAGGTATGTCTTTTCTCTAATAGGTTCTTATTGTATGTTTGCCCAGATATTTGAGGTTGGGGGTGGGTGGTCTCTGTGGCTACCTCATTGTTCCAAATGATGCCTGACAGTGAGGAAAGAATAAAAAGACACTGGACTGAATATAAGTGGAGAGGCTGTCTCCCATTAGCTCAGCTCTGATTCGTATTTGGAACTAGAGACTGGCGTGAACTCTCAGGGATGTGATGAAGGAAAGAGAGTGCCAACCTGCAGAGAACTAGGGAGTGGCAGTCAGAAGCCTGGAAAGCACCCCAAAGTGGGGACGCATCTCCAGGGAGCTCAAGGAGGTTTTGCCAGATGCCTCAGTTCCCTGCTAGGAGACAAGATGGATTTACTCTAACTAGGCAGAGGAAGTAATTCTCAGAGAATAGACTGAAGTCAGACAATGGAGAAAATGGGATAAGCCCAAGATTGTCCTGGCAGGTGTGACCCTGTGTTCCAGGGTAGAGTGGTCTCAGGGTGCGTCACTCAGGGAATGTGGAAGGACTTAACTCCAATCATACAAATCTAGTGCAGTCTAGATGTCTCATAGTCAAAGGCATACAAGATCAATTTCATTTTCATCCCTCTCTTCGAACAAGTTTTTATAAACAGATATGAGGTATAGTTCTTATAGACAGCTCCTCACAGGAACGCTCTTATATTATTATCCTTTATCTATTCTTCCTCTCCGGCACCTTCTTTTCCTTGTCCTTCCCTGGATCTTTCTCCTTTACCTTGGAGAGCATCAGCATCCATCTCTGCCCTGCCCCCTCTCCCCCTCAGGGTGGCTGGGGGATGGGGGTAGACTTAAAGACCTCCATGGCCTCAGTTCCAGCATCACTACCTCCTACAGAAACCTCACTTGATCTCCAATCTATATCTTTAACTCTCTTACTTATCTTTGCCCAGTTGTTTCTCAGATATTCCAAACTCATATAAAAGACCAAATCATCATTGTTCCCCAAGTATGTTTCTCCTACACAGTTGCCATCTTGATCAATGGCAAGGAAAATCCTCTCCTTCCTAATCATAATCAGAAAGCTTCTCCTTCCCTCTCATTCACACTACATTTTATTAGTCGCCAGTTCTATTGCTCAACAGGTTGTTAGCCTTTGGGTCTTTCCTTTTTAGCATTTTATTATTATGTCTGGTTTAGACAGATGCAGTGGTCTTTTAACTGGTCATCTCTTGTGAAATCATCTCCTACCCTGTCCACTTCCCACCTCTAGAGACCATCCTCTGTATTACCACAAGAATGGGGGTCTGAAAGACAAAACCACTAATCACATCACAATAAAACCTGAGACAGCAAGCCACATGGCAGAGCAGTTCTCCTGGGTTCCTTACCCTACTACTCTCCACCCAGGCACCACTTCCCAATAAAATCTCTTGCTTTGTCAGCAAAATAAATAAATTTTTTTTAACCTAAATAATAAAGAAAGAAAACATTTCACACTTCCCAGAGCCTACAGGATGTATGTCAAACCCCTTTTAGCTGCTCAGACCCTTCACAAAATGATCAATCCATCCCAGCATAACATCAGTCACACCTGCCCTTATAACTTATAGATTGGCTAAAATAAACTGCCATTTATCAAATATGCTGTACTTACCATAGACCATGGCTTTGCACATGCTTTCATTGTACCTGAGATACATCATCCTTTCTCTGTTAACTACCATTTATCCTTTAAAACAGAGTTCAAGTACTCCCTCCAAAGACTATTCTACTAGTTAACAAGTATTTACTGAATCACAAATATGTGTCAAGCCTGAACTTTTCCAGATAGAGTGAACTGCACTTTTCTACATGCTGCTTTGAAATGCTGGCCATGCCTCTCTCATAGAACGAGTTGCACATTAGACTTAAATTTGAATTGATCATGTTTTATCCATCATTATATTCTAGCACCTAGGTCTGAGCAAATGGTTAACAAAACTTTTTCAACTTGCTCTAAGGAAAATATGCTGTTGTCATTCAGTTGCCAAGTCATGTCTGACTCTTTGTGACCCCACGGACTGCAGCAGGCCAGGCTTGGTGCTAACTATAACTCTAGAGTCTGCTGGCATGCTCTGTTTCCCAGCTTGTCAACTTCTGACTGCGACATATGGTCAATGGAAATCTTGAAGTCTGATAGATAGTCTGGTTAAAAAACAACAACAAAAGGGAGGGGATATATGTGTACCTATGGCTGATTCATGTTGAAGTTTGACAGAAAACAACAAAAGTCTGTAAAGCAATTATCCTTCAATTAAAAAACATATAAATTAAAAAAAAACAGCAACAAAAACAACAAACAAAAACTCTCTAAACTTTGGTGAGCCAAATGAGTGAATGACATTAGTATACACTTAAGTAGAGGTCCATCAATCATTTTATTAAAGGGGTCAATCTCCTGTCTTAGAAAAATGTAGGAGAAAGATGGTGCCAATTTCCCATCCTCAAACGTGGGATTGATTCTGTCTTTATCTCTCTCTTCTGAATCTCTCCATCTTTCTTTTCCATCCTTCACTTCCTCTACCCTTCGCTCTCTTTTTACAGAGCAATAATCTTTATTTAACTGTAGAATGGTGGTCTGAATCCATGAAAGTACCTCCGGGACCACACCATCTGATTCTTTGTTCATGAAGATTTAAGCAAAGATAAAGTCAACTTACTTTCACCAGAGCCCGCTTGATCACATTGGCAATATCTTGCCTCCACTCTGGAATGTCAGGATTGTGGTAATCCAGATTAGGAGAGAAAGATAAGAGCTGGGACTGGAAGTATTCTGCAAGGAGAGAGCATGTGAGAGAGAGGCTGAGAGAGGACATGATAAGGTGGGGAGGCTCCCCGCTCTTTGTGCTTTAGGAAAAGGGCTTCCATGTGGCCTCATCTCTAATTCTGTCCTTTCAGCCTGTCTCTTGGCTTCTAAATGAAATGGGATTTGGTGACTGGAAGTAGGTTTGTGCTCCTACCAATTTTTTTTTGTTTTTAAAATCTTAAGAATTTCTTCTTGTAAATAAACATCCAAAATGCAAGATAACTGTGAAACTCAAGGAAAAGGAGACTTTTGCTGCTACAGGTGGTACCATACAGAGGCAACAATAAAGCATTAATAAATTGAGCTAGATTAGAATGGAGCTTTTTCTTGTGTTTCTCTTTGTTCCATTGATACTGCTAGAAACTGCCTCAGGGGGTTAGAAAATAGGTCAAAATGCTGTATCTAGGCTGTGGGTAACATTTGTTTTCTTGATCTGATTGGTAGATACACAGGTCTGTCCACTTTGTGGTAATTCATGAAGCTGAAATATGATCTGTGTACTTCTCTGTATTTTAATTTTTTTAATTGAAGTATGGTTGATTTACAATGTTGTGCTCATTTATGCTATACAGCAAAGTGACTCAGTTTTATACATATATACGTTTTTTATACTCTTTTCCATTATAGTTTATCCTAGGAGACCGGATATTGTTCCCTATGCTACACAGTAGGACCTTATTGTTTATCCCTTCAAAATGTGATAGTTTACATCTACAAACCCCAAACTCCCAGTTGCAATCCAATAAATATGTTTAAAGCCTTCCAGGTGCCCAATGACAGAGCCTGAACCTCAAGTTTGCAGAGTTGTAGGAAAAGGCACTCATCCAGGGTGAAGTGGAAGATATAAACTGAGTCAAAGGATCACATACCTTAGTACAACTTTCTAGAAAACCCTGTTTTCTAGTTTTTTTTTTTTTTTCTTCCCCTATAGTGGCTGCTTTTAGGGGAAGTTCACTGAATTGTGTTAGAAGCACAGTTTGATTGAAAAGAACAGTCCTCAAGATTGAGAACAGAATGGTGACTCTGTTTTCCACTCTCCTGCCTTGTTTTCTCCTTATATTCTTAGCCTTACTCTTATCCTTTGCAGGCAAAGACGTTCAAGTCTCCAACAACAAACAAAACACATCAGTTATGTGTAGTTCACCTCAGTACCTAGGCTGTGAGTCCCTCGAGAGCAGGTACTGCACGTCCTTCAGCTTGTGAAACCACCGGTTCATACCTCACAGAGAACGGATGCTAAGTGTGTGTCACAGATACCTCGGCAGTTCAACAGATCAAGATGCTTCGATGATAGTCTTTTCAGCTCAGCATCTCTTCAACTTACGATTTATCCCTGTCTAGTGAGACCATCAGGTTGTGATGCAGACGTATCAGGGAAAACAAACAATGCTTATCTGCACCTGCTTCTCTTACAATCTCAGTGTCTATTCAAGGACAAAGTACCTGCAGATACCTTTTGTGGCCCTACATAATTTTCCCATAGCCTGGGCAATTTCCAAAGCAATCAGTGAATGCCACTAGGGTGGCTGGAGGGGATCACTGGGCAGGAAGGGGTACCACAGGGCTTACCGTGAACGGCAATATCTTTTGTGTCCTGGATAAGGGCATTCCCAGCGGCCACCTGGACAGTGATGGTATTAGTTCCCTCTGCTAGGAATGTGAAGGAAATACTGCTGTCCAGGGTGATGAGGGGCTAAAAGAGAGAAGCAGAAACACTCACTTAGTCCTTTATGGGAATATCAGATTCCCTCCTTTCCTGTAAATCTCACACTGTCACCAATCTGCATAGCACTTGCATATCCCCAAGGGATTCTAGCTTGAAGAAGGAAAAAAAATTGCACAGCTTTCTAAATTATATATCTAGTATCCAGGAAGCATATTAATTCCTTGAAATGCACTGTAAAATGCTAATTCTAAGAGATGAAGACTGGGCACCATGGGTTTTGCTCATCATTCTGTTACTTCTCCTGGAGCAAAGGAGAAGCACCTTTTGTAATCTATTCCTACTGACTCGGAATAGGTAATAACTTTCTCTTTCCCTCTAATATTTTGTGTGACTTATATTTTCATCATGTATTCCATTGGGCTGTAAGATTTTTCAGAGAAGTGACCCCATTTTATTTATTTCTGAATCACCTGCCTTTGGCATGTTGTCTTACATCTAGCAGAATCCATATATAAGTTGTATATGCAGTCATATTATTGACATTTTGTTTTATCATATCTGTGTGTTCCATTGCAAGGCATTTCTAACAATTTAAATAAGTTGGGAAACAGATAGACATGCATACATGTGCTCACTTTTTGATCTTTTTTCTTTTTCTGTTTTCTTTCCCTGATCATAACAGATAGGGACTTGCCAAAGATAAAGAGGGAAAGATAGTAAGCATATGCTTTCCCTTAGAAATTAGGATTTCAGTAGAAGCAAGGGCTTATTGGAGAGAAGAGAATGCAGATTCTGAGCCTGAAGTGTCATAATTCAGTGGTTTTCTTGAGGCCCATGTCCTCTCAAGCGATCTGGTGTTTGCAAGGTAAGGCACTCTAATAGGAGGCTTTTCTAAGGCAGCTCATGAATAGATGTCACAAGTGCAGATGAACAGACCCGATCTTTTCTCTGTGGGTTAGGATAACAATAGGATACAGCAATGATGTTATCAGTTGTGAGGATGTGTAGACTTGCTTTTAAGAATGTGGATATCAGCCAGTGTGCTGTGCACATCTGTGCACCTAGATGCTGCAGAGACTCAGAGATACAGCATTCATACTACAGCATCCCTTCTGTAAAACTGAAATCCCTTTCTAGCTCAGAATTTTCACCTGGGCCTCTGAAACAATAATTTGATTTCTTGGCTTTAAAATTTGACTGCTCTATTTTATAACCAAGCTGATGGCTTGAGTTGGACAGGATTAGATGTTGCCCTAAGCTTTCTGACACTCTTTCTTCTCTGTTTGCTAAATGAAAGAAGGAAGTGAGCATGGAAAGAGGTACATTCTTTTTATTAACTAAGGGTAAACCCAGAGTCCAAGCATGCTTCCTCATACTTATTGTTTTGTGATGATATGCACAAGGATAAGAACTCATTAACTAAACCACAAATGAGGTACAAGTAGGTTCTGTGATGGACATCAACTCCAACAGACCAACAGTGGCTGTTTAGTGTCCTGTGTTAAAAAGTCAAGTTGGGCTTAACATGGCACTATTAGCCATGGGCATGGAATAAAGGAAAACTGTGTGCCACTGAGTTGCCATCGTTGGTGCAACAAGAACAGAGACTTGAAAACTTTGGCCCTGTTACTATTTTAATGAATGACTTTGGGAAAAGTCTGTCCCCACTGTGGGCCTTAGCTCAAAGTTGTAAGGACTTATTCAGCAATAAGAACACAGAGAATTAATGAATGGCTTTTGGCTAATTTTCTAGTTCCTACTAGTCAACCCATTGGGGCTCATCTGTCAGAATGCCTTCAACTGCTTCATTACCTTAGTCATATATTTTGGAAGGAAAATGAGATACATCTGTATACCCAACAGAATGACAAAATTTTCTTTAAAAATAATAATAAATATTGTTGAGGATGTGGAGCAACTAGAACTCTCATACACTTTTGATGGGATATACAATGGTGCTACTATGTAGGAAAAGTTCACTTTTATAAGAAATTGTAATAATTTTTCCAAGGTAATTATGCTATTTTACATGTATGGCTTAGCAATTGCATTCTGGGAAATTTAGTCAAGCTAAAAGAAAATATATATCCACAAACAGAAGAAAATGCTCCTAGCAGTTACATTCATAGTAGCCCAAAACTGAAACAAACCTAGAAGAATTTATCAATAGGAAAATGAATAAACAAGCCAAAGTATATGCATTCAATGAAATGAAAAAAGCAAATATTGATATACACAACAGTATGGATGAGTCCCAAAACCATAAGAAATGAAAGAAACCATATATAAAAGAACTCATATGGTATGAATATGAAGTTCTATTAATAGAAAAGATAGATCTTATTCATGATGGGGAAAAAAATAGTGGTTGGTTCTGGGGTCTGGGGTGGGAATTTTCTGAGAAGGCTGAGGAGAGAATTTTTGGAAGCAATGCTAATGCTATATATCTTGATAGAAGTTTGGGTTATAGGTATGTGTATTTGTCAGAACTCAGGAAGTACAGAAGATCTGTCCATTTCATGATTGATACATTTCATACCTCCATGGGAGAAAAAGTGTAAACAAGTAAAGAACTCCAGCTAATTATTTGTAGCCTGAAGCATTTAGGATAAAGCATATAGGTGTCTGAAATTTACTCTGAAATGAATTTAAAAAATTAAGATCAACTGATGGCTGGATAGAAGGACAGATAAATAGACATGATAAAAAAAAAGCAGAGTAGATGTTAATGATAGACTATGTGTGCTTAGTCACTTAGTTGTGTCTGACTCTCTGCGACCGCATGGACCGAAGTCTGCCAAGCTCCTCTGTCTATGTGGATTCTCCAGGCAAGAATACTGGAGCAGGTTGCTATGCCCTCTTCCAGTGACAGACTATGCTGCTGCTGCTGCTGCTAATTCGCTTCAGTCGTGTCCAACTCTGTGCGACCCCATAGATGGAAGTCCTCCGGGCTTCGCCGTCCCTGGGATTCTCCAGGCAAGAACACTGGAGTGGGTTGCCATTTCCTTCTCCAATGCATGAAAGTGGAAAGTGAACTCAGTCGTGTCCTACTCTTAGCAACCCCATCGACTGCAGCCTACCAGGCTCCTCCATCCATGGGATTTTCCAGGCAAGAGTACTGGAGTGGGGTGCCATTGCCTTCTCTGATGACAGACTATAGGTGGTGGGAATATGGATATTCACTGTAAAATTATTTAAATTTTAATTTGTGTTTTTACTAATAAAATGTTGGGAGAGAAACAAAACAGCAAAGGAATAACTGATGTGTTTTTATTTTTTCTTGCTTCCATAAATTGCTTTCTCTGACCATAACTACATCACATTCCACTTCTGTTTTGGTTACTGCCCTCAGCTATCTCTAACCTCTTCCCACTTCTCACCATCAGGATACTTTTTCCCCTAATGGTGATCTCTTCAAGGAAACTGGCTACCCACTCAAGTATTCTGGCCTGGAGAATTCCATGGACTGTATAGTCCATGGGGTCACAAAGGGTGGGACACGACTGAGAGACTTTTACTTTTTTTTTCCCAAGGAATCTGCACTACTCCCATGTCATCTTCAGCACTCAGGGGTCTAAGTGTTCCCCACTCTTCTTTCTCTGCACACTCTTCTTGTCTTAGACTTGGATGACTGGGCTAGGCAAACTGAGAGGAGAGGGATTCCTCCCATTCCAGTAGATCTGATTTTCTGTCTTCTGGCTGCTTCCCTAGCAGATCCAGGAACCAAGCAAGGAAATGCCAGCTGAGGTGGGAGGGAGCACACCATCCCACCAGCCAATAAGGGCTCCGAGCCACAGCAAACTGTGTTAAATGAGCACACTTGGCCTCCAGGGTAGCAGACCACAGGCTTCCACACCAGAGAGATGGCAGAAGCTAATTTTGTTTTCCAAATTGCTTTTGTTTTTCATCAGCTATTATGGCATCATGGCTGATTTCACCTCCCCTGCAAAGCTGGAACACTCCACGGAATTCTTGAGTTCTTCACTGGCCACCCATGTCTAGTGCACAACGCTAAATTAAATCAAGTATTTCAAGGTTCATTTACTAACTCTATTAGGCAAGCGGTCACATTTATTAAGCCAGACCTCTGTTAACCCCAGCAAATTGGCCTTTTAGAGCCCCACAAATCCAACACGTGGCCAATTGACTTCTCTGTGTTTTGTCCAAGCTGCAGGGCCAGCCCACGGCAAGGCTCATGGCCTGCATAGGTTGTAGGTTACATCCTTGCCCAAAAAGAGTCCCTCATGTGTGTGACAGGTCACATACTATCCAGTAAGCCCAGCAAGACATCAGCAAAGCTCTTGAGTGACTACATAGTTAGAAGATATCAACTTGAATAATGGAGCCGGGAGCTTCAAGGAAATGCGTGGACGCAGCCTCCACCATTTTCCCAAACACAGTAAATCAACATAGAATACTATAAAATGTCCACAATTTAAATGCATACCTTGATAAAAACTTGCCACTCCCAAAGTAGACAGACTATGCAATCACTAAGCTTATCTCCCTTGAAAGTTTCAGCAGATTCCAAAATAACATGTGCACGCGTGTTCCGTTGCTTCAGTCACGTCTGATTCTGTGCAATTCTATGGACTGCAGCCAGCCAGGCTCCTCTGTCCATGGGATTCTCCGGGAAAAAATTCTGGAGTGGGTTGCCATGCTCTCCTCTAGGGGGTCTTTCCAATCCAGGGATTGAATCCACTTTTCTTAAGTCTCCTGAACTGGCAGGTGGGTTCTTTACCACCAAGCCACCTGGAAGGCCCGCTATCTTACAATATCCTGTTCTAAATCTGAATCTCTATGACTAAATAAAATGTATTCATTTATGTCATTTAAAGCCATTTGTCACCTTTCCTCTCCAATTTTAGTTGTTATGCAATTTGTCCCAAATGAATCCCACTTTGGTAGACTCAATCTACAGAGAACAAAAAGCCTTACCACTGCATACAAATCCCTTCCCTCCTTTCTGCCCCAATTCTACTGCTCCTTCAATGCCAGCTTAGGACCAGCTCAATATATGACTTGCTCTAAGACCAAGAAGTCTTGCATCCATCACCCCCTAAGCTGCTTGGCTGGGCCAATAATGTTATATTCCTATTACTATAGCTTATAGTGTCTATTCTTGGATGTTAAGCTCATATTCTCAAATAGATTGTTTCTTAAGGGGAACAAATGAAATTTATACTGTTTTTGTGTTACTCATAAGAGCTAGCACAAAATACAAGTCCTTGAGAAAGATCCATGGAACTACTGATACAATGTCACATCTACCCAATGAAGGTAGAGACAAAGTGCTCTTCTATTCCTAAGGGTACCAAACAGAGGGTTGACTATAAATGTTTGGGGGGAAGTCAAATGATTCTTTTTTTAATAAAATATTTATTTATTTATTTATTTATTTATTTGGCCTGCACCAGGTCTTAGTTGTGGCATGTGAACTCTTAGTTGTACATAAGGGATCCTGTTTCCCAACCAGGGATCAAACCCAGGTTCTCTGCACTGGGAAAGAGGAGTCCTAGCCACTGAACCACCAGGGAAGACCCGCAACTGATTCTTACTGGGAGGTTGACTTCATTCAACCACTGGGGTGAAACTGTCCAATTCACCTAGTCACAGCACACAGATATATACACACAAGCCGATTTCTCTTTTATCAGTGATATTCTGATGACTAAATACAATAATGTATATAAAGACAATGGTAGAAATAAACACTCAAAATATTAGCTCCTTTCACAGATCAGTTTATCAAATGCAGCCAAACAGCTTGATATTCAGAGCACTCACCAAACACCCAAAGAAACTCATTTGCCAGGAAAATTCTCACTGGATCAATTTTTCAGCACTATGGCTACCTTAATGTGTTTCCGTCTTGATGCTGGCAAAAAGCACTGAAAATATACCTTTTTTAACTAGACAGAATAATCATGCTTAGAGGTGGGAGAGAAATCAGTGGAAGCATGTCAGATTTGCCCTCCAAGAGGTATATCCTATTGATACAAAAGATGAGCACAACAGTGACTGATATACTCAAGTGCTTAGAAATGTTCTAAGCACTTAAGCACCTTTCCTTATTAATCTTCAAAGCAATACTAGAATATAGTCTTTGCTAGTCTTACTCTGACATTACAGTGAATAAAACTGAGGCACAGAGAAATTACTTGATTTGATCAAAGACATAGAACAAAGAAGAACCTGTATCAGGACCCCAAGCCAGACTTGTCTGATTTCAATACCACTCTGTTTGAATGCCTCTAATGTACTCTCATTCTCTTGGTTCTTTGGAAACAAAAACCAACCAGTAGGATCTTTGATATTTAAGTATTTTTACAGCACTTTATGCTCATTACAGATGGAATTACTAACCAAAGGAATACTTCAGGTCATCATCATTAAAAAAAAAAACTATAGTGGCAGTCTGCAATTAAAAAATTTCCCCCTCATAATATGGCACAATATAAATTAGACAGAGAGGTAGATAATTTTAAATAATAACTCAGTGATGTTCATGGATTAGATATTATTATCCTTGACTTAGAGAAAAGTACATTGAGCTTCAAATTAGCACAGATGATTATGTGAGAAATAGAAACGACTCGCCAATCACACTGTCCACTTCTCCATTGATCAAATATTTATTAGACAGTCTGGTATTTCAGGTCATAGAATCAACACACAAAGAAAAAAACTGGTGCCACAGAGAAGCACTGTCCTCAGTTCCTTGTGGGCAGTTGAGTAAATCATTGTGTTTATGATGGCCACGAACTTCCCTCTGTACACAGTCATCTCCCTGGAAAGTCCACCAGGTGAACAAACACTATGAGAAAAGAACTCCCTGGCTGGACAGCCCAAACCTTACATCCTCTGAGGTGAAATGAACTTAAAATCCTTCTCTTTCAGATGTTCTCTTTCCAGAAAATGTTTTCTTTTTCTCTCACCATGTTTATGTCTGCTAGTGTTTGAAGCAGAATTTTAGAGTTTATGAGCTCTTTGGCTTCCCTTGTGACTCAGCTGGTAAAGAATCTGCCTGCAATGTGGGAGACCTGGGTTTGACCCCTGGGTGGGGAAGATCCCCTGGAGAAGGGAATGGCTACCCATTCTAGTATTCTGGCCTGGAGAATTCCATGGACTGTATAGTCTATGGGGTTGCAAAGAGTCAGACATGACTGAATGACTTTCACTTCACTTCACTTTGTGAGCTCCCAGAGACAAAGTGAGTGATGCAAAGAAAGCATCCTGGGGCTGGGAATGGTACTGGTATAGATGGGAGTGAGGATACCTGGGTTCTGGCTCAAGAGTGAACCAGATGTTTGCCCTTAGAATGCTCATCTCACATAGGGAGCTTCAAGACTCTAATGTGCCAAATGGGCATCTTATTAACTAACCTCCTTACCTATCATCCCAGTGAACAATAATACCAGAAATGCAAAAGCATCATAGGCTGTACTAAGAAATTGAAAGTACACAGCACAAATGATACAAACAGAAAATTGTCCTTGGGGTGCCATAAATCTAATTGTCTTTTATCAACCCATCCTAACTGCCATTTTTTATAACAAAAAAAAGCATCACTTAGTGAGTACCTAATCTATGCCAGGGAAACACAGATTATTTTACTTGGTTTTCACAAAAATCAAGATGACATAGGCATTAGTCTCTCAGTTTGCAGTTGAGTGCATTAAATGTTAGGCTGAACCACTTGATCAAGCTCACACAAACAACATGCAGCAGTGCTAGAAACCTAATCCTTCTCTCTCAACCCACAGTGCATATTCTCTCCACCAAATAATCAGTTCACTCACTCAGCCATGTCCTAATCTTTGCAACCCCATGCACCGCAGCACGCCAGGCCTTCCTGTCCATCACCAACTCCCGGAGTTTACCCAAACTCCTGTCCATTGAGTTGGTGATGCCATCCAACCATCTCATCCTCTGTCCTCTCCTTCTCCTCCTGCCCTCAATATTTCCCCAAATCAGGGTCTTGGCCATCAGGTGGCCAAAGTATTGGAGTTTCAGCTTCAACATCAGTCCTTCCAATGAATATTCAGGACTGATTTCCTTTAGGATGAACTGGTTGGATCTCCTTGCTGTCCAAGGAACTCTCAAGGGTATTCTCCAACAATACAGATAAAAAGTATCAATTCTTTGGTGCGCAGCTTTCTTTATAGTCCAGCTTTCACATCCATACCTGACTCCTGGGAAAACCATAGCTTTTATCGATGGACCTTTGTTGGCAAAGTAATGTCTCTGCTTTTTAATGTGCTGTCTAGGTTGGTCATAACTTTTCTTCCAAGGAGCAAGCATCTTTTAATTTCATGGCTGCAATCACCATCTGCAGTGATTTTGGAGCTCCCAAAAGTTAGAGTCCCTTACGGTTTCCATTGTTTCTGCTTCTGTTTGCCATCAAGTGAGGGGACCAGATGCTATGACCTTAGTTTTCTGAATGTTGAATTTTAAGCCAACCTTTTCACTCTCCTCTTTCACTTTCATCAAAAGGCTCTTTAGTTCTTTCCTTTCTGCCATAAGGGTGGTGTCATCTGTGTATCTGAGCTTACTGATATTTCTCCCGGCAATCTTGATTCCAGCTTGTACTTTATCCAGCTTGGCATTTTGCATGATATACTTTACATATAAGTTAAACAAGCAGGGTACTCCTTTCCCGATTTTGGAGCCAGTCTGTTGTTTCATGTCCAGTTCTAACTGTTGCTTTCTGACCTGCATACAGGTTTCTCAGGAGGCAGGTAAGGTGGTCTGGTATTTCCATCTCTTGAAAAATTTCCCAAGTTTGTTGTGATCCACATAGTCTAGGCTTTAGAGTAGTCAATAAAGCAGAAGTAGATGTTTTTCTGGAACACTCTTGCTTTTTCGATGATCTTAGTTTTCTTACTAAGCACTGTTAAATGGTGCTTCATTTTACTTAGCACCAAAGGAGAAGGCAATGGCACCCCACTCCAGGACTCTTGCCTGGGAAATCCCATGGACAGAGGAGCCTGGTAGGCTGCAGTCCATGGGGTCATGAAGAGTTGGACACGACTGAGCGACTTCACTTTCACTTTTCACTTTCATGCATTGGAGAAGGAAATAGCAACCCACTCCAGCATTCTTGCCTGGAGAATCCCAGGGACAGCGGAGCCTGGTGGGCTGCCGTCTATGGGGTCCCACAGAGTCGGACATGACTGAAGTGACTTAGTAGCAGCAGCAGCATATAATGCTGCCTCCCTAACAAGAGCAGGACTCACAATACTGTAAATCAACTTCACTTCAATAAAAAATATTTTTTTTTACTTTAAAATAAGAGCAGGACTGAATCATATCCTATTCTTTTCATGCAAGAGCTGAAGTACTCTTTGTTCATCTCGAACAAACAAACAAAACTGGCATTGTTCCATTCCTTTATAAAAGGAATTATTACATGGCAACTGAGTATTTTTTGTACAGTTCTGTGTATTCTTGCCAACTCTTCTTAATATCTTCTGCTTATGTTAGGTCCATACCATTTCTGTCCTTTATTGTGCCCATCTTTGCATGAAATGTTCCCTTGGTATCTCTAATTTTCTTGAAGAGATTTCTAGTCTTTCCCATTCTATTGTTTTCCTCTATTTCTTTGCATTGATCACTGAGGAAGGCTTTCTTATCTCTCCTTGCTATCCTTTGGAACTCTGCATTCAAATGGTTTATATCTTTCCTTTCCTCCTTTGCCTTTAATTTCTCTTCTTTTCACAGCTATTTGTAAGGCCTCCTCAGATAAACATTTTACCTTTGTGCATCTTATTAACAATGCCAAAGCCTTTGACTGTGTGGATCACAAAAAAACTGTGAAAAATCTTCAAGAGATAGGAATACCAGACTACCTGACCTGCCTCCTGACAAATCTGTATGCAGGTTGAGAAGCAACAGAACTAGACATGGAACAACAGACTGGTTTCAAATCAGAAAGGAGTACGTCAAGGCTGTATGTTGTCACCCTGCTTATTTAACTTATATGCAGAGTATGTCATGTGGAATGCCGGGCTGGATGAAGCACAAGCTGGAATCAAGATTCAGGAATAATATCAATAACCTCAGATATGCAGATGACACTACCCTTATGGCAGAAAGTGAAAAAGAACTCAAGGGCCTCTTGATGAAAGTGAAAGAGGAGAGTGAAAAAGCTGGCTTAAAGCTCAACATTCAGAAAACTAAGATCATGGCATCCAGTCCCATCACTTCATGGCAAATAGATGGGGAAACAGTGGAAACAGTGACAGACTTTATTTTGGGGTCTCCCAAATCACTGCAGATGGTGACTGCAGCCATGAAATCAGAAGATGCTTGCTCCTTAGAAGAAAAGCTATGACCAATCTAGATAGCATATTAAAAATCAGAGACATTACGTTGGCAACAAAGGTCCATCTAGTCAAAGCTACAGTTTTTCCAGTAGTCAGGTATGGAGGTGAGAGTTGGACTATAAAGTAAGCTGAGTGCCAAAGATTGATGCTTTTGAATTATGTTGTTGGAGAAGATTCTTAAGAGTTCCTTGGACTGCAAGGAGATCCAACCAGTTCATCCCAAAGGAAATCAGTCCTGAATATTCATTGGAAAAACTGACGCTGAAGCTAAAACTCCAATACTTTGGCCACCTGATGTGAAGAGATGAATCATTTGAGAAGACCCTGATGCTGGGAAACATCAAAGGCAGGAGGAGAAGGGGGTGACAGAGGACGAGATGGTGGTATGGCATCACTGACTCAATGGACATGAGTTTGAGTAAGCTCTGGGAGTTGGTGATGGACAGAGAGGCCTGGTGTGCTGCGGTCTATGGGGTCACAAAGTCAGACACAACTGAGTGACCGAACTGAACTGAACTGAAGTGACTTTCTTGATGAGTGTTTGTGTGTGTTAGTTGCTCATGTTCAGCATTTTGCAACCCATGGACTTTAGCCTCCAGGTTCCTCTCTCCATGGGATTCTCTAGACAAGAATTCTGGAATGTGTTTCTATGCCCTTTTCCAGGGGATCTTCCCAACCCAGGGATTGAACTGGGGTTCCTGCATTGCAGGCAGATTATTTACCATTAAATAACTTTCTTGATATTATACACCTCATGAATAGAAAGGATAGGAATAAAACAAAACAGAGCAAAATGAATATTAGAAAAATTGATTAGAGGAACAAGAACAACCAGGTTTGTATAATCTTTTCTTCCTTAGGATTATTTGAAGTTCTTCTATTATAGCAATGAACTTGGTGTAGGAAGGTATGTCATATTCATTGACATGGATTCCAAGCTTCATTGAGTATCTGTTATTGCCCACATCCCCCTGTGCTCCAGCATCAAATAGAAGTTAGAATATGGGAACATCTAAGCAGATAACAATCAGCAAGTGTCAAATCTAAGCAGATACTAATCGATAAGGGCCAAACCTTTGTACTATTGCCGAACCACCAGAAATATGTAAGAGTCCCCAGTTGGCTGGGCCACACAACTGCACTGATGTTGACCTCTTTATTTCTTATGGCAACAAATGGAACTCGGAGATGAACATGCTCCACAGGACCTAAGCGAACAAGGAAAACAATGTCAGTGTTTCTATTCCTGAAAGAAACAAAAGCTTACATTCCCAGATTCTTTATCTTAGCCCCTATTATCATCACCTATAATAAAACAACTGTCACAAACTCACATATGTTGAGATGTGTGTGTGTGTGTGTGTGTGTGTGTGTGTGTGTGTGCTTGAAATGAAGCACTGCAAACAACAGGGAACTCAATTCGGGCTTCAGATTGTTTGAGTGACATCTGAACTTAACTTCCATCTGATGATTCCAACTACGAATGCTTATGAACCTCCAGTCTAAGGACAAAGCTAGCTTCCTGGACACTTAGCCAATAAATAGGAAGATAAAGAGCAATCTCTTGCATATCTGCCGATTAGCCTGTATTGTGATTGGGGGTCGTGCATTGTATGGAGGGCTCTGCCATTATCTTCAATTGTTAATTGGTTCCATCTTGTTCAACAATCAGCCATTGTGCCTGTCATCTGCATCACTCAGTGGGTGTCGCTCAGAAGCTGGAGGGCTGTATTATAAAAAGGAAAAAAGCCCGCCTCCTTAAATGGAAGAGAAATAAATGCTAGGTTTCCAAATAACAATAATTGTAAAAGCTGTTTGCCAAAAGGTGACCAAACTTCTCTTTTTTGCTCCTCAGAAAACTGATGTAAGCAGTCTCAAGTTCTAAACTAGCAAGTAAGAGAATAGATTGGAATCCATTCTATGCATAATAAGTGAGAATTTTAATTTAATTCATTTTCAAAATAACACGAGAGGAGGAAAATGCTGAAGAAAAATGTTAATGAGCCAGCACTGCATTTGTGGGGCAGATATGTTATTTTTTAACTCTGTGGGATTTTCTCCCCAACCCTTACCCCTTTCTTTTTTCTTTTCTTTTTTTTCCCTACCCACTTTCTTCCCTTTGCTCCCTTCCTCCTCTTTTCCCTTTCTTACATCCTTTCTACTTCACCAGATCCAACTAAAATGTTCTAGTTATCTGCCCACACTTTGCTGGAACACATTTTCTGGTTTCCAACATGATAATGTTGATGAGCTAAAGTAACTAAAGGTCACAGCTGTGGCAAAGACATCTCTTTATCCTTGGGACCTTGAGTTCTCATGGGTTGGGCATTTTCCAGGCCACCAGGCCTTCACTAATGACATCCTTGGTTATTGTGGAGATGCCTCAGTTTAAAGGGAAGAAATCAGAAAGATACTTTTTTACTTCTGCTCCTATTTAATTTTAACTAAATGACCTTTTCTTCTATTTTACAGAACTTTGACCCTACACAGGCTGTTACACTGTCCTTGCCTTCCCTACAGTAATAAGAACATATGAAGTGATCTGGGGATATTAAAAGTATCATATGATTAACTATGGGCTGACACTATTTCCAAAACCACCACCACCACCACCACCACACCATCATGGCTCCTGTTTATCACTGGGTTAAAGTCTCTCTTACAAGAGTGGGCATTCCTGTGAATCTCATTCATACCTTCTGTGTCATAGGTAAATTTATATTGGGAGAAAAGGTGTTTGGACAGGAACTAAGATCAGATGAGGAGATCAGCCAGACCTGCTTGCCACTGTCCAGATGGTATTTTCCTGAACAATCAACAAAGTATTCAAGAATCTGTGTAACTACAGTGCGAAAACATTCTCTGCCTGCAGCTCTCTCAGCTGAATCCAGGCATACAGCATTGCAAGATTTCTTCCAACAAATAATTTCAAACCTGTCACTTCAGATACACATTTGGCTAAAGGCTTAATTATTTTCAATTAGTAAGTCTATTTAATTATTTTTGTATGGTTTGATTGTGGGCTAGAATTTAAAAAATACAGGTGTGAGAAAATATTGGCTACTTTTCATTTCTTTACTTAATTTTAGGAGTTCATCTGGTTAAACTCTCTTTGCTGTTTGTGTTTTATTGATCTTTGTGGAAGAAAATATGACACTGGGAAGGGGTCCCTGATCAGGCCATGTCCTGGGAGAGAGATGAGAAATCTGGGTCTTACTTTAATGCCTCTGGTCCTTCTTCATGCCCACATTCAGATTTCTCACTCTCTCCATGATAGGAATAGAGTCCCTTTGTCCTCAAGGTCAATGCTTCTGTTTTGTTTTTTAACTGAAGTATAGTTGATTTACAATATTGTATTAGTTTCAGGTGTACAGCAAAGTGATTTAGTTATACATACATACCTAGGTATATACATATGTTCTTTTTTCTATTGTAGGTTATTATAAGATATTGAATATAGTTCCCTGTGTTGTACAGTAAATCCTTGTTGCTTATCTTTCTTATATACAGCAGTGTGCTTCTGTCATCACACACTTCTAATTTACCCCTACCCTTTTCCCCTTTGGTAACCATCAGTTTCTGTTCTATGTCAATGAATCTGTTTCTGTCTTGTAAGTAAGTTCATCTGTACTTTTTTTTAGATAACGCTCCTAGTCTTAGCTCTCTCCTTCAAAATATGCAGAGCCCATCCTGCTGGCCAGCTCTTGGGAACCCTGCACTTTTCCACATTGCTATGATTCGCAGCGCTGGAATGGCTTCTCAATTTTCTGTCACTCAGATACCTCCACTCATCTGAGACTTACATTGTTGGGTATTTTGATGCCCCCCAATATAAAATGAGACCTCCTTATCCCTACTGTGCTCAGTTGCTCAGTCTTGTTTGACTCCTTGTGACCTTATGGACTATAGCCTGCCAGGCTTCTCTGCCCATGGAAACTTCCAGGCAAGAACACTGGAGTGGGGTGCCATTTCCTACTCCAGGAGATCTTCCCAATCCAGGGACTGAACCCGCGTTTCTTACGTTTCCTGCATTGCCAGGTGAGTTCTTTACCACTAGTGTCACCTGGGACGCCCTCTTCTCACTAAATTCATGCCAAACACAAAAGGGGTGGAGCTTCCATGAATTAGAACATCATCAAGCACAGCCACATATATGCCAGTTTCAAGACAAACAGTTTGAGGTAAACATAATCTCAAGGAACAATACTAAACAGCTTTTTAGAGCAAAGAACCTGAGCCAGAAGCTCTAGGCTTCAACCTACAGATAAACCATGGATTGGAGAGAAGAGAGCTGGGAGGATTCAGAAGGGAATACAGGAAACTCCTAAAGTCCTCACTGTCAAAGAGTGTTTTTTTAAATAAAAATGAAATAATCTGTGCGAGATTGGTTATTATGAGCGGCTAACAGCTACTTTTGTTAGCTAATGGCCCAAGGTGAGGCCAAGAGCAGTTTCTACTACAATAACTGTCTGGTAAATGCAGCCATGATTGATTTGGAGGGAATTATGAGCACGATAAAAGTTTCAAGGAACATTTCCTTCTTCATGCACATAACCCACAATATAAACCTGTTCCTTGTTGTTGATTTTTTGCCACTGAAGTACACTGGTCTTTGTGCCCAGCAGACAAGTCCCACTCTTGGGAGAATCAGGAACAGGGGTGGGGCAGATCATTGGAACAGAGGAAAGTCAATTTTTTTTTTTTTTTAAAGACCTGTGTGTAAGACTGGCCCTTTTCTGGCATAAGGGAACTTGGCTCTGAGAGTATTTCCAGTCAACAGCTAGCTGATAGGACTGGTTCACACTGCCTAGATTTTTTTTTTTTTTTTAAAAGCAATTATATGGTTTATTTTAGGGCTTTCCTGGTATTTCACATGGTAAAGAATCCACCTGCAATGCAAGAGACCTGGATTCGATCCCTGGGTCAGGAAGATCCCCTGGAGAAGGGAATGGCTACCCATACCAGTATTTTTGCCTGGAGAATTCCATGGACAGAGGAGCTGGTAGGCTACAGTCCATGGAGTGGCAAAGAGTTGGATATAATGGAGAGACTAAGCAGACACATATACATGGTTTATTCTGAAAAAAGCATTTTCCTCAGGGAGTCTGGAAATTTTGTGCACACTAGGCAGACGATGGCTATTTGATCAGTCCCCAGTAGAAGCCACAGCCATCGAGTTTGCAATGAGCTTTTCTGGTAAACAGCCCTTCATATGTGCTGTGCTAACTCATTGCTGGAGGAAATATGCATGTTCTGTGTGACTCCACGGGAGAGGACTCTTGGAAGTTTGCACTTCGTTTCCTACAGACTTTGTCCCACAGGCCTTTTCTCTTTGCTGCTCTCGCTCTGCTGACCAGTATAATGAATCAAAGTCTGAGGTATGCTGAGACTTGCAAGTCCTTTCAGGAAATCACTAAACCTGGGAGAGGATGTCTTGGGGACCCTGGCACACACACACAATCCAATTTGATTCTCAGAGACTCACTGTAATCTAAATATTACAGGAGAAGGATCAGAAGTTTGTAAAGACTAAGAATGTTGACAGATATTAAGCATTTCACAAAAGGATATCATCAGTATTCAAATACAGGTCTTTTTTGCTCTAAACTTGGCTTGTAAACACCCTGCACACCACCCACCTGGTTTTCTGACCTGGTGCTGCTGGCACAGAAAGATTATAGATGGTGTGGTGTGATTATCACCACCGGGCTATTGATGGTCCATTTCTAGCACTGCTTTCCCTCCCTCATCAGAATGTAAACTCTGCAAGGGCGGGGCCATCTGTCTATTACTGCATTCCCAGTGTCTAGCAATATATTAAGAACTCAACAAATAGTCACTGAATAAATTAGTGAATGATTAGATGTGTTATTTGTAATTCCTATTTACTATTATTGCAAGAGACCTATGAAGCAAGGTGCCAGTTAGAAATAAGCCATTTTGAAACTGAAGTTCAGAAGATTCAGAGAAGAAATCATTTATCCCATGGTCCTGTAGCTTGGTGTCTTTAAGGATATATCGTCCAGGTCTTTCTCCATGCACTTCCCTCATTGCCGCTGGTCCTTATGCTGTTAGTGTAACCAGAATGCTAACAGACCAGCTAGGTCAGTTTGCCACGGACTTTTTAAGTGTAGGTTGTTTTTATTTTTACTGAGTTGTTAATAGAAAAAGTGTCTCTTATTTTCACCTAGGTTCTTTTAAAGCATTTAATTTTCACCATATGTAGCAGGTATGAGCATGTGTGATCAATTGCCCAGTCATGTCTGAAACTTTGAGAGCCCACGGACTGCAGTCCACCAGCCTCCTCCGTCCATGGGATTATTCTGGCAATACTAGAGTTGCAATTTCCTTCTCCAGATGATCTTCCCAACCCAGGGATCGAAACTGCATCTCCTGTGACTCCTGCATTGGCGGGCGGACTCTTTACCACTGAGCCACCTGGGAAGAATATCAGATGTAGCATAGCCTCTAAACTATTGTGAGGTATACAAGTAAAACCCACAGTAGTCCTTAGACCCAAGATTATCACTATAAAGTATAGGTAACCAGTAACAGTCCCAAAACATTTTCTTAACCCAACATTTTAAATCATATCTAAGTTTCAATTTATATAAGTCAAGTTCCAGGATATCAAAGACACAAAATACATCCAGGACTAACATGCTACTTTGGAACGTCAACTGTTTGGTTTGTTCCCCAGTGACTCATACAGTAAAGAATCTGCCTATGATGTGGGACATGGGTTCAATCCCTGGGTCGAGAAGATCCCCTGAAGAAAGGAATGATTACCCACTCTAGCATTCTTGCCTGGAAAATTCCACAGACAGAGAGCCTGGTGGGCTACAGTCCCTGGGGTGACAAAGAGTCAGATATGACTCAGCAACTAACACTTTCACTTTTCAAGCAACAGTCAACAGCCATGAAACAAATTCTAGGACAACAAAACTGGTGGGAAGTTATTAGAATTATTTACATCAGGGATAAACTTGAAATAACCTTGGGTATAAGAATTAAGTTAGTTTGTGTGTTCAGTTCTGTGTTTAAAACAATTTGGGCATGTGTGTCTTTAATCCTTCTTTGGCTCTTTCAACAGAGAGGACAGTTTACTTTGATTTGTGCTGCCTTCACTCAGAGTAACTTGAAAATGAGCCTGTGGCTGTGATCCAGATGACTTCTCTCCTCCTCTATTTTAGCAGCCTCCAATGCAAGGGACTTATACCTGAATATGTGTTTGCATGTGCACACTTATATCAGAATGGAGTGGAGCTGAAAAGGAGAGACTAGGTGGTAACATTTTCCAAACTTTCAAAATAATCTGTCTACTTCAGCATTATGAAATGCCAACAGGGATGAACTCACATCTGTCTTTTAACTGGGTTTATCATTTGTGGTAGTAGTCATACCAATTCCAGCTCAGCAAGGGAACTCAGGAAGTCTGAACAGAAGAAGTAGTCAACTGGGAGGAGAGTAAGGGAAGGGTGGCTCAAGCTACTTACAAACCACATGCAGGAAGAGGACCGCTGTATCTGAGCCTAGGTTGTTCTCCGCATAGGCTGTCACCTGGAAGATGCCTGCACTCTTGTACACGTGCTTGATGCCGTCCTCAATGGGACTGAAATTAGCGTAGGACACTGCAATCCCGTCCCCAAAGTCAAGCTGGATGTTTGTCCTTTGGAGATCACCCTGCAAAGGGGAATAGCAGCTGGCCTGGGCCCATTTGCATGGTCCAGCCTGACTCCTCTCTGATGCTTGGTCCTCTGTCTTCGGCATCACCCCTTAAGGCCTGAATCTCCCCCAAACACCCTCCTGAAACACTCTCAACACAATCATCAGACTCCTGTCTGATAGCTACTGGGCACTGCAAACGGGTACTATGAGTCTATTGCCCTTGTATGCCCAAACTCAGGTAACCGGATGTGGCTGATATTAGCAATTACAGAGAAGGTAGAGCCTCTATGAAGCTCTGAAGTGGGGAAGCCAAGGGCCTCCCTCGCTCTCTCATATACATTAATTGTTCCTCTCGTTTCATGATAATAATAATAGTAGTAGTAATAGCTAACACTGATAAAGCTTCTTTTCAGTTCCAAGCAATTAGTCCCCTCATAACTCTAAAATGTAGAAAGTATCACTGTTCCCATTTTAGAAATGAGGACACAAAGTAATTAGACCAAAATCTTTATAGCCAATAGTGGAAGAGCCAAGTTTTGAACCCAAGCAGTTCAGCGTCAGTACTCTCAGCCACCATGCTATTATTAAAATTTTCCTATTTTTTAGCATTTATCATTAGGTTCCAAGCATTATGCTAGTTGCTTAACACGTATTATATAATACCACCTTCAAAATAACTCTATGAGACAGGATGATTATTTCCATGCTACAGATAAATACTGCATACCAGCTGAAAATACACATGTGCTCTGTTGATCTTGGGTTTCCCTAAACTTGCCTAAGCCCCCTCTTCCCTGAAGCATTTTTTGACCATTTCAGCTCACAGGTATTTCTGCCTCGAGGGATGCTAAGAGCCACCTGGGTCCACCTGAGGAGGTGATGTCAGTGGTTCAGTTGAGTGCATCTTACCATCCCAAGTTGATCCTTAGCTTCCCAAGAGCTGATACTGAACCCTATCCTTTCTTGTACTTCATCCCACTTTATTGGGCTGACACTTTGGATAAATTCAACTGAACCTAACCATAAGAAAAGGGTTCTAGATGAAAAAGAAGAATCAGGTTTCTCTGCTTATTTACAAAAATTGTTGATAGAGAAGAAAAAAGAGAAATACATCATTTTGGAATGATGAACCAATTCTCCTGCCCAGTGAATGTGATTCATCACAGTTTCACTGTCTCTTCCCCCTTGGCAACCCAGATGTGAGTAAAATATTGATAGGTGCTACCTTGCCCCCAACACAATGTCAACTACACTTGAGTTTATGAATATAAATTAAAGTGGAAATGAACTGAAGGCAATTCAAATGAATCAGATCTTGGCTCTTCACATCCATTCAGAGAAGGTTTTTATAGAGCTGATCCTGGAAACTCCCTTGTGGGAATGTGATAATGACCTACTCTGAATATTACAGTTTTTTAATTCAAGCACCCAGCGTGGATAAAGGCAAAAGAATCTGTCAACCCAGGATAAGGAGCCCTCACCGTCCTGTCCAGTGTGGACCAGACTTTAAGGGTTTCCAAAGTATTCACAGTTGTGGCGGGGGTGGGGGGTGGGGGAACACTCCTAGCCTGCTTTGGTCTCTTTCCAAGATCTCAAGAGCACACAGTAATTTGCATTTAAATTTAGATAGCTTTGTAAATCAGGCAAACTTCCCTGCCCCAGCGCCTCAGCAAGGAGTGCCTGAAAACTTCCCTGGTTTGGAAAGAGATGAAACAACTCATACAGGAAGCAAAGAAGCATACAGCAGAGCTATTTCTATTCATTCAGAAATGAATGAATATGGTCTGGTTTTACTCCCCAGACTGCAAACGACCTAAAAAGTGAACTAATGGAGCAGGGAGCTAATGGAAAGTCAACTCATATGACATTCTTTGACATTCTTTAGAAAAATAAGTTTAGAGGATTGGGATCACCCTCCCCATCCTCACACTCATACTTTCAAGACTCTCTAGAAGTCTTGTGGGCTTTTAATTAGTGGGGTTAAGGGTAAAAGAAAAAAAAAATAAAGATCCTGGAACAAACAGGAAAAATGTGAATTCCATTCTGGCAATGTTTATGGTAAACATTCTAATGACAATTAAGAGTCCTTCAACGATGCAGGCCCTAAAGGGGTACCTCAAAGAATATATTCAGATCTGCGCCTGATCAGAGACAAGGGGACCCCCTTCACCCTAGGTCTGTATTGTGGAATGAAGGGAACAGGGTCCCTAAACATCCCAGGCCCTCTTTCACCCCTTCCATCTCATCACACAAGTGTTGCTTCTCACCACTGACTTTGTTTTAAGGACTAGTGGGAACACAAGATCTTCCTTCTCCTCCCATCTGGATGTGAGGAATGACCTGTTTGTGAATTCTGACCTCAGAGACCCAGGAGGGGCTCCCCTACCTCCTCCATGAGGATGATGAAGGTGGCGTTGTGTCCCTGCTCCGCCACCAGGCGCCCATCGGTCGTCACCACATGAAGGCCATGAGGGGCTTTTCCAGGGCACATCTGGGCCTTGGCAGTGTACTTCTCCCGCAGGCCGTCTGTGCAGTTGTTGGACACGATTTGCCGGTACCTAAAGGGTATTGAGTGTTGTCAGCAGTGTGGTTTATCACATGTATGTGTGCTCGTGTGAGGCACGTATGGGAGAGTGTGCAAGAGAGCAAGAGTGAGACAGAGATTCCACACATTGCACCTGACTGAGTCCCAGAGAAGACAGCCATTTAGGAAGCTAAACAAATGCTGAGAAGCCACTATCCCTTCATCTCGGGAAGAGAAGCTCTTTAAACACTATTATCGATCTTACCTGGTGAACCACGGATCAGATCAGTGTCTAAACCAGCAAAGAAAAATCAATATCTGACTCATGCACAAGGCAGGAGGTGGCAGACCCATTGGTCTGGGGAAGCAAGGAAAGCAGGTTCTTCTCGCTGTGAGACTTGTTTCTGCCTCCCTGAGGCCAGCCTTCTTCTAACTCTGATTACTCAGGAAGCCTCTTCCTGTCTTCCCTTGACCCCCCAGGACACCATCGCAGCCCCTAACACCTACTAGTTCTTACTCTGGAGCCACTGGACTCTTTTATAGCAGACTTTCTCTCCTTGCTAATATTTCATTTCCCATTCATCACTAACACCAGACCAGAAGCACAAGTGTGAAACCCCTGTTTGATTCTGCTGTGGTAAAACTGTCTCAGAGAAGAAGCTTGCATGGGAAAATCTACCCATAAACACTGTGACCTTCTAAGATAAGAGCATCTTTGGACACGGTGATGACATGTCATCGCTCTTGACCGCTGACCCAAGCACGTGAAGCCAAGGCGAGAGCTTGCCTGCAGCCCTGACCTGCACGACAGACTTTATTTTCAGGCACATCACTATCCATAAAGCTGCATAAAATCAATGTTCTGGTAAAACCACATAAAATAAATGCACCACAGACACCACTGCCACCATCATCGTCATCGTCACGTCTTCTTTCACTCTGTGTGTCAGGAGTAATTAACCAGTCTATCCATGTTGCCTTCTTCTGGTGGCCTTGAAAGCAAATTTCTATATGAATATGGTATTGGTCCTCCACTGTACCTGATATTTCATCTCTCCCTGACCCCCACATACTGCTGAACTACTAGCCCAACATCTTCATCTAGAGATCTCAAAAGGATGTCAAGTAAATGTTATATGTAGTTACTGCCTCATGTGAACTTATAATATATCCTCTTGTAGACACATATTATTTTAATCGCCAACTGAGTTCACAGTGGGTCCAGAGCTGCCCTGTCTAATATGCTAATCACTTTTCACCTGTGGCTATTCAGCACTTAAAATGTGGTTAGTGGTGCTCATTGAAATGATAAGGATGTTTGGGTTAAATAAAATATATTATTAAACTAATTTCATTTAAAAATATTTTTCAGTGTGGATATCAGAAACTTTTAAGTTATGTATGTGGCTCATAGTATAGTTCTTTCAGTCAGCACTGGTCTATATAATCAAATTTTTGTAATCTATAGCTTCTTGCTGACCTTTATTCATTTAGAATATACTGAGCTTTACCTGTGATAGACATTTTGGAGGATGTTACATCTTAATGTACACTTGATATCATTGACTCTTCCTCTTTAACTATGGCAAGCTGGTGGATGATTTGTAATAGAAGTCAACATTTAAATAACCTAGAGGTATGTGTAGGCATTTTTAGAGAATCTTTTAAAAAAATTTAGTTTTTCCCTTTTGTCTTCTTGATTTATTTGTTTGGCTTTTAGCGGTTTTCGCACACTGAACTTGCTTAAAATTGGGTCCACATATCACATGGTCATACGAGAAGCCCTAATACAAATTACCTCCTTGCCATGTCCGTGCTCTGGTTGAGAACTGGCCTAGCTGGTCATATATGCCTGTTACATTTCTCTTCCTCAAACTTCAGAGCACTTTATTCTCCAACACCTCATGTCTTTAAATTTCACTCTGCAGGATTTGTAGTGTGAGTGACTTAACTCCCAAGACGGTCATCTACAATAAAATTACATCAGCAGTGCTTAAACCTCAGCTCAGATGCCAAGAATAGCTCCATAAGAACCAAATATTTGGCTAAAAAAATGTATACTTCTCAGAGTATCACAGACCACTCAATACATCTCTTCTATCATGTTTTTTTTTTCCTCTCTAGACATCAGTTATGAAGGTAGTACTCTGGCCACTATTTCACAACCAGGTAAAGTAAAAATACTGAGATGGTGAGTGACTTGTGTGAGACATAAGAAGATCCATCCAATGGAAGAGCAGAGACTGGATTCCAGTTCCTTGTTACTCAAAGATGAGTGCTGGGACCAGCAAAGATGACAATGTGTGGGAGTTTGTTGAAATAAAGAATCGCAATGCCACTGCAGATCACCTAAATTAGGAGCTGCATTTTAACAAAATCCCCAGGTGATTCATGGCACAAAAACATTGTCTTCAACCACCAATCTGCTTTCCAAATCTATACCAGGTCATGGAAGTGGCAAAGTAAAGGGGAAAGACAACAAATCACAGAAAATTTTTTTTCAAGCATCTGAGGAAGTAATAAGTAACGAAGAGAGAAACATACATAATTTGACAGTTACAGAAAGTGTGCCTTGAGCTTCTTATTCCAGGAGTTCCCAGGATGGGACTTTGACTTTCCATCCTGTGTCCATCATTGGTCCACAAGAGCTTCAGCTCATCTATCACTAAAGAGCACCATAATATCTGCACACCACTTGTGTTAATTTATTTCCATCAGGGTCTGAGAAACATGGTGGCATCTCTTTCCAGAAGAGAAGACATGGCTAAAATAATAGCTGTGATATTTCAGAGGCAAAGAGCAAAAGGTATTGAAATCTGGGTAATCAGAAATTTCTTCTATGTTCAAAAAAGCTAGTCTCAGCTAAAGAAGCCCTGGACTTTCTTCAGAAGCCACCTGCTATAAACAGACTCTATGTTCTTTCTTGCTTCACTAGCAATACTCCTCTACAGTGAAATACAAAGACAGTGAGTGGGGTTCCTTCAGGTAAATTACTTACCCAGTACTGTTAAGGTAGCTTTGCCCAAGACTGCAGTCCTTAGATGGAGATGCTGGGTTGTACCAGAAAGCAGGGGCACACTGGCTCTCTCCATGTCTCTCATAGCCATAGTCACTGTCCAGAAAGTAAACATTGAATGCTGCTATAGATGCACAAATGTGAAAATATCCACAGACACATATAAACACAAACATCTCTAACCATCCCCAAAGCCAGACACATTCTTTAAATATTCCCAGTAGAGGCAAAATTTATGCTTTGAAAACAGATTTTCAGACTTAGTTATTTGGAGTCCAGTGTACAGAAGACAGTGGATTAGCAAATGGAGAGTCCAGGTTTAAAAAGGTGTGGATGTGGCAGGTACACTAGCTTGGGTGGGTGTGAGGGATGTCATAAGCTTAAAAGCTTATTTTGGGTCACAGTGGATTTACTGAAATAAACAGATGACAATCAAGAAGATGATTTTAAAAGTAAAGATTTATTTATGTGATATGGTTCCACACTTTATTCCAAAATGGATTTCATCGATTTTTATCTTCATTTTTTCTGGAAATTCTCTCTCAAACACATATACACATCTGCATTCACATTCAAACTTTCCCCAACTATTTATAACAAAAGCCCCCTGTTTCCTTTAGGAAACAAACAAACAAATAAAAAGCCCACAAACTGTAGCTCTTCTCCATATTTTTGTAAAAGCCGAGCCATAATAAAATGAAGAGAGGTCAGGTATGATCCCCTTATTCTTCCCTCGGCACTCCAAAATAAGGGAGTCACAGACCAGTAGGTGGTATGAGAGGAGGGCTCCCATTGGAAATGTAAGTGGTGTTGCCTTACTTCTTGAGGTTTTATAAAACTCCCAGAATTGTAAATGCCAAGGTAGAAAAAGAGTAAGAAAGTAGGCATTATTGTTCTTACAACCAATCCCAGGTCACTGAAGATGGCTTCACTTGGCAGAAGTCATGCCTTTCTAAGTCAAGCATCCAAGGGTTTCCTGAAACCCACAGACAGGGCAGAGCAATCTGGACCTTTGAATATTGATTCACTGAGTGTTAATGAAACATGCAACAACAGGAAAATAACTCTTTCCTGACTCACTCCCCCTTTCTTTTTCTACTCCCATATTCTTTGAGACATGATGTAATTAAAGACCAATGAAAATAGAGGCAAATGATCTATGCAGGCAACTAGGATAGGAATGAAAAAAAGAGAGGGAGAAAAGTTTTAACTCTGCATTTATCTGTTATTCAGTATGTGCCCTCTCCTGTGAAAGAAGGGCCATCCTTCCTATTCTCAAGAGGTTTTCAGTCTTTTGGAGAGAGGAAGACACCATGCCTCCAATCCAACAAAAGAACAGAAGAATAGTCTGAAGCAGAGCACAGTATAATACGGTACGAACCAGTACAGTTTAGAAGCACCAGTTGACTGATGAGATTATATAAACATCTGCTGGGTTCGATCCCACCCTACTTCTCACCACCTTCCTCCAAACCAAACTCAGACCCATCTTTCAGCCTTCTTTATCTTTGTATGTGGTATTCCTCAGAGCTTTCGAAGCACTCTACCCTTTTCTGTATTAGGCAGTTTCCTAAGCATCCTTCAGTAGCTATCCCTGATGAAGCCATCCTTGCTTTCTAAGACCGAATCTTTGTGGCTCTACCATTTTGGGAAACATCGAGGCTAAAAAAGGGCAGTTACTTCTGTTGGTTTTGTTCAGCAATATGAGGGTCTAGAATAGGACAGTGCAGGTCGTTAATAAATATTTAGTGGGTAAATGGTACTCTCATTGCATTTTTAAATAATCACGCTAATTGTCCCATTGCATTGGTCTATTTCTGTAGGGAGACTGTGAGCTCATGGTCAACTTCCCAGTGTGGGTTGTGTGTGGTACACACAAAGCATTCCAGGAGTTCAAAACATGCCTGTGGAGTGAGTATGAGCTTGAATCACTGCAGATGGCTACACGGAAAGATGAAGCTCAAGACCAGCTTCAATAAGATGAGTTTAAATGAAACTGGAAGAAAAGGAGAATGGGACAAGTTTGTCAAGGTAATCTTTTGCCATGCCTCCCAATTAATAATTGAAGATCTTCCCCCTGAGAATTCATACAGACTTAGTATTGTGTCAGCTACTAACAGCCCATGAGAGGCTACTTAAAATTCCAGAAACTTGGTGAGTTAGTTAAAGTTGTTAAATAGAGTTTAAATAATGATTTAAAATTTATATAAAATTTTACTTATATTCAAAAGATAATACCTAAAACACAGAAATCCCCCATTATTTTGCTCCACTTGTTATTACTATATGCAATAAATACTACATATAAAATGTCATGATATAATCATTATATGCTCTTGAAGTCATTTATGTCTGTGTACCTGTGTATACAGAAATACATGTTGTGTTCCCTAAGTCCTCATTCAGTGAGGTCATGTTGGCAGCATGAAATGGTATATCATGGGAATATTTACAGCAATCACCAATCAGTACTAATGAGGGCTTATTTACTTCTTTGTTCCCGAGAAAAGTGAAAGTAAAAGTCACCCAGTTGGGTCCAGTTCTTTGCGACCCCATGGACTACACAGTTCATGAAATTCTCCAGGCCAGAATACTGGAGTGGGTAGTCTTTCCCTTGTTTAGGGGATCTTCCCAACCCAGGGATCAAACTCAAGTCTTGCACATCACAGGTGGATTCTTTACCAGCTGAGCCACAAGGGAAGCCCAAGAATACTGGAGTGGGTGGCCTATCCCTTCTCCAGAGGATCTTCCTGACCCAGGAATCGAGCCAGGGTCTCCTGCAATGCAGGCAAATTCTTTACCAACTGAGCTATCAGGGAAGCCCAGAGAGCCAGTAGTTAAATATTTTCCAGCACAGTATTGAATATCTGATTTCAAAGTATTATTTACCCATAGAAGGATTTGGACTGTGATGGGCCTGCCTGCACTACTAGAAAATCCCCTGATAGCTTTATGAAGTAAATCTATTGAATGTCCTGTTAATCCCAGAAATACTTGTAATTTTTGAAGGAAGGGTGATCTCCTAAGCAGCTTTATGAGGGAGAGAAATGTCATATGCTCCTTGTTCGGTGTAACCATCTTTAGCAGTAATGTTCAGCTCTGCTGCCTGTTAGTGATGCAGTAATTAAAGAAGGTGTATCAGCCATGCTGCCTTGCCCCAAAGAGAAAAAGCACTGCATTAATATTTAATAACATTAATGGAAACATCACTAGCTGCCTCCAAGCTGTGGGCTTCTTCATTACCTTCTGCTAAATGTATACTATTGAATAAAATCTCTCATCCTGTCCAAGTCTCCTCCCAGCTTTGAAGTTTTTTATGATTTCAGCAAATAAGCAGTGCCAGCTGCTGCTCCAGCTTCCTGGGGAAAGGTGTTTTTCTCTTGAATTGTGACATTTGGAGAGAATGTACCAGAAAGTTCGATTTGCCTCAGGGAAGGAAGCTGCCACAGCTTCTGCAAACACACAGGTAGTTTTCTCTAAGAGGTAAGTCACCTCTGTGTCTTCTTTGACTGTAAATGGGTTGAGAACTTCTAAAAGTTTAGGGGAAAATTGTCCATTTCCAGGGGCATGTGTGTCCTCAAAATCCCACCCAGAGAGAAGCCTCAAACAATCCAGAGAGGGGATAGATAAGGAAAGGCTCAGAAACCAAAAAGTGTCTGCACGTCAGAAAAGGAAGGGACACTAGTATTACTTGGAATAAATCCCCTTAGTTCACAGAATGGAAGGATAAGAAGAAGAGAAAAAATGACTTGTTAAAGATTGTACACAGCTGTTGGGATGGCAACCAGAGGTGATAACTGAGACTCCTGACCCCTGGCTTGGCATTAGTAAAAGCCCATGAAATACCCATTTAATCATCAGTTCAGTTCAGTCACTCAGTCATGTCCGATTCTTTGTGACCCCATGGACTGCAGCACGCCAGGCTTCCTGTCCATCATCAACTCCCGGAGCTTGCTCAAACTCATGTCCGTTGACTCGGTGATGCCATCCAACCATTTCATCCTCTGTCGTCCCCTTCTCCTCCTTCCCTCAATCTTTCCCAGCATCAGGGTCTTTTCCAATGAGTCAGTTCTTCACATTAGGTGGCCAAAGTATTGGAGCTTCAGTCTTTCCAATGAATATTCAGGACTGATTTCCTTTAGGATTGACTAGTTGGATCTCCTTACTGTCCAAGAGACTCTCAAGAATCTTCTCGAATACCACAGTTCAAAAGCATAAATTCTTTGACACTCAGCTTTCTTTATGGTCCAACTGTCACATCCATACATGACTACTGGAAAAACCATAGCTTTGACTATACAGACCTTTGTCAGTAATGTCTCTGCTTTTTAATATGCTGTCTAGGTTGGTCATAGCTTTTCTTCCAAGGAACAAGTGTCTTTTAATTTCATGGCTGCAGTTACTATCTGCAGTGATTTTGGAGCCCAAGAAAATAAAGTCTGTCACTATTACCATTGTTTCCCCACCTATTTGCCATCAAGTAATGGGACTGGATGCCATAATCTTAGTTTTTTGAATGTTGAGTTTTAAGCCAGCTTTGAGGCCCAATGTCATTCTGAGCCCCTTGGAGCTGGCCTATAAGTCATGGTCTCTGCTGGCCCAGGGTATGGAGTATCCTACTCTCAGACCATGTACAGTCCCATCACAGCCTCCCTGATCTCCAGTTCCTCCAGTCTCCCATTTGGGATTTAAGGCTCTAGGATGAGTGTTTCACAGATATCTCTGTCTCATTTTAGGAGACCATAGAGTGTGGTCGATTTGGGATTAGACAGAGGTTTTTAGCAGACATAGCACGAACACTTAGCAAAGAGAAGCAATCACAACAAAAACAATGGACTAATAATTAACAAATCATTTTGTAAGGCAAAAGCCTAAATTCAGCCATAGAAATAGAAAGGTAATTATATCCAAACCATTTCAGAAATGCTTTGAAAAACCAATCATGGCTCAAGTATTTCTCCTAATCTAACACCAAGCTACCTATCTGCCCTTACCCCTCTATGCATCAACAGCTGTCATATAACTGCTTTTTTAGATATGCTGCTCATTTTCCTCATACTTACTTAGCAGCAAGTCTACATAGCTCCATCACCACCTCCTTCAGGAAGTCTTCCATCATTACTCCAGTCCTTGGTTGTCTCTTTGTTCTGAATATTCCCAATACTTTCAGGTAGGAGCAATGTTGTCCTAAATAACTTTGTGATAAAAGAAATGCTTTACATCTGTGCTATCCAATATGGTAACCACTAGCCACATGTGACCATTAAGCACCTACTACGTGGCCAACTGAAGAAATGAATGTTTCACTATATTTAATTTTAGTGCAAATAACCACATGTAGCTAGTGGATACTATACTATACAGCATAGGTCTGGATCATGAAATTCAATACCCAGTTATACTCTTTATTATTTGCTGTCATGTTTTCTTTGCATCCAATAACTCTGGTTTATACATCTTCGATTTTTCTCCAATGTGTTGTCTATAGAAAAAATACAATTGATTAGACTCTATATGCAGAATAATAAGGTTGAGTAGATTTCAGACATGCCTGAATTTATGTACTATGGCACATCTGAGTCTCTTCCCCTCACCCATCTACATTACCACTTGATAAACACACTCTGTGGATCTGGAGCCATATTGGACATGGAAGGTAAATGCTAAGACATACTGAGACTTAGGACTCTGGAATCAGACTATTATAATTCTGAGTAAATACATTAACATTTTTGTATCTCCATCTCTTCACCTATAGAATGCCTAAAATAACAGACTCTCCTTCTGGTTGAGAGATTAAGTGAAATTATCCATCTAAAAATCTTGGCGCGTAGTAGGTGCTCAGCAAAACTACTGCTGTGTGAGAGGTTGGATGAGTGAGTAATAAAAGAGAGTCGCTAGGCATAATTTCTGGTCCACACTGGCTTCTCACTGAAGAAATGCACTTGGACCTCCTGGGGGTCAACTCCTTCCTAGGAGACTCCCTAAGACTTGAGAGGAGACCTCATACTCTCCCTTTTCTGACTTCCCACTAGTCTGCTTACTTCTCAGGGAGGATGTGCCCCTGGCCCCTCACCAGTGCCATGATGGAGGATGCTTCAGAGTGGTTCTCCACAGGAAACCCGAGGCTGGGGGATTTATGAGGCCGTTAAGTAGAAACATCCATATTTATGTAAAGTGCGTACTTATTACTGACACTCACTCTGGATAGAAGAGTGAGAGTAGCAAAAGTCAATGAAAAGTGAAAGCATCAGTTGCTCAGTCATGTCTGATTCTTTCCAATCCCAGAGACTATAGCCTTCCAGGTTCCCCTGTCCATGGAATTTCCCAGGCAAGAATACTGGAGTGGGTAGTTATTTCCTTCTCCAGGGGATCTTCCTACCCAGGGATCAAACCCAGGTAATGATTCCCTACAAATAACTGCATCTGAGAATCTATAAAGCCTTTCTTCTTCAAGTAAAGAAGGGATACAAGTGGAAAATACCTTTGCTTTGTGAATCCAGGCTGCACACCCTAACTTTTCCACCAGAATCAAGGCATTTAATCCATCCTCCCAAGTTTCCACTCTCTGCTGTCTCTGAGACTTAAAAGTTGCCTGGATCAGTCCAATGAACATTACCTGATCTGATTTATGGAAACAATTAGGAAGAATGTGCATGATAACAGCTTATACTAACCAAGTTGGGCTTTTCATATTTCTTGGCTAACAATTCCGGGTAGGAAGAAGCCTTGAGAAGGAAGCAGGACTATGAAACTATTGCCATACATGGATTTTTCCAGCACAATCATTAATGACAGACAAACTACTTTTGATGGAAAAACTATATTTATGACTAATGCAACAACTAAAGTTGACTTAAAAAGAAAAAATAAATACTCAGCCCCTTGTCCAAGACATCATCATAACAGCAAAAAAATCCTAGAAATTCCAGAAATCAAACTCTCTTTGCCATATTCAAAAGTAGTGCCTAAATACTTTATTAGGTCACATGATATTTTTTTTTTGCTTTTTCTTTCAGATTATGACAACTAAACCAGCCTCAAGTCTTGTGTGTTTGTTTGTCCTACCTCAGACTCAAGTTCTTCTATTTTCTTTTTAATATGAGGCATGATCCCATTGTTCACTGCAGCACTATTTACAATAGCTAGAACATGGAAGCAACCTAGATGTCCATCTACAGATGAATGGATAAAGAAGTTGTGATACATATATACAATGGAATATTACTCAGCCTTAAAAAGAAATACATTTGATTCAATTCTGATGAGGTGGACGAACCTAGAACCTATTTTACAGAGTGAAGTGAGTCAGAAAGATAAAGATAAATATCATATTCTAACACATATATATGAAATCTAGAAGAATGGTACTGAAGAACTTATTTACAGGGCAGCCATGGAGAAACAGATATAGAGAATAGACTTATGGAAATGGGGAAAGGGGAGAAGAGGGTGAGAAGTACGGAAAGAGTAACATGGAAATATTACCATATGTAAAATAGATAACCAATGGGAATTTGCTGTATGGCTCAGGAAACTCAAACAGGGGCTCTCTATCAACCTAGAGGGGTGGCATGTGGAGGGAGATGGGAGGGAGGTTCAAAAGGGAAAGGATATATATATACCTATGGTTGATTCATGTTGAGGTTTGACAGAAAACAACAATGTAAAGCAATTACTCTTCAATAATTTTTTTAAAAAAATGAGGCATGATAGTCTATAGAAAGGCAAATGTACCATATCTTATACATCTCCTCTTAGTATTATTCTATAAAGTCTTCTTGAATGCCATATACTTATTACAATTATAACTATTGTTGTTGAGTTGCTAAGTCAAGTCTGACTCTTTTGCAACTCCAAAGACTTTATAATTCTAGTACCAATGTCCTAAACTATTTGATTTGGCGTTGGTTTAGAGGTAATGGCACATTCTATATTAAACCTCATCACCAGCAGTTAATCTAGATCATTTGAAGATAGTTTTAATTTTAGAATAACCAAATTTTGGGACTCTATTTCTTTTGAAAAATAAAGTAAATCTAAAATAACAAAGAACTGTTTGATTTCTTGAAAAATGGCATAACATAGAGAAGAGAATATGGAATTTATCTGGATTTGCTTTTGCTCCTCATCTCTTTGTCTCCCAGATTATGTGATCTCAGTCAAGTAACCTATATTCCAGATGCTAATTTTCTTCTCATTAAAATATCATAGGAATGATACTGACATTATAGGGTGTTAGGTCCAGGTGGTACTTGCATTGGCAAGCTGAGAACCATAGAGCAAGGGCTCCCTTCCTCCACTTCTTCACTTATAGATGCATTTTGACAGCAGTTTCCAAAGAAGCATTCAGAAATAGTTTAAGGAAAGCCATCAACATTGAAATAAATGGATAACACCCAAAGGTACAACTGTGAACATAGTGCTTATATGGATATATAAGATCTAGTTTACTTGCTAAAAATACCATGTGGAACACTTAACCCTGGGGTATAAGATTAACAATAACTACAACAGCAAAAGCTATGTACACCATTAGGATAAATTCCTTATTCACATTAACGATGAATATGAATTCATTTATTCCTCCCTAGGACCCAATGAGATACATGTTATACATTTGCAGTCTACAGCTCAGGATGTGAAGTCATAGAGATTAAAAAATTTCCTAAGGTCAGAAATTGAATATCAGGGCTGGGATTTTTTTTTTCCAGCTTGCTGAAGGAAAAATATTTATATTACAATTATTCTCTCAACTTTGAGGTTTCCCCAAAATGGGTGAGGGACTAACAACTCAGAGGGACACAGGAGAAAATGTGGTATGACATACAGAAAGACAGTGTTCCTCTGTGGAGTCAGTCTGCAGAAGGACACAAGGAAGCCTAATGCTGACATTCTGAATACTCAGATTGACATCAGTGTGTCATGCACCATAAATCTGAGTGGGCCACTCTATATACTGCTATGACTATTCTTCTGGATTGTGGTTAATAATTAAAATTATTCTTCCCAAGCATGAAAATAGCCTTTGTTTCCAAAGGATCAAAAAAACCGCAGATAGGATCCTGCCATTCTAATTAAATTCAACTTAGCACAATCCATTTGGGTGATTCTTTCTGAAATCAAGCTTTTCAAGGCAGGGATGAAGAGCAGGTAGGGAGTAGTCATGATCGTCTATTGGGCTTGCTATTACCAGTATAGTCCTAGTGGAAAGCAGGAAAATGAAAGATGGATTCCCAAACAAAATCAAGAAACAAGCTGAAATGAGAATGAAGGGCATGAGGCTGTTGGGCAGGGATGGCTGTTGTGTGCCTATTTGGACTTAACTTAGTTATTAGACATTATTTAGTAGTAAGGAATCTGCCCACAATGCAGGAGATGCAGGTCCGATCCTTGGGTTGGGAAGATCCCCTGGAGAAGGGAATGGCAACCCACTCCAGTATTCTTGCCTGGGAAATCCCATGGGCAGAGGAGTCTTGTGGGCCACAGTCAATGGGATCACAGAGAGTCAGACACGACTTAGTGACCAAACAACAATAACAAAACTGTTATGCAACTCTGTCATAGTCCTGCCCCTTCCATATAAGGCTGTTACCTGAGCCCTTAACTTTTTCTTTTAACCTATAATTAATATAATGAAAATATATAAATCAAACTTCAGCTTTTGAATATGACACAGAGGAAGAATTCATCCAATTGGGATTAGCATGGGATCACACTGTGATTACTAATGAGATCACTTATTCCCACCTTTGGGAAGGTTTTTGCCTCTCTTAAAAGAAACATTTGGAAACATTGTACAACTGTTTTGTCCTTACACTGGGGACAATAAAGAAAGTCAAAAATTCCTGCACTCACAGCACTTACATTCTACAGGGGAGAGACAGGCAAATTATAAAGCAATCAAAAAACACAATCTCTCTGTTTGTGATTAATACTAAGATGACAATTGAACAGGGTGATGTGCCTGAGAGTGCCAGGGTAGGGGTGAGGTTAGATGGTCTCAGAAGGCATTTCTGAGGAGCTTCGATTTTTGCTGAGGTATGAGTGCTCCAACAGTGCCAGTCATACTGAGATTTGGAAGAAATATTTGTACTTGCTGTTTCCTTTGCTTGGAATGAGTCTGGGTTAATCAAGGTGCAGGAGATAGTGGTATGGCTGCAAAACGGTGAATGAAGAGAGAATAGTAAGAAGTTAAGGAACAGTGCTAGTGGGTCAATAATCTACAGTGGAGCAAAGAAAGAAGGTTATATTATATTTTAAGGGAGAGGGGAAGCCACTGGGGTATTTAAAGCAGAGAAATGATAAGATGTGAGTTGGGTTTTTAAAACATAATTTTTCATGGCAGATTCATGTAAATGTATGGCAAAACCAACATGATAATGTAAAGGAAAAAATAAATTAATTTAAAAAGTAAAATAATAAAATAAAATATAATTTTATTTGTTTTAAGGATGGATGGTGCAGGAGAAGACTCTTGAGAGTCCATTGGACAGCAAGGAGATCAAACTAGTCAATCCTAAAGGAAATCAACCCTGAATATTCATGGGAAGGATGGATGCTGAAGCTGAAGTTCCAATCCTTTGGCCACCTGATGTGAAGAGTTGACTAATTGGAAAATACTCTGATGCTTGGAAAGATTGAGGGCAGGAAAACTGGGTAACAGGATGAGATGGTTGGATGGCATCACTGATTCAACGGACATGAGTTTGAACAAACTCCAGGAGACAGTGAAAGACAGGGAAGCCTGCTGTGCTGCAGTCCATGGATTCACAAAGAGTTGGATATGACTTAGTGACCGAACAACAAAGATGGATTTCAAAGTGACCAGTATGGACATAGAGAATGATTTAGTAAATTGTTGGGGTGATCCAGATTGCCATGGACATGGGTAGCAGTGCTTTGTGTTGGAATGGGCTTTGGAAATACAGACTTGCAAGGACTTCTGGATGGCTTGCACCTGAGGGTAAAGGGAAAAATTGAGCTCTCTTGAGATTTGAATGGATGTTTATGTGTTTTACTGAATTTTGAAAACCTGGTCTGGGTTGGGGGTTGGGGGAGGGCTCAAGAGAAGTTGAAAAACTGCTTCTAATAGTGGGAACTTAGGAAGAACTCTGCTTGGCAACACAAAGTTTGAAATCCCTGTTACCAATTCAAGGGACGATGGATGCTGAGTAAATAGTTGGACACCAAATGTCTTCATCTAAGAGGAGAGACAGGCTGGAGCTGGAGGTAAATATTTGGAAATTTGTGAGTCATTAGCTAAGAGGTAAGATCCAAAGTCATTCTCTCTGGTTATCATTAGAGGGAGGGAAAAAGAAATGGTGATAAGAGAGTTCATTGGAAAGAGCGCAGTTCGAGCTCACGTGTGAGGAGGTGACTGCCCGTGGTGGCAGCTCTCTAAGCTCTCCATGCCCAGCCCCTCCTCTTGGGGACTTTCCAGGACAGCTGCCAACTGAAGATGAGAAGTCCCCTTGGACACACTGCTCTGGTAGGACAATGATCTTCCCTGTGAGAAGCCTCCCCTCCTCCTTCTGGGGCTGTAGACATCCCATCTGGCCTGGCTGAGGCAGCCAGGCTGGCAGGCCAGCTGAGTCATGCCTACCTCCTCAACTTCATCTTCACTCTCAGCCCCCACACCAGTCAGTGTCCAGCTGGCACTGGTGATGACACATAAAGAGACTCACCATTCAAAGTCCCAGTCAGCACAGACACAGGGTTCTGAGACCACTGTCCCGGAGGAGTCTCGGCCCAGGGCACACTGAGCTCCTGGCTTGCGTTTCTTGAATATTTTCCTTTCTCCCATGACGCAAGGCTCCCCCTTAGGAAGAAAGTACACAGTGAGAGAGGCAGAAAAACACAAAGACAGTGAAATAAGCCTGCACTAGCCTTTGCATTCTCTTTTGGTCACTTCATTTAGAAATCTCCCTCCCAGGAACCATTCAGGAGTATCCAAGATGAAAAGACTGATCTTTCACTACCAGGCAAGAGGGACACTGTGAGAGACAGGCCTATTACTGTCCCTCCACCCAACCTGGCCAGTGATGTCTGCTTCTCCATGTCTATAGAGAATGCAAACACTCCAGTCATCCCCACAGACCAGTTGGTAATTGCCTGAATTGCCATAAATTCCAGTGGAAAGCAACCCACTGTTGGCATATTTTTCACATCATCTTCAGAGAGAAACTGAAGTAGACTCAATATGTTCCCTCTCTATCACAAACAACCGTGCCCAGGTCCTTATTCCTAGTCAAGAACAAAAAGAGAAGAAATTGATACAAATTATAAGGACTCAGTGGTTCTGAGGACAAAAGAATTTTGCCTGTGTTGCATAGCACTAAATATCTGCCTTGCTAGAGTCCCTCACCCTCAGCTTTCTTTGGGGTCCTGTTCCCAGTGCTCTTGGGCCCTGACTTCAGGATGATCTGAGAAATGCTCCCACTGTTTCCATTAGAAGGTAAGATGATCAAACCATTGGTGGGTGTGCTGGTTTTCTGGGCTTCATTTTCCATGGGTAGCACTAAAACCCCAGGTCATCAATGTTGCCTCTCTTCCAGGCTGCTCGGTGATTTCAATGAGTAGATCAGGATTCCAGGGTACAAAATGGTTCCAAAATATCATATGCCCCTGCTCAATCTGGTGTATGAATTCCAATCCCACCCCCATAATTCACCATTATCCCCAGATGGCCCACTACTTCTCTCCTCCAAATAGGAAGGCCCAACGGGACCAAACAGGGCTTGCAGCGGCCCCTGTTTCTAGGACTCCCAGCCCGGCGTTGTACCTGATTGAGCAGGTGCCAGGTCTGGTAGTCCTCCTTGCTGCAGTGTCGGCTGAAGATTGATTTGTAGTCCACCTTCACCAACTGCCATTCCGAGCGGAGGCTGAAGTGGCCAAAAACTCTGTTTACAGGAGGAAGGAGAAAGACAAGCAGAGAGCCTCATAGTCAGTCACTAAAATGCAGAGGCTAGAGAGAGAGAGGACTAAATTACAGCCTGGATTTTAATGATTCTTCCAAAGCCAACTGTTGGAAGTCCATTGATGAGAAAGTCCACTGCCCATACAACGCCAGCCAACTGACACAGTATTCACTGTGGATTTAAAATCATATACATATATATATGATTGCTTTTAAATATAAATATATTTACAAAATTAATATATGTGCTTTATAGGAAGAATATGAAGTATAAATAAGTATAGAGAAGGAAAACTTTTCGAGTTGTCTACAATCTTCTACACAGGTAAAAACTATTACTGGTAATTTGACATATAGCCAGCCTTCTTAGTTTTCTCATCTGTAAAGTAAACTTTATGTGTGTGTTTTTTTTGGGAGGGGGGTTGGATTAGCTCATCTAAAGTATGATCCTGCCAACTCCAAAATTCTGACTGAATCTAAGCATGTTTTAGTTGAAATTCTCATCACTTAACTCACATGAATATCACCTTCTCTCCCTCTTCCCTGAAAAATCAGTCATTTCATAAAAGGAACTCATATTTATATAAAGCAAAGAAGCACACTGTCTGCATGACTTAGATAATCAATACTGACCTTTTCAAAGTCCAGCAGTTGATAGCCCTATAAATATGAATGATCAATCGTTTCTATAAAAATAGAAAAAAAGACTGATCACCCATACACCACTAAGGTGGCATGTCTTATAATTACAATGTAAGGCATCTATCACAGTGGTGTAAAGGGGAGACCAGTCATGCCCGGAACCAAAACCCACTGAAGTCTTTAAAGGAATTAGATGGCTTCCATTTCAGTAAGACTTAATCAGAGTCCTAGCTCTGAATTCTCCTTTTCCCAAGTTCAAATATTCTTATGGTGACACCTAAAATACTAACTCCCCTCAAAAGACATTTCCTTCTGCTATCTGAAAGATTAGGACGCTTTGGGAGGGGTGGAGTGGATTAAACCTGTGAAATGCAGTAAGAATTGTTTTGTAGATTATATAACTTAAAATACACTGTAGGAAATGACTTTTAATGTTTAAAAGCTATGACAAACCTAGACCTTATATTAAAAAGCAGAGATATTACTTTGCCAACAAAGGTCCATATAGTCCAAGCTATGGTTTTTCCAATAGTCATGTATGGATGTGAGGATTGGACCATAGAGAAGGCTGAGTGCCAAAGAACTGATGCTTTCAAACTGTGGTCTGGAGAAGACTCTTTATAGAGAGCTCTTTGGACAGCAAGGAGGTCAAACCAGTAGATGCTAAAGGAAATCAACATCGAATATTCAGCTTCAGCTTCAGCTTGATGCTGAAGCTGAAGCTCCAATACTTTGACCACCTGATGCAAAATGCCTACTCACTGGAAAAGACCCTGATGCTAGGAAAGACTGAGGGCAAAAGGAGAAGGGGGATGACAGAGGAGGAGATGACTGGATGGCATCATCAACTCAATGGACATAAGCTTAAGCCAACTGCGGGAAACTGTGAAGGAACAGGAAGCCTGGTGTGCTGTAGTCCATGGAGTCACATAGAGTCAGACACCACTGGGTGAGGCTGAACAACAACAGTAATCATTTGCACATCAAATAAAGCTTTTTAGATCTTTGTCTGAAAAAAAAAATTAAACAGACTTTGAGGGAAAGACTGGTTTTCTCCTTTAGTAAAGCTGTATGGTCTTTGCATGAACGGTACCTCGCTCCTGACTAGTAGGAGCTGAGGGGTTAGAATATCCAGATTGTGTGGCCAGTACTATGTGGGGTACCTGCTCTACCATTCCTTCTGTTCTATCACGTTCTTGCTACATTTAGTAGAAAATATAATATATCCATGCCAAGTCTATATTAAGGTATTTCTACCATTTACTAATAGATCTGATTCAGTTCACGGAAAGGTCATGAGTCAATCAAATTTCAATCTTTAACAAAACACTTATCTTTTATAAAAAGTTTCTATTTGTTTTAAGAGAGGAGAATAAGGGTAAGAGCTCATCAAAAAACAAACAGTGGGAGAAACTTTGATGAATACCTTCTTCCCTCTTTATCCAATCTATCTAAATCTTCCCACATTCAAATGCCACCTCCTCTAGAAAGTCTTCCCTAATTGGAGTACCCTGATTAACAGGATATTAGTGATGCTCAACAAAAAATAAATACTTCTACTTACTCCAAATAGTTTACAGTTATTGTATGGATCACAAAATACATTATGTCAGATGAACCCCATTTCTTTCTATGGTAAGATAACTAGGAAGACAGAAGAAGGAAATATGAGGCACATGATTTTCCTGGATATCAATGAGGCATCTACAGAGTCTGCTGTTGAAGTCTTGAAAAAGAGATGAAAAATATAAGCCAGGTGCTAGCAAAATTATGTGGCTGAACAGTACTCAGTTAAGGCATTAAAATCAACCAGGAGGGAGGGGGTGTGTAGTCAGCTGCTATCTGCAGCTGTCTGCTCTTTCTTGTTCATCATTTTTATTAATGACTTTATGACATGGAAATAATGGTCATCATTGGAAATTGCATTTTCTGATGACACAAAACTGGAAGAAATTGTCAATAGGCTTTATGGCAGAATAAGGAACCAAAAAGGTCTCGACAGACTGAAGAAACAGGATGAATTTAATAACATGTGACGTAACAGGGAAAAAACTGTCAGGTCCTTCCCTGGCAACTACAGAAGTATTGGATAAAAGAAATGCGACTTGTTGCAGCTCGGGATAAATAATGATGACAATGACAATGAGGATGGTAGCTTAAGAATTTTCATATACAATGTGATTAACATAAGTAAACACTTCAGAGACCAAAAATACTCAAAGTAATCTTAGAATGCATTAATGAATGATGAATTCTATATATTGTCTAGAACAAAGAGGCAATGTCCTGGTCTGTTTTACATTAACTATATCACAAAGGAAAACTGTACTTAGTGCTGGGAGTCAGCTTTAATGCAGAGAATAGACTGAGTATCTCCAGAATACTTGGGGGCTTTGGTGGTAGTGGTGGTGGAGTTTTTATCTCTTGAAATTTTAAATAAAAATATTCATTTATTAGGATGTGTTTGTTTATCTATGGAGAAGTTACATATCTTTTATCAGATTTTCAAAAGGGTTCACAGTTCCCAAAGTTTAAGGACCGTTGAAAAACAGAGGGATTAAGATGATGTACTAAATTAAATAGTGGATCCCCAAAGAGATATGACCACATTCTATTCCCTGTAACCTGTGAATGTGACAGGTTAACTGCAAAAAAGTCTTTGCAGATGTGGGTTAAGAATCTCAAGATAAAATCATCCTAGCCCTAAGTCCAATAACAAGTATCCTTATAAGAGATACAAAGAAGAGACATGCAGAGAAGTGAAGCCTATGTGAAGACAGAGGTGAAGACTGGAGTTACACAGACATAAGCTAAGAAACACCTGGAGCCACCAAAATATGGAACAAGCCGAGAATGAATTCTCTCTCTTTTTTTTTTTTTCAGTTTCATCTAAATTAAGGTTTATTCTTAAATGCATGTAACTCCACTACTTTGATATAATATTTTTGGAGTATATATTTTATATCTGAAACTTTACCATTTACATCATATTTACTCTTCACAACAATTCCATGTGTCAAATATCATCAAAAATAAGGACACTGAATTCTTTTAGTGCACCAGAGGGAGCGTGGCCCTGCTACCACTCTGACCTTGGACTCTGGTCTCCAGGAGTGAAAGTGAAAGTGTCGCTCAGTCCTGTCTGACTCTTTGTGACCCCACTGACTGTAGCCCACCAGGCTCCTCCATCCATGGAATTTTCTAGGCAAGAGTACTGGAGTGGGTTGCCATTTCCTTCTCCAGGGGATCTTCCCAATCTGGGGATCAAACCCAGGTCTCCCCAACTGCGGGCAGATGCTTTACTGTCTGAGCCACCCGGGGTCTCCAGGAGTACAAGAGAATACATTTGTTTTTTTTCAGCCACCCAATTTGTAGTCATTTGTTACAGGAGGCACAAGAAATAACACAAAAGGTGCTATGATTTCAGGTAGATTTTTAGCTACCAATCCAAGGAGTGTTGTAAACACTATGGCTGGTTAACCTGGAGCTGACTTAGGGTCAGGGGAGTGAAGACCAGTAAATAGGTGCCTAGGGAGATGTCATCATCATTAAAAAATGACAGAAAATAAAAGTTCAGAAGTTTACAAAATAGGAGATTGTTCTAATAGACAAAGTTGCCCACACAGGAAAGGAATAGCTCAAGAGTTAGTAACCAGAGCATCTCACCCTCAGACTTCATCATTTCCCAGGGCTGATGCTGAAGGGATGCAGGCAACATCCAAGGACACAGCTGAGCTGACACTGAGCCTCTAAGCAGGTCCATGGTGTTGGTCTTCCCAACTCTTTGGGATAGCTGTTTCTGACCCCAGGGTGCTCATTTCAGAACTGAACAGAATAGGTGCCCAGTCGGGACTTGGGGACTAATTCAGATTCTTCTCTTCTGCAATCTTGGCAGGTCACTTCCTTTCATCTACATTTCTTTGGTTTCTATGACAGATTTCCTTGTACCATGTTTCCTAGGTCTGTCCCCAGACTCTAAACTGACTCACTAATATTTCCATTTGAGAGTTGGCTAGTCTGCTTCTCCCATGGGGTCGCTTTCATGTGCCAGATGCAAAATTTTAAACAGTTACTGCTAGCATTACCAGTTTTGTTCATTTTCTCACTGAACCCCAACTAAGATTAGTAGGGTAAAATCTCTTGGCAACTTTCACACACTGATATATTTCCCATCTCTGTCCATTATCAGTTCATGGTGGACTCCTTCCTGTGGGGCATGAGTGACTCTGATACAGGATCTCTCTTCTGCAGAGATGTGGCTCCCCTAATTCCATTCAATACTGAATTCACTCACTAATCTTCTGATTAGAGTCGTGGAAGATGAAATGACAGAAACACAGCAAACTAAGTAGGAGACAAAATAAGAACTTACTTAATTTCAAGCATTTCTCAACCCTTTTCACATCTAACCTTAGAACACATGTTAATATTCACAATGGGATCTGTAGAAGTGAGAACCCAGTAAAGAAGTCAAAAGAATTAGAAAACAAGCCCCTCACTTTGGGATGATAAACACTAATTAGATCTACTTGGTCCTGGATTGGAGAAAGAGAAAGCCTAGACTGCTTCTAAATAATAGTACAAAGAACAAAATTTCTCAGATAAAAACTCTTCATCTCCTTAAGGAGATGTTCCCCTAAGCTTATGACCAATAAACTAGGAATAGCATACTCATCCCACTTGTGATAACTTTTTGGGAAACAAAAAGATTAATTTAATTGTATTTAATATTCTTGTATAAATATTTTTGGTCAAATTAGTATCAACCAGTTAGAAAGCTCTGTAAAGCTGGGAAGGTTCTTGTACTTCTTTGGACCACATAAAGCCTTCCAACTGTAGTTGCTTGACAAAGAGTGGCTGACTCCTGAGTACTAGTGGAACAAGGCAATTCTAGAGCGTGGCTTCATTTTCAAGGCTTTGATCAAAAAAAGCCAATTCCTAGCATAGCCAAACCATGGTCATCCACAACCATACTTTCTTGCCATTATCAAGATAAACTATTCTGACCTCTTTTTTCCAGAAATGTATTCCTAGTCCCTCTTCTTAGCTCAAAGCATATTTTCATCAACATAATCAAAACCCTGAGATAATGTATGGAAATATCTTGAAAACCCCAGTTGATAATGTGTTCATTCCTATCTCCATCATTCTCATTGTTGGGACCCCCACAGACTCATACCCAAGGCCCTGCTCATCAAGAGATTTCAATAAGGTTGGCTCAAAATTCCCTTTCCAAGGTAAATACTAACCTCAAATGCAGGGGCTTTCTTTGTCTTGTGTGTGTGTGTGTGTGTGTGTGTGTGTGTGTGTGTGTGTGTGTGTGTGTGTGACATCATCTATATGGTCTTGGAGAAAGTAGATAACTCATACAAAAATACAGATGACTGTGGAGAGGGTAGGCTACACTTTAGTTCCTCTGAAGAAGTTGCTCCCAACCACAGAACAAAAGAAATGAATTCTTGGAGCCATTTCTCACAATATGGATTTTCAGGACAAATCAATTAAAATTTATTCCTTCTGTTTTTCTTTTCACCTTGTCACCTGTATTTTGTTTTCATGAGAGGTTTTGGCTCCACTCAAGACTCACCTTCTTCTTGGGCTTTACAAACCTGAGGGCATCTCTGCTCTTTCTAACCTCCTTTGTTGCTATGTCTGTGCTGCTGTGACTCTGGCCACAGAGCGTCCTCCTAAGCTCTTTTGTGGTTGTTTAACCTTTAACATACAGGTAGTCTGGGCATGGCAATACCAGGTAAAGGAATAGAAGATCTGTCTCTTCCTAGTTCTTGCCTGGAGAATCCCAGGGATGGAGGAGCCTGGTGGGCTGCCGTCTATGGGGTCGCACAGAGTCGGACATGACCGAAGTGACTTTTTGGCAGCAGTCCTTGTCTACTGCTAAACTAGCTAGGTGATTTTGAGCAAATCACTTCATCTCTCAAGCTTTCAGCTTCCTTACACAATATTTTTATTCAGTGACACATACACTGAAAGGATGGGATGCAAAAATTGTCTAGATGAAACACGGCTCATTAAAAACAATTTCCAAGAGTTTATTTTCTTTTAATCCTTATGTCTACTTTCAGGTGAACAAACTATCTCCTGGTGACCCCATACACAAAGGATTTAACAATTAGAGTCATTAATCTTTGTTTCCAGTGTCACTTCTTTCTTATAACAGGCGCTCAATAAACAGTTCTGGGTTGATTAATGGGTAGAATTAATCTATCAAAATTGTCTACTTCTTCCAAAACTGGGGCGATAGCTTTATCTGGCCTTATTTCTGGGCCAAAGGACATGGTTGAGTTGTATGTCCTTTGGAGTTTAAACAAAAACAGTCTCGGGAAAAGTAGCAGCAGCATCTCTATCTCTTGTTATCACGGACTGAGCTAGGACTTCCACAAACATCTGTGATTTGCTGGGACCCTAAATAACACACCTTCTCTAATCCACTATCCAGACCGGAGAAGGCCTTGTGGGGAAGGAAGTGATTAATTTGAGGGAGGGAGGTAGTTTATAAAAGTAAAAGACTTCATTAGAATTCCATCCACACAGAGGGTTAGCTACTCATTAATTAAATGATTTCAAAGGGGATCTTGGTATATAATTGCTATAATTTAGGTGGAAACAATGCCACACTAAGTGTAATTAGAGGAGCAGGCTCTGTAAAGATGTTTTCCTCTTTACTGGAGAGCAACTCTGGGTCACCTGATTCTCCCCTGCATAGTAACTGGGTGCTTTTTTCAACCTCCAAACACACCAACTTTATACACAGTTGTGAAAACTGAAAGAAATTTCAAGGAGAGACTGGTTGACCACAATTCTTCCAAGAGGAAAAAGATAAGAATTCATTACTAGGAAACCACTGGAAAGAACAGATCCTGGGGAGTGAGATTAGCAGGTATGTCACTGCAGACTGACTTTTGAGGAAACATTTGATTGAACGCAACCAGAATAACATGCTGCCGTCAACCTGCCCCAAGACTCCCTTCCTTTGTCTTCCTCGGTGACCCCAGCACTAGCACCTTGAATTCTTGGAACCACCAGCTCTCTCATCTCTATCTGCCTCAAGAAAGGGAACAAGGCCAAAACTGACTCTGTCAGTTTCTTTCTAATTTTCTTCTTTTTGTTAATATTAGGCTAGAATCCTCCGCATCAGCAGAGACTTAGCCCTCAGCCTGTCCTCACTCTTAAACTCTACCCTGGCACTCAGTCCTTTTCTTACACTCCTACAAAATCTCTCACACCCACCAACTTCTGTACTCCACTCCTATGCCTTGATAACTAGTGACGGCCACCACTGACGCCTACCATTGAGGACATGCTTACCAGATTCCAGGGACTCTGCTGAGTGTTCCTTGGCCATTATCATCCTGAATCCTCCACAGAATACCTGAGAAGCTTAGGCACAGCCATTTCAGATGAGGAAAACTGTGGCCCTAGGGCCATGCTCAAGGTCAAGACTGAGTTGGGAATCAAGCTGACATTTATGTGAGGCCAAAGCTCTTACTGGCTGTGCTTCCTCCTGCTGAAGACTATATTCCAGGTTCCCAGTACCTCCTGCCTCACCAGTTTACACCTACGTCTTCATGAAACCTATCCCCCACCTGTTCCCAGACCGCTGTCTTAGAGCATTATTTCAAGCAACTTCTGCAGCTCAATTCTAGAAAAATTAACGACCCAATCAAACAGGGCCAAAGGACTAAACAGACATTTCTCCAAAGAAGACATACAAATGGCTAACAAACACATGAAAAGATGCTCAACATCACTCATTATCAGAGAAATGCAAATCAAAACCACAATGAGGTACCATTTCACACCAGTCAGAATGGCTGCTATCAAAAGTTTACAAGCAATAAATGCTGGAGAGGGTATGGAGAAAAGGGAACCCTCTTACACTGTTGGTGGGAATGCAAATTAGTATAGCCACTACAGAGAACAGTGTGGAGATTCTTTAAAAAACTGGTAATAGAACTGCCATATGACCCAGCAATCCCACTGGGTATACACACTGAGGAAACCAGAATTGAAAGAGACACGTGTACCCGAATGTTCATTGCTGCACTGTTTACAATAGCCAGGACATGGAAGCAACCTAGATGTCCATCAGCAGACAAATGGATAAGGAAGTGTGGTACATATACACAATGGAATATTACTCAGTCATTAAAAAGAATACATTTGAATCAGTTCTAATGAGGTGGACAAAACTGGAGCCTATTATACAGAGTGAAGTAAGCCAGAAGGAAAAACAACAATACAGTATACTAATGCAAATATATGGAATTTAGAAATATGGCAATGATAACCCTATATATGAGACAGCAAAAGAGACGCAGATGTATAGAGCAGTCTTTTGGACTCTATGGGAGAGGGCAAAGTCACGATGATATGGGAGAACAGCATTGAAATACGTGAATTATCATATGTGAAATGAATTGCAAGCCCAGGTTTGATGCATGATACAGGGTGCTCAGGGCTGGTGCACCAGGATGACCCAGAGGGATGGAATCAGGAGGGAGGTGGGAGGGGGGTTCTGGAAGGGGAACACATGTATACCTGGGGCGGATTCATGTCAATGTAAGGCAAAACCAACACAATATTGTAAAGAAAAAAATCTTTCTTGAATAAAAATTTTTTTAAAAATTAGATATTCGAAGAAAAAAAAAGAGCATTATTTCAATGACACTACATACCTGCTCAGAAATTGCAGGTTATAGAATAGAGACCACATTCCTAAAACTAGCATTTCATCCTATGCCATTCCATCATATCCCTTTCCCAACTTTCTTCCTTCTCCCCTCTCTGTCCTAGCCAAACTGGTCTCTTTCCCTTTCTAAAAGTGCCTACTCTACATAGGTACTTGTATTTGTGTGTACACACACATGCTGATGATAACAGCTGTGGAATGCTTATCAGAGTCTCTAGCAAACATATATACATACACACACACACACACACACACACACACACACATACTCCTGACTATACACGTTGTTTTTTCCCATGTTTTTCATTAGAAATATCTTCCTATGGTCTTTGCCTGCTCTAAAACCAACACAAGCTCTGACTTAAAGGCCATCTCCTCCTAAGAGTGTTCCTTACGTACTCAGAGTCTAAAGGATCTCTCTTCTAAACTTCTGACTTCCTGTATGAACATATGGTAATCTTCTGCAGGCAGAGGGCTTCCTTGGTTTTTCAAACACCACACTTTCCACCTTCCTCTTCTCTAAGTGTACTTCTCTCCTCACCCCTCCTCTTCATGTCTCTGCTGGTAACTTAAGCCTTCTTTTTCTCTGTCCCTTCACTTGGCATTTGTGCTTCACATGTGGGTCAAGAGGTCCCCTAATGTCCTTCTATGACACTCATCTTTTCAACTTCAACTTCTATGCAGAAAACTCCCAAGGCACCTACTTTTGTTCCTGAACTCTTACAAGATTTAGTCATGAATATGACACTAAGAACTGCAAATTTGATATAGGAGCCTTCCTATCTACCTTTGTAGTATTATGTCCTGCTACTTCATAGTGTTTCCCATGCTCAGAAAGAATTCCATTTGTTCCAGTAAAAGAAACATGACTTCCTAGAGCCTGCTCTTCTTCTGCCTGGACTGCCTTTCCCAACATCTTATCTTACATGTCCAACTCCTGCCCATTCTGCAAGTCTCAAGGCAAACAATATGCAGTGTTTCTTGGGAGGGAGATTAATGGGGAGCAAAAACATTCAAATCTAAGTATTTTGTAGTGAGCACATTGACTTATTTTTTGAAAAATAAAACTAAACAGATGAAGGGTTTAAAATTTATTTTCTTATCATTTAAAGATTTTGATCAATTTGTAATGTTGAAAGAGAATATAATCTCAATGATACCAGTTCTTTGGAATCAGTCCAGCCTTTCTGTGTGGCCCAGTATGTAATCAATTAAGAATATATTAAATGTTTTCTCTAAAAATGTATTCTCTACTTGTTGTATGGAGGGTTGTATAGAGTTCCTATAAATCTAGTTTTTTACTAGTGTCATTCACATCCAAAATTACATGAACTTTTGGACTGCTTGGTCTATGTGAAGTTTATTAAACTATTCCTCTATGATATTTTAAATCTTCCATTTCTCCTTGAGTCTTTGTAGGCTTTTGTGTTGTGTAATCATAGCACTCTACAGAGTTTGAGATTTTTCTATCTTCTTGATGGATTATTCTTTCTTTATTTTAATTTAAAGGCTAATTTTTATATTATGCTCTCTATATCTTTCTTCTTCCTCTATTCCTTTCTTATGAAGAAAAAATGATCTCTTTACTTTGGATTTTTGTAGCAATTTTTTTCTGTTTTGAGTATCATCCTTAGCACTTCCAATGGGTATCATTCATAAAATATGTCCCTATATACAGTACTGTCTTTACTAGATTTTAAACTCTTACAAGTCTTCAACTTATACAAATTTTGCCCTGCATAGTACCATGTGTTGTCTGGGAAATGGTCCAACATAAAAGATGCTGACTTCATATGGGCCACTATGTGAGCCTCAGTCCTGGACCAATGAGAAGTTCTGTATACATATTAATTAGACTTCAGTTTTCTCATGTGTAAAATGAAAATAATAGCATGACTTAGTAGAATTCTGAGGTTTAAATGTATTATATATTTATAATATGTAGTAGAAATTAAGAAATGAATACTTTAAACTACCTTTCATATTTTATATAATAGGACTTAAATATGGTAATTCATTTCATATCTTTTGTTGGATGCCTGAGGATTTGTGGGCAGATAGTACATCTTATGCTTTTATATTCCCGTTATCTCTACTTTAAGACCTTGCAAACAGTAGGTATTCTAGCAGAAGTCAATCAAATAACAGCAATAATAAGAAAAACACCCATATTAGTGATCATTTATTGAAATTTATAAGGTGCTAACCACTTTGTGTGAATTAACTCATTTATTGTTCCCATGTAACAGATACGGAAGCTAAGGCTCAAAGAAGCTAAATAGCTCATATAAAAAGGTTATGCAGTGAACAGGTGTTAGAGCCAGGAGTCCAATTGACATGATTGCTGCTGATATTATAACATGGTTCTCAGCACTGTGCTTTCAACGAGACTTCATATCCCTTTTCAAGCATTTTGTGACTCATTAGCAATCATCTGACTGCATTGTTTGGCACAGATGTATGGGCATAGGGGTCTACTAGGTTGCTTAAATGAAAGACAGAAACACCATGATATATAAAAAACTGAAAGCACAGTTGTAAATAAGAAAAGAGAAATAGGCAGAGAAAGTGTTATCTAGAGAGCTGCAATTATGGCCCAATTTGTCTCAAGATCTAAAGCATTTACTACATGGAGAATTATGTATCTGTGATCACTCATCTAGAGCCAGACATCCTGGAATGTGAAGTCAAGTGGGCCTTAGAAAGCATCACTACAAACAAAGCTAGTAGAGGTGATGGAATTCCAGTGGAGCTATTTCAAATCCTAAAAGATGATACTGTGAAAGTGCTGCACTCAATATGCCAGCAAATTTGGAAAACTCAGCAATGGCCACAGTTTTAAGAAAAAGTCAGTTTTCATTCCAATCCCAAAGAAAGGCAATGCCAAAGAATGCTGAAACTAATGCACAATTTCACTCATCTCACATGCAAGTAATGCTCAAAATTCTCCAAGTCAGGCTTCAGCAATACGTGAACCATAAACTTCCAGATGTTCAAGCTGGTTTTAGAAAAGGCAGAGGAACCAGAGATAAAATTGCCAACATCCACTGGATCATTAAAAAAGCAAGAGAGTTCCAGAAAAACATCTACTTCTGCTTTATTGACTATGCCAAAGCCTTTGACTGTGTGGTTCACAATAAACTGTGGAAAATTCTGAAAGATGGGAATACCAGACCATGTGACCTGTCTCATGAGAAAACAGTATGCAGGTCAAGAAGCAACAGTTAGAACTGGACATGGAACAACAGACTGGTTCCAAATTGGGAAAGGCGTACGTCAAAGCTATATATTGTCACCCTGCTTATTTAACTTATATGCAGAGTACATCATGAGAAACACTGGGCTGGAGGAAGGGCAAGCTGGAATCAAGATTGCCAGGAGAAATATCAATAACCTCAGATATGCAGACGACACCACCCTTATGGCAGAAAGTGAAGACGAACTAAAAAGCCTCTTGATGACTGTGAAAGAGAAGAGTGAAAAAGTTGGCTTAAAGCTCAAAATTCAGAAAACTAAGATCTTGGCATCTGGTCCCATCACTTCATGGGAAGTAGATGGGTAAACAGTGGAAACAGTGTCAAACTTTATTTTTTTGGGTTCCCAAATCACTGCAGATGGTGACTGCAGCCATGAAATTAAAAGATGCTTACTTCTTGGAAGGAAGGTTATGACCAACCTAGATAGCATATTGAAAAGCAGAAACATTACTTTGTCAGCAAAGGTCCATCTAGTCAAGGCTATGGTTTTTCCAGTAGTCATGTATGGATGTTAGAGTTGTACAGTGAAGAAAGCTGAGTGCTGAAGAATTGATGCTTTTGAACTGTGGTGTTGGAGAAGACTCTTGAGAGCCCCTTGGACTGCAAGGAGATCCAACCAGTCCATCCTAAAGGAGATCAGTCCTGATTGTTCATTGGAAGGAGTGATGTTGAAGCTGAAACTCCAGTACTTTGGCCACCTCATGCAAAGAGTTGATTCATTGGAAAAGACCCTGATGCTGGAAAGGATTGGGGGCAGGAGGAGAAGGGAACGACAGAGGATGAGATGGCTGGATGGCATCACTGACTCAATGGACATGGGTTTGGCTGGACTCTGGGAGTTGGTGATGGACAGGAAGGCCTGGCGTGCTGTGATTCATGGGGTCACAAAGAGTTGGACACAACTGAGTGACTGAGCTGACTGAACTGACCTGTACTATGACAATCTTCATTGGCTTGGCCTCTAGTTGAAAGTTCCTGGGCCATGAAAATGAACAAACCAAGCTATAAAATCTTAGTGCTTGAGACTAAGGGTCCTTAGTGATAACCTTTTACTGAAACCCTTCCCCTGCTAACTGGGGAAACCAAAGCCTAGGTAGTGGTCTGCTCAAGAACATAAAGGACTAGAGTCCAATCACCTGAACCCCAAGTCTTTCTCCTGGTTGACTGACTGCTTTTCATGGGAAACCTCTGCACCTTGCAGGATAAGTCATGGAACATCATATATGACAATAATATTATGAGTAATTGCCAGAGGGATACAAGGTAGGAAGCTGATCACATCCAGAGCTATGGTTGATGAGGGAAGGCTTCAGTCAAGACACACTTTCACTCTTTGCTGGCTTTTCCTTAAGGCTCTTGTATATAGAGATTTCTGGGGTTTCCAAAGTCTAGCCTGAAACTCTGGAACTATAAACTGAGCTACTAGGTTCTTCTAAGAGAGCATTATCTTTGATGTGCTAAGATGTGGCATTCCTCTCTAACAGATCAAATGAGGCATCAGAATGACAAAGACAATAATATATCCTGGTCTCTGGGAAATGAGCACCCCTCCGGAGACAGTTTAGCTGCTATCATCAAGCTCCTAAGGTGGGTGAAGGTCAGAGATACTAGAGAGGGTGATGGAATCTAAATTGGACTTCACGGGTGTTCGGCAGGCTAGAAAGAAGGCATAGACCTTCAGTTCACAAATGAGGGAGAATCTTTGTATGTAGTAGGGAAGAATGATGCTCCATTGGTCCAGGTGTTGCCTCCACACTGATATGTAGATAAATATGCCCCAAGTCAAAGGTGGGCTTCCCTGGGGGCTCAGCTGGCAAAGAATCCATCTGCAATGTGGGAGACCTGGGTTCAATCCCTGGGTTGGGAAGATCCCCTGAAGGATGGAATGGCTACCCACTCCAGTATTCTGGCCTGGAGAATTCCATGGACTGTATCCATGGAGTTACAAAGAGTCAGACACGACGGAACGACTTTCATTTCACTTCGAGTCAAAGGCTCTGCTATGACAGTCTGGCTACTTGCAATTTCCCCTATTGACACACTGGATTTATTTCTCATTCTTCTAAGTAAACAATTAAACCAGCTATGGATTCCGGTGAGTCACACACCATCTTCTCTGCCACCTCCGTCCAGGATTCAGAATTAGCCATTGCTAGGAAACCGCAAATCCCAACTCAAACCTTTTACCCTGCCTTGACGCCTTTCACTGGCTGGATGTCATTAATTTGAGAGCAAATTATTAGAAACCTGGAAAACAGTTCTGAAATACCTTTAGATTTATGATGAAGTCATTTCACAAAAGGTCACAGGCAACCCTGCTATAATTAAATCTTTCATTAATTTTTAAAATACACAATAACTTACAAATGAAGCATAAATTAACCAGATGACCTTGAAAAAATTATTTAGAGCACTGCTTCATCCGAAGCCACTATCTAGTAATTTAATGAATTTTTATTTTACAAATAGGATTTATCTTTCTTCCTTCTTGTCTTTGATTAGGTTTCTTATTTGAAATGACTTAGTATTAATTTACCCAGAGCATTAGCTAGCACTGAGGAGTGATGGTGGGTAGTTTAGACTCTCCCTTCCTTTAGGTCATGACCTCAAAGGTAGAGTTAAGTGTGATGCAAACAATCAACTACACATGCCTAAATGCAGCCTCTATTCTTTCATTATCTGGAAGCTACTTTTTATTTCATGAGTACATTTTGATAAACGATTTCCATTTTCTCATTATAAAAAGAATGCATTCTCATTATAAAAATTGAACACTATAAAAATCTATAGATGGGAACATAAAAACCTCACTGGAGGTAACCACTTTTAATATTCTGTGATATTCCCTTCCATTCACTGACAGTGTTCTTCTTTCTCAGACTAAGAGATAAGCAATAATCACAGTTCTCAACTAGAGTTAAAGACTTTGGAAGTTAGAAGTAATACTGAAATCTCTCTCTCCCTACCCGCTTCTCTCTCTTTCTGTAACACACAGATACATATCCACCACCACCACCATTAAAAATTTGATTATGGAGAATATTCCATAAATACTAGTGCTGAAATAAACCTCATACAAATTTGCTCTTTCTTTTATAGGGTGTAGAAGAGGCTGTAGAACATAGCACCTTTCCATCAGCAGAAACCTTGACTATCCTGTTTATGCCTTAGCTCAGCTCCTAGAGCACTTAGAACAGTGTCTACCTTGTCATGGGTACTCAATACATACCACTGAATGAAGAAATCATCAATATTATTGTATAGCAACTTGATACAGGTCGATTCCTGTGCCCTTGTTCAGGGGTTCCTAGAGAGTTCAGTTCTCTTTGAAAGACCTAGGCTCCCTCACCTCCTTTGCCTCCTGCCTCCATAAGCCCTCCTTTCTGCTTCCAAGGAGGAAGCTGCCAAGGACCAATTTCAAATCAAAGCAGAAAGAGCAGTGCCCTAGAAAGGTGAAGCTTAGAGTCCAGCAGTTGTTGGTATTCAGGAATTCAGGCCACATCCTTGACTTTCTGAGTGCTTCCAGGCCACCTGATTGTTTTCCCATTAGGGTGCAGAAGGGATTACTGGTAAAGGAGGTCAGCAGCTACAGAGGAATTGCACTGAATAAAAGTGAGACACTTAACAGACCTTAACAGAAACAGACAGTGGATCAGCAGCAAGGAATCCTGCATGTGGAGCCTGTGTTAGTTACATAATATGCTGATGAGTGAGATGGTGAAAAGAGACAGGGATTAAAAGGTTTGAAATAAGTACCAGGAGAGAAGGAAAGATTGAGAAAGAGACTAAACGGCTTTGGACCTGAAGAGGCAAAAGAAAGAAAGTTGCTTTTTAAATGCATTCAAAGAAATCATTCAGTGTCCCAACAATTTTGACTCTTTTCTGAAAACTTAATAAGCTCCTTCAATGGGCTTGAATGTTTAAAGCCCACAACATTGGGAGTGTGTTCCATGAATCTGTGAAAGCTAAGTCAGGAGTTGGTGATGAAGGAGAACCTAAGAGAGGGAACCAAAGGGGAGAAGATGGATGTTCAAGATGAAATTTGAGAGAGGAGGAAATATGTGGGCATCAAATAAGCCATAGAGAACAGGGTAAGGAGGGACTGGTTTTCCCTTGTGATTTCTCAGTCTCCTACTTTGTGTGAAATACTGAACCATGAGCTAAAAAGAATCAGAAAAAAAAAAAAAAGATTCAGCTCCTATCCTTAAATAGTGTGCAATTTTCAGTTCAGTAATAGTATTGCTCACTCCTCACATATCTGCTGAGCCCAGTTATGCACAGACATCTACATTCAGGCTGTGGAGGGTGACAAGTAAAACAGTTGCTAACCTCGTGAATCTTTCAGACTAAAAAAGACTTCACACCATAACTGCAGAGATGACCAATATGTAAAACAGTTAGAACACAGTGAGAAATAAAAGTGACAACACCAATTTACCATGACCCAGCAATTCCATTTTCAGGTAGGCAGCTCAGAGAACTTCTTTGTATGCATTTGGAGACATATACAAAAATAGGACAATATTGTTTGCAATAGTGCAGAACTGGAAAAAACCTAAATGTCCATCAATAGGAGAGTGGAGAAATAAACTATGCATATTCATGTCACAACAAAATGCCACAGCATTTACGTGTCTGTATCAGATGGATTTGTCCCAAGATAGGTAATATTCAGTGACAGACATATATAGAGGAGTAATAGCATTTAGATAATTAGACATTTAAAAAAATAAAGCAATACCACATGTATTTCTATGGATAATTAAACATGTACTAAAAGCATCAATACCCTTACTATAAGGATATACACCAAATTCACAGCAGTGGTTGATGAGTGAAGGAAGCAAATGGGAAAGGGTTTGGAAATGAGCAACTCCAAGGAGACCAACTCTACCTAGGATCACTTCAGTTCAGCCGCTCAGTTGTGCCCAACTCTTTGTGATCCTGTGGACTGCAGCATGCCAGGCTTCCTTGTCCATAACCAACATCCAGAGCTTGTTCAAACTCAAGTCCATCATGTCAGTGATGCCATTCAACCATCTCATCCTCTGTCATCCCCACCTCCTCACACCTTCAATCTTTCCCAGCATCAGTGTCTTTTCCAGTGAGTCAGTTCTTCACATCAGGTGGCCAAAGTATTGGTTTCACCTTCAGCATTAGTCCCTCCAATGCATATTCAGGACTGATCTCCTTTAGGATGGACTGTTGGATCTCCTTGCAGTCCCAGGGACTCTCAAGAGTCTTCTCCAACACCACAGTTCAAAAGCATCAATTCTTCGGCACTCAGCTTTCTTGACCACCCAACTCTCACATCCATACATGACAACTGGAAAAACCATAGCTTTGACTAGATGGACCTTTGCTGGTAAAGTAATGTCTTTGCTTTTTAGTTTGCTGTTGAGGTTGGTCATAGCTTTGCTTTCAAGGAGCAAGTGTCTATTAATTTCATGGCTACAGTCACCATCTGCAGTGATTTTGAAGGCCCCCAAAATAAGGTCTCTCACTGTTTCCATTGTTTTTCCATCTATTTGACATGAAGTGATGGGACCAGATGCCATGATCTTAGTTTTCTGAATGTTGAGTTTTAAGCCAACTTTTTCACTCTTCTCTTTCACTTTCATCAAAAGGCTCTTTAGTTCTTTGCTTTCTCCATAAGGGTGGTGTCATCTGCCAGCAGTATTGATAATTCTACTGGCAATCTTGATTCCAGCTTGTGCTTCATCCAGCCTGGCATTTCACATGATGTACACTGCATATAAGTTAAATAAGCATGGTGACAGTATACAGCCTTGATGTACTCCTTTCCTAATTTGGAACCAATCTGTTGTTCCAGTTCCAATTCTAACTGTTGCTTCCTGACCTACATGCAGATTTCTCAAGAGGCAGGTCAGGTGGTCTGGTATTCCCATCTCTTTAAGAATTTTCCACAGTTTGCAGGTCAGGCGGTCTGGGATTCCCATGTCGAAGAATTTTCCACAGTTTGTTGTGAAGTCTTTGATTGACTATAGTCAAAGACTTTGACGTAGTCAATAATGCAAAATTAGATGTTTTTCTGGAATGCTCTTGCTTTTTCGATGATCTAGTAGATGTTGGCAATTTGCTCTCTTGTTCCTCTGCCTTTTCTAAATCCAGCTTGAACATCTGGAAGTTCACAGTTCATATACTGTTGAAGCCTGGCTTAGAGAATTTTGAGCATTACTTTGCTAGCATACCTAGGATACCCTGCATATTTATTTTAGAAATATAAAGCTAAAATGGTAACATGTTAGTATTTATTAAATTCCAAGAGGTTGGCACACAAGTGTTTGTAATACTATTCTTTGTATATATATTTTCGAAAACTTTCAAAAAGAACTATTAGGAAAAAAAATAAAAGTATAATATTAAGGATGTAGGGTCAATATTGGGAGTCACAAACTCAAAATCATACAGGAGCCAGGGGGTCAACTTAAATGAAAAATGAGTAAGCTGATACAATTGGAGAAGATGTACACATCATATGAGAGGCAGGCAAAAAACAGGTCAACCAGTGGAAAGTAGGCAGCTTCCATGTAGCTACAGCAGCCTGTAGGATGATGAGCATTTGGGTTAAATGCCACAAGATGTTTCTGATTGAAAATTTTAGTTACATTAAGAAAAATGTAGAGCAAACTATTTATCTGTGGTCCAAACCCAGAAGCTTAAGGTAGGAATTTAATGAAAGAAAATAAGTAAGAGCTGGAGAAACTGTAGAGTGCTTCCTGAAAGAGGTGAGATTTGTCTGTATGGCTAACATAAGAAATGGGGAAACTTCCTCAATGAGGAAATGAGGAAATCATTTCCAATGATTTGTCAATTCAATATAGTTAGTCCAACATATCTGTCGGTTCCACCCACAATTCAACCAACTATGTATGGAACAAAACATTTAAAAGAAAATTCCAGAAAGTTCCAAAAAGCAAAACCTGACTTTGCCATATATTGGGAACTATTTATATAGCTTTTACATTGAATTACATATTATATAAGTAATCCAGAGATGATTTTAAAGTATGTAGAAGGATATTATACAAATACTATGTCATTTTATATACAGGATTTGAGCATCTGTGAACTTTTTGGTACCCACTGTGATGAGTAGTGTCCTGGAACCAATCACCAGTGGATACCAAGAGATCACCTCCTTCATAAGCAACTAAAATAGCTTATGGATAGGGGGAGCTTGTATAAATCATGTCAAAAATTCAATGATATTTGTAACATAGCCACAAAAGATTAAACTGCATGTACCCTCTTGTTCAAAGTCAACAAACTATAGCCAATGGGACAAATCTGGCCCAATACCTCTTCTGGATGGCCTACAAGCAAACAAGGATTTTTATACTTTAAATGGTTGAGGGGAAGGTAACTGAAGAATCACATTTTATACCATGTGAAAATTGTATGAAATTCAAAGTTCAGCATCTGTAAGTGAATTGTCACTGGAAGACATTAGCTGTCTTCCGTATCGCATATCCATTCACTGCATATTGCCTGTGGTGGCTTTCACACTGGACCAGGAGAACCAAGTAGATGCAGGGAAGACCCTACAAAGTCTAAAATCTTTACACAGAGAGTCTGCTGACCTCTCCCCTAGTCAGCTAAGTTCTTCCTGCAGGTGGCCCATTTCTTGATCATTAGACTATGGAGACTGAATGCATCTCAAATGTTACTCAGTGTTAGTTATTTCACTTAATTCTCACACTGACATGAGGAAGCCAAAGCTAAGAAAGTAAGTAGGACATTCAAGATCAGAAGGATGGTAAGTGGCGGTCTGAGACCTGTCCCTGGAGTGTGACTCTACAAAATCCATGCTCTCAGCCACCACTCACCCCACACAGCAATCTACTGGTCAACAGAAGCCTTTTCTTTTCAGACTACTGCCACCTTCCAGTATCTCCCAGAATTATCCAAAGCCCTTTGGAGTATCATTCAAAGCCCCTATGTAGGAGTGCATTCTGCTTTTGTATTCCTTGGCTCCTACTTAGCAGGCCTCTGAATGGATGGCAAGTCTGGTGACAACCTGAAGGACCTGAATCCAGCAACCAGCCTGAGAGGCGATGATTTAAGAGTTCCACTGGATTTTCTGATTACTCAAATGACTTACTTTGGGCAAAGTAAAATCAGATTTTTCCAGCAAACAACAGAGAATTGAAAAACAGATCAATGGAAGCAGCACTGGTTAATTTCCAATGACTTTATTGGATGTAGTTACTAGAGGCTAAACAATACATTTAAGCTCAGGGCTTGGTCTCTGTGTTACTCCAGGGCTGGATTTGAGAACATGTTTCTTGCTAAGCATGCAGTCACAGTCTCTTAAGTAGAAAGAAGGTCTTTGCTTTTTTTTTCTTTAAAACCTCTGCAGCTTTGGGGTTTGCATAATTTTCTACAAAAATGTTATCTCTCCCCCTTCACTTCAGCTATTAGTTCTGCTGGTGGAACAATGGATCAGAGATTTATGCCAATTAGAATTGGATTTATACAGGGACTCAGTGAGGCAATTGGCTCTAGACAATTTGCTGAGAGCATCTCTGGCCCTTCCCATTTCTTGCTTTCCTCTCTTCAGGCCAAACAAGTTCTTATCACTCCATGTTTGCTCATACTCTCCCCGCACCTGGATACCTTTGCTCATCCCTCTCTGCAGAGACACAAAGCCGTATCTATTCTATTTTAATCCCTTCTTTGATATTTAATAGCAACTGCAATTTGTCCAAACCCTTTACCATTTACTTGTTTTCTAGTTTTCATGTGTTTGTCATATTTTTTTCAGATAGGTTGTGTTTGAGTGGGTCTGTTATGACTTCGTGTCTGGCAGCACAGTGGGTAAAATTCTTGGTGAATAACATCCCTGCCCTTCTTGTCCCAAACACCATACACGATCCTTTAGTAAACAATCCTTGGAGAATTCTAGTACCTTTCTTCAAATTTCAGTTCTGAGCCTAAAGTTTGAAACTCACATTCCTTGCTCTGCTTTCCTCTTACTGAATGCATAAGCTGTGCACTTAATTTCTCTGAGCTGCAATGTCTTCCCTTGCCCAAGGACAATAATCCAATCTACCTGGTGGGATTACTGTGAGATGTCAGTGAAATCAAGTATGAGAGAGTTCAGCATGACAGCTGACACAAACGAAGGAGTAGAGCAGATGCAGGCTAGCTGATGCTTGCTCCTGCTAGGAAGTATCTGCTTTCTTCCAAGGAAGCTGAACCCCTCCCTTTGGGGATTTTTTTTCCCCTGACAGGCTGCCAGGTTCTCCTTGGCCCCTGTAAAGGATCAACTAAATCACAACCAATTGGTTAAAATATTTCATATCAAGAAAGAATTTCAAATGTTGCTTTGAGACTGCAGAAAAGCAGTGTTTTTTCCATCTGATGCCACATCTGAGCCAAGCGAAAAAGAGCTCTTCTTAAAATACTAATTTGGGGGCAAATAGCGAACCAAAGAAACTCAAGTACTCTAATAGCCACAGGCATCTCTTCATCTGGAAAGCCTCTGCCTGAGAGGGCAATAATTACTGATTTCTATTATGCACCTACTCCCATTTTAGGCACTGCAGTTACAGTACTCAGCAAAACTATTAAAAATGTGTGCTTTCTTTGAACTTATACTCTGTTACCTATAAATTGGTTTTCTACTGGTGAAATGCTATTGAAACTTCCAGACTGACTCAGTTGTCACCTTTCGTATATGTGAAGTTTTTACCTCCTTCTACTTATATCCTGGTTTTCTAACTAGGATTTCCTGAAGACTGTGTATCTCATTTCCCCCCACACCAAAACACTGGACTGAGAGCTCCTTAAGGTAGAAGGAGTTATATTTACCTCTTTAATACCCCTTAAAAGAGTCTAAAATATATTAGAGTCTCATCAAATGTCTTTGAATTAATTAACTATGTAGTAGTCAGGGCTCTCTAGAGAACCAGTGAATAGCCGATAGTGATAGAAAAAGACACAGAGATAGAGACGAGAAAGAGAGAGAGAGACTTAATATATGGAACTGGTTCATAGAGTAATGGGAGCTGACATGTCCCAAGACCTGCAGAGTGGTTTAGCAGGCTGGAGGCACAGGAGGGCCAGTGGTGGAATCCCAAGTGAACCTCAGGTAAAGTAGAAGTTTCACTTGAGTCAAAGGCAAGAAAAAGCCATGTCCCATTTCAAATGCAGCCAGGCAAGAAGCATTCTCTCTTGCTCGGGGAAGAGTTAGCCTTTTAGTTCCTTTTAGTTCTATCTAGATTTTCAACTGATTGGATAAGCTCCCCTTTGTTAGGGAGAATGATCTGTTTTACTGGGTCTGATTTAAATGCTAATCTAGAGTATGTCATGAGAAATGCTTGGCTGGAAGAAGCATAAGCTGGAATCAAGATTGCCAGGAGAAATATCAATAACCTCAGATATGCAGACGACACCACCTTTATGGCAGAAAGTGAAGAGGAACTAAAAAGCCTCTTGATGACAGTGAAAGAGTAGAGTGAAAAAGTTGGCTTAAAGCTCAACATTCAGAAAACTAAGATCATGGCATCTGGTCCCATCATTTCATGGGAAATAGATGGGGAAACAGTGGCTGACTTTATTTTTTTGGGCTCCAAAATCACTGCAGATGGTGATTGTAACCACGAAATTTAAAGACGCTTACTCCTTGGAAGGAAAGTTATGACCAACCTAGATAGCATATTAAAAAGCAGAGACATTACTTTGTCAACAAAGGTACTTCTAGTCCAGGCTATGGTTTTTCCATTGGTCATATATGGATGTGAGAGTTGAACGGTGAAGGAAGCTGAGTGCTGAAGAATTGATGGTTTTGAACTGTGGTGTTGGAGAAGACTCTTGAGAGTCCCTTGGACTGCAAGGAGATCCAACCAGTCCATCCTAAAGGAGATCAGTCCTGGGTGTTCATTGGTAGGACTGATGTTGAAGCTGAAACTCCAACACTTGGCGACCTGATGCAAAGAGTTGATTCACTGGAAAAGACCCTGATGCTGGGAAGGATTGGGGGCAGGAGGAGAAGGGGATAACAGAGGATGAGATGGTTTGATGGCATCACCGACTCAAAAGACATGGGTTTGGGTGGACTCCAGTAGTTGGTGATGGACAGGGAGGCCTGGCATGCTGCAGTTCATGGGGTCACAAAGAGTTGGACACAACTGAGTGACTGAACTGAACTGAAGTATCTAGGTACCTCCTGATGCAGTCAAGTTGGCACATAACATTAACCATCACAAACTTCTAAATATTTAAATGAATGTAACAGAATAAGGCAATAAAACCTCTGTGAATGAGTTAGCCTTTCTTTCTGCCTGACTCTAGTTGAGCATCAGAGTCAGGGTTAAACAAAGAGGAAAGATACAGAATTCAAATAACTGACATCATTATTTGAATTACATCATTAGTAAGTTTTTGGTTAAATGGCAAGGTTAAGCAATCTTGTCCCCAAGTGGCCTTCCTGTCCTTGAAATTCGTAAGAGATATATAAAATTTTCTGAACTCCTGCTTCAGTCTTTGCATGGCCATTCCTTGAAGAAAAGCAGTGTTCATCCTTAGTGGGTCACTTGGTTTTAAAGCCCTTTTTAAACCTAAAATCGAGACAGAAATTGCCTCTTGGCGATCATTCCAGAGACTACCCTTCTGCTATCTAAAGGGCCCTGGGTCATTTTCAAATGACAGAAACTTTGAACTTAATGAAAACTTAAAAATAAGAAGCTTGAATTGTTTATAGTCAGTTGAGTGTTTGCTTCCAAAACTCATCTTTATTCCATTAAAGACAAACACCTGCCTGTCTCAAATCCCATATAAGAAACTTATGCACTATTTTAGTTCCTTTTCAACTTATTAACATTTAAAGGATCTTGATAAGCAAGGTAGAAGGGAGACAAAACTCTACCACACTCCTTGGAGTCTTACTGGGGAGGAAAGAAAAACAGAAGGGCTATATCATCTTTTCAGTAAATGGTTTAGCCCTGAGGTCAAACTCCTTCATATCCATGTGACCAACTAAACTCCATCTGAGGTTAAGAAAAAAAAGTATTACTGTTTATGATTAGATAAATACAGAATTTAAACTGTGGCCTTAAACTTGCTGGGGAATGCCAGGTCATGTAGAGATTGGTGTATAAGCACTATTATTCAAAGTAATGCCCAAGAGAAGCATGAGATGAGTTCAGAGTGGCCACATAGGGGAGCATGCAGGATAAATCACATAAAGAGGTGAGGCGCACACAGAATAAAAGGAGGACTAGTATATCTCTTTGCCACATAGTCAGGGAAAAGCTAACCTTAGGACCACTTGCATTGTCACTGCCCGATCTCCTACAGCTGTGTCAATCTTCTAGGCCTTGTCATCAGAACTGAAAAGCCACACCTGGCTTGATAAATTCAAAGCAGATTGCACAATCTTCTTGAGTGTAGGTACCTTTGCCTTATAGAACTTGGAACTCATAACTTAAAACTCTTTAGTGGTTGTATTACAGGAGGTTCTAGAAAGGAAGGCATTCTTTTCATAGCTAGTGACTAAGTTAAGTATGGGAAATAATTTGGAAAAGTTAGCTTAAGAAAAAAGAAGGCAGTATTCCTAGTATTCTGTGATATGCTTCCTGGAGTTCCTACAAAAATATTTTAATCTCTTGGCAGAGTATTGTGCATAACATGACAGAATCATTTATGTCATATTTATTTAATGCACAAGTATGCAAAGTTCACAAGGACAGGGGTTTCTCCTTGATTTGCTTATCAATAAGAGTATCTGGCAGAAAGGTACCACTAGTTTTTTAATAGCATAACTTTATGAAGGTTTTGCCACAATCCCAGATCCTTGGAATTTCTCTCTTATTTGTGTATCTCTGTTGTCTAAATCTCTCCATATATACATGTGTATCTATGTGTACATGTATATGCATGCATATGTCTATATTCAAAAATACTTGCACATACATATTCACTATACAAATATATATCTACATATTTCTCAAATCATTTATATTTTAGAAATAAAATTTGTATTATGATAGCATCTTTGAATATTTAGTTTATGCAATATATCTTTGGTGTGTATTCAGCAAATGATGAAGCTTTAGATGCTAAGCATTAATAACATCTATATATTAAATATTGTCTATGGCTTGAACAGCTAAATTTGCATACAATACTGTTAACTCTTAATTAATCAAGTGACTCACCAGCTTACCCACAGAGTTCACTTGTTATCATAGAAACTTTTAATCAGAAATTTAGATGGTAAGATATCTGTTTTAGAGGATATTTTAGGAGAATGAAAAGAAATTGCTGGAAAAAACTCAAATTAAAGCTGTACTTCCTGAGTAACAAATTCTATAGGAAATCCTCACACTGTACAACAGAACTGTCCAGAGAAGTCCTGTCATGGCAAAGGTCTGCAGCTAAGGATACCAGTTACAAATGAAATATATCCATCAGGAAGATTTATAGTAGTTCCTCATAGGGTTTGACATCATGTCTTTCACTTCCCAACCATAGAGCCAAACACAAACAACAAGCTCAAAAATGAGTGTTAAGGCTTTAAAAGACACATTTTACAAACTCTTTAAGTTTGAGAGAAGTCTGTACAGGCAATTTGGAAAATTCAGAGAGAGTTAAAGATAATTTAAAATGGCTCTTTGCAGCATTTGTTCCAAATAATTTTGAAGACATACTGTGGAGTCAAATTTTCTGTTATGAACATTTATTAAATAATAAGGACTTTGAGAATCCTGTAAGACTCTTGCTGTAGACAAATCCTATAGACAAGAAACCCCTTTGCAGTGTTTCTGTTGAATTTCTTAGGACTGGACTTTCGTCCATTTGTTTTGTTTGCTTGTTTCCTGCAATTTGTGCACCAGTTTCCATTATGGCTGGGTTCTTTCTGTATTTCTGAAAGCTCAGAGAAGTGGCTGGACAACTCTCTGGATATGAGGATGGAAGTGGAGGTGAGGAACATGGTAAAAGTGATCCAGTCTGGGGCTAGATTATAACATTTGATCAAAACTGCATATCCACAGTTGTAAATAATTTTTTAACATCACTCTGGGGGGAAAGTAAAGCACAGGAATTAGCCATTTGCCTCCTCCTCAAAGCTCATCGGTCTCTTTAGGAAGACTGATTCAGGCTATAAAGGAATTAATGAACACAAAGGTTAAAAGAACAGCAGTCTCTCTTAGAGTAAAAAGACAACCTTCCCCCAAACCAGTCCAGAAGCACTCTGTAAGCGTTTCTGTGACAACTCCACAGTACAGCAAATTCCCCTTAATCTTGCTCAGAAGACTCCCTTCATTCTGTCCAGTGAATAATTAGAGCGTAAAAGTATTCTAGTCTCTTGGGAGTGGGGGAGGTGAGGTGAGGTGCAGTTTGGTATTACTGGCGAAGTATTACCATAACGATTTCCCCACACTCCTCTATATACACAAGTGCACACAAACACACATGGGTCATCCATTTTCTGAGAATCAGACTTTGATATATTTTTAGAAAAGATCAGGTTATCTTTAATATTCAGAGAGTACTCTGGGGCTTTATATAGCTTTCAGATGTATAACCCCACCATCTATTCTCACTGTAAAGGACTATGGAAAATTCCTCACAGCAAATGAATCTGAAGTGGAACAACAGTGACTGTGTGTGTGTGTCTCACGGACTCCAGGAGGTTCCCTGCAAACATTCCCTGTTTTCAGTAAGTTGGCTGTTGCAGTCCCTCTGTCCCCATCCTTAGTCCTTTACTGGGCTGTTTTGGAAACAGAAAATACATCCAAAGCCTTAAGTTTTCTGTTTGCTTGGGTTTTAGATAAATGGAAGTTTGTTACAATACCATAATTCTACGAGAAACCTTAACTTCTCTGTTAGAAGCCCAGCTTCTCAACCTAGATGCCCATCAACTGACGAATTGATAGGAAAGCCGTGGTACATATACACAATGGAATATTACTCAGCATTAAAAAAAAAATCATTTGAATCAGTTCTACTCAGGTGGACAGAACTGGAGCCTATTATACAGAGTGAAGTAAGCCAGAAGGAAAAACAACAATACAGTATACTAACGCACATATATGGAATTTAGAAAGATGGTAACGAGAACCCTGCATGCGAGACAGCAAAAGGAACGCAGATGTATAGAACAGACTCGTGGACTCTGTGGAAGAGGGCAAGGGTGGGATGATATGGGAGAATGGCATTGAAACATGTTAATTATCACATATGTGAAATCAATTGCCAGCCCAGGGTTGATGCTCAGGGCTGGTGCCCTTAGATGTCCCAGGGGGAGGGAATCGGGAGGGAGGAGGGAGGAGGGTTCTGGAGGGGGAGTATATGTAAACCCATTGCAGTTTCATGTCATCGTATGGCAAAACCAACACAATAAAGTAAAGAAAATTTAAAAAAAAAAAAAAAAGAAGCCCAGCTTCTCTAATCCTGTCAGTAGCTGTTTGAATTGGTGGGTGTGAGCATCTTACAGGTAAGGAAACTTTGGCCCAGGGACTGAAATGCTTTGGTGTAAGCCTCCCTGGGGAAAACCCATGGCCTCTGTGGAAGCTGAAACCAAGCCCCTGGATTCCTCTCAGCCGCAAAGAAGTACTCACGTCATAATCTGGGTCTCCACGCCTGCCTCCACCAGGGCCCCGTCCACAAAGAGAGGAACCGAAGTGAAACCATACTTGTCCCAGGAGTGGCCCTCGTCAAAACTCACCCTGGGTTGGAAACAAGTACATGGAAGAGACAGCTGAAGAGAAAGCCACACTCTTTCACAACTGTTTTTCAGGTTATTAAATTCTCCTCTTATCTCATTTTATGGCAGTCTGGATTATCAATAGGCATTAATCTTCAACATCTCTCTAGATTATTATGAGATTTGATCTAAATGGCATTTCCTGGCCCAGGCAGAGACAGCCCCAAGAACTGCAAAAATATTTCAACACCTTAGAATTGGGAAAAAAAAGAAAGCCAGGCAGGAGGGCTTAGTGGATAGAGTGTCATGTTTCAAGTACTCAGAATGGAACCTGAGGTTCAATTTACAGTACAATCAATTCAGTCTCTTGAGTTTTTGACACGGATAAATTGAGTAGTGTGGGGTGTACCCTATGGGAAGGGAGGTAGGTGTGTGTCTTTCAGATCAAAAATAGAGACTTCCTATTTGTTCAGAATGGATGAAGTACCATTTTCCCTCCCTGATGCCACTTTAAGGGGCTTTTAGGGACAAGTATTGAGTGCCTGAGACGTTCTGGGCAACACTGTTCCATCTTTTGACCCGTGAAAACAGGAAGGCCCGGCCCTTTGTGGACACAGCATCTGAAACTCTTTAAAAGGATTCTGCTTAGGTAAAGAAGATTTGAGCAATCTTGAGTGGTCAATTCCTTAATAATATCCCTTTCTTGATATTATAGAGTTCCCAACTGTTGCTTGATTTAACCAGAGGACAAAGTTCAAAGGCCATCTTCTCCGAGAAGCTTTTCTCAACACTCCTCCTTCCCCAAAGCAGCTTTACTTGCTTCATTTTCTGCGATCCTTTTGGCCTAGTTAGTTCTTAATTCTTCTCTGACTCCCCAACACACAGTTCTCTGAGTTCAACCATAGAAACTCTATTTTCCTACAACTTTCAGGGCCTCCCCTATCACAGTGCTGAGTGATGAATTCTTAACTAACCTTGAATTCCTCCATTCAACATGATAATCATGTGAATTCAGGGATCACATAGGTTTTGTTCATTGTCTGACCCCCCCCACTTGAATAAAAATAATCACTTTTATTATAATGCTTCTTACCTGATGTTATATACAGTTTTAAAACATGTCTGACTCTCTCACTGAACTGTAATTTTTTTGAGGTCAAAGACCATACTTACTATTCATTTTTGCATTCCTAGTAATTAGCAGAAACATTGGCACATGGTACTATATAAATGTTAAATGAATATATAAATTTAAAAAAAAAGGAATGATTAAGAAAACTCTTCTAATCTAGCCAGTCACTTTTCAGGGATGACTTATGCTAACATCCATGAACAAGTTACAAATCTCTGTCCCCATTACTAGTCAACCTACTCAGTCCAGTCTCTGCAAATGTGTCTCTCTATCTTATTCTCTCTCCCCAAATAAACTGATCTTAAAAATGAGAAAGTCAATCTCTTTACTCAGCTAGAAAAACTAGTCTGTCATAAAACAAGTTTTGTATTTCTGATATACCTAGGCCTGCTTTTATAAACAAAATCAGACAGCGGTCATAAAAATTTTTCAGTTCAGTTCAGTTCAGTTGTTCAGTTGTGTCTGACTCTTTGCTACCCCATAGACTGCAGCATGCCAGGCTTCCCTGTTTATCACTAACTCCTGGAGCTTGCTCAAACTCATTTCCTTGAGTTTGTGATACCATCCAACCATGTCATCCTCTGTCATTCCTAAATTATCAGCATTGGTCTTGATTTTTATTTTCTCTTAAACAATTTTACTGAGATATATTTGACATTAAAAATTGTACATATTTTAAGTGTAAAATGATATTTTGATAGATAGAGATATAGTGAAAGGTTGGTGATAATGAAGCTGGTCTCTGAGTGGGTGGGAGTGGATAGTGGACAGGAGGGAGAAATGGTCAAAGGTACAAAGTTTCAGTTATGCAAGATGAATGAGTTCTTGGAGATCTAATGTACAGCATGATGATGATAATTAACAACCCTATTTTGACTTTTATGGACTTGGCTTATTTTTTTAATAGGCTGAGGCTAAATAATCACTGGTGTGGAACCAGAGGAAGTTGGGCAAATCTGAACTGCTTCTCATGGAAATGAGTTTCTCATTTTAAAAGTGAAAGTGAGAGTATAATTAGGAATGGGTTTACCTTTCCTGCCATGTACCCTCTTGGTTTGATTCCTAATGAATCACAGGTGCTTCAAAATACGTCATGGCTGCTAACTAGTTAATTCTATCTGATAAGTACAGGAGGTACAAAAAATGTATTTATTTAGCTCCCGGTTTATTTCGACAACTTTGGATTGACTAATTATTGTCTTGATAGGAAGCAGTCAAAATGTTTATTAAAGGCCTCTGTCCTGGTCTCATTCTCAGTTTTCTTAATGATGAAGGTCAGTTATTAACACCAGCAGAAAAAAAATTGCAGTGAGTGCCACCAGCATCCCAGGGAAGGAGGAGCCTTCAAATCACTGCCATTAATAGGGCAGAGGACAACCATCTTTACTGTATACATGAAGATAAGATACCACAAAGTAGAAACAGAGGTACCATTCACAGCCTCTGAGGTCTGAGTTCTGAGATGGAAGTTCCAAAGAAACACCAAGCGCAAGGTGGAGAAACAGGTTGTTGGAAAATAAAGGCATGTGGCATGAACTGAATCTACATGAAGGAGCAAAAGCATGGATTAAATGGAAGGATAGGATCAGCCAAAAAAACTAGGAAATGCCAACATCCAAGTGGGAAGGCTAACACAGACAATAACCAAAATCTATAGATGATATAAAATGAGCATAAGCAAGGGGAAAATCTCCAGAGCCAGGTTGAGGGATGAATGCTGTGACTGTAATCTATGGTCTGCGTATCACTAGGAAGCCCAAATTTGTGCCATTCAAGTGACTTTCTGAGATCAGTAATTTCTAGCACCCAAATTTCTCAAACTGAGATAATTATTAGAACCAAAACTCCTAAAGAAAATCCACAAAGTACAACATTATAAAAGTTAATCTCTTGAGTATCAGAAATTTGGGTCTGCCATTTGTGAGAGCTATTGTTTCAGGGGGCTAGGAGTTTTTAATGTTCTGAAGTAACTATATTGAATCGTAACCCTGCAGGACCCACCTTCTGCTTCTCAATTCATAGTTCATTAACAGGCAAGACAAAGGAACTGGGAATTCTTTTAGGCCTACAGGTGAAAGCTGAAATGATAAGATCACCAGTACCAGGGAGATAGGTGTAAAGTTTCCATTGACCTCTAAATAGTGACAAGTCAGGACTATAAAACATAGAATTCACCTATAAATATTTAATTATGTGCCTGGTCTGGCAGTAGCCTGTGTAGGGATACAGAAGTGAACAAGAAATGCCCTAGTTTCACTGGAATTATATTCTAGTTTGAGGAGACAAACAACATGTAGATAAATGGGCTAAAAATATATATTAAAAAATAAGTGTCATGAAGACAGTTAAAATAGAGTGATATGATAGAGAGTGAAGCTACACTGCACTGAAAATTTAAGAAAGTTCTCTCTGAGGAGGTGACATTTAAACCGAGTTCTGAATGATAATAAGGAGTTTGCTATGCAAAGATCAAGGTGAGAGCCATTCTGGGGGGCAGATCTGGTGTGAAATGAAGACTAGAAGGCCAGCAGGTGGTTGTAGATTAGTGGAAGAGGGATTGATAGGAGGAAATGGAGTCAAGAAAATAAGGCTGGGGCAGATTACAAATGACTTTGCCTCCAACTTGAAATGAGAGAGAGAGGATCTGATTTAACCATTACAAGGTAACTTTTATTCCTTTGTGGTGAGTGGACTGTCAGGGCCTAAACAGGATGTAGGGAGACGAATCGAATCAGTGAGTGTGTGTGTGGGGCGGCAGCGGGGCGGTGGGGGGGATGTTGGGGGGAAGGGGAGGTGTGGTAATTGTAAGAGACCAAGTAAGAGAAGAGGCTTGGACAGAGGTTATAATAGTGGCTTTAGAAAGAGATGGAGAGATTGAGGCTATTCTTACAGGTAAAGTCGATAAGACTTTTAGGATATTTTTGCAGATAAAACCAATAGACTTTTGCTTGAACAGAAAGAAATCACAGACAACATGAATTTGGGGGGTTAAGCAACTGAGGTAGGGAAATGGGAAGAACAGGAGAAGCAAAGCCTTCTGTTGTTTCGTCTGCTCCTGCTTAGTCCACCTATGCTGAGATGTGCTTTGGACTTCCACGCTGTAACACTGTCAAGAAGTCCTTTGGATGGATGCATCCAGATTTCTGGAGAGAGAGCAAAGCCAGGGATGTAGATTTGGCTGTCACTTATAAGACAGAACCAACTTAATGCAGAATACTTTATGTTAAAAAAAAAAAAAAGAAAAAAAGCAAAGATTCCCATAGCCAGAGAAATGAAAAAGAATAACTCTCATGAGAAGCTCAAGCCGAAAAAAAAAAAAAAACACTTAGGTGATTGTCAATCACAAGATAAATATTTTCCAGCAAGGTCACTTTTGTGTAAGCAAGTCATTGTGAGTCCAGGGTGTTCAGTTCACAGACAGCTAGCATACATAAGAGATGAAATTATCCTTTCACCAGATCCTAAATGCTATGTTCAGTTTCAATCACTATAGGAGACTGACAATCCATGTGATTAAAATTAAGAAACAAGTTGTTCTAGAAATAGGTTCTATGAATTGAATCAAGCTTAAGGGAAAAAAGAATAAGAGTTGAATGATTTACCATTGCCTTTTAACTTTTTAGGTAAGAAAGATCCAAACAGTTCAGCACACAAAAATAATTGCTGCCTACAGAAAAGGGGTAGTGTCTGTGAATGAAATTAGAATGTGGATAGACACATGAAAATATCAATTAAAAAATACAGACAGAATAAGGTAGAAAAGATTTGTATTCTCATAATTGTTCCAAAAAGGAAAGTCAAATATCTGAACAACAACAACAAAAAAAAATGAGTATTCTGTCTTGTCCTTTGGCATTTCCCAACCCCAACACTAACACTGAAGATATAGTATAGGCTCAATGAATATGTGAGAAATAAATGAACAAATGCATGGAATCAGTCTTAAATTGCATGTCTGATCACTTTCCACAACTTAGAAAGCCTAGACAGAGCCATGTCTTTAAGTCCTTTCCAAGTGTAGGACCCTAAAATTCACATCCGTTTCTGGAACAGATTTACTCTTCACAGGTCTGGGCAGCAGAACAAGGACGGACAGACAGAAATTGAAAGTAGATTCATTATTGTTCAGCACAAAGCTAACTTTCTAAAGTCACTAAAGCTGACGCACAAGGTGGGAATCCATCTGTAAGCAGGTCAGCTCTGTGCTGTCCTGATAAGGTGGGTGTCTCATGAGTTGTCAGAGAGGTATCCATTGTACTATGTCTCCTCAAGGCCCTTCCTAACTCCATGCATTGGTGACTTTATCAGACTGAGATGTGAGACACTGAAAGGAATAAAACCTTTCAGCCACAATCAGAGTCCTCCCCTGAATACTCTAGCACAGAAATAGAGTAACAATGGTCATCAGCGATCACTGTTCCTCCCCTCGGTTAGGTGTATTGCTCCATTTTACATTATCCCAAATGCAGGTGGTGATGCATGAAGCTACGTGGAAGTCTTCAAGAATAGCACGTGGACTTTCACGTCTCAGAGGCACATACTGGTTGGAACTATTGTTTTCATGTGAATGTTTCTCTGAACAAAAATGCCAGTGCTCATGACCACTTATAGAAGAGCAAAGGGACAAAAATGGCCAGGTGATGTTTGGTTTTCAGTTTCCAAGAACATTCCATTGAAAGGAGACACTGACAGTTTGTCAGGGGTAAGCAAACAGTAGGATACCTGTCTACCCCCTGATGGGTACCTCTATTATAAGTTTTCATTAGAGCATCGCATTCCATGGGGCTCCATTGTTCATTTCACTCTAATGCTTCTAAGGTACAAAGGTAATATTAATAATACTGGATGGAGGGCTTACCTGAAATAGCACTTAAATTCTTATCTCAATGGATCTAAGTGTACACAGTCACAAATGGATGGGTTCATTTGTATGCTGTTTTGTCTCCATGCATATCTAGCTACCTATCATTTCAATTTATAGGAAACAGCATGCCTTGTTAGCTGAGCTAAAGTTTCCCCAGCTTTTCAATTATGGTTCCAATTTTTTCTGAAAGGTGATATAGCTATTATTTAAATTTGAGAGCCACTATATCCTTGTAGGAGAGTGGGTAGGCCAATGTCTTTTTCTTATGCAAATATATATACATCTGTGTGTGCTGCCAAAATAATGTCAGTCTGAGACCTACTACAGAAAAGAACAATGAACTGATTACTTCATCTTTCTTCCACTTAAAATAAGCTATTTGTTTACCCTGAAGGTTGTAACTTAATTAGAAGCTACTGGTGATGAAGCAATTGCATTTGAGTTTCACAAACTTGCAACTCATAAGCCAGCCAGAGACAAAGTCAAGAAATTTATAAGGAAATATTGATGATAATGATAAGGTCAGGCCCTTACAAAACACTCACTCAACTTTGAAAGTGGAGTGCAAAGAACTCTTGAGCGAGTTAAGTGCCACTGTTGTCTGCTGACACACTGAGTAGCTGGTGTTTAACCAGTGCAGGGACTATTTCAGAGAAGGGTATTCATTAGTAGGCAAGTAAGCAGACACCATGGGTGGTAACTAACGTTAGGGAAATATCTGTAGCATTTACGACATTATCAACATCCTCTAAGTGGAAAAAAATTGTTTCAAGAGCTTAGTTTGAACAATCATCTTTAATCTTTTGTAAATTGAAGTGAACAAGGCGAACAAATTGTGGTAGTATTATCGTTACTATTATAAGAGAAAATTCAATAGGAATGTAGCTTTTTTTTTCCTGAGCTCTATAAATATTTATTTTCCCAACAACAACAAAAAATATTTCATGGAATAAGGGAAATATCAAACTTTGTATTAATGACCTTGAGAAGCAACATTTTATCCTGTTACATTTTCCTGAGTGAATATTAAATAATTTTCCCAAGTTGGATAGCAATGCTTAGAAAACAATGATAAGGGCTAAGAGATGTTACTTTTCTTAGTTAAAAAAAAAATAATGAACTTCAGAATCAAGCTGTCCTCTCTGGAAGTGTAAGCCCTACTCAGTCCTCAACAGAGAGAGCTTTTCCTACCACAGAGAGAGAGGTCTTGGTACTAGAAGGAATTACCTATGGATTCAACCCAAATGCCTTAAACTTGTGTTAGTTTTTCTGAATCCTACTCATCCTTACTTACTCACTTTCTTGATTCCAATCAAATACAACCTTCAGAGCACTCCCTACATCCCCTGAATCCCAGGCTTGGTCAGAGTTTTCTCATCCCTTGGCTTTCCTCCCATCACTTCTACTCCCACTCCTGGCATCCTATCTTCAAGGATCAGCCCTCATGCCATCTGTGGTATGAAGACCTCCACCCCTGCTCACATACTCGGGGTATAGGGGCTCCATCCAGCCTCAGGATTCCAGCAATACACAGAGTTAGCATCCTTGTGCAGGCACTGCTTAGATTTCTGATAATATGTGGACGATCTAAATGCCATACCTTGATTATGATCTCCCAGAGGGCAGAGACCATGTAATAACATTCTGTGTACTTATTAAAGTATTTGGAAAATTAGGAGGTAAAAGAGAAGCATATTGATGACAGAAACCCAACTTGGTGCTGCCAGGTACTAGCTGTGTAGCTGAGTAATGTATTTAATATATTTGCATTTTAATACTATCCATTATACTTCCTCATCTAAATCATCTGGTCTACTACTGTTACCTAAGAGTTAGATGATGTAATGTACATTAAATGAAGGGGTGGATAAAGAAATGGATGAAGAAACGAGTAAAATGGGTATAAAACCATGCATAACAACTTGTCCCAATATTTTCCACTGAAAAGTATTTCATTAATAGGGTAGGAAGCTGTCCTTACCACAAATGCCTGACTGGCAGAGGTGTGTGTTTCATGGCCACGAGGGCGCCACCCCAGTCTAGGAACCAGACATTGTACTCTTCATCAAAGATCTGGAACAACAACAACAATAACGATCATAGCAACACCTTACATTTGCATGGTGCTTGAAAGTTTACAGAGTTTTTCACATATATTGTTTCATCTAGAGTCTGAGCTTTCCAACAATCCTATCAAGAAGTTTGATAAGCAATGTCATCCCCATTTAATAGATGAAAAAATTGGGCTAGCAGAGAACAAATAACTGTCAACTGCCCCTAATCCACTCAGATGGCATTTCCAGGGTTCTTCCCCGCTAGTACTGTGAGTCAGTGTGCCACAAGAAGTTCAGGCAACAAGACCCATGCTCAACTAGATAATCCAATGGAAAACATAGCTTCAAAACACTTTTTCATCTTTTCATCTGAGTATGTTACTAGTCAGCTTTCTCTTTCTCATCTTTTCAAATGAGACATTTGCTAATTTATAAATGGTCTGTGTCTCATTCAGTCGTTCAGTCATGTCAGACTCTTTACAACCCTATGGACTGCAGCATGCCAGGCTTCCCTATACTTCACCATCTCCTGGAGTTTGCTCAAACTCATGTTCATTGAGTCGGTGATGTATCTTACAGTAAGGTATAAACTTTCTAGGAACTTAAAGGACAATCCCTTTTAGACATGTAGACATTACAGTCTACATGATAACTGAGTTCTCAGACTTAGCCACCACATCCTAATTTCCCATGCTAGTTGAATGAAGACTTAAGTTTAGTGCTTGGGGATCCTTACGCTAAATGTTCAATGGGATACCATGCTTCCTGAGATGCAGAGTTACTCATTCTTTGATTCATTCATTTGTTCATTACCTATCAATCCTTCCACTCATTCATCAATTTATTCAGTGATCCATCCACCCATCTGCATAAGCATTTACTAAGCACCTACCATGATGCAAGTCTCAGAGCCTTAGCTCAGACCTAACTCCACATACAGCAACACTTCTACAATTTATGACTTTTAAGTCTTCAACCTAAGACAGAAAAAATTTTCTCCACCAGAGAACAAGTTGTCTCCTCTAGATCTTCTGGAGAAAAGTGGAATTAGAGAATTCCTCCAGTTCTTAACCACTAATGGTGGCTCTTACAGCTGGATGGAGAGGTTGGGATGGTGGGTTAAGTGAGACATACTTAACCTTAAGTATGGGGTAAGAAGATATAAGCAGAGTTAAAAAGGAGGGGGTAGGAGGAATGGTGTCCCTTGTAAAATGACTCAGAGAACACCATAGGAAAAAGCAAATGGGCTCTTGGACCTAAACCTTTCAATTGGCTTTCTTTCTCATATTTGCCTTTAAATGTCCACACTAATGGTGAGCTTTCACACACAGAAGGCTTAAAGGTTATTGTTTTTTATAGTCCAGATATAAACACAGACTCTTGAGTCTGAGTTCAAAAGTGGACTCTATGAATAGAAGCAATGGATCAAAGCCTGAGAGTAAGGACTACAAGAAGATTTTCAGTACTGAGGAGAGGAAAGAATTTATTTTTCTTCATACTATCCTCTCTAAAATATTATTCTGGCCACTTCTAACTCTTGCCCTGTCCAGCACTGTAGTGGAAGTCGAATTGCTTAGCTGTTTTGGAAAAGAGACAAGGAAACCAAAGTGGTGGCAACACAAGGGAGGGATGTCGCGGCGGCCACCTGGCCAGGTGGGCTATTTCTCGTATTCAGGGACAATATTTTGTCTGTTGTGAATTTCTGGACCAGAGGAATTTACTTTCCAGTTTCTACCCCATTTGGCACTTACAAGAGAGTAGCTTATATTTTGAAAGTATGTTCTTATTTATGTGTCTGTTCCTCATCTAGTTGATTCCCTTGTGGGCAGAAATCTAAATTTATTCTTTGGAGTAGGCCTGATAGCAGTTAATATAGGGGTTGTGTCTAGTATGTCCTTGGTAAAAATATATATATTTTTTTGATAAGTGGTAGTAGAGAAAGTGATGGCAATGGGGGTGGTGATGATGATGTTGGTGATGGTGATAATAATCTTCACTAAGGTACCCAAACAGAAAGTTGTGCAAATAGACTTCACATAGTTGCTTCATCTTCATCATTAAGACTTTCAATACTTATCCTCTTTCTTTCTCAGATAGAAACCTTCTCATTTTTAAGGTTTAGTAAAATGTCAACTCTTCTCGTGAAGTCTTTCCCAGTTTGCCCAAGTAGAATTAACTCCTCCCATTTCTCTGCAAGCTAATAATGACACTAAAATAACAATCTAAACTACAGTTATTTATGGACCTGTTTCCTCTACTTAATTTTGAGCTCCAAGGGAAAAGGGACTCAAAAGTATTCAATGGCCTCCTCAGGTTTATACTTGACACCTAGTTGACATTGTATAAATCTGTGTTGTCCAATATAGTAGCTACATGAGATAATTTAGATTTAAATTGATTAAAATAAAATTAAAAATTCAGCTCCTCTGTCACCCTAGCCACATTGTGTGCAACAAACACAAGGGACAGTATATATACAGAACATTTTCCTTATTGCTGAAAGTTCTATTGGACAGCACTGCAAACAAAAATGTTTGTAAAATTGAATTAATTTTTCATATGGTCATATATCTACTAAGCTGTCTCATACTTAACTAAGGTTGGGCCCACATATTACTTAAGCCATCACAGACTTCCATGGTTTTGCTTGTCTTAGTATTCTATACCCTTCACCTTGTAGATAAAGAAACAGATCTAGAAAGGTAAAGAGAACTGCTTGCCACATTAACGATACAAAATTGTTTTACTGATTGTATCACCTCACCCAGGAATGGTAATTAGCATCTGGTAACTGTTCCATACCTATTGCTGAATGAAAGAATGAACAAACTAGGGAAACCTCAATTCTTCTTATTCCTTGCCCAGCTCTTCCCATTTTACCCCATTGCCCACTTATTTTTCCAGCTACATTGACCAAACAGAACTGCTGCTTCATTTTTTTTTCTTTTCACAAACAAAAAGTCACGATGAGCCTGAGAATCCATAGATAAGAGAAACAGTGGCAGAATTTGCCCTAAATATCTCTTCCCTGTCCCTGAATCTCTGTTACCTGTCTCCACGTGTTGCCCCCATCAGAAGAGATGAACACACTGATGTCAGTATATGAGAGCTCCGGGCCGATGTTGCCTGAAACAGAAGCAGATTATTTGAAAATGTCAAGCATTTTACACATTACGTGTGCTTGGGGTTGAGGGAAGGGGTAGCAGAAAGTGAAGGTTTTCCAAGTTATGTTTAGAGTAGGTTTATGCAGCTTTTTCTTGGTGTCATATCGAAACCCCAGAAGGAAGATAACCTAACATGGAAACAAACAAATAACACAAGAGGGACACCTGTTTAAAAGGCAGCACCCAAAGACCAAATATTGACTGGCTTGGATCTCTTGAACTATTCAGGCTGTATACCATTAATCTCTCCAAAATTGATCTCGATGATGGCAAAGAGCAGAAAGGTAAACAACTATGCTAGTCTAGGAACACCTTCCTTCTCATATGTAATTTTATGTTAAGAAAAACTGGTGTATGTGTGAGTGTGCATATGTGTATCTGTTTCCAAGTTAAACCCGTCAAAATATTTCTTGTGTGCCAGGCCACTGAATAAACCAACAGTACAGAATATGTAACAAAAGTGATAGAGTTTCCAGAAGAAGATGACAATATTCAGCACACCATGGTCGTCAAGTACCTGGAGAAGGAAATGGCAGTCCACTCCAATATTCTTGCCTGGAGGATCCATGGACAGAGGAGCCTGGTGGGCTACAGTCCGTGGGATGGCAAGACTTAGCGACTTAGCAACTAAGCCACCACCATGGTCATCAAGCATGGTAGGAGAAGTCACCTGGATTACACCTAGACTGACCACAATTCCTGTCTTATTCCTTCACACCTTTTTCCTCTCCCCTTCTTTTTCTTTCCTTTGCATCATCTTGTGGTTATATTTGTAAAAACAAGAAAGTAGTTAAGATTTTCTAGGGAGGGGGGACCCGGAGGGGAAGCATATGTAAACCCATGGTGATATCATGACAATGTATGGCAAAAACAATAATAAAAAAAAAAAAGATTTTCTAGCCTATCCATATTGCCCAAGTTTACCCACAAACCCTCTGGTCCCAGAACAAATGTCCCAAACTTAAAAATTAGCTGCTCAACAAACAATCACACAACAGATGAATGAGGAAACACGTGATTGAATTATGTTATGATGTTGATGTGCATTTAGGGAGGTCTTTAGAAGCAGGAAAGTGCCCTAAACATGTAAGAATTTATCATTGAGGCTGATATTTTTTCTTTAAAAATAGCAGGAAGCGAATGTTAGCTCCCACACATCTGTAGCCTAAATAAGAGCACAATAAAAATGCAATAATGAAAATGTTAATTGAGCTCCTGACATTTAATGCTTCAAAATGAGAAATTAAAGCCAGGCTACAGCTTGTCAAGCTCCCATCAGCATCAGGGAGCACACAGTTAGCCAACTTGTTTTGACACTCAGACTTCCAAAAATAACCCTAGGGCTCAGAGCTCAGGCAGTGAGTACCAGTGGGATGGAGTGGCATGGTGAACAGTTCTGAGGAATTAGGTCTAGAATCTGGAATTCAACTCTTCAGATCCAGGTTTTGGAAGACACAGAAATGAAGAGAGTAAAGAGGGACAGGACAGAGAATGTTGACTTGTCCTTTAATCACGGCCACCTGGAGCGTTGTGCTAAAGATTCTAAGCCCATGTTTGGTTTCAGCAGAATAGAATTTAGTGATCTATTAGCAACATCTACTAAGGGTGGTAGAGAGACAGGGAGGCAGGTGTATAGTCCCCCAAGAGCTAGAATCTGCCAGCCCTGTCAGGGCTTAGCATCTGTTGCTTCCTCTTTAGGATCTGGTTCTGCCTACATCTTAAACCTCTCCTGCAAAGCTCAATGAGATTGATTTTGGAGGCATGGTGATGAGGAGAATCCAAGGCTCTCGGTGAAGCTTGTTTTGGAAATATCTTGGGTCAATTGAAAGGATCTCTGAAAGAAATGCTACTGATCACAGAGACCAAAAGTCAGTTCTAGAAGGAAAGGATAGAAAAGAGGTGTCCAGGATGACTTGATCTTTGAACACATCCAGTCCCCAATTGAATCTTATAGGAAGGAAACCTCTGAGAGGGAGAGTCTGGATTATGGTGTGAGAGAAGGAAGATTTGAATGCTGTGCTTCCCTGGTTAAAGTGGAACTGGAGGAGGGCTCCCAGAGTGGCCCCAGGCCAGGTTAGAGGAAGTGGAGTGGTGAGATAGGAGGGAGAAAAGGGGAGAGCCATGGAAAACAGGAAGCTCCTCTCAACAGCAGCTTAGCTGGTCAATCACATGGGTTCTGCCGCCCATCTGGGCAGCTGTTAACAACATGCTTTTAGCCTCATGTCCTCCCAAGGCACCTTTCTCCCAAGGCTTTATTTAGATACTCTCGGAAAAGAGAGAGAGAGAAACACAAAGAGATAGGGGGAGAGTTTTAACATGTTCTGAGGTTAGAGATGCTTGTCTCACCACCACTGATGTGCACTCAGGGTAATTAAATGGAAGAGGAAGCAGAAAGGAAAGGAAAGCACCTCCACAGAGGGGACAACACAAGGGTATGAACATTTAGAGTGTACAGGAGGTATGGCAGGGAGCCTGGAGTAGCTGTGGGACTGGCAGGGGAAGGGGCTCAGGACTAGGTCTGGCCAAATGGCTACTGGATGGGCTAGACTTGGAGCCAGAGGGAGTGTGAGCGAGGGCAAGATAACTGTTCCTTCTGCCCTCCACCTCTTCACCCATAAATCTACATCATAGGGCCGTTTGCGATCATGGCAGGAAAGTGCTTTGTACACCTCAAGGCCCTCGGAGGATGTACGGTCTCAATGACCAGCCTGAAACCACAGTGTAAGCATACTCAGTACCCTGGTGCTTCTGCTGCCAAGAGCGATTGCCAGACTCTCCAGACTGGACCTCTATCTGCCTTCAGAGATGGTCTCAACAGGAGTAAGAGATGGATCCCTGTAGACACTGTCATCCGTGCGGCCCCCCTGAGCCTGGTCTCAGTGAGAGGCGGGAAGAGGAGAGGGGCCAGGGTCACTGACACCTGAAGGCAGGAGACATGAATGGATGTGGAGGGGGTCCTGGAGAGACAGGCCCATCCAGACCACTGAAGCCATCCTGGGCTAGGTTTGGAATTATTTTTCTGATAGTGAAATGACCTTCAGGGAGAGCCAGCAAGCAGGGTAAGGAGAAGCTGGGAATGAGGAGGCATCTGTCAGGGACCCAGCACTGGCTTTCCATGAAGATCTTGTCAGCTATGTTATGCCCCTCTCAATGTACTATACAAAATTACAAGAGTTACAAAGGAGAGAGTATTAGTAAATTCTCATGCATATGGGCAAAAGAAGTTTCAGAATCCAGTCTTGAATGTCTGTGTTTGTTAGCTCATAAAGACTTAGTATTAGAGTACTTTAGAGGCCCATGATGGTCATAGGTGATAACGGCCACAACCAACACTCCTGACTATGTGCTGAGTCCTCAGCGGGATCTTGTAGGCACTCTCTCCAGTCTCTAACTCTTACAACACCCTCACAAGGCAGGGAAAGACAACTTGATTTGAAGATGAGGAAAATGAAGCACAGAGACTGAAGAACTTGGTCAAATTCATAAGGCTCATAACTGTCAGAGCTCAGCTTGGAAAGCAGGCCTACAGAGTTCCTAAGTGCATTCATTCACTCTGTAGATGCACACTGAATGTACATTATTTGTGGATTCTATTGAAAGAGGTGTACAAATCATATTCTTCTGGTGCAATAAGAGAAGTTTTAAATTTCTATAATATTAATGATGATGTTATAAAAGGTATAATGTATTGAGCATTTAATATCTCCTAGGCACTGTTTTGAACATTTGAAATTCCATTACATTGGTACTATTTTTTCCACTGTCAATGAAAACACCAATGTTTAGAGTGGTTAAGCCACATAAGGCAATCCTGGCTACATAGTTAGCATTTACATAATGTTAACTTTTATTATTATTTTTTCCTTCTTTTACAATTTTTTTTAAATTTGGGGATAATTACTTTACAATATACTGCTGACCTCTGCCAGATATCAACTGGAATCAGCCATAGGCATACATGTGTCCCCTCCCTACTGAACCCCCCTGCCTCCTCCCTTTCCACTCCATCCCACAGAGAAGCCAAAGTCAGTGCTCTGTAATTTTTATTATTGATTACTATTCTCCACTGTTCCTTCCACACCAGTCCAGGGCCTCCTGTAGGCCTGGAGGAGAGGCAAAGTATAGCAGTTCCAGAGCTGGGAGGTCCCACAGGCATGGGTGATGGAATGTGGGGGCCACTCCCCCAGTCAGGAACCTAGCACCAGAGCCTGTCTTCAACGCTCACTGTGCTGGGCCCCCTGAAGCCAGCGGTGTTAAATATGGTGGACCTAGTCTCTAGGGTGGAGAGGTGACTGAGGTATCTTCAGAAGGCTATGCTAGCTGTCACCCCAATTCGAGTGGGTGGTCACTGGCGGTGTTTAAAAGTTCATGCGGAAGTGAGCTAGAAGGAAAAACAACAATACAGTCTACTAACGCATATATATGGAATTTAGAAAGACGGTAATGAGAACCCTGTATGCGAGACAGCAAAAGGAACGCAGATGTATAGAACAGTCTCGTGGACTGTGTGGAAGAGGGCAGGGGTGGGATGATATGGGAGAACGGCCTTGAAACATGTAAATTAGCATAGGTGAAATCAATCGCCAGCCCAGGGTTGATGCCTGATACAGGGTGCTCAGGGCTGGTGCACTGGGAAGACCCAGAGAGATGGAATCGGGAGGGAGGTGGGAGGGGGGTTCTGGAAGGGGAACACATGTATACCCATGGCGGATTCATGTCAATGTATGACAAAACCAACACGATAATGTAAACAAAATAAATAAAGAAAAAAGAAAAAAAAAAAGTTCATGCAGTTGAAGGGTTGGAGAAAGAAGTCACGGCTAGCAGAGCAGTGACTCCAGGGCCTGGAGCTTCAGGTTGATGAGTTTACCATCTCAGCAAGTCTCTGCTTTGCTTTATGTCATTAATGCATTCCTGAAAAGGTGTACGGAAATCAAATGCATGATACTCAGAACACTTTTCCCAGGAGACTTTCATTTTCATCTCGGAGTTGTTTTATCTTCATTTCTGATCGATGTGCAGTGGACAGTGGTTCCAACAACGCAAACTGGAGTTTTTCTGTCCTCTCCCCCAGGCCCTCAGCCAAGTGGTTAATCATGTGCAAACAAACCTTTACATGCACCAGAGACCTCCTGATTAAAAACAGCTCTGGGGTGAAACCTTTTGTAAAGAATCCTCTATGCAAAGAGAAAACTACCCCAACTTATACTTGGTGAGCTAAGAAGTTCATATATCACATTTTCTTAAAGTGAGAATTCCCTATTACAAACAACCTTTCTGATCAGTCAGTTGACTTGAAAAGGAACTCTGGCCTCTAGCTAACACAGGGGACTGCCCTGTGACCATGTGAAATGTTGCATTTACCAGAAGTTACAAGGTTCTGGAGCTCTTTGCCTGGGTTATTAGATTGGCCTTGCAGTTCCACAAATTCTGCCTGTTTCCTGGGATGAGTGCCCACAGCTTTCACCTGATGCTCAAATGATTATAAAGAGGTCATGACATATGCCAGGAGCCCTCAGTAAGGAAGAAGCTCAGTTTTCCTTACCTGTAGCCACCACGAGCCCTGGAGCTGTTTCCTTGCTGGAGATTCTTCCTGAGGAATATGGATTTTCGGAGATCTGCAAGTGTAGGTGTAGGGAGCAGAAAGGCTAAAATGGAGAAGAAGAAAGTAGTTTCATTCCAGGGAACTCCTGACATGCATCCCTGCCCCACCAAATACAGGGCTCCCAGGTTCCAACCTTCCAGGAACAATAAGGGTTAGATGTGAGTCACTCACTCACTGCCCCAAGAGATGACTTGGGACAGGAGTCATCTCTCCCTGAACAACTGATAGGATCACATCAGGACCTGCCCTGAGCACCATTCACAGGCCCCTTCCTGCCCCTGCTCCCATCACAACTGTATGCTTTCCCTCCCTTTCTCCCCCCTCCTCTATCTATCAAGGTCAAGTTCATGGTCAGCCTCATGAAGCCTCCTGACCATTCCTTCACACTCACAGGATGACACTGACCTTCCCCCATCTTTGACCGTGGCCATCACACTCTGCTTCTTGGGGCTCTGTGGGGCCGCTGGGAGCAGTGGGGGGGAAGTGAAGAGACAGTCCCTCTTTCTGCTCCATGTGTTTGGTTCCTGTTTATAATTTTACTTTGAATTTCACTTAAAATGTCTGAAGCCATTATCTGAAACTTGTATAAGTTTGTCTTCTTTACTTATTTATCCCTAGTTGAGTTTCTTTAAAAGGATTAGGGATTTAGAGATACGTAGACACATAGTTAAAAAATACAAAAAAAATTGTGAAATTGGGGAAAGGAGAAAATTAGGTTAATAAAATAAGATGAATCCATGGGTGAGGTTTGGGGGCAGGGGTGGGGAATTCTTGCTGTGACCAGTTCTTGGACATAGGCAGGCATATGTCTCTGACCTTCCTAGTATCCCAAGCCAAAAACATGGAGCTGGGCTGAAAACTACAAAAGGGAAAGGCCACGTCAATCCTATTTACCACCATACTCCCAGTTTTTAACATAATGTCTGGAATATTCAGTAAATAGTGAAAGGCAACTTTTTTTTTTTTTTTTTTTGTGGCGAAGGGGAAACATAATCATTTCTGGGACTGTAGAAATGTTTCTCACATGTGTTCTCTTTAAGAGGGCACTGAGGGTTGTGCATTTCACTGTTAACGATCTGTCTTTCCTCCTAATTTGAGTTGCAGCCCCTGAGAACAGAGATAATGTCTTATACATTAGATCCTCTATGTGCCTATGTCAATATTCCATACAGCTGGAACCCTGGGAATGTTGAGAGATCAACTCTTGTCCATGTGGACATGCCAGCCTGCATTTCTAAGGTTTCTAAGGCACCTTTTACTTACCTTGCCCATTATCAAGCACTTATCAAATGGTATCATATCAATATCAGCTAATAGGTATTTACCACTACTGAGCTCTGCCTGAGACCCTCGGGCACAGGCTTTCTCTCATGCTTCTTTCTCTTACTAGCAGTTGTAGCATATAGTATATTCTCAGTAAAAACTTGTGGAATCCAACTGAACTTTCCATCCAGATGATATGGCGGTCTGAGTCCACAGATCAATGCTCTAGGAGTTGTAGGAAATCCCTGCCCAGCACCAGGCACATTCCTAAGGCCTCTGGTGGAATAAAACCCCTGATGGAGCATCCCCAGGTAAGTAGTCTGCCCTGTGGTCTCACATGAGACCGGGACACTGACCAGCAGGCAGTGTACTGGGTTTCCTCTCAGGTCCATATCTGGAGCTTGAAGGAGGCGCCAATCCCTGCCTTTGTTGTAAGTGATGTATGTCTTCACCTGGTCATCCACCTTCTTGTTTGCCAGGAATATCCCTTTGATACCTGCTACCTAGGAAAAAGGGCGAGAGATGGAGAACCATGTTGGGCCAAAATGCCTATAGTTTTGGAGAAGCCTAGGTAGAAATGCCCCAGGATTGTCCACAGTGTGTTGGAGTACAGAAGGGGAAAACAGGAGAAGCATGGTAAGAAATGTCATACTCCACATGGTCTATAGGAGAAGTTTAAGCTCATTTCTGCTAGCCTCCACACAACTCCCCTACTCCCCATGCCCTCCTGCCACAAACCAGATATTCCATCCTCCTCTTACTCATCTTCCTCCTTAATTAACTTATTTATCCTTAATTAACTACCAACATTTCCTCTGGGGCGGGAGTGGTTGATAACAACTGAAGTAGTTACTCTTAGAGAACATTTGAGATTAACCGACATATACTACTATATATAAAATAGATAAACAAGAAAGACCTGCTGCATAGCACCAAGAAGTGTATTCAGTATCTTACAATAACTTATAATAATGGAAAAGAATCTGATATATATGTATAAATAGACACATATATGTGTGTGTGTGTGTGTATATATATATATATATAAAACTGAATCACTCTTCTGTATGCCTGAAATATTGTAAATCAACTATATTTCAATAAAAATTAAAAATAAATAAAAACAGACAACACAGGATTTTGCTCAGAGGGGGCTTGTAGACAGGTTTTCAAGGCATCAACGTATAATCTGTAATGGTGGTAAGTTGAAGTGTTCTGATCAGTAGTGAGGTAGATGTTTTCTTAATTAATAAGTTAACAAATATGATAATTAAGAATAAAGGATCATAAAAAACTGTGGAAAATTCTTAAAGAGATGGGAATACCAGACCACCTGACCTGCCTCCTGAGAAATCTGCATGCAGGTCAGGAAGCAACAGTTAGAATTGGAACTGGAACAACAGACTGGTTCCAAATTGGGAAAGGAGTACATCAAGGCTGAATACTGTCACCCTGCTCATTTAACTTATATGCAGAGTACATCATGTGAAATGCAGAGCTGGATGAAGCACAAGCTGGAATCAAGATTACCGGGAGAAATATCAATAACCTCAAATATGCAGATGACACCACACTTGTGGCAGAAAGCACAGAAGAACTAAAGAGCCTCATGATGAAAGTGAAAGAGGAGAGTGAAGAGGTTGACTTAAAACTCAACATTCAGAAAACTAAGATCATGGCATTTGGTCCCATCACTATATGGCAAATAGATGGAGAAACAGTGGAAACAGTAAGAGACTAATTTTTTGGGTTCCAAAATCACTGCAGATGGTGACTGCACCCATGAAATTAAAAGAGACTTGCTCCTTGGAAGAAAAGTTATGACCAACCTAGACAACATATTAAAAAGCAGAGACATTACTTTGCCAACAAAGGTACGTCTAGTCAAGGTTATGGTTTTTCCAGTAGTCACATATGGATGTGAGAGTTGGACTATAAAGAAAGCTGAGCACAGAAGAATGGATGCTTTTGAACTGTGGTGTTGGAGAAGACTCTTGAGACTCCCCTGGACTGCAAGGAGATCCAACAAGTCCATCCTAAAGGGGATCAGTCTGGGGTGCGAGACGATCAAACCAGTCAATCCTGAAGGAAATCAGTCCTGAATATTCATTGGAAGGACTGATGTTGAAGCTGAAACTCCAATACTTCGGCCGCCAGATGCAAAGAACTGATTCATTGGAAAAGACCCTGATGCTGGAAAAGATTGAGGGTGGGAGGATAACGGGACAACAGAGGATGAGATGGTTGGATGGCATCACTGACTCAATGGACAGGAGTTTGAGTAAACTCTGCGAGTTGCTGATAGACAGGGAGCCTGGTGTGCTGCAGACCATGGGGTCGCCAAGAGTTGGACACGACTTAGTGACTGAACTGAACTGTTTTCTATCTCAGATGACCCAGCTTGGTGACCTGGCCCCTATCATTGGCTGCACCACCAGTTCACTGTGGTCTTTGAATAATTCTTATATTATCTTGGGTCTCAGCCAACTGTCACTTTAAAAAAGGTGGAATAAGCCCTTCCCTTTCTTTTTTTCCTCCATTAGTTGGCAAAGGATACCAGAAATAATGTAGACCACTCTTGCCAGAGCTCCCCATGGACTGGGATTTGCATATCCTTGATAGTCTGAAGAAGAAGAGCATCACCACAACACAAGTAGCTACAGAGTAAGAAGATGCAGAAGGGTTCCAAAGTAAGCACAGGTGTGACTTATTTTATTACTTCTCTGCCCACATCTGAGCAATAAGAAGAGATGTTTAGAATGACAGCAGTCTATGTCAAAGAAAGATTCCCTTGACTTCCTGTTCAAGTTCCAAAGGAAAGGTAATTCAAATTGTTTAGATACATATAAACAAGACTTCAGCAGGTTTTCTAGATAACACTCAGATATCTCAAAATTTTAATTGTATTGATACTTACCCCCATTCCTTGAGGGTCATCGTGAATTGAGGTGTATTGCAGTTCTGAGAGGATTCCAGTGGGAGCAAAGGGAAAGACTTTCATAAAAGTCAGCTCTTCTGTTTTTTTGTTTGTTTGCTTGCTTTTTAATGACATAATTTAGCTGATGAAATGAGAAGTGCTATTTTTTTTTTTTAAGTAACCTGACTGGCCTTGAAAGAGAATAAAGAATGTCAACTTAAATACAAAATAAATAAATAACAAAAAACGAACAGGGCGTGTCTGGAGGAGAACAGACTGGGAAGGATACCACTAGGGGAATTTGACAAAGGGCCAATGATGGAATTGATTAGAATCCTATTGTGAACAGAGGGTGGGAAAGGACAGAAGCCAGGGTGGGGGAGGGGCAGTGGTGTCAGCATTATGCCCTTTCCCAGCGGTACCCTCCCTGCCTTAGCTGCTCAGATAGTGCCATTTCAGGAAGGCTGGTACCTCACACACTCATCCAAGGTCTGTGAGGCTCTCAGATCACCTCAGTCTTTAAAACCAGCTGCAAAGGTGTCTGTCTCAAGAACAGTTACTGATAATTCCTCACAGGGAACGGAATCTGAGTTTCCGGAGAACCTTCTGCCTAATGGAGGCCTTTTATCTTTGCTGGTGTATTACCAGCTAATGATGCCATATCTCTCTCTCACCTAAGCCGGTTGTCCCTCCCCATCGTGTACCTGAGGCCTTGCTATCTAATTTCTAGAACATAAATAGGTCAGAATCAGACTCTTGTCTGTCATCCACACCCCCTGCCTCCTAGTTTGACTCATTCTAGCATGAATTGCTAGCTACTCTGCGATTCTTGTGTTCTTCTGGATAAGCAGGCTTGGAAAATATAAGCCAGTATTATATTAGCATTTTTCCCCTAAGAACTCCACTACTCAGGTGGGTACATTCTGTGTGCCCCACTTAGTCTGAGAGCAAAATCATGAGAATGGAGGCTGAAAAGATACAGAAAGGAGAGATTTTGAGGGAACCCAGCTGCATCTCTGACGGTGTTCTTCCTGCAGCTGCACATAATGCCAAAGAAATCTCAGTCTTGTCTGGGGGAAAAAGGGAAAACTTTCCATTTGTATTTGGATTCTTCTAAGCACCATCATTGCTGCAGAGCTGCTTCTTAGCTCCGTCTCTTGAATAAATGGACTACAAGTTTGAAGGGCACTTTGCTTTCTGTATCCTAGGCCAATAGCTTTCAAACTTTTCAAGCACAGTCCAAGTATGAAATCCATTTCCATTGCCACCTAGTAGACTCATAACCATATATGCATATATGTGTACACATGTAGCTACATGTATATATATATATATATATATCCAAAACAAAAATTCCATGAAACACTACTTACCTTCACTACATGCAGTATAAAGAAATTGGAGAATAAGACACACATTTTATCTTCTCCATTCAAGAAGGCATTTAGAATCAGATAAATTTAAACATGCTGTGTCCCACTGTGGTTTGAAATCAGAAGCATAGCTGCTGCTGTTGGCCCCAAGAGTTCAAGAAGAAAGGTACCAGCTTGTAGTAGTCCCCACAGAAGAGGGTAGTATTGATACAAGATCTCAGGCCTGCATGACCCACTTTCTCCCTGGGAATCAATCTGAGGTGCAAAGGGACACTGACAGCAGCCCCTTGGCAGAGCACTGAGTCCAGGTGGCATGCTCATCTGTCCCTCACTCCCCTGGGCCCTCAGGACAAGGAAACCAGGGTTCTGCTGAGAAAAGCAATTACCGTGGTGTGCCTTGGGCTGTCCCTAGAGTTGGACCTGTGGTGAGGAGCTGAAGATTAGTTTGCGTAAAATGTCCCCATAGAGTCTATAAGTAGTTATCCATCTGTCCAAAGAAGGGTAATGTAAGGTCAAGATAAAGCAGTGGGTGGAGGGCAGTCGCTGGAGACAAGGAAAGCAATGAAACGTCAATAACATGGGCAAAGGGGCCAGAACACTAAGGGTGGCTCAGAGTTTCAGTTTATCCATCGAACCAAGTAGAGTGAGGTCAAGATATAGTTAGTCATTAGGAACTCTAGTCAGAACTAACAGAGTACCACTAGGCCTCTAAAAGAATGTCTAAACATGCACGCATGCCACACACTCCCCCCACCCCACACACACCTGATAATACCAAGTGCTCCTAAAGATGTGAAGCAACTAGAACTTGTTTTCATCTCTGGTGAAAAACAAAATAATATTACCACTTAAGAAATGGTTTGGTGGCTTTTTATAAACATAAACATATATTTGTGAGTCCCTTGGACTGCAAGGAGATCAAACCAATCAATCTAAAAAAAAAAATCAACCCTGAATATTCATTGGAAGGACTGTTGCTCAAGCTGAAGCTCCAATACTTTGGCTACCTGATGTGAAGAGACAACTCATTGGGAAAGAGCCTGATGCTGGGAAAGACTGAATGCAAAAGGAGAAGGAAGCAGTAGATGAAGAGATGTTTAAATAGCATCACTGACTCAATGGACATGAATTTGAGCAAACTCTGGGAGATAGTGAAGGACAGAGGAGTCCACGGTGTTGCAGAGTTGGATATGACTTAGTGACTGAACAACAAACAACACACACATCGGACCTAACAATTCTACTTCTACGTATTTATCCATGAGAAAGAAAAACTTATGTTCATATGAATGTCTACAGAAATTTCATTCATAGTCACACAGACCTGGGAACAACCTCAATGACCTTCAACTGGCAAATGAATGAACAAACAAGAATACATGCAGGCAATGCAACGCTACTCAGCAATAGAAAGAAAGGAACATCTCTTGATATTCAATAACATGGGTGGGTCTCAAAATAATAAGTGAAAGAAGCTAGACTGAAAAGACTCCCTACCGCACAATTTCATTCATATGAAAATGTAGAAAAGGCAAACTGGAGGGAGAGAAATCAGTTCAGCTTGCCAGTGACTTTGGATGGGAGGAGAGTGATCACAAAAGGGCCATAAGAGGGAATGTTTTGGGACAATAGCCTATATATTCAGTGTTCTACATCTTGATTATGGTAGTAGATGCACATACCTCGGTTAAGACTCATAGAACAAAAAAGGTTAAACTTTACTGCACATAAATTATACCTCAATTAAAGAAAATGAATGTGAAAAAAATGTGTAATAGGAAGAGGCTTTTGGGTCAAATGGACATAAGTTGGTTCACAGATAGATTCTCCCTTTAACTAGATGTGTGACCCAAGCCAAGTCGCCAACTTCTCTGCATCTCTGTACTCTCACAGGCACAATAGGCAATAATATCTACCACACAGAGATGCTGTAATAGATAAATAAGTATATATATATATACATATATATATATACATCTCATTATATAATAACATAATATTATATATTATGTCCAATACCATAGTCACTAGCCCCATAGGGCTCCTGAACACTTGAAATGTGGCCAGTAGGACTGAGAAACTGACTTTCAGTTTTATTTAATTTTAACCAATTTAAATCCACATTGTAAACAGACGCTACCGTCTGAGCCACCAGGGAAGTCCTAAATATAAATATGGGATCCAGTTACTGGCACACTTCTAAATATGTTTGGAATAACCAGGGTATGTGAATCCACCTCTTCTACTATAAATTTTATGAAATGTAAATGCTGATGAAGTATATGCTGAAAATTTAGCATATGAATTGAGATGCTTGGGAAGTGTAAAATACACCCAGGATATTGTAGACTTAGTATGACAAAAATATAAAATATTTCATTAGTAATTTTTCATATTAAGCATATACTTAAATAATAGTATTTTAGATTTTTAGTTAAATAACATAAAATATTATAATTAATTTCACCTGTTTCTTTTTTTACTTCTTTTTTCTTGATTGTAAAATGTCTGTGTAGCTTGTATTATATATTCATTCAACAAGGGTATTTAAGGAATTATCTGGTATACCACTGTTATTACTGTACAGATTTACAAGTTGGAAAATACTGAAGAAAATGCAGCAGCTCAAAGCATGTTTCCAGAATACAATCGAGACTGTTGGAAGTAATATTTGTTACCTGCTTTATCAGTGGAGAATAACTAAGAAGAAATGTAGTTTATATTTAGAGATACAACAACAGAACTCTACACGCAAAGAGTGTCATAAGAGTAATGGTGAACACACGTAATGAACTACATTCATTGTCAACATCAACCTTGGATGGAATGGGCTCTGTTTTCTTAAAGAAGAGATTATTATTTGGCCTTCAAGAATTATTTTCTCCCCTGATTGTATACTTACAGCCATGACATTACTGCACTCTGAGGCAGGGACTGGACAGGGCACAGAGTCCCTCTTTAGCAGTAAACTGCTCCAACAGACCAGGAAATGAACAATATTTCCCTTTAGATTTTATGGAGTTGGGTGAGATCTCCAAGGTCTCTTAGAGCCAAGGTGAATTTCTCAAATAAATTCTTACTTTCTTTGTTCCCTTTCCAATGTCAAGAAGAGGTCCATGTAGAAGACACAATGATACGCCAGTAGCTTCAAGCGGCCATGGTCAGCTCGAGCCACTTCACATCTGTGTTAACATAGGCATCTCAGACAAGGAAAAACAGATGTGATACCCTGTTACACTATAATATAAATCTTTGAATTAACTTAGCACAGGGACTAAATCATGCATATATTTATTTGCTAGATGTAAGGAGAAAACAGGTATATACTAACCTGGAGAATAAATGTCCAGCTCTTTGGTCAAGCTCTTTCCTAGCATCTTCAAAATTTTTTCCCCATTATTTTCCAAGGTCATCTCACATTCTAATAAAATGGACCTCTACTCATCAGACTCTGGTTCTCTTCCCATGCTGGAACTCAGACATGCCTTACTCCCATGCTCTAATAATTCATCACTTAAACCTACTCATCTGCAAGACTCCCCAGATTTATCAAGTTAGAATTAGCTTTACTCTTACAATGATTCTATAACATGCAGGAATTACACCTCTAATCAAATTAGACTGTGATCATGACCCTATTAGAGTCACTTACATCTTTCCAGTAGATGGTCTCATGCACCAGCCTCATCAAACAAAATATACTTCACAAAAGTGTGTTAGTTTAAATGAAATTGAATGTGAAAGCATACTGTTTTTTTTTTCCAGCTGTATTACTCAAGGGCATCTAGACTCCACAAAAATTATAGTCTCTTTGTTAACTGGCCATATGGTACACAATCTCACTTTCTATGAGGATCTCCAATGAAGAAAGTTAAAGTCTAATGATCCCTAGAGACCAATTAAATTGAGCTTTATCTCCAAATCACAGAATGAATATCCAGGTGCAAAACAGCATCATCCTCTAAAAATCTTCAATATGGTCATGGTCCAGATAGTGTCAGGATACAATTAATTCCCTTGGTGTTAAATGCTTTTTAGAATCTGAACCCCAACTACTTATCCAGCATTCATTCTTGTACCTGACAACCATCTATTCTACACTATTAGACTGGCTAGCTCATGGACTTAAAGATTTATACCATCTCTCTAATTCTTGGCTTATGTCACTCTTGACATTCCACTTCTTCCCTTCTTCCTCCTGAGAGCAGATGTACTGATAGTCAGTTTGGTAACATTGAGAAAAAGAAATGGGCAGGTGCAGTGCATCCCTAACTCAACTATTTTTGGAATCTGCCTGCAAAGATCACATCCTCTGTATTACAAGGTTGTGGTGTTATGGAGACAGGCTTCCATAAGAGAGCTTTTGATTCACAGTTTCTGCCTGAGACTGGATGGATGAGTCCAATTCTGGGGAGCAGTATTACCAAGAATACTTCCTCCTTCATGCTTTTAAAAGCAATAAAGTTGGCATCTGATCTTTTGTCTCACCTTTTGCTTCTATGTTAATTGTTTTCACTCTTGGGCAGAAAGAAGAGGAAATTCATTTATGGACCCCTTCAAAGCCCAACAAACTAGATTGCAAGCTCCCTGAGGGGAAGGACCCTTGTCTTTCTTGCTTTCCTCATGGGCTTGAACACAATACAGGGACACAATCAACCCTGATAAAAAGGAAGGAAGAACAAGGACAACAGAATTGGTTCTAGAGAAGTTACCTTGCCTGATATATCTTGCTTCTATGTGGATGCAATGACACCATGTAATTTTTTTTCCCCTCAACAAGACCAACTTCAGCAAGATAAAAAAAAAAAAAAATTACATGTATCTTGGCACATTCTTCATTTTGATTCATACTCCAGAGCAGAATGGCTCATTGTTCTAAATGACCAAGGAGTTTCAGGAACCTTTTTTTTTAGGAAAAGGAATAGCACAGTGGCAAAATGCACTCCATACCATATCAACAGAGTCTGAGAAACAGGGATTTCTCAACTAAAGGTCATCTGCAGCAACGTCTACCTCTCTTAATGGGCTCTGACCACAGGAGCATGAATAATCCTCTTACCTCTATAGGCTTACTTGTGCAACCAGGAATGGCCTCGTCCTGGGAACATTCATCCAAACCTTCCCACAGATGTGACTTATTGCACAATAACAAAGGTATAGTTCTGCCTCCTGGTGTGATTAGAGGCATGAAAATGTAAGCTTCTCAAAGCCATTTATACTCTTTAGTCATCTCTATTGGTCTTTACAACTTTGGGAAGAAATCTAGGTCATTTCCCAAGCTGGAATCTTGTTGCTAAGCGAATTATTTCAGCACCGGTCTACTTCCTAGAAAATCAGGGTATTTCTTCCCTGACATCCATGTCTCTCCTTCTTTTTATATAATTCCATTTACCCCATGCCTTTTTACAATCCTCCTTCTACCTTGTAAAATAATTGGTATCTTATATATTTCCATCACTGTTAGTAAATAAGCAATCAACTTAGATACCAGAGTAAGGGATACTGGAACTTTGACATGAGAAGCTCAGAAGAGACCACTGTAAAGCAGAAGTCCATGTACCCATCTCTCTGTTTTGACAGCCACTCCCACTTCTCAAAGGGGAAAACTCGCATGGAAGTACCTTCTTCAAGCAATCTGCAGCTACCACCCTCAAAAGGCAACTGTGAATGAATGACCTCACCAGCACAGTATTTACGTGTCTGACCACAAGTCACTAGTAAAAGTTGGAGATAATGAGACACACCTACTTTGCTCAAATCAATCCATCTAGTTGAAGTGGTCAGTCAAGTTCTTTCACTGAGAAATATCACACGCATTGTTACTATAAGTATAGACATGCAATATATCATTAGGGTTATTGAAACAATCAGGTTGCTTTCTTAATATAGTCCTTAAATGGAGTCACTTTGTTTCCTAGATAAATTATTCTTTAACTTTGTTTATATATATATATATATATACTCAATGAAGGTGATCATATTTTAAAAAAAGAACATTTCAATGTTAAGTCAAGGCCGGTTCTTTCCACACATAGGTGTTGGCATCTGGTGGCATTTTAGAGGAACCCTCACTCCTACCAGTGATATTTGCTTTCTTCTCGTATAAACTGCTCATGAAACATGATTTTCCAAATAATTTAAAGCATGTAAATAGTACTAATCCCTCCACCTAGACTTCATAGAAAGAAGCACAGATTTGAAAAGGGTACTTAAGAGATCACTGACATCAAGCATCTTCAATTCTGGCCTGCAATCATGCTATATTTAAGACAGCAACTCTAGCTACCATTTGTTGAAGGCTTATTGAGTCAACTACCACACAAGGTGCTTTACAAACATTATCCCTCATTCTCACAATAATTTTATTAGATAAATATTTCATCCCCATTTTACAGGTGAGGGAATTGAGGCACAGAGAAGTTAAGTCCCTTGCCCCAAATCAACACAACTGCTAAGTGCACAGCTGATATCTGAACTCAGGACTTTATGACTCCAGTGCTTGTGTTCATATTGTTAGAACTCATGAAAAAGAGAGGCAGATTCAAGTGCAGAATAATGTTGGCTACATACCTCATACAATTCAATAATGATGTTTCCCATCAGACCTCGGCTGCTCTTAATGTTCTCCATGGCCAGGGTAAAGTAGATCCCACGTGTGTCTGAGATGTAGAGGTTGTACGTGTCATTCTGGTTCCATTCCTGGACCGCCGCAAACACTTGGTTCTCATTGGTACTAATGATGTGCATGTCCTGTAAGATGGAAAGCCCATAAAGCAGCAGATCTCCATATCTCCTTGCCCACTGGGACCCAGAGTAATTACCATGACTTATGAAATGGCTGAGGAAAAGCTTGAGTTATTGGCAATGTTAAACAATTCTGTGTTGGGCCAAGGCTATAAATTATGAGCTTCGTGATCTCTGCTCCTTGCTAAGTGACAGTAAGATGGGTGTAAGGGGCTTTGGTGGGTATCATTTTCCATGGATTCAAGGGATTTATCTACTTTTATTTTTTATTTTTATAACTCAAAGTTGGTGTTGGTGCTAACAGAGACATACAAACTTGCATGAGGAAACTCACACATGAAAAAAAGACAGGGCCTCACTCTTCACTCGATCTTAATTTATGGTTTCAAAATTTTTAGGATAGTGGTTTTCATGCCTTTCTTGGGAATCTTCAGATGGGGATTGAAAGGGTGGCCCAGAGGCACAGCCAATGGGTGGAGCTCTGGGTTTCCAAATCTGTTTCAAACATACCAGCACTACTTAGATTTGTTATATCATGGAGTTCTATGTAATATTTTAGGAGTAAAAGGTTGGGGGGGGTTATAGAATAATAGAATAATATTTGAAAATCATGGAGGGGGCTAATAGAATAATATTTGAAAATCATGGATTATAGAGGAGAGGATATTTAACCTTGAATTCAGGGTTCAGGGTCATAATAGTGTTCTGATATAAGTCAGCTGTATGATATTGGATGTGTAAGCTTCCCTGAACTTCCACTTTCTCACTGAACAGAGTGAAGAGGTTAAGCTACAAAAAAAAAAAAAAAAAAAAAAAAAACCAGCTAACATTTGGGCATACTCTAAGTCATCTAAATGCATTATTTCGATTTAAAAAGATCCAAATAATTCTACAGTGATGGTAGTATGATTGTTTACATTTTACTAAGAAATAAAATATGGCACACAGAGGTTTACCAACTTGCTTCAGATTACATAACTCATAAGTAGCCAAACCACGTTTTGAACCTCTGTGACATGACTCTAACCTAATTGTTAGCTTCTAACTAGTTGTATACATAACTTCTAAACCAGAAGCTGCAAATGAATAACCCATGAAATGAATATGAATCACAATTGTTTTGTTTGACTATTATTGTTGCTGTTGTTCAGTCACTAAGTCCTATCTGACTTTTTCACAACCCCATGGATTTAAGCCCACCAGGCTCCTCTGTCCATGGGATTTCACAGACCAAAATATGGAGTGGGCTGCCATTTCCTTCACCAGGAGATTTTCCTGACCCAGGGATTGAACCCACATCCGCTGCATTGGCAGGTGTATTCTTTACCTCTAAGCCACCAGGGAAGCCCTTGGTTTCACCAAGCCTCTACCATATACCTGAAAATGCAATATTTTAGATGAAGTCAGTACTCATTGAAGTCTTAGCCTTGCATACCCAAAGATTCCTATCATCTGCCTTTATATATTAATGTTACCTTCTTGATCCATGAAGCCACTTTAATTTGTATTCCTAATTCCTAATTCTAATTGTATTTAGAAATGACTGGATCGTTTCTAAAATCATTTCTAACAGTTCAGAATTCAAAATAGTTTTCAAAAGCCAGTTTGCATATGTGGCTAGGAGCTGTACAAATATTATCATAAATTCAAGTCATTACCTAAATAACTTATACTGTCAGGAGGAAATGTTGACCTGAATAAACATTTGATAAAACAAGAATAATTTTTAAAATGAATAACTCTTAATATACAAGTGTATATGCCAAGGCGTAATAACATGCTGGAAAAGCAAAAGAGAGGCATTCTTGTCACTGATACAGAAAGCACTGGTGACAGGGACACAGGCAAATGAAGTGACAGTAAGTAAACAAGTAGGGTGGATTTAGCCTTTACCTTATTTGACCAACCTTCCCCAGAAAAGGTTTCAACAAAAAACAGAAGAAGCCGTGTCTGTGATATCAGAACCATGGAGAGCTCCTCTGAGCTGATTTTCTTATTTTTTTAATAAATTTATTTATTTTAATTGGAGGCTAATTATTTTACAATATTGTAGCGGGTTTTGCCATACATTGTCATGAATCAGCCATGGGTGTACATGTGTTCCCCATCCTGAACCCCCTTCCCACCTCCCTCCCCATCCCATCCCTCCAGGTCATCCCAGTGCACCAGCCCCAAGCACCCTGTCCCATGCATCAAACATGGACTGGTGATTCATTTCACATATGATAATATACATGTTTCAATGTCATTCTCCCAAATCAAAAAAAGAAGCAAACTCATTTTATTTGGATAGCTGGGGGTGGGAAAAGAAAAGAAAGCAAGATCTGGATTTTTATTGGAGATCCTCTGTGAAATCTCAGCCTCTAGCCTTGGACTTCTGAGGTCACCTTGACTAAGACCTCACTTGCTCTGCTCATTTGTGTTTACACACCTTGTAGAATTGCAGGTTCCTGCTGAGGTGCTTGAAAATGGAAATGAGGCTTACTCTTAAAAACCATCTGATGAAGTCATGTTGTGTTGGTGTGGAATGAAAGCCCAGGAACCCAGTAGGAGGGGAAATAGCAGCTGCAGGAAATTCGGATTAAATTCACTTACCCTGTTAAAAATGCAATAGAAATGCTTGGCTTTCCCCAGATGTTTTGGTCATAAAAATGAATGAGCTAAGTTATTTTAGACTAAACTAATGTAAAAAGAAGTGGGGGGAAAAAAAACAACAACTTAAAACACTGGGGCATGGTCAGGATTAGAAGCAGCCAGATTTGCTGTGAGTTCATCTTAGTTTAGACCTGCACTGGGACTGTGTCACCTGGTAAGCAGGAATTCCAGGCTCTAGGATGAGAGACTACTCTCTAGTATAGAGCGTTATGGGATTTCTGCTTGAGAATTTCTTAGCTAATCAAAGTCACTTAGCTAATAAATTATGTTACTAAGATTTGAGCCTAAGACTACCTAGAGAAGTTAAACTCCTTACCAGTGGGTGTATAATGCAGTGTGCATCAGTATGATCTGGAGCTCCTGATAGCATGCAGACTCATGGGACCCAATGCATGAGATTCCAATTCATTGTGCCTGGTGTGGAACCTTGGGTTCTACCACCTGAACAACCCTCCAGATGAGGCTGGTGCATGCAATCTGGGGCGTCAATTTTTGAAAAACTCTGAACTATGTGTCCTCTCTCCTAACAAGTCTTAGAGTTGATCAGGGGTCAACCAAGAATCAGAATATTAAGTTTCCTAGAAAAGCAACAACAAAACAGCACTGTTACATAAAATTGGTCCAATAGGAATCTGAATGACAGTAACAATAAAACATGTTTCTTTCATCTTGCTACCCCAATCTAATTTCAAAGCATGTGTCACTTCCTTATTTAAATGATTAGAAATAACACTCCCCCTATATCCTCCCAATACAGTCACTAGGAAGAATCATAGTTGCTTTCTGAAAAATCTAAACTTACAACTTCCTAGGTTAACAATAATAAAAATACCTCTATGTTATTGAAACATTTTCTTTAATCTGGGCCCAATATAACTTCATTCTTATGCCAAACACCACATATAAATACAGAGAGGAACAAAACATAGGACCTGACTTCAAGAAGATGCCCACTTGGTGGAGACATCACAAACTTGTGTAGCCTTTTGTGAACTTGACTACAGACTACAACAGACACCCTGAAAATGGTGAAAGGAGTACAAAGGCTTAGAGATGAGAGAGAGGATGGAGCATTCAAGGGAATGTATGGAACCTAGAAGAGCCTGAAGGCAATTTTCCTCTGAGGAAGATGAGGCTAGACAGTGGTCACATTACAAGGGGTTCTGTATGGTACACTGAAGTTCTACCCGGAAGGAAGTACAAAGTTGACACAAGATTTGAAGCAGAAGGAGAGGATCAGAGTTGGTTAATGCATAGATTTTGTTTAAGATGATCAAGTTCTTTACATGATGCTATTCAAGTGTGGAAACACTATAAAGAGTGGATTTAAATGGGGTGATGCTAGAGGCAAGGAGAAGGCTTAAAAGGTCATGGCAACTATCTAGGCAGGAGTGCACAAAGGCTGAACCGAGGAAGCAGATTCCCTATGAGAACCCTATGGAATGAATTGGTGAGGTAGTAAGGAGGTGGCATCTACAGGTGCTAAGGCAGAAGGCCATATCTTTCATATCTCAGATATCTGAATTACAAAATTTTCTTTTTTTTCTTAGAGTACTCATTACAATCAAGATTAATAATCACTTCTATAATTATTTGTGTGATGTCTGCCTCTCTCATTAGACTCTAAGCTCCCAGAGAGCGGAAGCTATGTCTCTCTTATTAATAATAAGTTTATTTTTAGCACTTACCAGAGTATCTAGCATGTGGTAGACATCCAACAAGAGTTTACTGAGTAAATAAATGGAGTAAAGAAGTAAACATGTAAGAAGGAGGAGATATAAGGGACCAAAGGGAGAGACTCTGAGCTCAGTTGTTAAATGGGACCGTTAAGGAGATGTACCTCTAACAGGCAGTTAATAATGCAGTTCAGAATTTAATGCACAGATGCGCATAGGAGCTGTGGATATAGAACTCATCAGTATTAAGAGAAGGAATGAGGTCACTCAGGAACCATGAAGGATGCAAGAACTCAGGAACATCAACATTTTAAGGATAGCAAGGGAAGGAGATCCAGGAAAGGAAATCAGGAAGAAACAAAAAAACACTGCCAAAGGGAATCTACACACCAAGTATTAATTTTTCTCCCACCAATGTCAGATGCTTCAGAGAGGTTTAACAAAAGAAAAAAAGATAAAGATATGGAGATGTCTGGTTGGATTTGGCATGTAGGCAGTAACAATGGCTAACAGATTTTTAGTGGAATAGTGGAGAGATGGATGTGGAGAGCTGAGGAAAACGAGCAACAAGTTCAAGAGTGAATAAAAGTGAGAAAAGAGGTTATAACTACAGATGACTCTTTAGGAAATAAGGCTGTGACACAGCAAGGAAGGCTAAATTAGCATTTGGGGAAATGCAAACATTAAGGAAAACATTTCTAAGGAAATTAAGGAAACGGCTAATATCACTATCATTATAATAAATTATCAGAAACTTATTTTCCCCCTCCTCTTTCATTATTCAAAGTGGGATTAACCATGGGATTTATGCGAGCAGAACTCAGGAATGTCAACATTTTAAGGATGGCAAGGGAAGGAGTTCCAGGAAAGGAATCCAGGGGGAAAAAAAAAGTGGGGTTTCTACTGTCAGAAACAAACCCAGGCTCAGGTAAGGAGAGATTTTATTTGAAAAAACATGAACTGTAGCCTACCACACTCCTCCATCCATGGGATTTTCCAGGCAAGAATACTGGAGTGGGTTGCCATTTCCTTCTCCAATTGTAATAAGGAAAGCACTCTGATCAAAATATCTGCAAGCACCCCCAGAGTGAGGTCAGAAAAGAATCACTTGTATTAGGGTAAGTAAAGCAAGGCTGGAATGAACTGTGGGGAGTGAGGTGAATATGTAGACAGGAAATTGTTTTCCTTAAGGTCAGGTGATTCTCAGAAGAAAAGTCAGACTTAAGTTTGGTCCAGTTGAATTAACAAGCATTTTATCCAGATTGGTCGGTGGGGACAAATGGTTCAGCTAATCGTTTATGAGACCAAGGACAGGAATCTGGTCTTGCCAAAGGTAAACACAAGGGGCATTTAAGAGAAGGCAGGGGTGGGGGTGGGGGTTGTAGTAAACCATGTTCAGGAATGCAAAAGGGTGGGAGGAGTTACTAAATGCTGCTGTTTTCCAGGAACTTGGAGTGCAAGTCAAGTTCAACACTGTCATCAATGAACTGAGTTCCACATAAAAATAAACCAGCAAAAAACAATTTTTCCTCTTGCAGAAATGACTGTTAGAATAGAAAGTCAAGAGTAAGTCCAGAATCTAAGAGACAAGTGGAGGTCTATGAGACTCAGAGTGGTCTAGTGAGGCAAGCAACTCTGAAAGCAAGGGAAGCCTGGGATATGACCCCAGCAGGAACTCACTTGGCAGGTTAAGAGCATCAGTAGTATTTCCCCTGATCACAAGTGTTACTAAGACTTGCCCAGCACTTTACGCTTTACCAACAACAAGTCATTTGCTGCATCCTCACAACTTTGCACACGGTATTATAATACCCATTTCACAGATGAGAAGACCTGGGCTCATAGATGAGCAGGTGACAGAGCCGGGATGAAAGCCCTGGTTTCTGTTCATTCTCGTCGTGAGCTCCATTGTCTTTTCCCAAGGCTGCCAGGGCTCCCATCATCTGGCTCCAAGCCCTCTGCTGGTGCATGCTTTTCACGACAGCGGCCTGAGAGCGCCAACTCGATGCCTAGGGGCTCAGCACTAGGTTACTGCCCTAGCAATGCTGCTCATTATTAACGGCCTTCATTTCCTTCCCTGCAGAACACTCCAAAGCCAAGGAGTGCCCCAGGAGAGCATACTCTGAACAGACTGGGAGTAGAGGTGTGAGGGCAATGATGACAGGGAGCTTCTCTGTGTTTTTGTGTTTAAGCAAGATGCCCAGCAGCAGCTGTGGCACTACATGGAATGGCAACAACTTGTTTAAAAGCCATTTCAATTTTTAAACAATGGAAAGAACCAATCTCCTTCCACCCACTCTGTCCTCACATCCTAGTACGAGGTTACAAAAATCCGAGTCAATGCCGACTAATAAAGGGGATCAATAACCATCCAGCTATTTTCACAGCAGCCCTCATATTGATGAGAAGCTGTTCTGGATGAAGTTCTATCAAAGGAGCCACATGGATGGTAGTCCATCACAGCAAACTGCCATGGGGCTGCTAATCATTAATGGAGTGTTCTAGGGTTGTGATCGATGCCAGGTTTCATTTGTTCCCACCTGCAGCCACACTGCCCAGGGGAGCAAACTGTTTGTTTTCCTGAGAAGGTTAAAAATATGCATATTTATTTTTTTGGAAGATTTCTGATTACGGTTTCAATTTCCGTGCTTGTGATGGGTCTATTAATATTATCTATCTCTTCCTGGTTTAGTCTTGGAAAGTTGTACTTTTCTAGGAATGTGTCCATTTCATCCAGGTTGTCCAGTTTATTTGCATATAGTTGCTGATAATAGTCTCTTATGATCCTTTGTATTTCTGTGTTTTCTGTTGTGATCTCTCCGTTTTCATTTCTAATTCTGTTGATTTGGTTCTTCTCCCTTTGTTTCTTGATGAGTCTGGCTAATGGTTTGTCAATTTTATTTATCTTCTCAAAGAACCAGCTTTTGGCTTGGTTGATTTTTGCTATGGTCACTTTTGTTTCCTTTGCATTTATTTCTGCCCTGATCTTTAAGATTTCTTTCCTTCTACTAGACCTGGGCTTCTGCATCTCTTCCCTTTCTAGTTGCTTTAGGTGTAAAGTAAGCAACTCCTGCAGCTCCATTCTAGAAAAATAAACAACCCAATCAAAAAGTGGGCCAAAGAACTTAACAGACATTTCTCCAAAGACATAAAAATGGCTAACAAACACATGAAAAGATGTTCAACATCACTCATTATCAGAGAAATTCAAATCAAAACCACAATGAGGTATCACTTTACACCAGTCAGAATGGCTGTAATTCAAAAATCTACAAGCAATAAATGCTGGAGAGGATGTGGAGAAAAGGGAATTCTCCTACACTGTTGGTGGGAATGCAAACTAGTACAGTCACTATGGAAAACAGTGTGGAGGTTCCTTAAAAAGCTGCAAATAGTCCTGCCATATGACCCAGCAATCCCACTGCTGGGCATATACACCGAGGAAACCAGAATTGAAAGAGCCACGTGTACCCCAATGTTCATCGCTGCACTGTTTGCAATAGCCAGGACATGGAAGCAACCTAGATGCCCATCAACTGCCGAATGGATAAGAAAGCTGTGGTACATATACACAATGGAATACTACTCAGCATTAAAAAAAAATTCATTTGAATCAGTTCTACTCAGAAGGACGAAACTGGAGCCCGTTATCCAGAGTGAAGTAAGCCAGAAGCAAAAACAACAATACAGTATATTAACGCATATATATGGAATTTAGAAAGACAGTGACGAGAACCCAACACGCGAGACAGCAAAAGGAACGCAGATGTATAGAATAGACTCGTGGACTCTGTGGATGAGGGTAAGGGTGGGATGATATGGGAGAATGGCATTGAAACATGTTAATTATCATATGTCTAATCAATCGCCAGCCCAGGATTGATGCTCGGGGCTGGTGCACCGAGATTTCTCGGGGGGAGGGAATCGGGAGGGAGGAGGGAGGGGGGTTCTGGAGGGGGAGCATATGTAAACCCATGGTGGTATCATGGCATTGTATGGCAAAAACAATAAAAAAATATGCATATATAACGAAACAGAATAGGTGCTACATGGAGAATGTGGTTTAGAAAGTTCCTGAAACTCTTTTCCTGGACCAATACATGGAAATCACCAGATTGCTGCTAAAGGTCATTCTCATGATCATGAACTTTCCCTTCTTCATGTTCTGCAAGCAGGGTATCGCTCTCCTGCTTGGGTTTAGAATAGCTGATGGGTACATCCTGCAACTATGATCCTATGTAATGGTCCTATAAAATCAATCACAAAGACATTACAGAAAGTGAGAGATTAATGTCTGTGGCCCCTGGGGCTACTTACTACAATCCCTGCCAACACCTCCACCTCTTCTATGCAACCCTGTCCCTTGACATGGCCTTCTAGTTTGTTAAATAAATCATGTGCACGTGTGTGTGCATGCTAAGTCACTTCAGTTGTGTCCGATTCTTTTAACTCTACGAACTGTAGCCCACCAGGCTCCTCTGTTCATGGGATTCTCTAGGCAAGAATACTGGAGTGGGTTGCCATTTCCTCCTCCAGAGGATCTTTGTGTACCAGGGATCGAACCTACATCTCTTACATCTTCTGCACTGGCAGGCAGGCTCTTTACCATTAGCGCCACCTGGGAAGGCTTCTCTTAAAATAGGGCCAGTGTATGTATTTTCTACCAGTTTCCTGAACACTTGTTTGCAGGGTTAACTCCTCATCTTCCTTGAATCATCTTAAGTATCACTTTCTTTAGAAAACTAGCCCTCACTACCCATATTTGGTGAGCTTCAACTATCATGTCACAATGGACCTTGAACTTCTGTGCCTATAATACCCCTCCCCTCATACCCACAATTGCTTGTTTACCATCTCTACCAGAATACAAGCTTTATGAAGGTAGGAATGTTTGGTCTTATTTATCACTCTAATCATAAAGGTATGCATGTTAATACTAAATTATTTCTATTTCATGGGAAATAGATGGGGAAACAGTGGAAAAAGTGTCACACTTTATTTGGGGGGGCTCCAAAATCGCTGCAGATGGTGATTGTAGCCATGAAATCAAAAGACGCCTACTCCTTGGAAGGAAAGTTATGACCAACCTGGATAGCATATTGAAAAGCAGAGACATTACTTTGCCAACAAAGGTTCGTCTAGTCAAGGCTATGATTTTTCCAGTAGTCATGTATGGTTGTGAGAGTTGGACAGTGAAAAAGGCTGAGCGCTGAAGAATTGATGCCTTTCAACTATGGTGCTGGAGAAGACTCTTGGAGAGTCCCTTGGACTGCGCAGAGATCCAAGAAGTCCATCCTAAAGGAGATCAGTCCTGGGTGTTCTTTGGAAGGTCTGATGTTGAAGCTGAAACTCCAATACTTTGGCCACCTCATGCAAAGAGTTGACTCACTGGGAAAGACCCTGATTGGGGGCAGGAGGAGAAGGGGAAGACAGAGGATGAGATGGCTGGATGGCATCACTGACTCGATGGATGTGGGTTCGGGTGGACTCCAGGAGTTGGTGATGGACAGGGAGGCCTGGCATGCTGCGGTTCATGGGGTCGTAAAGAGTGGGACATGACTGAGCGTCTGAACTGAACTGAATTGAACTGAACCATAAAGCTCACTTTGATGCATGGCACTGAGTAAAAACCTAAATGGAACAAAGACGAGATCAAAGGCTGAATAAAGGAAGGAAAAAAAATGAATGAATATGTGCATGATTATATGAATAAATGAATGGATAAAAGCAACTAGGGGTAGATGATTATCTATCTTCTTATCTCATAATCCCTTCTACCTCTGTACTCATTTCACTTTTCATGATATGCTTCCTAGCACCAGTTTGGAGATCTAAGCCTTTGTAACTTTATAGTTGATAAATGTCCAACCTGACACTTTGCTCCTTTGCAGCCTCAATAGGTGATGCAATTAAAACCTGCCCATGTTCACACTGAGGTTCTAAGATCCGTCTCCTCCCAGGAGCCACTGTTCAAAAGGGAAGCGGTCCACAGAATAAGTGTCATGATTTTCCAAAGCAGTTAAAATGCCATTAACATTATAGTAAATTATTCCTTTTTAATTACTCATAGTGGCAGAAGGGAGTGGAAATGCAAGCAGTGCATTTATATTTAGCATTAAAATGTAGAGAGAAGCATGAAAGACATGGGATTCACCTGTGCACCTTACATATATATAAGTATATGTAGCCCCAGGGACCATGGGCATTAATTTCTCATTTTCTGTAACATCTGTGGTTGATTTTATAGGACCATTGTATAGGATCACAGTTGCCGGATGTACCCATCAGCTACGGTCTCTCTCTTTCTCTCTCTCTCTCTGTCAGACAGGGACCCACAGAAGGTATTCCAAAGCTAGTGTTCCTTTCACTACCTGTCCTGGGAAATGACCCAAGGTTGTACTGTATGTGTGAGTCATGGGAAATCAAAACTCTTGCCTGAGTATCCTGCTGGGAGGGGAACACAGAACCCAGATTCACTGACATCAGCAGAGGCCAAATCCCCAGTGGTAAGTCAGGCTGAATGCCAGGCTGTCTCCAGGAAGGGATCAAACCTTCCACAGCCCAACAAGACAGCCTCACCCTCTGGCAGGACCCAGGGCAGCAGGTGATGAATACCTTGGGCAGCGAGTACTTGGGCAGCTTTATCTGAGCGAAGGCCTCTCTCCGGTAGGACACGTAGTAGCTGGCTCTTCCACCAGTTGTTACCTGGGGGAAACACAGAAAGGTCAGATGGGGCTACAGATCCAGTGCAAGGTGGAAAGTAGTAGCCTCTCCATCAGTAACCATAGTAGGTTTGTGACAACCTTTAAGGGAATAGTCCTTGTTGCCCTTGATCCTCCAACCCCACAGCACCCTGGGTTACTCCCATGTCATAGCACTTAGACAAGAAGTGAGCAACTCCAACAGTCTTTCCCCATGGCTGGTGATATCTGGGAGAGCAGGGGCTCTCTACCTGGTCACTATGCTCTGAATTCATACACAATAAACATTTTCAACAGAAAACGGAGAAGCTATTGATATGGGCTATACTCATGATCTACATATTCTTTCTATTCTTTTTTTTTAACAGTTTTTAATCCATTGCAATGATGACATGATTATCAAACAAACTTTTTTTCTGAAACTGGATAATTGCTATTGTTCAAAGCTCTTGCTTCTTTGCAATTAATTTCACTTCCCATCTGAGCACAATTTTTTCCCCTTTATTTTTACAAATCCATGCACTGAGCAGACATTTGTTGATTCCTTTCATGTGCAAGTTAATTAAAGGCATCAAAAGTCAAAGAAAGAACTCTGGATTTGAAAATCAGAAATCCTAAACCTGAATCTCAGTTCTACTAGTTCATGACTGGTGACGTCAAGGTCTGAGACCTCACTAGAGGAAAGATGGATTCTTAGAGGAACCCAGGAACCGTGGAAAGAAATGGTCCTCTGGCCTGCACTTGCATAGCTCTGCAGATGGCTGCTCTTGGTCCAATTACCCTAACTCAGGGGAGATTAATATTCACAGCAGAAGACAACATAGACTGCTCAGAGGAAATAGCAGGGAGACCATAGCAGCCAGGCTTCTGTGCTGAGGAGGGAATTACTGGGGGGCACAGGCTCTGTGCTCACTAAGGCCCCAGCACTTGCTGGAGATAGGCCAGTCCCCCAGATCTGGTCCAACTCTGATGCCCATCCGTAGCGGCTGCTGAGAGTGGGAGGAGGTTCCATTTCTAGTGAAAGCCACCCATCGCTCCTCATTCTGAGACATGGCTCCTTCTTAACCTGTGCAGATTGGAAACCCACAAAGCAGGCACCACAAGCTGCCAGGGAGAGCAGATGTTCGAGTCAGCGTGAGGGCAGAACTGCGAAAGAAACTTGGTGCAAAGACTAGGCTGGAAATCGGTAGGAGAGACCAGCTTTCTGCTGGATGGTCATTGCTATCCTCACATCTCTATTTTCTAAGCAGAATCATTTTTGTCTTGTATTCCAAGCCCCCTCCCCCCCACTTTGTTTTCTGGGTAAGACATCTGTTCTGAATCTATGCTGTTCTATGTCGGCTTAGAGGCGGGATGTTGACAGATTAAGATCAATGAGTTGCAGAGAACTTTTTTTGTTTTCTTTTTAAAATAAATCTCAATTGCATAGAATCTGGTTAAAATGTAACCCTTGGTTCTAAACACAGTCACCATTAATCCTGGCAATTATTTGCTTCTTTAATTTGCTATTTATTTGCTTCTTTAACTTGGTTTTACTTTTAATTGTAAAACCAACACAGGCAAACATACCTGCAAGCCCAAGAAGCAGATCAGTAGTTTTGAAACTTCAGGATGTACCAGAATCACCTGGAAAACTTACTAAAACTCAGACTGCTGGGCCCCACCCACGGAGCCCCTGATTCAATCAGTCTGGGTGCGGTCCAAGAGTTGCCTTTTCTAATAAGTTTCCAGATGATGCTGACCCTGCTGGTCTGGGGACCACACTTAAAGCAGCACAGAAGCAGAACTTTAATGCCAACTGATATATACCTCTGCGCCTCTCTGCTCCTCACTATCTTAAACCCTGCCTCCCTCTCAGATGCAGCTACTTTCCTGAATTTTGTGTTTAGTGATGATAATTTTTTTTTAACCAAGGTGAAATTCATATAAGATAAAATTAACCATTTTAAAGTGTACAATTCAGTGACATTTAGCATATTCACAGTGTTATATGTGACCACCACCTCTCATAGTTCTTATTTTCTACTTTACAATATAGTTCTAAATCATTTTTGTCATCCTCACAGGAAGACCATTTTCCCAGTGATAAAGCTTTTAAACCCCAGAATACATCCTTTGGTTACCTATCAAATGCTTAAAAGTCAGTTCTCTACAAGACATCCTGAACCTCACCATTCTCACCTCTAGTGAATGAGCCCAGCATCAGAAGAGGCAAATCCCAGCACTAACGCCGACCAGAACTCAGCAACTAAAAATGCCCTTCCCTGGGAGATCCAGTCACCTCCGTAGGGAACAAGACGACAGCACCACCAGACCTCTCATCAGCAGCACAGAGCAAGGCCGGTGGGGCTTCCAAATTACCGAGGGTTGGAAGGAAGCGAAGTGGTCCCCTTGACAGTGTGTTCAGTCCCCCTGACTCTGGAACTCGGCCCAGCTGTGCCTGTTATAGCCCTATTCAAGCACAGACTCCCTTTCTCCTCTCTGTTAAGCTCATACATACCACCCGGGAGAGTCTGCACTTAAGTGTATCATAAAGATGGAACTACACTTCAGAAATACCATGGAATAATCTAAAGTATCAAACGGCTGCACAAAGCCCAAGGAGCGCAGAGGCTATCTGCTACCTCTGACATCACGGCATTCCCCAGAGACACCCAGCCGGCTCCTTCCCGTCCCAGCCATGCTGCTGGCTGTACTGCAGACACCAACCTGAGGCTTCACACCTCATGGAAGGCCCAGGAGTTCACAGGCCTTGGTGTGGACAGCACCGTTCTAACTTCTCCCTCCTCTTAACTCCTGAATTTTGCTTTTTCCATTTCCACAGCACTTGCAGCATTTACTCCTGTGGTGTACATATACCTATATGGTCCCTCCATGTCTTATTATAAGGTTATAACTTCTTAATTCCTAAATAATGCTGGTCTCATGGCAGGCAATCAGTGGTTGCATGATGATAAAAATAATGAAAAAATTGTCGTCAATCGGGTTCATCTTCCATGCTCCAGAACTGCACATAACCCTTATATAAATGATCTATTAATAGTTTAACCCCACTGACAACCCTTCAGAGTCTATGGAATGGCTTTCCCAAGACAAGACAAGTATGAACCTAGTAAAGGTCGGCTCTAAACCTGCTCTCCTCCTCCTGCAACTGACAAATCCTCTATTCATCTTATCCATGTCAACAGTTGTATTGTAATTTCAGCACTACATTTCCTTGATTCCAATGTCTTTAAAACATGTTCTTTTAAACCTCTGTAATTGACGTGTGTGTATATGTTTACATTCCCAGAAAATCTGTCACGGCATTGATGCTGCATCTTAAAAATGATGTCTTCTTAGAAGAGATGAGTGAATAAAAACAAGAAGAGAAATAATTACCATGCAGGGAAAACTTATAAAATGGAAGATGCTACAGTAAGCAGTTTCTAAAACACACTTCATTTGTATACACACACACACACACACACATACACACACACACACACATTATATTATATATTCCTGACCCATAGAGGATATAGCCTCTATGGGTCAGGAAATAGAGGTTAAGAGGTCACTAATTTGTCCAACAACATACAGCCCTTCATTGACCCAGCCATGCACAATTCCAGCCTATGCTTGAACATATAACCAGGAATGAACACATCCCCAAAAATGTCAGGCATAGGGCCAGAGGTCAGTATGAACAATGAGGTGTGATTCACTCACTTAACCGGAGAGCCTTCAGACTTGATTTTCTCTGTCATTTAGTGACTAACAGTGGCTACAGAGAAGCCCCCACCATCCCTGCCCAGTCCCTGCTGGTCCCAGGGACTCAGCTCCACACAGAAGCGCTAGTGCTTGCCCTGGGGAGCAGAGACCTCCCAGCACTGAATGATACTAGACTAGGGCATTTGCTGCCTCGCCGTTATTATTTGTGTGGTTCTTTGGCAATCACACAAGGAAGGAATAAAGTTTAGCAACTATTAATCTATTTTGATGAACTTTTCTCTTCCTTACAAGCAAATTTGCTGGCACTGTAAATCCCCCAGATTATTACCACTTTCCCTTTCAATGACACCTTTTATTTTACATTTGATAAATGTCATCCAATTATTTGCTCTGGGCCCATCCGTCATGCTAAACACAGAATTAGCTGGGTCTTTTCCTCACTAATGACTGGCTCGTTAATCTGATTTTCTGGATTTTCATTTTACAGGTTTAATTGGGCTCCTGGCCAGTGAAAATGATTCTTTTGGACAAATGCATTGGCCATTAAACACATCTGTCTCTTCTGACTTGTTCCCATGCCTGCTGTAACCAAGTCTAAACCGACATATCCTTTATTTTCTCCATTTCTCCTTGCTTCTGGATGATGACTTGTCTTGGAGGAGAGAGAGAAATCTGCCCCTCAAAATTGGAACCAGAAGGCCTTGAGTCATATTGAACCTTTTTCTGTCACAGAGAGAAGAAAACTTGTAATATCTCTAGAATTCATAAGTGGACATATGGCTTCTGAGAAGTGAAGTAGAAACTGACATGTTCAAATATCTATCGTGTAATGAGTGCTTCAGATTCAGTTTACTATTCAATATCCACAATAAATATTACTATTACTGTTATTATTGCTAAAGCCACTATTAGTGCCCTTATAAGGCAGAAGTATTAATAAATTTTTTGAGCATTTTTTATATGCCAGGCATTATTCTGTATGAACCAGCTTTCCGATTTATAATCAGGTGAGAAATTGAGGCATAGGGAACTTATACCATATGCTGAAAGACACACAGCAAGGAAATGCTGGAACTGGAATTTGAACCCAAGTTTATGTGACTGCAAACCTTATTCTAGTCCCTCAGAATGTGTGGGGTTTCCATACCTCTCCATGGAAAAGAATGAATCCTGGTCACTCAACTTGCAATTTCCCGGTTAAGATACCCACCAACAAGGCAGATCTTTCATGTCAGTTCCCTATCCCTGAGAAATCAAGGTTCTATTGTTGCATAGGAGTCAATGGTGTTGCTATGGGAATTGGTGAATAAAGAGGGCTTATAATGGAAATAAATTCAGCTTACATAAGAGCTGTCACCTTCATAGGAGTTGACATTTAGAAATTTTCCCAGCTAGAGGACCTTGCTAGGTTCTGGATGATGTGAAGAATCTAAGACAGGAGAAATGACCACCTCTATGGGCATACATTACTTATTTCTCTTGCAGCCTTTGCATTACTTCCTCCTTAAAAAATGAAAGGGGATGAGTTGATAAGATGTACAATTAACTTTTGCAATTTCTTTGCTCATGAATTCCTTTCAGATTATTTAAGATATATTTTGACGTTGTTAGGCCTGTCTCTTCTTCTCCTCCTACATAATTCCTTTAAAGATCATATTTCTTCTTCAAGAACAAAGAAACGGGCTTCTGACTACCAGGTCACAAGAGTCAATAAATAGCCACTGGTCTCATTAGGATGTGGCTCTATGTGTCAGAATGGCCTGGAAGCTTCTACATGGTAGGTTACATCACCTCTGTCATCTTGAGCTCATTTTCTGAAAGCTTTCTGCTAAGGCACCACACTGTGTATCTGAACCAGAATTGGGTACGGCATTTGGAACAACAAGACACCTATCAGCAAGGCATCTCCCCTGCTAGACTGTTTGATGTTGAGTTTAATGTTTGTCAAACTGGTGTTTGGTTGTTTTATGTCCTGGAGGCTCTGGACTACTAATGAAACATGCAGTTTTATCTGCCTGTTTCTAGAAGGAGTGGATCTAATGCCTAACAACACTCCTGCTGAGGCTGAACTTTTTTGAAACAGATTTTCCCATAAAAATTTTTTATGGGGGCCCTAACGTAGCCCCCAAAATAGATTCATCAAGAATAGATTTGGGATAAGACAGATGATGTGAAGCCAGTATAGATCTGTGTATGAGTGTGTGTGCACACGCATGTGGAGGGGCAGTGCTGGAAGAAAGGCACAGCCACCACACAACTGGCCAAAAAACCACTGACAAATCAACTGCCCAGCCACCAGCCCTGCCAAGAGACTTCTTGGAGCCTTCACCAGCTATGGATAATGCTAGCAAGGTGCAGAACAGGGGATGGGTTAGAAAAGCGTGCTACAAAGACCATGTCCAGACTACACACAAGAATCAGGAGGCCTAGCTCTCTGAGATTGTTTCTCAAATACAATAAAGGGGTTAGACTTGATAAGTTTCCAATTATCTATTTTCAAGGAAGACTCTTCTGATTGTTAAGCATTATAGTACATCAGTTGGGATCGCAGACATGTGTTTTAATCCTGTTTCTGTCATATGCTGGTTTGGTAACCTTGAACAGGTAATTTAATCTTCCTAATTTCTTCTTCCGGAAAACAGAGATATTAATGCTCAGTTCATTTCAGTTGCTCAGTTGTGTCTGACTCTGCGACCCCATGGACTGCAGAACGCCAGGCTTCCCTGTCCATCACCAACTCCCAGAGCTTATTCGAACTCATTTCCATTGAGTCAGTGATGCCATCCAACCATCTCATCCTCTATTGTCCTCTTCTCCTCTGGCCATCAATCTTCCCCAGCATCAGGGTCTTTTCCAATGAGTTAGTTCTTTGCATCAGGTGACCAAAGTATTGAAGTTTCAGCTTCAGCATCAGTCCTTCCAATGAATATTCAGGACTGATTTCCTTCAGGATTGACTGGTTTGATCGTCTTGCAGTCCAAGGGACTCTCAAGAGTCTTCTGCAACACCATGGTTCAAAAGCATCAATTCTTTGGCACTCAGCTTTCCTTATGGTCCAATTCTCACATCCATACATGACTACCAGGAAAACCATAGCTTTGACTAGATGGACCTTTGTTGGCAAAGTAATGTCTCTGCTTTTCAATATGCTGTCTAGGTTGGTGATAACTTTTCTTCCAAAGAGCAAGTGTCTTATAATTTCATGGTTAGTCACCATAAAATCTGCAGTGATTTTGGAGCCCCCAAAAAACAAAGTCTGTCATTGTTTCCACTGTTTCTCCATCTATTTGCCATGAAGTGATGGGACCAGATGCCATGATCTTAGTTTTCTGAATGTTGAGCTTTAAGCCAACTTTTTCACTCTCTTCTTTCACTTTCATCAAGAGGCTCTTTAGTTATTCTTTGCTTTCTGCCATAAGGGTGATGTCATTTGCATATCTGAGGTTATTGATATTTCTCCCAGCAATCTTGATTCCAGTTGTCCTTCATCCAGCCCAACATTTCACATGATGTGCTCTGCATGTAAGTTAAATAAGCAGGGTGACAATATACAGCCTTGGCGTACTCCTTTCCCAATTTGGAACCAGTCTGTTGTTCCATGTTCGGTTCTAACTCTTGCTTCCTGACATGCATACAGATTTCTCAGGAGGCAGGTTAGGTGGTCTGGTATCACCATCTCTTGAAGAATTTTCCACAGTTTGTTGTGATCCACACAAAGGCTTTGGTATAGTCAATAAAGCAGTAGTAGATGTTTTTCTGGAACTTTCTTGATATGTTATCATGATGATTGAATCCACCATGGCATGTAAAGAGTTTAACATTCGACCTGGCACACGCTAAGTACTCAATGCATATTACCTGTCCCTGCTGAAATAGAGGCATAGGTGCCTGTGCCAGTCTAATATACCGGAGGGTTTATGGTGACTGACCACGGTGACAGTTGACATGCAAACTGGAGGATTCAGGAAGTGCTGAGGTAGCCAAGCGGGCTTCCTGGTCAAAGTCGACTGGGGGTAGAGGACTGAAATTCTTGTTGCCGTCAGCAAGGATGACTTTGGGGAGAAGACTCACTTATGGAGACTGCAAACCCAATGTGTTTTGTGTCAGAGACTTGACTATGAATGGTTACAAATCTAAACTTCATGTTCTAGCTTTTATGATTTAAAAGGAGCAAAAGAGGTTCTTGGACTGTCCACTTTACCCATAAAAATGGAAGTTCATTGCTTTTCTTCTTCTAGTTCTGTTGGTGGATGAAAAGGCAAAGATGGTAAGTGCAGAATAAAACAAATTGATATGGATTTGAATTGCTATCCTGGAGTACAAAATTTGGGAGCATTTAAATACTCCCAGTTAATATAGTAATAGATTAAAAAAAAAAAAGCTAAAACTCAGACAGTCTACATTGAGTGTTCTAAATCAATGGATGCCAGAGCTTCATAGAAAAAGGAAACACTACTTAGGGAAACCTTATAGACAAATATTACAACTTACTATCAAAAGAGCCCGACTTCCGCTTTCACAAATGTCCCTGTTCCTTGTACACTGTGAGTGTAGTATGGTTTCATAAAAGATAGACTGAGAAAGGGCTAGAAAAGATATTGCAAGGAGTCAAGCTTATACAGTCTTCCTATACTTACATAAAAGTTTTTCTCCTTGAGATATTACATAGGCTGTTTCCTTTATCCTGGTAGATATTATGAGGTCAAGTAATTGGTTAAAATATTCCCAATCCAGACACTAGCCTCTGTCTTTTATATAACATTCCAGAATTTCAGAAAATTAAGACAAAAGAATGGGAGAGAAGGAGTAAGAAAGGTAAAAGGTACCAGTATCTGTAACATCAGTGATTCTAGTTTCAGCTCAATCATGTATCAGCCATGCAATTTTAGGGATAGTAAATAGTCTGTTGGAGTTTCAAGGTTATTTTTCTATAAAATGGAAATAATAGTTACTCTTCTCTTACAGAAAGTAAATGAGATAATACAGTAAAATGTTTTCACGTTATCTGTAAATTATTCTGAGTACAATGAATAGGATGTTTTGATTGACCTGTTTATGTATTCAGGAACCCAAACATTTTAGAAGTGTTTTCACTGACAAATTGCTATAAACTGAGTTTCTGTATCCTCCTATAATTTGTATGTTGAAACCTCATCCCCATTGTGATGGTATTTGGAGGTGGGGCCTTTGGGAGATGATTAGGTCATGGGGATGGAGCCCTCATGAGGAGACCAGTGCTCTTACCAAAGAGGCCCCAGAGAGCACTCTCACACTACACACAAGGACACAGCATCAAGTCAACCATCTATGAACAGACACCAAATCTGTCAGTGCCTTAATCTCGGACTTTCCAGCTTCCAGACTTGTGAGAAATAAACTTCTGTTTTTCATAAACCACTCAGTCTACAGCTTTTATGGCAGCATTAGTACAGAAACCAAGCTGATGATCCAGACATGCCCAGTCTATAGATTGTGTAGGGCATTAACATTTGCCACTGGAGCAGAAGCTACATATACCCTGTGGGGTTACAGTTGTCTGCAGACTGAAAAAAAGTTAGAGGCACTTTGGAATATGAGAAGAGAAGCAAGAAATGGACGGGCAGAGCTATAGAACAGACGTGTCTTCAGCCACATGGGATAAATGGCAGGTGCACATAGCTGCTTAGAGAATGACTAATTTTATTGATATGTTCACAGTATTTTAAAGAACTTAAAAGGGCAAGGCAAACAAAGCCATTAATTTTCTAGAGAAGCAGGGATGTGTCTTTCAGATAATGGGATTTCTAGGCAGACTCGGAGATACGTGGGCTGCTAGATACAACAGCCAAACTTCTCCGACATGGGATTTGCATCCCTCATAAGTGAATTTGGGGACAACAGTGGATGGATTTAAACCATCTGTCAACCTGTTTTCTTCGGAAAACATTGCCACTTCCCCAAAAGAGCCATGAATACTTGTAAAATGCCAACTGCTATTTCTTGGAGCTTCCCCATTGTACTGTCTGTGTCATTCCTGCCCTGTCCTCCAACAGCAGAAGCATCACTGTTGAAAAGTCAGACTTGGTGCTCACCTCTTATTATGCACTGTCTGCCCTCATGCACAGCAACCTTAGTGGAGAGATACTGTACAGCCCCGCTTTACTGATAAAGTTAATGATAACGCGTAAGGTCACTCAGCTTCAAAGCAGCAGAGCCTGGATTTGAACTTGGGTCTTTAAATTTTGACAATGTCCACTACCCTGTACAACCCTGAATGAGTCTAAAGAGTCTACTGCAGAGCCTCTCCAAAGAATAGCTAGTTTAGGACCAATTTCCTAGAGGGATTCATCCTGACCCAGATCCTTAGAAATACCAGCATTAAGGAAATTCACACTTAACGCTTAAGGTAGCATACACCAAAAGCTACCCTTAAAGAATCCTCCCCATCCAGATTTCCCAGCTGGAATCCAGCCTTTCTTCCTCTGATTCTCAGGGCTCTCTGTAGCTCTCTTGTTGCACTTATCAGCTGCTGCAGGGATTACTCAAAGAGGGTCTCTTGTATCATCTCTGAGGGGAGACAGTATGTCCTGTTTCCACTTGACTGCCTCTTGGTACCTGGCACCCATGTCACAACTCATATTTGTAGAGCATTCTGCTTTGTGCCATTCGTTTTCATCACTGGACTGAATCTCATCTGGCTGGAGCACAAGCATGTCAGGGAGGTCTAATTATCAATACATCCCCATGTTAGAATTCAGGGGCCCTGAGGCCCAGACAGGCCCCACTAGGTCACCTTGCTACCAAAAGGTAAGGCTCACAGTCAACCTCCGAACTTCTGACTTGAAGCCCAAGGCTCTTTTCATGTTGCTAGGCTGCATCATTCTGTGTTCACTAAATCAAGATTAGAAAAACACAAAGTGGAGATAATTGCATGGATTTCCACAAGTGGGTCTTGATTTTACAGCAAATCCTCCTTTGAGTGGTTGGCAACACCACAACATGGAAAACCAGGGGCCATAAGAGAGAGTGCTTTCCTGTGGGACATGAAGAAGCAGATTATAAGATGTTTTTTCCTATCTACTACCGAATCCACATAATAATTAAAGGTCTGGCCAAATTCACATTGTTCCTCGAACATTAATTGCATTCACACATCTCATTAGGGATACCAGCCCCAATTCTACTGCGTGTTACACTGATCAATCAATCAATCAATGTATTTACTTATTCAACATTTTTGTGCCCAGGCTGTGTTAGATGTCATAGGAGTCATGGGCTGTGACCTCATGGAGTTCACTATTTCTCTGTAAAAATAAGCCTAACATGTAAAATGTACCAATGGCAATGCAGAATGAATGCCAATGCCTTGGTACTCTGAGCAGAGCAAAAGCTGGTAAGTATAAAACAGAGAAACCCCTGAAGGAGGAAACAGACAAAACAGACAGGTCCCATCTTGAAAGCAGGACTCCATCTTGGGCTGGACTGTGTACTTTGAGCTATGGGCCCTGTATCTATGCAAACAACAAACAAGCTGGAAAATCAGACCCCGGGATGGAAGAGCCTCAGGGCTCATAACTAGAGTCTCTGTCGCCTATAAAAATACCTTATCTGTGTAACCGAATAGAATCATAAATTCTATTATGCTTATTGGGGTATGACCACAGGCCTATTGATAATTGTCCACTGTTAACTACCTAGGCTTAAGGCATTCGAATCATGGGTTTAAGGCATACGAGCACGTACATTTAGAGTATATAAGGTTTTCACAAAAACTGGGTGGAGTCGTTGGCTAGGAGGAGACTCTGCCTTGGGCCCGCAGGTATAATAAACTGTACTCCATTATCTGTATTGTCCTTCTGAGTGAGTCTGTTTCCCAGAACACGTGGCTACAACACCCCTACCCCAGAACCACAACAGTTTATTCAACTTATTCTCATGATCCTTCTAGAATTACAATAGATCAATGCTGGGCACTGTGAGATCCATACTCATCCTGTATCATTTTATAGATAACATGACTAAGACATGGAGAGGGAAGAATGACAAAGCTGGTAGAGGGCCGAGCTTGGATTTCAGCTCATATCTGCCTGACTCCAGAGATGTAGGCATAAGCCTTCTTCTGTATCACCCTCCACAGTGTGGTGTGCATGTGTATGCACACACACCAGTAATAAGTGTATGAAAGTAAAACTGTTAGTTGCTCAGTTGTGTCTGACTCTTTGCAACACCATGGACTATAGCCTACCAGCCTCCTCTGTCCAGGGAATTCTCCAGGTAAGCATACTGGAGGGTGCAGCCATTCTCTTCTCCAGGGAATGTTTCACACCTAGGGATCAAATCCTGGTCTCCTGTACTGCAGGCTGATTCTTTACCAAGTATTATTTACACTCCCACTGCCTTAGGAGGAGAGGGGATTCTCACATTGAAGGACATCTTTGCCAAATGAGGAGATGGATTTGAGGATAGAAGACTAGAGAAACCAGATTATGGCTGAACTGACCTACACACCAAAGTGAGATGGGGAGAGAAAAGATGGGGGTGGACTTGGCCAGAAAGAGCTGGAGAGGCAGCAGGACAGGAGATCCAAGTGAGTGGAACAGTGGTGCCTGACCCGTTCCACAAGAGGCACTTTGGGAGAAGGGCAAGAAACAATGGGTGTGTGTAGGTTTTATTAAGGGTTTTTGCCATTCAGTATCTGACATAAACACTCTGCTTCATTTTTACTTGACACTTTCAATAAAAAGTCTATACTACAGTGCTCAATAATCTTGTTAAAATTTTATTTGTTTATCTCTGCAGAGGTGGTTCATGTCAGGAATGTGATTCCCTTCAAGGAAACATCCAAGAGTTACAGCTGGGTTATCAGGGGTTTTATCTTTCTGCATCTTTTGGGGTTACTGACTTAGTTCTTTGTTATGAAAATTTATGAAAAACATTAGAGCAGAAGCTCAGACATGGACCCCAAACTTCCCCCAGCCCATTGGCAATTAGGATTCTTTAGGAAAAAGCACTTAACTTCCCATACCTCAGTTTCACCTCAAAGCAGATAAAACCCCTCAAAATATAGGCCCAACGTACACCTGACCAAAAACAGAGACTCAAAAATGTCACATCTCTGTGTGCCTCCTCGTTTCACTTCCTGGTCCTGGTTTCCTCAGCATGAATGTTTTCTTCAGCTCCTATTTCCTAAGATCCTAGGAATAGGATCAGTTTCTTTTTTTGTAACCTTTTATTTTATTTTGGCATACAGCCAATTAATAAAGTTATGATAGTTTCAGGTGGACAGCAAAGGGACTCAACCATACTTATACGTGTATATCCATTCTCCCCCAAACTCCCTCCCATCCAGGTTGTCACATAACATTGAGCAGAGTTCCCTGTGAAATACAGTGGGACCCAGCTGGTAATCTATTTTAAATACAGCAGTGTGTACATGTGATCTAACTCCCTTACTATCCCTTCCCCCACCCTTGCCCCCTGCTGTCAGTTTATTTTTGTTGTCCTCATTCAATGACTCCACAAGCCTGTTTTAAGCATCCACTCTGCATTAAGCTTTCCACCCCAGCTCATGCTCCCTTACACAGTTCTTGACCCAATCTACTTCAGGCAAACAAGGAAGTTTAAGTCAAGTCGTGACTCTTATTTGAACAGCAGAACAAGAGCAGAGATTGAGAAAGAAGGCTCTGGTGTCAGTCTGCCTAGGTCAAATCTCTGTTCCACTCTTTGCCGGCTGTGTGATCTCGGGAAGATTACTTAACTTCTCTGTGTCTCTTCTGTGAAATGGAATTAAGAGCAGGACTCACCAAATACGATGTCATAAAAATTAAATTCATTAATAATATGCCTAGCTCATACTAGCCTCTCAAGAAATGGTAGCTGATTCTTTATATACAATTGTTTCTTCAAGAATTATAGATTATTCAATAAGACAGAAAATTAGATAGGATATAAAACTTGTGGAAGGAAGGTGAAGACAAATCTTAAGAGAGAAAATGCTTACACAGAAGAGGTACGTTCAGTCCGCTTCACACGACTCATCTCAGGTATTTCAGAGGAAGTAAGAAAGTCACTGCTTCTACACCTTCCCTCCCTGCCCCCACAAAGAACACCTAAGAAGCATTTACACAGCGCCCTGAGATAATAAACTCAACATACTAAGAGCCCTGGGATGATTTCTCCACACTGCAGGCTGGAAGCAGCTGCCACCCGGGGCATGCAGTAAAACTGCAGGTGTTCCTTCTGGCGAACCAGAGAGAAGGCCTTGGGTATGGCTCCCTCTCCATTCTAATTGCATTCACTGGAATTACCACCACACAGGATCACAAGGTACGCATTCCTTCCAAAAACATTTTTCATGGAAGAAAGTGGAAGCAATTTAGCCCAGCCTCGAGAGGTTCCAAGGCTAGAGGGAGAGAGGGTAAGTGTCTAATTTCATGCTCCCATTACACACAAGCTGGATTAGAAGAAAACAAGGGAGGAGGAGGAGGAGAGAATGGAGATTAAAGCATCAGACAATTTTAAAGCCCAAGAAACACAGTGAGAGAAGAACCAATCAATTTCCTTTTTTTTTTTTTTTTTTTTACAACAGATGTTTTGCTTGCAGTTCTGAATCTAACAGCAGTTGATGCAGTAAGGATGAAATAGGAGGAGAAAGAAAAGGAAAGAGCTTAAAAGGAAGGGAGAGAAAGAGTCAGGCTGGCAAACAAGAAGCTAATCCCCCAGGCCTCCCCTCTTCCCAGCTTCACCCCGATAGGTTTTACCCACTGGGAATGACAGGGTGTCCCACTGTCTCATCCTCCACCTGAAGGCACTTTTCGCCAGAAAGGCAGGGGTAATCAGGCCCATCCTTTAAACATCTTCATCCTATTACTTTCATAATCAGCTTCTAAAGTTCCGTTCAATAGATGTGGGGTCGACTAGACTGACTGCTTGAACAGCTGCTCGGGCCATGGAGCTATTCTCTCTGCCATTGATCACAAAGACAAAAATCAATCCTGGCTAAGGAGAAAGAAGTTAAAAATAAATTGCAGGAATTGATTTCTGTTCAGACCTTCTGACTCCCAGTTTAGGAAGGGGGAAGAATCTGAGGTTGCGTGAATCCGCTTGTCATGAAAACACTTCGCATGTCCCAGGCTCAAAAGCAAAATCGGAATATTTTATACACACACACAAGCACACATATACACAATTTTTCTTAATTTATACTTTTACATTATTTTATTTTTGCCTCCTAATGACTATCAGAGATGAGAATCCATCTGCATCAGAAGCTCCCATGAGAAGACTAGGTTCCGTCTTGTGTTCACAATATCATCTCCACAGTGGGGCCCATGCTTTGTGAGTAGTAGTAACTGCAGGAAAATGTGTTGAGGGACTGATGGAATCAAAAAAAGAGCCAAGTCCCCTCCTTGCTATTATTGGCTCTTATAGTTTTGCCTATTTCTGCACAGATTTCTCACATATGCAATTATTTTTCTTCTTTATCGTTTTGCTTATGTATTATCTCTCTCTCCCACTAAATACAAACCCTCCCATGGCAGGAACTTTAGGGTTTTTCTGCTGTTTAATTTTTGATCTGCTGCACTATCTCCATACTGAGCCCTCAGTGAATGGATATGAAAGGAAAGAGAGGAAGAATGATTCAGCAATTCTGTTGAGGAATTAGCTGCATCCCCATTTTTAAAATTTTTTTCTGACACTAGAGAAATGAGTTGGGAAATACTTCCAAATAGTAGTCCCTTCTCTGTGTCTGAATCAATGGACCACCTTGTAGAGTGAGCAGTTTTATGGAATTTTACCAATAGAAGGGAATTTCTGGAGTCATATCATACAGTCCACTGCCTTCCAAACTGGATTCTATGGCATTCTAGAATTCTACAGAGATACTTTGAGAGTGTCTATAGAAAGGTGAAGAGGAGGCTGGGTGGATAAAGGAGCTGATAAAACTCTTCACTCTCTTAGAACTAGATTCATTCCATCTGCATCTGTTTTACACATTGGAATTCCTTGAACATTGTTGTCTGAAAAGTGGTTCCCACTGTTAAGAACAGCAACAACAAAAAGTTCAAAAGCTCTACTTCGATGCCATCTTACCATTTTGTGATAAGGCAACTGAGTTCCAGGGAGGAAAAATAATGGCCCAGGGTCACACAGAGTGAGTTATGGTGAGACCAGACTTGGAGGCAGGAATACTTGCCACCTCTTCCCCAGCTGCCTACTCCATACCATGGACACTGTCTCCTGCCATTAAGTTTCTTTTCTTTGGAGCACTGGCTGGTCCTGAAGATGGATTCCTCAAATCAGTTCCCTTCTTTGGGAACTGTCTTGAGCCTTGCATTCTCTAGGAAATGTCCCTGATTATATCATGCCTCATAGGTCTTTCTCTCTCTGGGAAGGAGCCTCACATACCTTAGCTGCTTTGAGCATCGCTCTTGAGCATCGCTCATGGAGACTGTCAGGCCATCCAGTCCTACCTCTTCATCTAAACTAACAAAACTGAAGACAGCCACTTTGTCAGTCTTGTCTACCATTATACCCTTTTCATTGAGCATAGTAATAGGAGCATCTTAAGTGCTAAATGAATGACTGTTAAATGAAAATGAATGAATGAATCTACCAACACTTCAGTCTCAGCTTTGGGTACCTAGGAAGCACTCAATCAAATCAAGCTGATTGTTTATTCACTGGCTCCACTACTATAAAACTCCAAGAAGATCTTATTCTGGCTGACCCTGAGGATTTTCAGAATCTGAATCTTAAAAGCTACTGGCAGATATCCAAAATGTCTGTTTACCCCATTAGCTAGTGAAGGAGTTAAACAAAGAGCAATTAAAATTTTTAAAAGCTGAACCTCTGAAATATATATTATAGTTAGAATGGTAATGGGGAGAGAACTGGACTTAATAGTCTGCTTCTCAGTCAACAGTCCAACTACCTTCATTATCAATACTGTTGTTTTTACAACAGTACAATTATCTTTAATAGAAGGCCCCAGAAAAGCTCCCTCCTGGGAGCTGGGCTTAGCAGAGTGTGTGGTAGAGACCTGCGGGAACTTGAAAGAGCAGGATAACAGGGAGACCTGATTGGGCCATGATTCCACAGTTCTTCTGCACCCTGGAAGACAAGAGACACAGTTTCCTGAAATATATCATGGAAATTGGATCAAGCATTAGAGAGGTGCAAGGCAAGTGGGGAAGGCTGGAGAAGAGTGGAGCTGGGGATGGTAATGATGATTAACCAGGCTGTCACTCACCCCTTTGGCACCCCAGTGATGAGTATTTGAATAATCCTCTAAGTGTATCTGAGGGACAACTCTCAGACATGCAGGCATGATTACCTTGTACTGAATTCCATTTAGTCTTTCTTTGGTTAATGACGCAGAAAGATTCTGATTTGAAACAAAACTGAAACAGATCCTGACAAACAGGCCACTGAGCCAGGAGTGGAATGAAGTTTTCCCGCCACTGCTGCTGTTTTCCCGCCACTGCCACTGCCCCATAGGCAGGGGCAGCATCTGTCTATTTCACCTTTGTAGTCATCCAGAAAAGTTACAGAGAATACCAGCATACTCAGTGCTAATGTGAAGATCTTCAGATTGGAGACATGAATGAGGGGATCATGGTGCAGCTTTGCCACCCTTTATGAACCCAGGCAGCCCTGAGGTCAGATCCTCCTCACTCTACCATTTATTAAACTACACAACAAAGGGTGAGCCTCTAAAATTTCCTGAAATTCAGTTTCCTCCTTTGCAAAATAAAGATGATGCTATGTACCATCCTGAGATCTTATGAAGCTAAAGTAGAATAAAGTAAAATAAAGTGCACACATGCCAGGTAGGAACTTGGCACTAAATAAATGTGGGGTCGTTTTCCAACAAAGACAACAGTTCTTCCAATTTTCTGATTGGTGGGTAAAAAATGGTGTGTGGCTTGGTGGAAAATCATTCTGAAGAATCACTGCTTTGGAAATAGGAACTTGCAGATTTCCAAATAGCAGAAGAGATTTGAAAGTTGTGGAGCTGATCTCATTCTTTTGAGCTGAATTTAGAAGTGTTTGTGGCCCTGGACAGTACACCAACTTTCCAGACCAGAACACACAGGTTGATGCAACCACGTGAGGCTCCTGGATAACAAGACACTGAGCGCCACTGTCCCTGTAAGATGCACGCACAGCAGACACATCACCACCCCTCCTGCTCATGCCCATGGAGATACTGTTAATTAATAAAATCAGTCTTTCCCACAGAATCACGGTAACACGGTTTTCTATGTAGCTATTACCAATTACTCAGAGGTAATACACAAAACGAAAAAAAAAAAAAAATGACACCCCTAAACCAGACATATCCCATCCACGTACTACTAAAAAGGCAAATACTTAGGTTCTAATACATAGCTAATCACAGAACAATTCTCTGAGATTAAGGAAAAACATTCCTGGCTATTTTGAACTAGCAAGCAACAAGCACTGTATTTAATAACTTCCATGAAGCCTCAGCAGATCTCCTGGGAAGAAGCAAACTGGATTCACTTATTAGAGACAGGCACAGCAAAGCTTTGAATAGAGGGAAGAGATCGCCATGCCAAAAAGACTGATGGGCATCCTGTAAATAAAGAAACCCTCCCCGGAGCCACTCTGCCTCAGCAGGAGACACTGGGGAATCATCAACAACTAGTTGGTAATTGAAGCTCTGCTATAGGGATAGATGGGAGGGAATGATCACAGGAAAGAAATAAGCAGAGAGAAGGAACCTAGTGAGGGCCCTGAGAAAAGACCACATTTAAAGGGTGGGCAAAGAAGAGGCACCTGTGTAGGAAAGGAAGAAGAGACTGAAGGGGTATGGGGAAGAGATGGGCTGCACATTGTCAAAGAGGCAAATGGGAGAAGATGCTTCAAGAAGGAAGGAATAGTCAGATTTCAAAGCTGCAGACGAGTCCACCAATGTCATTATTGAGGGGTGTTGTCCAGATTCCATACCAAACTACCTTTGATGAACTTGGCAAAGGTAAATTCAATGAAGTGGCAGATGCAGAAGTCAGACTCAAGTGGGTTTAAAAAAGAAGAAAATGAGAAAAAGGCATAATGAATGTGGACTGCACTAAAGAAATCTGGTTGTGAATGAAAAATGGGTCATTTATAGAAAGGAGTATAGAATTAAAAAAAAAGCCTTGTTGTTCTGTTTTGTTTTAAGGATGGTAGATACTTTAAAATATTTAAAGGCTGATGGAAAATCAGAAAGAGGAATGAATAAACTAAAGTTAGAGGGAACAGAAGAATCAGCAATAAATCCAGATCCCTGAACAGCTAGAAGAGATAGGAATGGGTGTTTGGATTGAGAAATTTTATACAGGAATGAGGGTGATCCTTTCTATTTGTCTTGTATAGTCCACCCGATCTGCAATCCTAGATGCATAGCAGGGACTCAAAGAGTCTTTCCAAGTGGTCTTGAGTTGGGTTCCCCCCAAAATTGGAGCCTGAGACAAAGGATTTTGTGCAGGTTGTTTGGATTTTGGTTGTTTTTCAGGTTTCCTAGGAAACAGGAGGGGTGGAACTAGAAAGCAGGAGATAAGGAGGGAGAGAAAGCCATCCCAAGGTCATTATGTAAGCCACTGGGGCTGCTCTACTGCACACTCAATAAAGATTCAGAGGATGAAGCTCAGAATTGCCCTTCTGATGCAGGAAGAGAGGAGTTCTTATCCATTGGCCCATGATTCTGCTTGGTCAAATCATTACAGAGCATCTTGACACCCTTGCAATTCAAGGCAGGCACCTATACCAGAATGAATAAGGGGTTTCCCATAAGTCTCCTACTTAGGGACAAATTAGCCCTAGGACAAAAAACAAGAGGTCCAAAGAGCAGTCGAGACAAGGTGATATTCTTTGCAGTAGAAAATGGAGAAGCTCTATACAGTGAGCAAAAATAAGACCGGGAGCTGAATGTGGCTCAGATCATGAACTCCTTATTGCCAAATTCAGACCGAAATTGAAAAAAGTAGGGAAAACCACTAGACCATTCAGGTATGACCTAACTCAAATTCCTTAGGATTACACAGTGGAAGTGACAAATAAGACTCAAGGGATTAGATCTGATAGACTGCCTGGAGACCTGTGGACAGAGGTTCATAACATTGTACAGGAGACTGTGATTAAAACCATCCTCCAAAAGCAGAAATGCAAAAAGGCGAAATGGTTGTCTGAGGAGGCCTTGCAAATAGCTGAGAAAAGAAGTGAAAGGCTAAGGAGAAAAGGAAAGACATATCCATATGAATGCAGAGTTCCAAAGAAGAGCAAGCAGAGATAAGAAGGCTTCCTAAGTGATCAATGAAGTAAAGTAGAGGAAAACAATAGAGTGGGAAAGACTAGAGATCTCTTCAAGAAAATTAGAGATACGAAGGGAACATTTCATGCAAAGATGGGTATAATAAAGGAAAGAAACAGTATGTATCTGACAGAAGCAGAAGATATTAAGAGGTGGCAAGAATATACAGAAGAACTGTACAAAAGAAATTTTCATGATCCAGATAATCATGATGGTGTGATCACTTACCTAGAGCAAGTTATCCTGGAATGCGAAGTCAAGTGGGCCTTAGGAAGCATCACTTCGAAAAAAGCTAGTGGGGTGATGGAATTCCAGTTGAGCTGTTTCAAATCCTAAAAGATGATGCTTTGAAAGTGCTGCACTCAATATGCCAGAAATTTTGGAAAACTCAGCAGTGGCAACACAATTGGAAAAGGTCAGTTTTCATTCCAATCACTAAGAAAGGCAATGCCAATGAATGTTCAAACTACTGCACAACTGCACTCATTCACACGCTAGCAAAGTAATGCTCAAAATTCTCCAAGCCAGGCTTCAAAAGTACGTGAACTAAGAATTTCCAGATGTTCAAGCTGGATCTAGGAAAGGCAGAGGAACCAGAGATCAAATTGCCAACATTCATTGGGTCATAGAAAAAGCAAGAGAGTTCCAGAAAAACATCTATTTTGGCTTCATTGACTATGCTGAAGCCTTTGACTGTGTAGATTACAACAAACTGTGGAAAATTCTTGAAGAGATGGGGATGCCAGACCACCTTATCTGCCTCATGAGGAATCTGTATGCAAGTCAAAAAGCAATAGAACCAGACATGGAGCAACGGACTGGTTCCAAATTGGGAAAGGAGTACATCAAGATTGTATATTGTCACCTTGCTCATTTAACTGATATGCAGAGAACATCATGTGAAATGCAGGGCTGGATGAAGTACAAGCTGGAATCAAGATTGCTGGGATAAATATTAATAACCTAAGAGATGCAGATTGGAGAAGGAAATGGCAACCCACTCCATTACTCTTGCCTGGAAAATCCCATGGACGGAGGAGCCTGGTAGGCTGCAGTCTATGGGGTCGCAAAGAGTCAGACATAACTGAGCGACTTCACTTTCACTTTTCACTTTCATGCATCATTGGACAAGGAAATGGCAACCCACTCCAGTATTCCTGCCTGGAGAATCCCAGGGATGAGGGTGCCTGGACGGTAGGCTGCCGTCTATGGGGTCGCACAGAGTCGGACATGACTGAAGTGACTTAGCAGCAGCAGCAACAGCAAGATATGCAGATGATACCATCGTTAAGGCAGAAAGCACAGAGAAACTAAAGAGTCTCTTAATGAGAATGAACGAGGAGAGTGAAAAAGCTGGCTTAAAACTCAATATTCAAAAAACTAAGATAATGGCATCCAGTCCCTGGGAACTTCCTGGAAAACAATGGAAATAGTGACAGACTTTACTTTCTTAGGCTCCAAAATCATTGCAGATAGTGAATGCAGTCATGAAATTAAAATATGCTTGTTCCTTGGAAGAAAACAAACCTAGACAAACACATTATGACAAACCTAGACAGCACATTAAAAGCTATGACAAACCTAGACAGCATACTTTGCTGACAAAGTTTCATCTAGTCAAAGCTATGGCTTTTCCAGTAGGGATGTATGGATGTGAGAGTTGGACCATAAAGAAAGCTGAGTGCTGAAGAATTGATGCTTTAGAACTGTGGTGTTGGAGAAGACTCCTGAGGGTCCCTTGGACTTCAAGGATATCAAATCAGTCAATCTTAAGGGAAATCAGTCCTGAATATTCATCGAGAGGACCTAATCTCCAATACTTTGGCCACCTGATGCAAAGAACTGACTCATTGGAAAAGACCCTGATGCTGGGAAAGATTGAAGGTGGGAGGATACAGGGATGACAGAGGATAAGATGATTGGATGGCATCACTAACTTGATGGACATGAGTTTGAGCAAGTCATGGGCATGACTTCGCTGTTGCTCAGTCGCTTCAGTCATGTCTGACTCTGTGTGACCCCCACAGAGAGTAGCCCACCAGGCTCCCCCGTCCCTGGGATTCTCCAGGCAAGACTCCTGGAGTGGGCTGCCATGTCCTTCTCCAATGCATGAAAGTGAAAAGTGAAAGTGAAGTCACCCAGTTGTGTCCGACTCTTCACAACCCCATGGACTGTAGCCTACCAGGCTCCTCCATCCACAGGATTTTCCAGGCAAGAGTTGGTGATGGGAGTTGCTGATGGACAGGAAGGCCTGGTGTGCTGCAGTCCAAAGAGTCGGACATGACTGAGCAACTGAATTGAACTGTGTACAGCTAGCTGCTGAGCAAACATGAGCAATAAGCATGGGAAATGGGATATTCTACACAAAAGCCAATTAAATATTATTACTTCACAATCGGATCACTATTTCATGTTTATTCATGGAAGCATTTAAAATACTAACAACAACTTTTACATCAAGCCACTAAAATCATTCTATATATGGAGACAGATCCCAGATACAGGCTAAAGACCTTCCTTTCATGCTGTCTGTTATAAACACTTACTATTCTGAAAGTGCTTCAAGAATATTCATCTGACGATGTCTTTATCGGATTTCTTTTGAAGATCATCTCTGAAACTCTTTCATTTTTCCTTAAACTTCTGTGTTGTAAATGTATTCCTAATGATGAAATTGCTATTTATCTAACATTCAAAATCTTTCCCATTAAGACAAAATTAACATAATTTAAAGTATTGCCAAATAGTTTCTCTTTGAATGATTACACTCTATTAATTTCTGCCTCAGGGCTTTTTTTTTCTTTAAGAAAGATAAAAATTTATTAGGGATATAGTAGCCACACCATAGAGGCTTTTCTACCTTGCTGCTGCTGCTGCTGCTAAGTTGCTTCAGTCGTGTCCGACTCTGTGCGACCCCTTAGACGGCAGCCTACCAGGCTCCCCCGTCCCTGGGATTCTCCAGGCAAGAGCACTGGAGTGGGTGGAAACTCCCATAGACAGAGGAGCCTGGTAGGCTGCAGTCCATGGGGTTGTTAAGAGTCAGACAGGACTGAGTGACTTCACTTTCTACCTTGCATAAAAGTAGGCTCTTAAACGAAGTATCAAAACGGAAGCAATCTGGGGACCAAGATGCTACAAGAAGGTACTCAAGAGTCTTGAAAGACAATTAAGTCCTAGAATATCTACAGTTATCTATACACAAAAGTTGATTTCTTTGATAAGGGTATGGAAGTGGAAGGTATGTGGGATGAGTTTACCATGCACACATGTCCATACATGAGTTCAAACCATGAATAATTAAAGAATGAATTTGAGGAAAAGATTAGCAATCTTTTATGTGATAGGCTTATAAAAACCTTTCAAAGAGGAGGTGCATACACAAAATATAGGGACGCTGATTTTCGTACGTGGATTAGTCTCTTGAACCTTGCATTTTACAGGATTTGTTTTCAAAGCATTTCAAAGCCATTATTATCTTGTTTGATCCTCACAACAACCTTCCAATTCAGGCAGAGCAACTAGCATGATTCAGTTCTACGAAGATCAGGAAATTAAAGCTATGATCATCCAAGTGATTTGCCCAGTGTTTGTTCTCTGACTAGTAAGTGGCAGATTCCTGATTACAACCCAGGTCTTTCAGTTCAGGATTCATTTCCCCACATCAGACCACCAGCATTCAAATCATAAAATACTTGAGAGAAGAGACAACAACTTCTGTCTCTAACATGCTCATTTGTTTTTATTTCTAGTGGTTCAACAAACATCTGTGATTTGGCTACCTGTATTTGTTAACTGCTAATACTTCTAGACTATCTCCCAAAATAATACACGGGAATAATACCATGGTGCTATTTTTCTATATTTATACACAGAACTCTTAAAAACTAATAGCAACTTGTATCCAAACTACCTGCTGGCTTCATTGTACTATTGGAATTATTTAAGAACCACCCGTATGTATGGCATTGCTCCACCCTCAGACTCTCTTGCTATAGAGGGGTCTGCTCTACACAGTGTCACCAGCAGATGATAGTGGCATTAAGCAGCAAAAGGATCTGCACTAAATTACTGGTCTCCTTGTGGATATGGAGAAGGACTTGGCAGGGCTAGGGTGGCTTGCCTTCCTTTGAATTTTTGGCTTTGTCCACCCCTCTTGAGTATTTTATTTGTATCTTAATTATGAATTTTTTCTCTTATACCTTAGACATTTGAAGATAGGTCAAGATCATACATTCTTTTTAAAATTCAATTGCATGTACAATTAAAGTATTCAATGAGTGGCTGAATTCATATTACATTCAAGGCTACCTCCTATGCCAGAAGAGAGGAAAGGACTAGGCTTCATATAACTAAGTTAAGAAACATACAAATCTCTTATGATGACTTATTAGAGAGTGGTTCCTGTTTCTTGAACACACTCCCTAAGAGAGCCAGGATATGAATCATATCATTGAAGGGATTTTACTGCTAACCACTGCTGAGCTACCTATTCTCCAAGATAATCATCAGAAAAGCTATTCCATAAGGAGAAAAGACAGGATTTCCAACTATCGTGGCTCAGAACACAGAAACCTACTTATCTCTCTCTACCCCTGCCCCAACAGAGGAAAACTGATTTCTCTTTTATCCATGTGGAACGAAGGCATTTCAGGCAGACACTTTCCCATTAAAACAAGGGCTCTTCTGGGAAGGATTAACTCCTTTTGATTTCACTACAAAACCCCAGGCTTTGGCGCCTGCACAGAAGAGTCATTGTCTGATGAACACATTTCACAGCTTCTTGTACATCTCCAGCTCAGCTTCCCCAACAGCAGGAGATCACACAGTATGTTCCCTAAGCAAAACCATCAAGATGGCTACCCTTAGCTCTTTGTTGATGAAAAAGTTAAAGATGAGGCAGAATGTTTGGGGTCTCTTGAAACTGTAGGAGCTGAGTGAGTAAGTACATGGATCCTTCTTCATACAAGATACAGGATCAAAGCTATTAATATGTCTACAAAAAGGAAATTATACAGGGCATAAGAAGTTTACCCGTAGAGGGGCAAATGAGAGGGTGAATATTTTATGCAAAATTAATATTTTGAGAAGTGCATAATGAAAAGGTAAGCTAGGTTTTGGGTTATTCAACCCACTCTCTCAAATGTCTATACACTGGTATATAATGATTCATTTGTGGGTAAATAATTATGCCTCAAAAACATGCACCTCATTTATGAATATGAAGAGACATATGCAGACCTGGATATTACTTGAATTCCTAGTGGTTCAGTTGTCCACACACATAAAACGCCTGACCTTGACCTACGCAATCAGCAGCTACAAAAACGTCAGTGGATTTCAAACATTTTTCAGTGGCAGATCCCTTTTGCCAAATAAAAGTACTAAGAACCATGATACGCAGAGCAAACAAAAGCAGATATACACTTTTAAGGAGGGGCTGAGAGTCCTGGAACCCCACCCTCCCAGACAACCTCTTCCATTTTTGTTAGCCTCTTCCATTTTTGTTAGCATCGAGAGAATGCTAAGAGCCAACGTACAAACTACCAAGAAACGCGCTGGGCACATAAAGGTATGAAAGAGTGAAGGGACAGACTTGTCTCCTTTTCTTCAAGGCTTTGTTTGTTTTCCCCCTTTGGAGTTCTACCTCTGGTGGCACTAAACAAAATATAAGATATCAATACTTTAAACAGCTGGCAAATTTAAGTGCTAAGTCCCTGAGAATTGCGGAAAACCAAATCCACCAAAGCCACTTAACACCCGTACTGCTGTTATTTAGCTCCTAAGGTCATCGGCATAGAAGTAAATAACCTGCCTTTACAAATCAGCCCTTTGGAAGTCAAATATGAAAGGATGGCAGACCCTGCCAGTGACGGCATAATCCTCGGTCCAGCTCTGCCTCAGGAAGACTCCATGGCGATGGCACCCATGAGTGCTGGGCTAGACCCAAGCCTGGGTGAGCTATAGCTTTTTCTCCCAAAACTGGTCTCTGGCAGACTTCTAGCCACTGTAGGAAGAATACAACCTATCCCAAACCCATGATAGTTTGATCAGATACAAATCTGTGGATTCAAACTTTGGAGGCTGCTGGTAGTCTCTGAGGGTTTGCTGCTCTGACAAAAAGGTCTTCTGAAGCAGCATTATCTCAGCAAACAGAATGAGAAATCTTTGCTCTTTCCTTGCCTCAGAGGTGGATATTCATTCACTATAGTGCAAAACTTACGTTTTCCATAAAGCCCTTCCTGATTACCCATTCAACTATCAAGCAAAAAAAAAAAAAAAACTGAATAAATAGATAGAAAAGAGATGCCAAGTCATAAAAAATGACCACTGGTAAGGAAAACAGTACCATAGAGCTTAATGGGAAACTGCTGAAATTGACACAAAACTCAGTTTTGAAATTTTTAATAGCTGTAAAGAGGGCAAAACAAAATTGCCAATATCTAATGACAGGAAACAGAAAAGGTTTGCCTCTCCAGGACAGTGTTCTAATATATTTTCCAGCCACTTCATTTCCTCCTACAATTACAGCTGTCCTTAGACAGCGGTCCTGCTACACTATAGTCCTCACTTCCTTCACTTTAGCCCTGCCTCCCCTGCCTGCAGTGCCCTTTGTCCGTCACCTGTCTAACTGATACTCACAGCCCAGCTGCCAGGAAGCTTGCGATGACCCAGGGCAGGGTGAAGAGCTCTTCTTCCTCACTCTGAGAGCAACATGTGCTTCCCACAAATACATCTCTTATCACACTCCATAATATTTGTTTCATTGTCTGTTTTCCCGACTGGGCTGAATGTATTTTAATACATTTAAATGAATGAATATAAAAAAGACACTGAATAACATAATGGATAATTCCTGGACAGCAGTTCTATAAAGATACAGAGACATTCTACAAATGGTCATTTCTTATGCAGTGAGCAATTGTCAATTACCCTAAGATATCTTCTATTGTTAGCTGGAGAAACAAGATTCCCTTGCTTTTTAAAAAGATAACTAACTACACTCCCTGGGAATGAGGATGGTGTCTTATCTTCTCAGTTCAGTTCAGTTTTAACAAACATTTATTGAGCACCAGTCATTATGCCAAGTGCAGGAAAAACAATGATGAATAACATAGTCTCATTCCTCTTAAAGTTTACAGAACTTGTTGCAGGAGGCTTAATGCACATAGATAAGTAATCAGCATAGGATCTGACTGAGGGTGTCAGGGAAGATACCCTATGGGAGGCATTGCCTAAGTTGAACCTTAAAGATCTGAGTTTGTCTGATAAAGGGACATTCCAAGCTGGGAAAAACAAAACAAAACAAGAAAAGCATATTAGTAAAGAAATGACATAGTGCAAAAATGACATGGTGCATGAAGAGAGACTAAAATACTTTATTTTTATTGAAGTGTAAAATATGGAAAAGAAAGTACATGGGGGACAGTGGTGGGAAAGGAATTCACAGAAGGCTGATGCAGTAGGCAGGATCCAGGTCACAGAAGACCTTACAGGCAATGTTAAGGAAATTGGATTTTAACCTATAGGTGATGAGAAGCCACTGAAGGCAAGGACATTGATTTTTATTTTAAATAAATTACTTTGGAAGTAGTGTTGTGAACTGATTGGAGGTGTGCTACTCTGGGAATAAGAAAATCATTTATTGCAACCTTTCAGAAAATACATGATAAGGGTTTATAAATGGTTTTTAATAGCCAAGTAATAATGGTGCTTCCCCCTATTCTTTCATAAATCATCCTGGAGCAACAAGGAAAACATGCAAAAAGAAAAATACAAATTCTATACTTAAGGAAAATATAACCCTGAAACACCATATGTGGAGATGAAGCCAAAGGCAGTGAAGGACAAACAGGGTACAGACAGGCACCAGAGCAAAAATGCCTGAAGCTACAATCTTAGATCAAGCTAGAGAAATAGAGTTCTCTAAAGGTATTTTCAAAGGAGCAAAACCAACAACCTATTATTTGGAACAAAGGGAAATATAGCCCAGGAACTGGCAGTGGAAACATTCCTGAAACTGACTGGTGACAAGGAGAAGCTGGAGAGGTATGGCTGGATAGAGAACCACTTAGGTGGTTTTACCTTATAAAAAAAAATCCATTAAAAGACTAATACTATATAATTTTATGGGCTTCCTTGACGGCTCAGTTGGTAAAGAATCCACCTGCAGTGTGGGTAGACCTGGGTTTGGTCCCTGGGTTGGGAAGATTCCCTGGAGAAGGGATTGGCTACCCACTCCAGTATTCTGGCCTGGAGAATTCCATTGACTGTATAGTCCATGGGGAATAATTTAGTTTTATAGAAACTCATTGAGAACCAAGGGGGACTCTTATTAAGCTGAAAAAATACCTTGATCAGAGCCCTGATCCCCAATATGAACCTCCTCAAATAGTTCAGCTGGAAGAGCTCATTAAAAAAATAGGTAATGATATCATTAGGTAAAAAAAATAGGTAACATGTCATTAAAAAAATAGGTAACAATAAAAAACATAAAGATAGAAGAAAACATGAGTTATAAAACAACAAAATTAGAGAAGAGAGGAAAAAGAAAAAACAAAGAGCAGATATAGGAAAAAAAACATATTTCCATGAAGTAAATAAAAACTGTGATCACACTAGTTAATTTTAATGAAATTCAAAATAACTCAAACGAGTTCACCATTATAATAGAAGAGGTCAAGCCTAAATAAAAGAGCTCAGGGGAGATACATTGAGACAACAAAAATAGATAAAATATAGGCTGGCAAAGCACATGAAAAAAAACTTAAAAACAACAGCAGCAAAAAAGGGAGAAAGAAGCCTGTGTGTGCTAGTCACTCAGTCGTGTCTGACTCTTCAACCCCATGGACTGTAGCCCTCCAGAATCTTCTGTCCATGGAATTCTTCAGGTAAGAATACTGGAGTGGGTTGTCATGCCCTCCTCCAGGGGATTTTCCCAAACCAGGGATCAAACTCAGGCCTCCCACACTGCAGGCAGATCCTTTACTGTCTGAGCCAACACAGAAGTGTGGACATGGCTAAACACTCATTCAAGGAGAGTATGAATAAAACTGTTTCTATAAATCTCATTTTGCTCAGGGAGTTACACATATTAGAAGAAAAAAAATTGATATCTCCCCTTTGTTTTTCTTGCCCATTGTACACATTCTAAGTGTCTAGAAGAAAGAGAGCCAAAACAAACAAATTTTTGAGAAATCAAAAAGGAAGGAGAAATTGAGCCAATTAAATGATACATATTCCAGCAGAAAGAATCAACATAGTATTACCAACCATAAAACATACACCAATAAAATAAAATAGTATGCAAATACACACACACACACACACACACACACACATATGATCTTTATATATCAAGGGCAAAAAATACATAAAGACACATAGAAAGCAAAAATATGAGACTAACCAGAGACAGTAATGTTCAATAAGTTAACAAAATAAAGTTCTCATGGAAAGTAAATAACACATAAGTTTTATACTTAAAAGATGATATTAAAGCATAAAGGGGATAAACAAACATATTTTCAGCATTCAAGAATTCATCTTTCTTGAAGACTTTACTAGAAAGATGGCAGTGGGAACCCTGTATACGAGACAGCAAAAAGAACGCAGACGTATAGAACAGACTCGTGGACTCTGTGGATGAGGGCAAGGGTAGGATGATATGGGAGAATGGCATTGAAACATGTTAATTATCATATGTGAAATCAATCGCCAGCCCAGGACTGATGCTCGGGGCTGGTGCACTGAGATTTCCCAGGGGGAGGGAATTGGGAGGGAGGAGGGAGGGGGGTTCTGGAGGGGGAGCATATGTAAACCCATGGCGGTTTCATGTCATTATATGGCAAAACCAATAAAAAAAAAAAAAAGACAAATTTCAGACAACCAAGAAATGAATGGGAAACTCTAGTAAAAGGACTGATGGTGAGCACTGAATTCATCTACCTATAAAACTAAAATAAAAGTAAATGCAGGAATTCTGGTTTGAGCAGAATATAAATGTTCCAAATGACTGAATTAGCAAACAGGTTGTATAGAAGGGAGACAGAAGGAGCTCATAAACACATATACTATTTTTCTACTTGTTTTCAACAGTGCTTAATAAAATATTTAACTAATAGAAAATTGCATTTCAAGATAGGAAAGCAAATACTAAAAGATAATATAACCAATCAGAACTGGTCGGTAGAGGAATTAAAGAGAAAGTGGAAGAACTAGTAAGGCATGGCGATGCACTAACTCTTAAACCGCTCACAAGAGGCAACCAACAGATTATACAGAATAGGAGATATGCTGCACTGTGTAACATTATATTCATAAATCTTAGAACAAATATTCAAAATCCTCAAAGAAATACATAGGCAGGGAAGCAAAGAAAACAGATCATATAATTTTTTTAAATAAACAATTATAACTAAAAACTAAGCATACACTGTCAGAACTAAGATATATCTCTCACATTGATTAAAATCAACCCTCAAACCCACCTATGAGGAGGAAAGGACTCTGATTAAATACTGATGGGCAACCTACTTACATCTGTACCTGCAGTGTATGTTATTGTTTACCTGCTACCCATTGAATTTATTTCATTTCATCTTACCTGACTGATAGTTGGAAATAACACATTTAATCTGTGTTTACTTCATTATTAATGAAATTCAATGTTTTGCTCAAGAGCATTGGTCTTTTGCATTATTTGGAGCATTGTTATTTTATCATTTCCCATTTCTTTCTTATTATTTAAGGATTTTTAAGGATTAAAAATACATCCTTAAAAACCCTTCAAGACTCTGTGGAATCTACCAGCCTATGCCTTTCTGATGTCATCTCTAAACTTTCCAAGTCTCACTTGCCACTTCTCTCATCTTCCTGAACTCTATATTTTGGAGTACCCAGTGGCCCGGTATTTAGATCTCTTCTCTTCTCTATCAACACTTACTCCTTTGGTGACTTCAATGTTTTTGTTCAAAAGTATCAATACACTGACACCCTCCCAATTTACATTCCCAGCTCCTACCTTTCCATCATTCCTGCTTCTAAACTCAGCCTCAAATTTCTACCTGCCTACCCTACATCTGCATCAGGGGCTCAAGAAAGCATAGGGCACAGAGACCTGGCTCTTCATCCCCCTCCAACTGCAGACTCTGGCCATTCTCTCCCTGATCAGCAACCAAAGAGGTCTTCCCAGGTCATCCTAAATAGAAGTATCTATAGACACCCAAAATTCATGGCCCCTCATTTATTTTGATCCATAGCACTGCCATTAGCTGATATATTCTATAGCTAAATTAATAGATGATATAGAAGATAGAAAAAGAGAAAGCAACATTTACATAACATTGCTTTAGTGCTTTATAGATTTAATTGACAAATGTCATCCTCTTAGTAACCCATGAAGTAGATATTACAATTTTCTTCTTTTTATAGATGAGTCTAATGAGGTCAAGATCAGTCAGCTACTTGGCAAAGGTCAGACTAAATGCTGGCTGTCAGGCTCTAAACTACAGGTCATTAGCTACTACCCTTCATGGCCTTTCATATCAGTGTGTGTATATATATACATATATACGTATATATCAGTGCATGTGTGTGTATACATATATACACATCATCTACATATTTTTCCTGTCTCCCATTAGCATGTAAAACAGGAACTCTATTGTGTTTAAAATCTTACCCCAGCACCTAAAACAGGGGGAGGACTACAATGTAGTAGGGAATCAATAAACTTTGTTGAATAATGGGAACTCATATCTCTTTCAAAAGAAACTTTAATACTGATCAAAGAGAAAAAAACTATTGGTTTCCAAAATAATAATATTTTTTTGAAAAGAGTATTTCAGAACATTTAGAAAACAAATATAGATGTTTGCCTGCAATTACAGAAATCTTTATGCAATATAAGGAAATGAAACAAAAAAAAAAATCTGAACATTTTTAAATTCTAAGTCATATTTCCCAGAAACAATTCTGCCATGTTCACCATTTTATGCAGTATTAGCATTAAGAAAAGGGCAATCAGATTGGTAAATGCATAAATCATTCCTGTGCTTTTACCTTAAAAAAATTAAACACTGAGGAAACAATAATAAAGCCTTAAACTAGGGCCATAACAATGGGAATAGAATGAAAGGAAACACTTGAGAAATAACTAACAGTGATATTAACAGAGGCTGTAGGTTCATTTAATTTTAACTGACGACATCCAGGTTTCTACCTTGAATGATCTGGCAGAGTAACTCAACTCAACCATCAACTACCCCACCCTGAGGGTAGCTGAACTTCAAAGGGGACATGGCAGTCATATTTTACCTATGTAAGCTACGCTGAGGCAGCTGTTAGATACGTAGGCCTGCTACATGAGAGAAGCCATAGCACATTCACTTAAGAGTTGCCAGAACATGGAGAAGATGTTCAAACCATGAGCTCTCCCAGGCGGGGGCGGGCGGGGTGGAAGGGGTGGGTGGTGGTGGAGCTGGTGGTGGTGAAGAAGGTCAAAGGCAGCAAGCTGGGGAACACCAGGCGCAGTGCCTGCTACTGTGTATTGTGCGCATTGTATGTACTCAGCAAATGTCTGTGAATAAGAAAATTGTGGTGTCAATGACCTGCCAAAATTTAGAAAAAAAAATTCCTAAAATTCTGGCTTTCAATCAAGCTGAGAAACCAGTGATTCTGCAAACATAAAACCCTCTCTTTTACTCCTTCTTTCAAGCTGGTTTTTGAATGGCTGGCTACTTTTCCTGTATCATGCATGCACGTGTGCTAAGTCACTTCAGTCGTGCCTGCCTTTTTGCGACACTGTGGACAGTAGCCCACCAGGCTCCTCTGTCCGTGGAATTCTTCAGGCAAGAATACTGGGGTGGCTTGCCATACCCTCCTCCAGGGGATCTTCCTGACCCAGCGATCAAATTGGTGTCTCTTATGTCTCTTGCATTGCCAGGAGTGTTCTTTACCATGAGTGCCACCTGTGAAACTTCTCCTGTATCATATTAGACCTCAAAAATCTATGCAGCTAATTTGTAAAAAAGAAAAAAACAATACCTGCTACATGTAGAGTCAATCAATAAAACAAGTAGTCATTGAGCATCCTTGATTTGCAAAGACATCTTGTTAGGGTGAAGGCTCAGTGTAAAATCCGTGTATTAAAACATTGTCCCTATTCTCAGAGAGCACAAAACACAATTTGGAAATAGACAACTCCACTAAGACTGAAGTAACAATGCCTAATAGCCTGTGTGCTAGAGGAACAGCAGATAATAAGAGCTTCACAATTTCAAGGGAGAGTCATACCCAGCTTGGAAATACACAGAAGGTCTCACAGAGAAGATAGTCCTGATATGGACAGAGAGGCCAGGAATGAGGCAGAGAAAACAGGGAGATTTCAAAGGAAGCAGCCTGGAAAACAATGGACTGGAGAAATGTGGAGAGGCAGGGGTTGGGAGGAGTCAAACTTGCCCTCAAATCCGAGTATGATTTATCTCAATAACACACACACACACACACACACACACACACACACACACACACACACACACACACACACACAGAGTCCATCACTCAGTAGAGCATCTTCTTTTCTTCCCTCATTTTTAAATCTATTTTGCACCTCCTTCCAGTGAAACTCAAAATCTAAACCAAGGCTTCCCTTGCCTGCCTAAAAATGTTAGTTACATCCAGTGTTCTCTGAGTCATAGAGTTCTTGGAGTCAAGAATTTGGGGCTTCGCATATGAGGGGTTGGTAGGCACTGGAAAGGAAGGGGAAGATTTACTGAGACCTAGATTTTCACAGAAATAAAATCCTAGAGAGGCTTAATTTCTTGGAAATTCTCATTCCCACATTAGACGAGTCACTTTGGACCGAAATAGAATGTGGCTTTGATAAATTACCTATCTCATCTCTAATTACTCATTTCTAATGAGACTTGATTCCAAGTAATCTCAAACTCCAGCCCAAGTCCTGGTTATTTCAACACTGCATTGATAGAATAAAACGGCAATTCCACCAAAGGATTCAGAGGGCTACTAAAGTTCCCTGTAAACAAGAATGGTCCATAACAACTTTATCTTTCCCCAGAAGTCTGGGGTTTCCCCAGGGGACTGGGTACCCAAAGCAAAGAAGGGACAGTACCCCAGCTCCACATCTTCACAGCCTCTGGAAAGCCATCCTCATATTCCTAGTGAGCAGTTTGACTTCACCCATGCATCTTCCCTCTACCACTGATGGTGCATCTGGACTCACCTGAATGAATATATATTCATCCTGGACCACTAGGGAACTGATGTCGATGGAGCGGGCAAAAGGCCCACTCCGAGTAGTCTCAGCACATTCCTGGATCCGGCAGGTGAGGTAGTGAGCATCTGAAAGGGGAAGGAAGAGCGACGCTTAGACACAGGGGAAAATGGTCAGCAAAGCTCTCAGCATACAGAGCTTTACCTCCTGGGAACAGTGATACAATTTAAAACAACCATGATATTGCATTTTCTTGTCCACAGAATTTGTAATAATTTTTTAAAAAAGAATATCTAGCTCAGGCAAGGGAGCAGGAAAGAGATAATTTTATATCCTACCAGTTAAAGGGAAATTGGTACAGATTTCTGGAGGAACAAATTTGAAATATCTATCAGAATTTTAAGTTAACATATCTCGTACCAATAATTCTAACTCAAGTGATGTTTTCTAGAGAAATGCTCATGTAGCTTCACAAAGAGGCAAGGGCAAAAATGTTCACTGTGGCATTATTCACAGCAATGAAAAACCAGAAACTGGCTAAATGTCCATGAACTAAGGAACATTTAAATAATCAAAGGTACAGATGTAACAAAGCACCACACTGTGAATAAAAGAGACTTCCCAGATGGTTCTGTGGTAAAGAATCCACCTGCAATGTAGGAGACACAGGTGACGCAGGTTCGATTCCTTGGTCAGGAAGATCCCCTGGAGGAGGGCATGGCAACCCACTCCAGTACTCTTGCCTGGAGAATCCCATGGACAGAGGAGCCTGGCAGGCTACAGTCCATGGGGTTGCAAAGAGTCAGAGATGACTGAAGTGACTGAGAACACATGAGCACCCACGGCATGATCCAATTGATGAAAAAAAAATCAAACAAATGTGTCTTTATAGATATAGGTTTGTGCCATAACTGCATAGAAATAAAATGTTTTAAAGAATACCTACACAAATGCTGCTGCAGCTGCTGAGTCGCTTCAGTCGTGTCCGACTCTGTGCGACCCCGTAGACGGCAGCCCACCAGGCTCCGCCGTCCCTGGGAATCTCCAGGCAAGATCACTGGAGTGGGTTGCCATTTCCTTCTCCAATGCATGCAAGTGAAAAAGGAAAGTGAAGTCGCTCAGTCGTGTCCGACTGTGCGACCCCATGGCCTGCAGCCCACCAGGCTCCTCCGTCCATGGGATTATCCAGGCAAGAGTACTGTAGTGGGGTGCCATTGCCTTCTCTGCTACACAAATGAGCTATGATTAATTCTAGGGAAAGGAATGGGCTTAAGGAGACAGAGTTGAAGTGGGGTCTTTCCTTTTTATGTTATACATATCTTTATTTTGTCTACAATAAGAATATATTTACTTGTTATATAATTACTTGTAAAATCTTCTAAAGACCTAGCAGCTGAACCTTCCTTAATCAACCCCTGAAATCTATGCACTGAATGAGAAATCCAGGAGTCTACAGGTGCGTTTCTATAAGGAAACCTCTGAACACACTTGCTTTAAAAATAATGGTGTTTAAAAATAAATGGTAAAGATCACTTTAGTATTAAAAGCAGAGAAGTCTTTGTTATTGTCTAAAATGACATGTATTACTACATACATCTAATGCACTTGCACACTTAAGTATGTACACAGATGTGCATGAGTGCTGGAGGCGACATCGGATGGAGCAGAGACAAATGAAGGCAAAACTTGAAAAGAGCAAAAATTTATAATAACTGAGTTTATAAAAAGGGTACTTTAAACTATCCCTAACTCTTGTTCTTTAATGAAGTGATTGATGGAATGATCCAGTAAGCACTTCTTGTGTTTATATAATGTAGTGAATATTATTTTAAAAGCACCAGGAATATGGCAGTGAACGAGGCAGAGATTTTCTATTCTGAAAGGCCCTGCTGTCTAAGAAGGGGTTCACACATATCTGTAGCTAGCTATTACACACATTTATTAATGGACATAATGCTAATTTAACAAAGAAACGTGTTTTGGTAGGAAATGAATTCATTACGTTATCACAGCCCTACTTTTCAAATGTCTATATCTGGGCAAAGTCAATTTGCTTTGGACAAACAAAACAGACAAATCAAACACTGATTTCATTCTCTCCATCAGCAGTCTCATCATCTGCCCAGCAGCTCAAGCCTCTTCACTTTTCTTTCTTCCACATGGCATGAGACCCAGCTGGTCCAAACCTTGAATTCTGTCCCTAAAGTGCTTCCAGAATCTCTCTTTTTCTGTTCATGACCCTTGCCACTTGCCTCAACAAGGCCTTCCCATTTGGGGTGCTTGCTGTATCCACTTCACAACTGCTACTCAGGTGCAGGATGGATTGGAAACTGGGTGAACCTGAGGAAAGGAGCCAGCATCATCTCTCAAGCCTAACCTCAGCTAATCCCTCCTGGGTCAAAAACCATCAAGAATTCTGACCGACAGGGGACAAGGCCCAGATATTTTTCTGTGAAATAGAATGTCTTTTACAACTAGCCTATTGAAATCAAATGTCTAAGGGGCCTGGTGAATAACATATAAGAGCAAACTGAGTTGGAGAAAGATGACGAATGACAGCTGGCCCATGGCCTCAGTGTCTGGGATCACTGTGGAACAGCTGGAACTGTAGTAACATGGCCAACACTTGCCTCTTTATGGGGAAGCTGCATCACTGAGATGCAGGAATAAGATGTTCTGAATTTCTACAGAAAGGTAAAGGTCCAAACTTTTTAAAAAAATTGACAGCTAATTTAAAATATGATGTAGGCCAAACAAAACAAACCCACAGCCCAAACAAGCCCAGAAGCCATTCATTTTGCATCTTGATTCTGTGATCTGGTCCCTCCCTACCCTCCAGAGAAAAGACAGTGCCCCTTCTCCCTACACCTGAATCATTAGCAAGACCAGCTTGCTTCCTATTCCCTGAGTGCAGCCTGCAGGCCCCTGCCTCTTTGTCTCTGTCCACACAGAAAGCCAAGAGTGGCCTGGCTTTGCATGTCTGGCTGGGAGGACAGGGAAGGCAAGAAGCCCAGGCTACCATTTGGAACACATGGCCTGTCCACCAGGAATATTCTTGGCCCCACACCCCCTGAGTAATTTGTTCCTAGAATAAAGCACTAAAACCCAGAGAAATGCCGTAAACACATGTAAAAACGACAAGTGTTGACATGACAACCCGCTTCTTTCTTGCCATCAAGCACCCTGGAAAGCTCCTTATACCAGTAATCAAAGGTGTGCACAGGAGGACATCTTTTTATCCCTCCCACGGGCTCATTTCCTCCCTGTCTATTTATTATTTACTCCCACACTTGGACACTTTGCAAAAAGAAGCAGGTGTATTCAAGGCCACCCCAAACAAATCTAAAACCTACCTAAACCTTGGCTCCTAGTAGGTGAGCTATTGTGCCAAACTTGTCCTATTTGCCGGCTCCCACTCTGCTTGCCACTGCCCAGCATGGAACAAAAGGTCCAATTCAACAGGAAAGCAGCGCTAAAATGAGTTTTAAAAGTCAGGGGCCTTGTAGTCTTTGGTCAGACTCATATTTGAGAAGTCTCAATACTTTTATTTTCCAAAACAAAGGGACACAATAATAAGTGCTACTGCACCCGCTGCTGGGGAGAACCCAAAGCAGGGGCCTGGGGAGAGGAACGAGTCAGGCGGGCCAGGCTACCAGGTGGAAATGACTGAAGGTCACAGCAGGTTGTGGGTGTCACAAGGTGAGCAGGGGTGGCCACTTGGCTCAAGCCTCTCATTTGCCAAAGGTCTTAAGTCTGGACCTGGGACATTATCTCCAAATGAGGCTGAATAAACATTCTATGATGAAACTGAAAGCATATATTTATATCATATAACTTGAGATCCCCAGATAGGCTTCTAATGACTGTGACACTTTTTTAAAAAAAAATTTATTCATTTACTTTATTTTTGGCTGAACTGGTCTTCATTTCTACATGTAGGCTTTCTCTAGTTGTGGTGTGAGGGCTTCTTATTGCAGTGGTTTCTCTTACTATAGAGCATGGGCTCTAGGGTATGCAGGCTTCAACAGTTGTGGATCTCCAGCACGGGCTCAGTAGAAGGGCTTAGATGCCCAATGGCACGCGGAATCGTCCTGGACCAGGGATGGAACTCCTGTCCCCTACATTGGCAGGAAGATTCTTAACCACTGGAACACCAGGGAAGTCCCATGCTTGTGGTACTTTTGTATGTTCTAATAACACAAAATGCCCGATAAAAAGGAAGAGGTCCAGATCTCTTAAGGACATTGTGGTGTGAGAGAAAGGCCTCTGAAGGTGGAAAGTTGTCGTCAAGTTGCTCAGTCACGTCTGAAACTTTGCAACCGCATGGACTGCAGCACGCCAGGCTTCCCTGTCCTTTACCAACTCCAGGAGCTTGCTCAAACCCGTGTCCATTGAGTCAGTGATGCCATCCAACCATTTCACTGTCCCCTTCTTCTCCTGCCTTCAATCTTTCCCAGCATCAGGGTCTTTTTTAATGAATTGGCTCTTTGAGTTAGGTGGCCAAAGTATTGGAGTTTCAGCTTCAGTATCAGTCCTCCTAATAAATATTCAGGATTGATTTCCTGTAGTATTGACAGGTTTGATCTCCTTGCAGTGGAGATCAAAGGACTCTCAAGAGTCTTCTCCAACCTCACAGTTCAAAGCATCAGTTCTTCATCATTCAGCCTTCTTTATGGTCCAACTCTCACATCCAATCATGACTACTGGGAAAACCATAGCTTTGGCTAGACGGACCTTTGTTGGCAAAGTAATGTCTCTGCTTTTTCACATGCTATAAGGAAAAGTGCGAAATTCAAATCCTGAACTTGCTACTTGCTGATTATCCTTGGTTAAGCAGTAGTACCACTTTTCATCTGTGAAGTGCAAACAAGCTAGTATTTGTCTCTCAGGACTGTCATCAGGATTAAATAAGATCAGGTATGAAATATGCTTAGTACATTGTTGAATACATTTTAAAAGATCAAAACAATTTAGTTCTTTTTTTATTATGAAGCGAGAAGGAACACTCAGTATCCTTCATACATTCTATTAATAGCAAATAATGTTCTGCTTTATTGTGGAGAATCAAAAGACCATGATAGCACAAGTCCTATCAGTTAGTCATACTCTGGATTGACATCACTGCTCATTTTCTCTAAATGCTATAGGTGTTCAGACAAGAGAAAGCATGTCTCAGCTGGAATAATACTTAAAGAAGGAGAGGGTGCTTGTGTTTAGCCTGGATGGAGAAGTGTTCTATGAGAGAAGGGAACTTTTAAAAAAGAGTAAAAACTGTATGTGGATGTTTAGGTAGAGGAAGCCCTAGGAAGGTATTATATGATTACACAATAACTGGTGGACATTGATAAATCCTTATTTTTGAACTTAAAACCAGAAAGACTAGACTGAATGAAATTCTCATTTTGTTACTCTTGTGGTAAAACCTGAGAGGGATTTCCCAAATGGTTGAGAGTCACATAATCTTCATGAATAGTGTATTTCTAAATATCAAATGCCCTTATAAAGTATTTCTAAGATTTGGTACAGTCACTCCTCTACTTACAAAAACTCAAAGTCAAGGCTTTGTTTCTTGCACTGTGAATAGAGATCTGCTTCATAACTTTATTGACTAGCTGTAAGGTGGGACCATCACACCACTGTGAGAGCCTCATGCCTCCCATCTTGCAGATGGTGGACCAAGGGTTTCATTTGGTGAGAAGGGGTTACTTTAGATTCACTGATTCATTTCTTTTGTTTTTGGTCAAGGTGTATAGAGAAGCAGCCTGCATCAGACACTCCCTGAGGTTTCAGAAACCTGAGAATATAAGTCTGATTCTTGCCCTCAGAGGAATCCCAGACCAGTGACAGAGACAGAATATTTACACAAGTGAACGTGCTTTGGGATCTGTGCTGCATAGAGACTAATCAGAGAAATTAGGGATTCTGAAAGAGTATGAATAAGATACCCCAGCATCTTAGCCTTCCCAATAGGCTGCATCTCCACCAGGAGTTTTGTAAGGCAAGCTTCTCATCCATCTACATCAATGAGTTTCACAGTGAAGTCCAGCATTTCTCACTGTGTCAAACCTTTCCAAAAGGATCACCTTCTTAGAAGCCTGGATTAAAGTCTTGTCATCTTGCTTCTCTCTTAGCACTGACTTTATAAAGCTTCAGTAAATGCAGAATGCCAAAGAATGCTCAAACTACCACTCAATTGCACTCATCTCACATGCTAGTAATGCTCAAAATAAAGTAATGCTTGCTCAAAATCCGCCAAGCCAGGCTTCAACAGTACGTGACTGGTGAACTTTCAGATGTTCAAGTTGGATTTAGAAAAGGCAGAGGAACCAGAAATCAAATTGCCAACATCCACTGGATCATAGAAAAAGCAAGAGAGTTTCAGAAAAAAAAAACATTTACTTCTGCTTTATTGACTATACCAAAGCCTTTGACTGTGTGGACCACAACAAACTAGAAAATTCTGAAAGAGATGGGCATACCAGACGACCTGACCTGTCTCTTGAGAAACCTGTATGCAGATCATCATATGCAGTACATCATGAGAAAGGCTGGGCTGGATGAAGCACAAGCTGGAATCAAGACTGCCGGGAGAAATATCAATAACCTCAGATATGCAGATAATACCACTCTTATGGCAGAAAGTGAAGAACTAAAGAGCCTCTTGATGAAAGTGAAAAAGGAGAGTGAAAAAGTTGGCTTAAAGCTCAACATTCAGAAAACGAAGATCATGGCATCTGGTCCCATCACTTCATGGCAGATAGATGGGGAAACAGTGGCTGACTTTATTTTTCTGGGCTCCAAAATCACTGCAGATGGTGACTGCAGCCATGAAATTAAAAGACACTTACTCTTTGGAAGGAAAGTTATGACCAACCTAGACAGGAAATTAAAAAGCAGAGACATTACTTTGTCAACAAAGGTCTGTCTTGTCAAGGCTATGGTTTTTCCAGTGGTCATGTGTGGATGTGAGAGTTGACTATAAAGCAAGCTGAGCACCAAAGAATTGATGGTTTTGAACTGTGGTGTTGGAGAAGACTCTTGAGAGTCCCTTGGACTGCAAGGAGATCCAATCAGTCCATTCTAAAGGAGATCAGTCCTGGGTTTTCATTGGAAGGACTGGTGTTGAAGCTGAAACTCCAATACTTTGGCCACCTGATGTGAAGAGCTGACTTATTGGAAAAGACCCTGATGCTGGGAAAGATTGAGGGCAGGAGGAGAAGGGGATGACAGGGGATGAGATAGCTGGATAGCATCACTGACTCGATGGCCATGGGTTTGGGTGGATTCCAGGAGTTGGTGATGGACAGAGAGGACTGGCGTGCCGTGGTTCATGGGGTTGCAAAGAGTCAGACACAACTGAGCAACTGAACTGACTGAAACTTCTTAGTACTTACAGGAAAATTCTAGTGTCTTTTCCTCTGGCATGGGGATAATCTTGCAGAGTTATAGACGTTTAGAAATCATAGCAATTCTAAATGCCTTAGGATTCCTAATGCTCCATTCAAGGCTCTTTCTGCTCCACCCACTAAATACACTGACTGTGAATATGACGACTAGGTGGTAACATTGATGATGACAATAAGTAACATTTTCGAGCCTTCAGTCTGTTGTCTAGTTCTATAAAAAATATATGTGTTAAACTGATTATTACAAGAACGTTAGAGCCATGCAGGAATTATTGCAACCCAGATAAGAAGTTATAGTTATTATCATTCCTTTTCATAGATGAGGGAACTTAAGCAATGGTTAAGTAAATGTACCTGAATTCCCTGGCTCTAGAAGGTGACAGAGCTGGGATTTGCACCCAAGCACTTGGACACCAGAACCAGTAATCCTAACCATTGTGTATTTAAACTGTGAAAGGAAAACCAGGCCGAGAATCAGACCAGAATCCACATTCTGGTTCTTTCCCGGTCAGCAACTATCTATCTGTGACCTTGGGCCAATTGTTACGTATCTTGGTGCTTTTTGAAAAGCGATACAATTTGAAAACTTCAAATCCAGTCCAACTATTTTTTTTTTTTTAATTCTGAGATCCTTTATCAAGTGAAAGTGAAAGCCAATTAGTTGTGTTCGACTCTTTGTGACCCCATGGACTATACAGTCCATGGAATTCTCCAGGCCAGAATAATGGAGTGGGTAGACTTTACCTTCTCCAGGGGAATCTTCCCAATCCAGGGATCAAACCCAGTCTCTCCCGCATTGCAGGCAGATTCTTTAAGGCAAAATTATTTGCCTTACTAATGGCTGCCTGAACGCTCTGTTAAGATGTAGTGGGTTTAATCTTGGCTGAGTGAGAAGGTACAGTAACTCATGAAGAGTTGATAATGGTTCCAAGACAAGGAATGGTACTACACATGCTATGGGTTTTCATTCTAGAAATGTGAAGTCTAGACATTTAAAAACCCTTAGCTCATGTACAGGTGCACATATTTCAGAGTCCTACAAGGCACACATATAGCGTATGCTTGAGAATTTCCAACGAAGAGAAACTCACTACTTCACAAAGCAGTCAGCATCATTTTGGGGTTGGCTTGATGGTTACACATTTATTCACTGAATTGAAATCTGCTCATTGTAAATTTTATTCCACATAAGAACCTTGTTAGACAATTGATGAAAAAATGATACCAAAAAAATATCCTTTATATTTGTGTTTTCAAACATGTGAAACACTGGAAGATCACAGAAAGGTTAGAAAAGCTTGTCCAAGGTCAAACAGACTCTAACTGAGAAGGTTAACTCCCCAATTTAGCTCTTAGTGAAAGTCACTCAATCCTGTTCAACTTTTTGCAATCCCATGGATTATACAGTCCATAGAATTCTCTAGGCCATAATACTGGAGTGGGTAGTTGTTCCCTCCTCCAGGGGCTCTTCCCAACTCAGGAATCAAACCCAGGTTTCCAGCATTGCAGGCAGATTCTTTACCAGCTGAGCCACCAGGGAAGCCCTAACTCTTAGGGCACCACATTAATATGCTATTGACACTCAGTTGTCTCTTGGATGGAGAAGGTGTATGTGACTAAGTGAGTGAAGGAGAAAAAAAAAAAGAGAGGGAGAAGGAGAACATGAATAGGAACAGTCACAGGGGACATTGGTGACATTCAGAGAGAGATGATTTCCAGAAGAGAAGCGGAGAAAAAGCCATTTGACTCTTTAATCTCACAGTAGAAACAGGTTTCACACTGTTATTAACCAAATTGGTTGGCTTTGCCCTGTTTAAACTGTGCCAAGGCAAGAGAGAAATCAATGGTTTTAGTTTAATCTGGAATTCTGACTGCCAAGGAGGAGGACCAGGACTGGGGAAGAGTGGAGATTCTTACATCAAAAGAAGAAAAGGGGCTTATTCTGGTTGGGTTTGTTCCAGAGTGTGGGGGCCACGTTCAGAAACAGGACTGTCAAGGCCACGCCACGGCACTGAAGAGCCGCACATCCCATGCCACACCTGCAGTCCCTTCACTCCAGGGCAGTGCCAGCCAATGGGCACACAGGCGGAGACGCTGCGCCGCGCCGTCACTTCAACAGCGTTGCTCTGCGGGTGCTGCAGAGCGGAGTAATTCCCGACCCCTGTACCAAGGCTCCTGCTCCAGGCTTACTGAGGACAACTGTCCCTGGGCTGTGACTTCAGTACCGTGCAGGTACTTCAGGATCCGTACAGGATCCACACAGCAGTGTTCCTGAATAGGCACCTGGATGAAATCACATTGGGCGTGTGTGCTTCATAATATGGAGACTCCCAGGTCCTGTATGAGACCCCCTAAACCAAAACCTCTAGGGGGGCACCCAGAGGATGGTCATGAATGCTACCTGTTGAGCAAAATGGCCATGTGAACTGTGATGCAGGAAGATGAAGAGAAATAGAATTTACTGCTTGAGATCCCTTTGACTATAATTTTCAAAATAGCAATTGGCAAATGTATAACATAGGGTTAAGGGTCTGAAACAGGCTGATTAATGAAGAGACTTTTCAATATGCCAAAAGAAGTGGAATAATGAAGGAAAGTCTGAGAATAAAAAAAATAATTATCTATGATTCACTATTTCGCCTGATTTAAGATTCTTAGGGATGTTATTGTTCTTTTAAATATATGAATTACAAAAGGACTCAAGAGATCTAGGTATTATTTAATATACAAACACAAATATTTGCGTTTATTTGTCACCTTTATATTTTCCTTGGTAAATGTTCTGTTCAACCCTTTTCCTATTTTTTTAAAGGGTTGTTTCTTACTCCTATGTTTTAAAAGTTCTTTATGGGTCTGGGTATAAGCCCTCTGTTAGTTATACGACCTACAAATAGTTTCTCCCACTGTCTTTACTGTGTCTTCTGAAGAACAACTTTTTAAAAATTTTGATGAAGTCTAATTTACCACTCTTATATTTTATCAATTTTGCTCTTGGTGTCAGTCTAAGGTCAAAAAGTTTTTCTCCTCTATATTCTTCCAAAAGCTTTGTAATTCTACATTTAGAAATATGATCCATTTGAGGCAGATTTTGTATACGTTGTAAATCACAGGTAAAGGTTTGTTTTTCCCATACAGTTGCCCAAATTTTTTCAAAGCTATTCATTAAAAATTATCATCTTCTCTCCACTGAATGTTTTGTATCCTACAACCCTGCTTTACATATTTGTTCTAGAAGCTTTTTTCCCCCAGATTCCTTGTGATATTCTATAAAGAAAATCACATCAATGAGAATAATAACAGTTCAGTTTTTCCCTTTGTAATCTATATGAATTATGTTTCATTTTCCTACTTTTCATGCACTGACTGGACTTTCAGCATAATATTGAAAAGAGGAGTTACCAGTAAACAACCCTGCCTTTTCCCTACCCTTATGAGGGGAAGCACTCAACATCTCATTATTAAATATGATGTTAGCATTGGCTATTTCATAGTTGATCTTTATTAGAAGTTCTCCTTCATTTGTAGTGTGTTGAGAGTTTTATGTTCATGTTTTTATTCTCTCACTAGGTTAGCCATGTGAATTTGGTGAAATTCAAGTTTAAGTCAAATTCAAGTCTAAACTACCACATCGGGGGGAAGGGGAAGGAAATAAAATATATTTTGTGCCATGTTGCAATGATAAAAAAGATATAGATGTATGTGTATGCATGAGTGTGTAAGAAAGCATTCACCACACACCAAAGAAGAAAGAAATCATGCATTCCATTAGTGTATGCAAAGTAAAACATCTCCCGTTCAGCTCAGTCTTATGTATACTTTCTAAATAAAGTGGAGGTTAGAGCCAATTCACTGGGTTGAAAGAATATTCTTTGAACTGTTGAAAAATTGATTTTATAAAACCTAAAAAATGACACAGAATTAATATATATAAGTGTGGCATGTGACATTTATCCCTGTTTATATTTCTGTCTGCTGAGAAATGGAGTGTTTCCTGCTATATCAGTGAACAACAATTTCACATTATCAGCAATTCCGGCCCTGCAAATGTGAATTCCTGAGCCCTAAGAGCACTTAGGATGGAGGAGAATACCTGTGATCTGGCAGGCACCAGGCTGCAGCCACTCCCTATGATGAGTACTGAGGAACTCAGGATGTGAAAAACACAGGATACTGGCTCCAGATATGAAAGGAATGATTTCAGTGAGCCCAGACTCTTGCATCTTCCCATATGAAAAAAAGTGCTATATTCTTTAATTTAGGATATCTAGCTTTTCTTTAATTGACAAAATACTTTTGATGTTCAGACTCACGGCCCTTTGTTGCAGAATTCTATGTAACCTGACTACTCCTCCCACTTCCTCAGATCAGCTCTCTCAGAGTTACTTGAGACGCTGTCTCCCAGGCTTGAAGTCCTAAAAATTCCCACCGAATAAAACATAACTCTCAGCTTTAGGTTGTGACTATTTTTTAAGTCTACTCTACTTTTTTCAATTTTTGACAATAGGCCAGGAACTTTTCTATGTGTTTTACATTTTTAATCTTATAAAATTTCACGGCAATCCTGCACTATAGGCCTTATTCTAATGTGGACCAGAATTCTTGAACTTTCAGAAAATAAGTTTAAGCTTAATGTAAGAAATTATGTTTTACACAGAAAAGGATATGTGTTAAGCCTGAGCTCATGGAAACTGAGGACACCCTTATAAGAAGTTGTTGGGGAAGGGATTCCTGTATCAGGTAGAAGATCACATAGGCAGATACCACAGATCACATATATGGTTTAAAAAGGTTGACATGCAATCAAGGCCAGGGCTGGCTTTGTCCTGAAAACTGGTCTGTGGTTCATCTTCTGAGAGCTGCTGTCCTCTGCCCTCTGGCTCCTCTGCTACACCCCTTCAAACCCCTTCATCTCATCCTTCCTCCAGTGTTTCAGTTTTGTTTTGTTTTGTTTTTTCTCTTCAGCAGTAAGAGTAATTTAGAATTCATGTTCCACCACACTTATGATCACTGAATTTGAATATGTGGTATTATCTCCCTAAATCTTAAATAGCTCTTCTGTTAAAAAAAAAATGTACAAAGAGTGTGGGTCATCCCTCATCCTTGGATGCTTTGGAGACTTACATTTATTCAAGAATCAAAACAGAAAAAGGAAGGAAGGAAGGAACTCAGTAGACTAACAGGCATAGAGTAACATGTCAGTTGCCTTCTAACCCTTTAAAACTAAAAATAAAGCAAATAAAATATATTCCCCAAAGTGCATGTTTCTATCATATATCTGTAGCCTCAAAAGCAGTAGATTTCCCAAGGACACAGCTCATGTGGCTTCTTTACTTAATGTATCCTGAATGATACCCTAATGTCAACATACAGGCCAAATACAATCTCCTTATGTTCATACATTCAACCCATAATCCTGAGGTGAGCAGGGCAAGGATGAGTGCCCCCAGATAATGGGAGCCGGAGAACAAAGAGGTTAGGGGGGTCTCAGTCTCATAGCTAATGGTGGTAGAATCCAGGACCTCAACTCAGAGTATGGTACTTTGATCTGCTGCACTGCTAGGTCATTGTTATTTTCATGGATTATTTGGGTCTATTTATGACCTAGAATATGCTAATTAGTTTTTTATATATTTTACATATTTCATGTATATCATATATATTCATATATTTAATTCATTTTAAGTTGATCTTTTTTTTATTGGACAGGAAAGGGCCCTATGGATATTTTCAGTTTCAGTTTCAGTTTAGTCTTAACTTGGTGCAAAACAATACTTTATCAGTCAAATTCTGCTTAAGATGCATAGGTGCAAAGGGGTCACAGGCTTGAAATCCTGGATTCAATTGCTGATTTGCAGGGATAATAGAGGTCTTGCTCAGCATGGTATTTCTATGGCTGAGAAACTTGCCTGGCACACAGTATGCCACCCCTAAATATTTGCTGAATGAATGAACAAATAGTTTTGCAAATAATTTTTCCAGTTACATTTTTTTTTGTAATCTTGACTATGTAAAGGTTTAGTTTTTTTTAAAGCCTGCAATCCCTGCAATTCACCACATGAATGCAAAATACCATGATGAGCTATGGACATTCCTATTCAAATTACACTGAAGATGCCAGGAAATTACTAACAGGAGCCTCAAAATTCATCACATTAATTCCCATCCCCAGAAAATTCATTCCTGAGAGTTTATTTCAAGGAAACGTCTCCCCTGGGACTGAAGGCCTCTCCCCCACTCTAGGAAATAAGTGGTAAGGGAGCTCAGGGCTTTTCATCTTCCCAAGTCATTAAAATGCAAATTGTGGGGGTGGAGGAGAGAGGCCTGCAGGCAGATTTCCCCACCCAGCCTGGTGGCCACAGCACTCACATCCGTCAGCTGTCCGCACCTCCATGTGTACCAGGTCTGCCTCCTTATCCAGTCCGGCCACTGACCTGGGGAGGAAAGGAGAGTCAGAAGCTCAGTGACTACAAGGACAGCAGACAACAAGGTGGGGAGGCAGTCGGGGTTATTACTCAGAAAGCTACTTTCTAAAGGAGGCCTGTCTTGTACTGAGGCCCCACAGAATATGGAGACCCCGAGGCCCTGCAGAATGGTTGCCTCTGGCAGCTGCCACCTGTAATGCTTATGACTCAGGTGTCCTAGAGCACTGCCAGGGAGTCAGTAACTCTCAAAAACATAGAAACATAAAAAGCACAGAATAACGTACCCCATAGTAAAGCTGGTCTAAACTTCTGTCACTGACCCTCTACCATCTTGCTCCTGGTTATTTCTGTCACTTCCTTTCCACCTGAGGTGACATATTCCATACCACTTTCTTCTCCCTGGGGAAAGTGGTTAAACCTCCCTTCTGGCTGTTTGCTTCTAGACACTCCTGCCCTCCTGAGTTTGGACCTATCTACTTTTCCTTACCTCTACTTTGTAAACAATGAATATTTGGTAACAAATATTCAATATCTGATCTGACAAGGACACAATTCTGGTGGTAGGAATGGGGAACCTTAGAATTCTATGGCCAACAGCCAGAAAAAGGAAGGCTGAGAATCTTTACAATCTAATTCCTGTGGGCCTCCAACCTTCCACATATAGAGCCCAGTCTTGCATAAGATATCCAGGCGAGAGTAGGACCCAGAAAGTCAGCTTAGAAAGGCAACACAGACATGAAAACATTCACATACTAAAGACATCACATAACCCACTCTCTCCAGCAAAATTGGACACTTAGTCTTTCTACTCTTATATTCAATCTCATTCAAAGATTGGTTTTCTGTTTTTTCAGTTCTGAATAGATAAGAAGCACAGCAAGTTAGAAAGGAAAAGTCAAATTTAAAACAATGAGAATCAACAGCTGGTACCCAGATAGCAAGACAAATAGAAAATTTATGAAAAACAGACCAAAGAACCTAAAACCCAATCTTCCACACCATAAATCTACTATGTGTCTTCTGGTCCTAAGGCCCTAACTGTTATTATATCACAGTTCACTATCTGACATCTGCGCCAAGAGGCTGCAGGCAGAGAAAATGGGAAGCAGGGGACTAATGATATCAGTTAACTCAGTTTAAGAAAATAGGGCTGCAAATGACCTATGTTAGGAAAAATAAAACGATTTTTGTTAATGATTATTGTGTTGAATGGCTAAACTTCAGTTACTTAAAAAGTTCATTTATGTGGGCTTCCCTGGTGGTCCAGTGGTTGAGAGTCCACCTGTCGGTGAGGGGAACATGAGTTCAATCCCTGGTCTGGGAGGATCCCACACACTGCCAGGAAACTAGGCCTGTGCACCACAAATACTGAGCCCCACGCCCTCAGGCCCGTGCTCCACAACATAAGAAGCCATTGCAAGGAGCAGCCGAAGCACTGCAGCTAGAGAGCAGCTCCCACTCACTGCAACTGGAGGAAGCCTGTGCTCAGCAACAGAGAAAGCACATTTATGTGAAACAGTTTGTTCCCCAAAGAAGCTGAATGAAAGAGGTTTTTACTCTAGTGCTTTATTTTTTGCCTAATCATCATCAATATACTATCTTTTATCTTTTCTTCATCTAATTTGACCTTAAAGCAAAACACTTAAGGTAAGGAGAACAGTTATCATTAGTTATATTTGAGTGAATGGGAAACGGTGGCACAGAGCAATGGACATGTGTCTAAGGTGACACAGGAACTAGGCCAGAACTAGACAGACTAACAGTTCTCCAGCAAGAGTAGCTTCCAGCTGTCTTGATGTCTATTCCTTCAGCCTGCAGCGCCCTTGTATCTAACTCTCTCCCTGCCCCTTTTCTTCTCCAGATACCTCTCACCCTTCCTCCACTGCTTAGCTGGCCTCTTCCCTCCAGCACTATCCCTCATCTCACTGAAGAATCTGATCTGCTTCCTTACCTCGGTGATTCTCAGACTTGGCTGCTCATAAGAGTCACTGGGGGAGCCTTGGAATATCCAGAGGCCTGCAGCCCTCCCCAAACCAATGAAATCAAAACCTTTGGGGTTGGATCAAGGCATCTGCATGTCTTAAAGCTCTGAGGTGATTTCCGTGCACAGTCATGTCTTAGCACCACTGCTTTGCATGGTTTAATCACATCACTCATGCAATTGTATTTGTATGTCTTCTATACTTAGATGCAAATTTCAAAGAAGTAGGATTCTACCTTTTTTTTTTTAATCTTTGGCAACATCCTTAGTAGACCATCAACAAAAACATTTTGAATAAATGATTACAATACTTTCACTCAGTCAAAACTTCATGAGGCCCTGAGTAAGCCCCGAGCTCACTTTTGGATCTTAAAGACAACTTTTCTTAGGCTCAAACAAGATTTAAATTTCCTGTCTATGTCCCAGATCATTTTTTATCATGAAAATTGCTCAACTGAAAAAAAATCTACCCAGACCTGAATAACACGTGTGAAGCGGTTTCCTCCTGGGGATATTTAGTTTCATAACAATTACCAAACATCAGCACACAAGGATCGGGCGAAACCCTAAAGGGGAAAGATAGGGTTTCTTTTCCGAAATTGAGAGTTCTTCTTGATCTGAGCAAGGACCAAGGACACGGGACAAAAGGACAGAAGAAGCCACAGTCAAGCCTCCAAGGAAGAAACTGAAACTGGCTCCTGGAATCACGTGCTCACAGATGCTGTGACGGAACTGCGGATGTTACTGATGGAAGTACCTGGAAAAGGCCAAGTGGCTTTCAAACTTATTTTTAGCAGCTGAATTCTCTGTTCATACATAGTCTCCAAGTTCTAACATGTGCAATAGGTCCAACTGGAATTCATCAGAAACCAGGAAGGGCTCACTTAGACACAGCTGTGCCCAAGATTGCTGGGCACAGCAACTGTGAAACCGTGATCTCCTTCAGCCCCTTCACCAAGCAGATCAGAAAACTAAGCTTCACACAACTGTCCGAAGACACACAGTTAGCCAGGGTCGCTTGTCTCTAAAATCCAGTTTGGAACTTCAGGACAGCCTCTTTGTAGCACATGGGCTGCCGTGAGGAAGTGATAGAGCTAAACTCCTGTGTGTTTTTCTATCCTTGTGGATGTAAATTCAAGAGAAAAATCTTCCTCCAAATAAGAAAACTGGATATTGGTGTATGCATGAGGGAGGTACTGAGGGGACAAAGAACAAATGCTGGACAAACTGATTCGCTAGACCGTTAGACTTCAAGATATTGTTGTCTCAACCCATTTCTCCAGCTCACACCACCAACATTCTTATCCTTGATGTTTTGGCTCAAATTGCTCCTCCACCTGGAATTTTCCTGCTGTCCTCCTCTGCGTATGCCCCACATACGGCACAACCCAATGCCACTTTTCATAAGAGCTTCCTGGTCTTGACTAAACATTACAATGCCATGGGAAATGCGCAGGCCCCAGTCCTGTCAACTCTGGTTCACTGTCTGGAGCAACAGTCCTCTCGCGTGTTAGCTACATCAGAATCTTGTTATTAAAACAGGTGCTGGGTTCAGCCCTCAGAGTTTTGCATTTGAGAGGTCTGGGGTGGGGCTCAACAATTTGCATTCTTAGCAAACACATAAAACGATATGATGTTGGTGGTCAGGGAACACACTCTGAGAACCACTACCCTGGAGTATCATCCAGGAATCGATAAGCTTTTAGATGCTCATAGGTGATAAGGATGTGCAGTCAGAGTTGAAAATCACTCATTAGAGATTGAAATGTAAGCTTCACAAACCAAGCTGAAATATCCCTTCCTTTTCATATATCAGTGGGGTAGTTAAAGGCATGCATTCTGGAATCAGACACTCCAAGTTAGAGTCTCAGCTCCATCACTCAGTTGCCGTGGGATCACAGGCAATTAACTCAATCTCTCCTTGCTGCATTTTTCTAATCTGCACACTGGGGATATGATAATAGCACCTTTCTCATTGTTTTTATGAGAACTAAATGCATGTAAACATTTCTAATAGAGGCATACATCAACACCTAACTCTATGTAATGCTTACTAATATAGAGCTCACATTATGTGTAACTAATACATTTAAGTGTAATATTTATTGAGCATCTAATGTAAAATATTATTATCATCTTTTTTTGGCCATGTGGCATGTCGGATCTTAGTTCCCCAACTAGGAATCGAACCCACACTCCCTGTAGTGGAAGCACAGAGTGCTAACCACTGGACCTCCAGGAAAAGGCCCCTTTTATTATTAATTTAATATGCTGTTTCTCTTAATTCTTAAAGTTTTGAAATTGGCAGTATAATCTTTTTCAGATGAGGAAATGAAAATTTTGAGATGACAAATTGCCTAATCATTGGTACAGAGTGAGAAAGAGATGGATCTTAGATTCATACATGATTTGTTTTATGCCACCATCAATTATCTGTGTACCTCAATTTTTTTCTCCTTCTTTATTGTACTGTCCTTAAAGTACAGTACAATTATTTTTCCACTAGCGCCTAGCATTGTGCCTTCTTGCTCTGTATTATTAAATATCAGCTGAGTAGATAGATGAATAAATTATTTTTATTAAATTATTAATAAATTAAATTATTTAAATTATTTTTCCACTAGCGCCTAGCATTGTGCCTTCTTGCTCTGTATTATTAAATATCAGCTGAGTAGATAGATGAATACACAAATGAAAGTAGTAATAACCCCAACAGTATGTTTAGGATAAATGCTGAAAACGGTTCCATAATATGGTGGAACAGATTTCATCTGTTTAATTAATCTCTAGGCAATTAAGTAAATAAAGTCTTCATTTTCCATTATTATGCTGTTATTTTCACCATTTATCCCAAAGCAATATTGGATCTGTCAAACACAGTCATCTGTGATTTGCTTGACAAATGCACGACCATCCTTTGAAAACGCTAGGGCCACAAAAACCCAGGGATCTTATGTAGGTCAAATGAACAGGGCTCCTCCAGTGGGCACTCTGGGAGCTCTCCTTCTGCATCACAATAATCCCTGCCTCTGTCAGCTGCTGGCTTCCCCCAGATCCACAGATTTCTAGGTGTAGAACCCTATGCCCATGTTGTACTGTATGGCTTTGTCCCTGTCTATAGCCAAGTAGACCAGATCCTCACCAAAGCTGATTCAAAGACACGTTTCCCAGACTTTGGGCCTACCTTGAGAAACTGTAGCATGAGACTCGGAGAAACTTGTCTTGGACAGCTTCAACTACTCAGCCAGAAAGAAGAGAGAAGCAGAGATGAGAGAAAAGAAAACAGAAAGAAAGAAGGCACTTTGTGAGGTTATGGGATAGGGACCTTTGTGAGGTATAAATGCATTCCCTTCCTGGGATTCTAATAATATCTGTCTGTCTGTCTGTCTGTCTCTCTCTCTCTCAATAAGCAAATAGATCAAACCAGTGAATCCTAAAGGAAATTATTCACTAATAATATTCACCTAAAATATTCACTGGAAGTACTGATGCTGAAGCTGAAGCTCCAATACTTTAGCCACCTGATGCGAAGAGTCAACTCACTGGAAAAGACCCTGATTCTGGGAAAGATTGAGGCAGGAGAAGGGGACAACAGAGGATGAGATGGTTGGATGGCATCACCGACTCAATGGACATGGGTTTCAGCAAGCTCTTTGAGATGGTGAAAGACAGGAAAGCTGCAGTCCATGGGGCCACAGAGAGGTGGACATGACTGAGCAAGTGAACAACAGCTAAATCCGTTACTGTTTCCCATACCCGGAACCATCATTAATATGCTCTCTAAAAGTTGCTCAGCATGTGCAGAGCCATTTCTGGACATAAGGGTTAGCTGCTGTCCCTTCAGCATTCTGGTTCTCCCAGCAAATTAAAAGGGCTACTGACTATTGTATCAGTATTGACAGGCTGTGTTCTAGGGGTGGATTATAAAATACATCTACAGGATCAAACCCCAATTATTTTTTATAAAATATGGAATGGAAGCATCAGAGAGCATCTCATGTGGTAGACTAAGTATTTTTCATAACATGTAAAGATATATAAGACGATATATGTTTATACAGGGTCATAGGTATAGCATTCCTTACCAGAGAAGCAGTATTGAAGGAAGGGAGGGAGGAAGGGAGAGAGAGAGGGATGGAAGAAGAAAGGAAGGGAGGGGCCAGGGAGGAAGGAAGGAAAGAGAAACTACATGGTCTAATTTAATATAATACCTTTCTAAATTCTAAATGGCTAGAATGAAATTCAGCAGTCACAAGAACGATTTTCAGGACAAGGCACACACACACCAGGAGGTCACTTGCAACAGATGAGGAGTTTGAACTCAAATGAAGAATCTCAGTGAACCATAGCTAATATCACGTTCATGCTGGCAGTAGCAATTTGAAGCTGAGCTTTGGTCCCTGGGGTTTGTGATTGTGCTAATATAGTGACAATCCATGAGGTTTTACCTGAATACAACTGAATAGCTGGTCTGCTAGGAATACAATCAGTAATCCCTTTGCAAGTACTTACTGAATACTCACTATGTGTGAGCACTTAGGAAACTGCCAACCAGTCTACCACACAGCCCATTTGTTTTCTATATATGTATGGGCTATAGATTAGCATAGCTCTAGAGAACAAGACCATGTCATATGATCACAGCTTAAGAAAAGCTTTCTCATAGAAAACTATTTGATCCTATTAAACAGACCAAGCACATTGCCTCATTTGTAGAGGGATTGCAGAGAACAGGCAATGCTTTTATTCCCAGCCATTAGATTTTGGAATGTTCATTCTCAGACCCCACCACCTATCTCCTGAGAGTAACGTTAATAGGTATTCATGGAGTAACACACAGAGGGAATTTCAGTCTTGTTAGAAAGGTGCAGTGGATCAGGTAGAGTTTCACAGAGATGGGGAAACAAGGAGCAGGCTTGAAGAATGTGTGGGATTGGAAAGTCAGAAAGGAGAGAGGGATGATATGGTCCAAGGCATGATGGTGCAAATAGACATGATGGGGAGGAGAATACTGAGCAGCAGTCATAAGAGACCACTGTGGAGACAGAATAAGAGAGGATCTGAAGTCAGTGAAAAGCCACCATGTCAGGAATTATGAATTGTTCCCTGCAAACTAAAATCTGTGACATTCCATAACACTGGACAAATTCTTTTCTTTCTGTAGGTACAGTCATTCTATTTCTTTAGAAATTAAATTTTATTAAAACATCTTTTATAAATTGTTACTTAGAAAAGCCTATACTTTTAAAAAATGTTTTATTGGGAGATTGGGACTGACATATACACACTACTATGTATAAAATAGATAAGAACCAGCCATATATCACAGGGAACTCTACTCAATACTCTGTAATGACCTATATGGGAAAAGAATCTTTCAAAAGAGACGATATATGTATATGTGTAACTGATTCACTTTGCTGTCCAGCAGGAACTAACACAATATTGCAAATCAACTGTAAGTTAAATGTTAAGTCGCTCAGCCACGTCTGACTCTTTTTGCAACCCCATGGACTACAGTCTGCCAAACTCATCTGTCCAGGCAAGAATCTGGGAATGGGTAGCCATTCCCTTCTCTAGGGAATTTTCCTGACCCAGGGATTGAACCTGGGGCTCCTACATTGCAGGCAGATTCTTTACCATCTGAGCCACCAGGGATAACTGAATCAACTGTACTTCAATAAAATTTTTTAAAACTTCAAACAATCTAATAATACTGCTTTATCTTTATTTATTTATGGTTTCTATGGGATATGCTTAAGATATCACAACATGGAGCACGTGTGACCCCCAAAATGGCAGTGCATTGTGGGGATCCTCTCATGTCCTCATTCACTGAGGTCCTGAGCAAATACCTGAAGCTTCCCAAATGCTAGTGTGTCCAGCATGGACCCAAGCAGAAAAATGAGGATCGGGGCCAGAGGTAGTGGAGGGGTTAGAGGGTAGGGTAGGATATAATTTGAGAGAGAAATAGATTATAAATATATAATAAAGATATAGAGATCAGTTAAACAAAAACAATTCAGTTCAGTTCAGTGGCTCAGTTGTGTCAGACTCTTTGTTACCCCATGGACTGCAGCACGCGAGGCCTCTATGTCCATCACCAATTCCCAGAGCTTACTCAAACTCATGTCCATCACGTCGGCCATACCATCCAACCATCTCATCCTCTGTCGTCTCCTTTTCCTCCCACCGTCAATCTTCCCTAGCATCAGGGTCTTTTCCAATGAGTCAGTTCTTCACATCAGGTGGCTGAAGTATTGGAGTTTCAGCTTTAGATCAATACTTCCAATGAATACTCAGGACTGATTTCCTTCAGGATTGACTGGTTGGATCACCTTGAAGTCCAGGGCACTCTCAAGAGTCTTCTCCAACCCCACAGTTCAAAAGCATCAATTCTTTGGTGCTCAGCTTTCTTTATAGTCCAATTCTGACATCCATATATGACTACTGGAAAAACCATAACTTTGACTAGACAGATATTTGTTGGCAAAGTAATGTCTCTGCTTTTAAAAAGTATAGGTTGGTCATAAATTTCCTTCTAAGGAGTAAGCGTCTTTTAATTTCATGGCTGCAATCACCATCTGCAGTCAGTGATTTTTAAGCCCAAAGAAATAAAGTCAGCCACTGTTTCTACTGTTTCCCCATCTATTTTCCATGAAGTGATGTGATCAGATGCCATAATCTTAGTTTTCTGAATTTTGAGTTTTAAGCCAACTTATTCACTGTCCTCTCTTACTTTTATCAAGAGTCTCTTTAGTTCTTCTTCACTTTTTGCCATAAAGGGGATATCATCTGCGCATCTGAGGTTATTGATATTTTTCCAAGCTGTCTTGATTCATGGCATTTTGCATGATGTATTCTGCATATAAGTTAAATAAGCAGGGTGACAATATACAGCCTTGACATACTCCTTTCCCAATTAGGAACCAGTCTGTTGCTCCATGTCCAGTTCTAACTGTTGCTTCTTGACCTGAATACAGATTTCTCAGGAGGCAGGTAAGGTGGTCTGGTATTCCCATCTTTTCAAGAATTTTCCACAGTTTGTTGTGACCCACACAGTCAAAGGCTTTGGCACAGTAAATAAAGCAGAAGTAGGTGTTTTTCTGGAACTCTCTTTCTTTTTTAATGATCCAGTGGATGTTGGCAATTTGATCTCTGGTTCCTCTGGTTTTCTAAATCCAACTTGAACATCTGGAAGCTCACCAGTCACATACTGTTGAAGCCTGGCTTGGAGAATTTTGAGCATTACTTTGCTAGTGTGTGAATGAGTGCAATTGTGCAGTAGTCTGAACATCCTTTGGCATTGCCTTTCTTTGGGATTGGAATGAAAATTGACCTTTTTCAGTCCTGTGGCCACTGCTGAATTTTCCAAGTTTGCTGGCATATTGAATGCAGCACTTTCACATCATCATCTTTTAGGATTTGAAACAGCTCAAAAACAATTAGGAAGGAACAAAAGTATCACTGTGGGCCAGGGGACTGGAGAAGGAGAGAATGGGACAAATGGAAACAGTAGCATGGAAACATGTAGATTACCATACGTAAAATAGATAGCCAGTGGGAATTTGCTGTGTGACTTAGGGAAGTCAAACCAGGGCTCTGTGACAACCTACAGGAGTGGGATGCGGTGGGAGCTGGGACGGAGGTTCAGGAGGGAGGGGACATATGCATACCTATGGCTGATACATGATGATGTAAGGCAGAAACCAATACAGTATGGTAAAGAAAGTATCCTTCATTTAAAAATAAATAATTTTTTAAATGAGAAAAATCACATTATCTTATTTAAAAAAGAAGTCTCACTGCCCTACATTTCCCAAACTGGAGTCTGGGAAGACACAGTCAGTGTTTATTGGGGTTGCCTGATCACACTAGGTATTAGTTTTAACTCATAGTCTGTTTTTAGGACAAGAACTTGTCTCTTTTATGTCCAGTGGTTAGGAGCTTTGGAATCATCAGTCCTAGGTTCTAATCCGGACTCTATATCTATTAGTTGTGTGACTTTGAGCAAGTTACTTAACCTCTCTAAACCTATAATTTTCCATAAGAGTCAAAACTTCCCTGTTTCGTCTTGATGAATATAAAACAGCATATGCACATATTTAGAGAACATTCCCACTTGGTTCCTGGCATATACAAAGATGTGCACACACACATACACTCATCTAAATACCACTGATTGTGTAGAAAGTGTCTAAGGAAAACTTGCGTTGGAGTGTAAGAGAAAGAGCACTGGGCTGGGGCAAAGACCTCAGATCTGGTCTATGCCACCTGACCCCTCTGGGCACAGATCCTCTCTCTGCAAATCACAGGGCTTGCCAGGTGTAGGGTGGGTGATGCCGGGATCCCTTCCCCCTCTTCTCTCTGGCACCGAGAGGCTCTGTGGCTTTGGAGGATGGAGGTACATGAGCTCTTCCTTTGCGCTGACAGCTCTTACGCCCCTGTTCCATCCTGCTCTGCCCCACTTCTCTGAGTCAGGGATGGGATGTCTTTCTAATCAAGTGAGTGCATCAGAAGGGAGAGGAACCTCCTGCTGGGAAGGTCCCGGAGATGTTGCTAGCCACCGGCAGGGTGCAGCTGCAGCTGAAGAGGGCTCTTCTTGTGTCACCAGATCCCCTCTGCCCTGCACCTCCATGGGGACCAGAAGACCAAGCGGGGAGCAGGAAGACAAAGTTACTGCTGGGGACCAGTGAGCTGGAGGGCCCCACATGCAAGAGTTTACGGAACACCTTCCCATCATCCTTTTGTAGTCTCACTGCTTTAGTCCTAGCAAGCATTGTTCCCATTTTGCAGATGATCAAACCCCAAGCCAAAGTCACTCAAGATAACCAGGTGGAGCTGGGGTTCCCACCAGACCCTGCTGACTCTGGGCCCTGAGCGCTCAGTGCTGTGGGCTTTGCCCAGCTGCTTCCCCACACATCAGCACGTGTTAATTAGATGCAAGACTGTGTGGTATGGACTGGAAGTGCTGGAGGAACTGAGAGAGTGAATTAAAAAAGGCAAAGGGCATTAAGGAGACAGCTTGGGCGGACATTCTGTAGAAGTTCTAGAGAAGAAAGAGAAAGGAACCAGGTATATTTATAGACTAATAATGTGCAGAAGGGGGGAAAAATGTGCTGCCTCTGGCAATTCTCATCAAGTTAATGGATGTTGCCAATTACTGTGGTAACATTTTTAATTGTATCTTAGCTCTGAGGAGAATAAAAACAGAATCTCCTGATCTTTGCCTCGGGACTGTTAGGGGCACGCATTCTTGCACATTATGGTAGCATGGACATGCTTGCTCAGAGCCTACAAAGACAGCCCACTTCATGGGAAAGCCTTACTAATGGCTGTGCCAGACCTAACCGGGTCTGAAAGGGATAGTTAGAGAAAAGGGTCTCTGCTTTATACACATGGGTTCATGCGTATAAACGGATCTGGAAGATAATAGGAAATTATGTGTGAGGAAATAAGCTGCAATCACATGGGACCCTCATGAAGAAGGTGGTAACCACAGCATCACTGGTGCCCATCTACTATAGCTAGGATGTGTGTGCTGCTATGGTCCCTGTGACATGAGGCCTTGCGTGTAATACTATTTAAGACTCATAATAATTGGTGTGGTTATTTGAATAATGCCTCCCTCTCCTCGAGAATGTAAGTTTCCTAAAGGGAAGGGGCCTTGCCGGCTTTGTCCACCATGGTGAACCCACTTCCTAGCATAAAGCTGGTACTTAATTATGAGGTTGAACCAATGATCAAAACTTCTAATTTTTGTCTGCATTTCACTAGCCAGGGGCTACAGGCTCAGAGGAGCTAGGTTGGTGGCTTGTCTAAGTCATCACAGCTAATAAATGGCAGCTCTCAGATTTAAACCCAGGTCCACTGGGCTCAGCCCTGGAGGACATTCTATGATGCACCATGGAGCCTGCCTTTCTTCACTGCAGAAAGAAGGAGGGAGGTAAGAAAATGACCAATATATGTTTATCATCTACAATGTGCCAGGGACCTCATTTCTTTACATCATTACATCATTTAATTCTAAGAAGAAATCTATGAAGCATGTATTACCCACAATTAAAAATGCATAAATGTATAAAGACAGCCAAAAGGTATACAAAAAGATGTTTAGCATCAATAACCATCAAGGAAACACAAATCAAAACCACAATGAGACATTATTTCACACTTGTTAGAATGGCTATTTTCAACAAGTCAAGAAATAACAAGTGTTGGCAAGGATATAGAATAAGAAAATTTTATTGCACTGCTGTTGGGAATTAAATTGCCAGCACTATGGAAAACAGTATGGAGGTTCCTCAAAAAATTAAAAACAGAACTATTGCATGATCCCCCCCAAAAAAAATACATAAATAGAGATCCTGAAAATTTAAGTGGCTTGCCCAAGATTCCTCAGGTGGAAAAGGAGATGAGAGAAGATTCAAATGATCTCATAAGTTAACCTTAACAGAGCTCCCATTTACTGCATGCATCCCAAAGAGTGACACAGTGACATAGATCAAACTAATCCTAGAAACACAAGACATGGGTGGGTGGAAGATCTCCTGTTCCTTCAAACAACTCTTTTAGGGACAACTTGGGGACAAACTGTGGCACAGGCAATTCTTTGATGATCCCTCCCACCCCCCATCCCCGATCCCCAGTTCCCTTTCTATACTTCTCTGATTTCTACATTCAGGGCTGTCATGCTTCTCACCCTGCATGTGTGCCAGGATCCAAGACAGTCATCTACATAGGCCTGCCCTTCCTAAATACTATCCTGGGATCTAAAATCAACCACCAGCAGCTCATGGCAATGTCTAGACCCTCAGCCAATAGCAGCCAAAAAAAAGTAACTGAAAGAATGAAAAGATCTCCTTCACTAACATGTGAGATCTAGGGAGGGGCAGCAGAGCCAATGAATGCTAACCAGCTGCACTTAAGATGCAAGGATCAGTCACTGAACACCTTTGCCCAGCAGCCTCATTCTCTAAGCAGAGAGTATATAAGTGAATTACCCCCTTTCCTAGGCCTGGAGGGGAACACAGCCTAAGTACTAACAGATTTGAAAACACTCTAAGATCTCTGCACCTGAGACCCAGAGAGCTCATGCCCCATGCCCAGGCTTCCCAGTTCAGGACACTAAACCTGGTTGATTTGAGAATCAGCCATTTCAACTCAAAGTCAGCACCAGTCCCTTCCTGCCTCTTCCTCTTCCGCATTTCTGTCTTGTTCAGTACATTTCACCAAGAGGCAGGGACAAGAGCGGGCTTTGCTGTCCAAGTTCTCTCCGATTCTAGCTCCCCTACCAAGTTACGTGACCTTGACACTCATCTGACCTCTCTGAGCCTCAGAATCCCCTTCTCTGTTACGAGAATAACATATTTCCTTCTAAGTGTTGTTGTGAGGATCATCAAAGTCTGTGATAGTAAGACTTTAACAATGGCTTAGGAATACTCAACAACTCATGTCAGGTCTTCCCAGTGTACTGTCAGCCTTTGACTCCCACTACTGTTCCCAGCCCCCACACTCCCTTTTAGCTGCATAGACACTGCCGGAAGCACATCTCCTGGCTAAGAGGAGAAACAGGTAAAATCACCAGCTTCTATCTACAGTTAGAGCTATTTAATCTACCCACAAAACTGAATTCCTCCCAAACCCCAGCACTTTCCAGAGGCAACACATGAAAACTCCCAGGCCCTAGAAACTGAGACTTAGAGCCCTGCACAGGACAGCGTACTCCTCTGAGACATCGCTCCCACCAGCATCCGCTGGCCTGGAGAGGGGCTGCCTAGGGGAAGAGCAAGAAGCCAGATCCTCTGGGACAATCACAGTTAAACTGAACCAGATGCTCTGAATTCCTCTCCTGGGAGCCATTCTGCTTAGTCCAGGGCTGGAGCAACATCACTTAATAGGCCCTTTTTCATCTTTAATTTCTCTGATTCAGAAAGTTTACAAGATCAATTGCTAAGAGGGCTAATGTGAGGAGATGAGGCAGCAAGTTGCTCTGGGCTCAGAGTCAGCTAATTCCTTAGCTTCTAACTAGAGTCCACAGGGACTCACTTTTATAAAGCCTGAGAACTCTCCTGGCTCAATAGCCCCTCCCATCCATAAAGCCCCTCTAAATAAAGAATTTGAATTGCTTCAAATGAATTTTTTTTTAATGCTGAGTAAGTTCTACTCAGATGGACGAAACTGGAGCCCATTATCCAGAGTGAAGTAACCCAGAAGCAAAAACAACAATACAGTATATTAACACATATACATGGAATTTAGAAAGACGGTAACGAGAACCCAACATGCGAGACAGCAAAAGGAACGCAGATGTATAGAACAGACTCGTGGACTCTGTGGATGAGGGTAAGGGTGGGATGATATGGGAGAATGGCATTGAAACATGTTAATTATCATATGTCTAATCAATCGCCAGCCCAGGATTGATGCTCGGGGCTGGTGCATCGAGATTTCCCGGGGGGAGGGAGGAGGGAGGGGGGTTCTGGAGGGGGAGCATATGTAAACCCATGGTGATATCATGGCATTGTATGGCAAAAACAATAAAAGGGAAAAAAAAAAAAAAGAATTTGAATTGCAATCCAGCAAAAAATCGGGGCTTCCCTGGTAGCTTAGCTGGTAAAGAATCTGCCTGCAATGCAGGAGACCCCAATTCAACTCCTGGGTTGGGAAGATCCCCTGGAGGAGGGGTAGGCTACCCACTCTATTATTCTTGGTCTTCCCTGGTGGCTCAGACAGTAAAGAATTGGCCTGCAATGTGGGAGACCTGGGTTCAAATCTCCGGGTTGGGAAGATCCCCTGGAGGAGAGCATGAAAACCCACTCCACTATTCTTGCATGGAGAATTCCCATGGATAGAGGAGCCTGGTGGCTACAGTCCATGGGGTCACAGAGAGTCTGACATGACTGAGTGACTAAGCACTAAGAATAGCTTATCAGCCTCAAGGCAGCTAACATTTCCCAGGAATCTCAGGAAGATCTTGCTGAATATACTTCTGCTCTGGCCCAGAGCAGGGCTCCTGAGCATGGAGCCTTACCTGCTCAGTCTTCACACCTAGCATTCCAGGGACCCTGATTCTTCAAAGACAAGAGACAGTATAACATCATGACCACATCAATGGGAATTCAGACTGTGTGAGTCTAAATATCATTTCTACCTCTTTCTAAGCCTTGGTTTCCCCATCTGTTGATGGGAGTAACAGCGCATGCTTGTGGGCATATAACTAAATGATGCCAGCAATGTGCTTAGCGTGGCACTTGTGCTTGGTAAATGCTATCATTCACTGTCCCTTCTGATTGGGGCACCTGGTGCCAGCACACTGTGGTCACTCAAGGATGAATTCAAAATGGGCCAACACTGTGAATCACTTGTGTTTCATGGGAAAAATAGGATTATACTCAGACTTCATTTTAGCCAGTGTTCTAGTAGTAGCCACTATATCCCTGAGAGATGTGACAGTCTTTTCACTTCACTATTTTCCCTATCTCCTTTATTCTTATAGTAAGTTAAACCCCCCCCCCTTCCATTCCCTTCCCACAAGAAGCCACACACAGGAATAATGCTGGCTGATGACAAGTTTACCAAATGATTCTTGGAAACAGCATGGAAGAAGGAAAAAAAAAAGTGCCTCCCAACCAGAGGACATACATTCTCCGAATGGAAAAACAAACCAGAAGGGGACTAGCTCCTACCAACTGTTCTGGAGGACACATTCTCCAGGATCCTTCATTTCCTTAACAGGACATTTGCCTCACTTCCCCCGACATGTCTGCATATTTTCCTTAATGATGGCAGAATTAAACTGAACTTTTTCTGTACAGCTAGCTCTGGGGGATTCTAGAAAGCCCAGGCAGGAAGTTTCAATTTGTGCACTTGCTGAGAATGAATTCTGCCTCATATAACTTCTGACAAATTGCCATTTTTAAAGGGTTTGTTAATTTCCAATGAACAAATGGCACATCAGATATCTTGTTTATTCAACAGATGCTCCTGAGCTAAACAAATGGTTCTTGTTTAACAAATATGGAAACATCTTGTCAGCTTTGCTGAGATCATCCTGTGTAACCATTAAGGGAGGGTCCTGTGGTTTGTGCATAAAGTATGGGCTGCCTCCCTCCCACCCAGGGTTCTCCAGAGGGCTGGGGATGGAGGTTCCATTGAAAGACCTGATGGGAAGCTCCTCGATCACAGGCTAGAAAGCAGCCCTTAGACAAAGGTCCTGGGGTTTCTCCCCTCCTGTGAAGATGTCAGGTATTTCTGATTCAGGTCTATTTGATCCAGATATCTCCTTCCTGCTGAATCTGAAAATAACCTTGAAGGAGATAACCATCTGACACAGAGAGGTGGTATAGGAATTGTGGGTAATATCTCAGCTCTGGAGTAAAGCCTAGGTTGGATTCTGATGCTGCCACTTGGGAACTGTGTGAACTTGGGCTGCTTACTTTAACCTCTCATGCTTACTTTTATCTTCTGTGAAAAAGGTCTAATAATGACATGAAAGGCAAAGATGCTAGTGATGCTAATAAATGTTCATGCTAGTAATCCTAGTTACATTATTATTTTTTTTTAATGGAACTGAATCCAAGAATGACTCTAAGTGGCAGAGAAAAGGTTGGGAAGGTCCCTATTCCCTTGTCCTCCATTGTCTGGGAGGAGTAAATATGGCATCTTTGATACTGTGATGGCTTGATGACTCTGGGCAGAAATGAAATCTAAACAGAGAATGAAGTCCTTCCAAGTCTCAAAACTCCAGCCTGATATCATAATTAATTTCAGCCAATGAGCTAAGGATCTGGCTAGACTAAGAGGTAGGGTGTGATGAGGAGGGCTGGGAAAGAAGGAAAGGAAACAGGCCAGCTTGTCAGAAGCACACAAGGACACGTAGAGATAGATGAGGGCTGACCTCTGTCAAGTCCAAATGTGCGAGGATAAATCCCATCTGCTGATGAGAGCATCATCGTACATAGTACTAATTATAAGAGGGATGTTATTTCAAAGCCTCCCTGCTGGGAAGTAACATGGAAAATTACCTTGAGACTGCATCTAACATGCTGAAAATTAATTTACTCCACACTTGAGGTACTTTGGAGAGATGCAAAGTGAAGTTGATCCCAGATGAGCATAGTATTACCATGTACTGTCTGAAGGAGCTGCAGACATTAACTAACCTGAACCTGTAAAAGGACTGCAGAAGATACCCACCCCTCAACCAGGCATGGTTAATTACCTGATACATATCCACAGTAATTCTATAAGGTAGAGAACAGCATGATTATCATCATTAGATTGACGAAGAAACTTAGGCTTATAAAAATGGCCCAAAATATTAGAACTTCTAATGGAGAAGCCAAGAAGCCTATCTTAGGAAACATGCTCATCTTAGGAAACATGCCCTTAACATCTCTAAAAATGAAATGGGAGAGAGTTCAGGTTGTTTCAAAAGTTAGGTAACTTTTGAGCAGAACTTTAGGAGATACTAAGTAGTTTGCCTGGAACTGCAATGTTTTGCTTCCACTATCCTGACAAAGGGAAGGCATGACTGAAGACCTGGAGGTAAATGATCTCCTGGTATGCATGAGATGAGTGGCAGGTGTAGAATGTAGGTCAGTAGGTGAACGTGAGTTTGGAAAGATGTTTCAGGTATTTGATGTGAGAAGGCAGTCTACAGCATGTGAAAGGGTTTGGAATTTAATCTCTAGGCTAGCCAAGACACGGAAGCTACTCAAACATCCATTGATGATGAATGAATAAAGAAGATATGGTACATATACACAATGGAATATTACTCATCCATAAAAAGGATTAAATAATGCCATTTGCAGCAACATAGATGGACCTGGAGATTATCATACTAAATGAAGTAAGCCAAAGACAAATATCATATGATATCATTTATACTTGGGATCTTAAAAAAAATGATACAAATGAACTTATACACAAAACAGAAATAGATCCACACACAGAGAAAAAAATCTTATGGTTACCAGAGATGAAAGTGGGGGTTAAATTAGAAGCTTGGGATTAACACATACGTGTGTGTGGGCTCATTCATGTATGACTATTTGTGACTCCACAGACTGCAGCTCGCCAGGCTCCACTGTCCATTGAATTTTCCAGGCAAGAATACTGGAGTCGGTTGCCATTTCCTACTCTAGGGATCTTCCTGACCCAGGGATTGAACCCTTGTCTCTTCCGTCTCCTGCAATGGCAGGCAGATTCTTTATAACTGTGCTACGTATGATCCATACTACTCAGTATAAAGTAGATAACCAACAAATATTTACTGTATAGCACAGAGAACTATATTCATTATTTTGTAATAACCTATAAGGGAAAATAATCTGAAAAACTATACACACACACATTCACACACACACACAGGAAAAGGTCAGTTTTCATTCAATCTCAAAGAAAGGCAATAATACCAAAGAATGTTCAAACTACCACACAATTACACAACTGCACTCATCTCACATGCTAGCAAAGTAATGCTCAGAATTCTCCAAGCTAGGCTTCAACAGTACATGAACCATGAACTTCCAGATGTTCAAGCTGGATTTAGAAAAGGCAGAGGAACTAGAGATCAAATCGCCAACATTCACTGGGCCATCGAGAAAGCAAGAGAATTCCAGAAAAACATCTATTTCTGTTTCATTGACTAAGCCAAAGCCTTTGATTGTGTGGGGCTGGAAAATTCGTCAAGAGGTGGGAATACCAGACCACCTTACATGCCTCCTGAGAAATCTGTATGCAGGTCAAGAGGCAGCAGTTAGAACTGGACATGGAACAACAGACTGGTTCCCAGTCAGGAAAAGAGTACTTCAAGGCTGTATATTGTTACCCTGTTTATTTAACTTATATGCAGAGTACATCATGCAAAATGCCAGGCTGGATGGAGCACAAGCTGGAATCAAGACTGCCGGGAGAAATATCAATAACCTCAGATACGCAGATGACACCACCCTTATGGCAAAAAGTGAAGAAGAACTAAAGAGCCTCTTAATGAAAGTGAAAGAGGAGAGTGAAAAAGTTGGCTTAAGACTCAACATTCAGAAAACTAAGATCATGGCATCCGATCCCATTACTTCGAGATGGGAAAATAATGGAAACAAGTGAGAGACTATTTTGGGGCTTCATTATCACTGCAGATGGTGACTGTAGCCATGAAATTAAAAGATGCTTGCTCCTTGGAAGTAAAGCTATGACCAACGTAGACAGCATATTGAAAAGCAGAGACGTTACTTTGCCAACAAGGGTCCATCTAGTCAAAGCTATGGTTTTTCCAGTAGTCATGTAGGGATGTGAGAATTGGAAATGACTATAAAGAAAGCTGAGTGTTGAAGAATTGATGCTGTTAAACTGTGATGTTGGAGAAGACTCTTGAGAGTCCCTTGGACTGCAAGGTGATCAAACCAGTCAATCCTGAAGGAAATCTGTCCTGAGTATTCATTGGAAGGACTGATGCTGAAGCTGAAGTACCAATACTTTGGCCACCTGATGTGAAGGACTCATTGAAAAAGACCAACAAGCTGGGAAAGATTGAAGGCAGGAGGAGAAGGTGACAACAGAGGATGAGATGGTTGGATAACATGGCCGATTTGATGGACATGAGTTTGAGCAAGCTCCAGGCATTGGTGATGGACAGGAAAGCCTGGTGTGCTGCAGTCCATGGGGTTTCAAAGAGTCAGACACGACTGAGTGACTGAACTGAACTGATGGCACTGGTGGTAAAAAACCTGTCTGCCAAGCCAGGAGACATAAGAGACACGAGTTTGATCTCTGGCTCAGGAAGTTCCTCTGGAGTGGGGCATGGCAAGTCTCTCCAGTATTCTTCCCTAGAGAATCTCATGGATGGAGGAGCCTGGCAGGCTGTAGTCAAGTGGGTTGCAAAGAGTCAGACACGACACACACACACACACACATACATGTATATATATAACTGAATCACTTTGCTATATACCTGAAGGTAACACAATGTTGTAAATCAACTATACTTCAATAAAAAAAATTTCTAGGTTAGTTTTTCTCAACAATGATTCCCTGGTTACGTTTATCACATAAGACACAATCTGATGGGTCTACCTTGGTTTTGAGACTATCTCAAATAATCTTTAGTAAAATCCTGCCCAACAATGATTCATGTTTACGGCATCTCTTTATGCCTTGTCCAAAAAGGCAGATTACTGTGAGCAGTAAGACAGAGATGACTGGGGACACATTAGCTGTCCCTCAATTGATTTTTGTTCATTTAGGAGTGCAAGTATGTAAGAATGACATAATGTTACTGGTAACCTTGAATTGCCTCAAATTTACCAAAAAAAAAAAAAAAGTGATAACTCATCAACATCAGTTTTTATTATCAGTCACAAAATTTTTGTGACATACTTAGGGTGTAATCATGATTCACCAGGGTGTCATTACACTTTCATTTAAAATTCTTTTACATATCTCTCTTAATTTCAACAGCAGCTTTTAACCAAAAGGATAACATCATTTTGTCTGCATTTCAAAACTTACAAGGCAACATTAAGATTCTTACTCAAGAGGAGCAAAACTGGAAGGCAGAGAGGACAGAAAGGAAGCTGGTCTAGGTGAAAGATGATGAGGATATTAAGAAAAAAAAAATGCCCATAGGGATGATAAAGATGCAGCTGAAAAAAATATCTAGCAAGTATCATAAACTGGCATTGGTTCAAGAGGCTGGGGATTACTGAGAGAATAAATGGAGTCCAGGGTGATTTGAGATTTCCGTGTTGGAAAAGATAGGTGGTGAGATTGCTTACTAAGGTAATCCGAGAACTCAAGAGGAATGATTTAACTAACTTGAGGCAGAGAGGAATGCAGTGTGGTCTATCATGGAGATTTTGGGCTTTGAGGTCTATGAGGAATGTCTCAGCAGGGCTCTCCCTCAGTGTCTGAACAGTATCAGGGTAGAGATGTCTAAGTGGGGCATGGGAAGCACAAAATTCTGGAAAGAATAGAGTAGGGGAAGGATTTGGTGATTGTTATAAGAACTAACAGTCTTGAAGATAGTGGGTATGCTTTACTGGGGAAATGAATCTTCTTAAAAGCAAACAATAAAATGGTGAGGACATCCTGGGAAGAGTGACATTTGTGGGGTCCCCAAATTAAGAGGAACCAACAAAATACAAAAATGGGATGGTCAGAAAGACAGAAAGAAAAACAGAAGAAAATCACAGTGACCAAGGAAGGACAAACTCTAGAAGGAAGCTGACACCAGTGAGAATATTGCAGAATTGAGGCAGAATGTGGAATGAAAAGAAAGCATAGGATTCAACACTAAGAGTTCCCCAAGGATCATTGTCCAAGGAGTAGCGGTGCAGAGACCCAACTGAGTGGGTTTAAAGGTGATTTGAAGATGAGGAGCCACACTCATTATACATGGTTTCGTAAAATTTGGCAATGGAGGAAAGAGACACATAGAAAAGTCACTAGAGTGGAAAGGACAGTTCTGTTTCCTTTTTTTTCTTAGATGGAGGAAAATTAATGATCTTCTTACATGCAAGGGAATAAAGAGTTGAAGATACTAAACCCAGAGAGTAATTGATGAAGTAAAACTCCTAAAAGGTTGGAAGAGACAGGATTAAAGATGTAATTGAAATTTAAGTTCACTAAGAAGGTACTGTTACCCTTCCAACACAGCAGAGAAATACAGAGAAAGAAAAAAGTTTGCAGGGAGAAGGGCAAAGGAAAGTAGGATGCATTTATATGCAGGAGTCTCTAGCTTTTGGTGAAACAGAAGGCTCAATGATTGCTGAAAGTAAGGGACAGGGAAGGATAGGAATGAAGGCAAGCAGTGAAGGCATGGTAGAGAGTTAGACAAATCCACATCAGGAACAGTAAATTAAAAAACACTCTGTGGCAAGAGCAAGGGCTGTTTGGCTAATCAAATGGGAGTGGAAGGAAACAAGTCATAGCTGGTGTTGAGCTATTATAATTCTCTTGGTTCAAGAATGGAGTGACATGCAGTGGCTGGTGCCTACCAAATGAATGACAGACAATAATGATAAAGCCAGTTAGGTCTCTAGGAGTAATGATCCGGACATGAGGCTGCAAATCCACAACCCCATGCCAGCTGTGCTCCTGGCAAGGAAAAAGCAGCCTTTTACCAATGAGACGAAGCCCCAGGCTGTCCTTAATTTGTCCCCAGCTCTTCCAAACCAGCTCTTTCAACCTCTAAACCTAGACCCTTCTATTGTCTATCTCAACTGACTCAGGTCCACGGTTTCCTAGCAAGACCATAGTCTAGAATAGATCCCCCACGGCCTGAAACATTGAAGAAGAGAGCCAAGAAATTGAGGTTCACAGGGAAAATTCAGGGGGCAGCAGGGAGAAGCTGCTTTTTATTAACAATGCAGGTCTTTTGTGCAACATGGTCACAAAATGTCAGCAGTGGATGGTTCTACTGGAAGAGTCCCTGAATATTAATTTTTAAAAACCTTTTCTGAGTATTAGCTTTTTATAAAGCACACTGTTTACCCAGGGGACCAACCATAACAGTAGTTAAACACAGACACTCTAACTCATTGTGTTTCCAGGGTCTTGGGAAATAGAAACCCTTTAAGTACCTTTACTCTGCTTCATGGGAGCTACTTTTCAAAGTTTAAATGCTCATGTTTCAAACTACTCACTTCCTAAATGCCATTCATAAATCAAAGTAGCTTTTGAGCAGTTAGATGGGAGTGAAATGGATTAAGAAAGAACAAACATACTGGGTCGCTTGAGTTTATTGTGTTTTTTTCAAAATTTTTACTTCTAACCTCTTCTGTGAAGATGCTCTGAGTTGGCTCTGAGACCAGAGCTTTGGCCCGGAAATCAAGTGCATTGCCAGAGAAGGACATGGTGTGACTGTCTTCTTAGACCATCAACTCCTGCCTCCAGAGATATCATGTCTTCTTTACTCCGGAGTTGGCCTGGCTAATGTCTCAGAGATCTAGCTGAAGGAGAGTTCTTTCTAGAATAACATCTTCTCATTCATAATCACTCAACTCCAGGCTCTAGAACTCACCTTGGATATTTTATAACAGTGACCTAGAAGTTTCTACCCTCATGCAATTAAAATCAAAGGCTCTCAGTGCCAGAAGGGTCCTCAGAGGTCATCATGTAGAGTTGGTTTTCAAACCACTTGTGAATGAATGGATTTTCCTGAACTATTACCAAATGATACTTTTATAAATGCAATAAATTTTTTTTAAAAAATCACAGAACATCAAACTGCTGTATGTCTCTGAAGATTCACAATGAATGTGATCATCTTTACTTGTCTGATCACAAATCAGTAGCAGTTTGTGGACCAGTGCTGGTACCTGGACTATACTTTGAGTAGCAGTGATGCTGGTAAAAACTTCCTCGTGTACGTGAGAAAGCTGAAGTGTAAGAGGAATAGGCAATTAGCTGCAAACACAGAGAGTCATTGCAGGAGAGCTGGGTTAGGACTGATGCTAGCCAGAGCTACTGCATCTCTCACATTCACTCATGCAGAGATCAAGAAAGATGGACCCCTACATGTAGAGTCCTCATTACCTACACCCTACGTAGGTTGATTTTAAAGATAATTGTTTATCTGACAAGTTCGGGTTCCTTGTTATATGTACACGATTAAGGCAGGCTTTTCAGACTCCCAGACTAGCTTAGGTCTCTCAGTTTTACCCTCACATTACAACCTTTACTCGTCTTTAACTGCTTTGACTAGAGTAAGCAAGTACATCTTTAATCTGATTATTTCATTACTATCTGTTTTCTCTGTTAGGCTATGAAAACTAAGAGGGTAAAGGCCATGCCTGTTTTGCCTACCATCATAGCCTGGTGCCTAGCATAGTGCTTAACTCCAAGCAGCTCATGAACACATGTCTGTTGAAAGAATTTGTTAATGAGTAGTGAAGTATGCTAGGGTAGCACTCTGGGGCCACCTGCAGGCACTACAGGAGCTAGCAGGATGCCCAGAACTGCCACCACAGGGGCGATAGGATTGCTCAGAGCTGAGCCTAGCAAAGTCTCCTCCAGGGCAGCTTAGCTCTTCATGCCTAGCAACTTCTCCAGGCTTATTTCAAGTGGCATTTTATCAATTCATTTCATCCCTCTCTTCTCCCTGTAATTATTTCTTTAATTATTTCAGTGTGAGGCAATGTATACAGGTATAAACTATCTGGCAAGACCTCCACCGAGCAAGTTTACAATATAGATGGGGGAAGAGAGACATGCAAATGATCAGCTGATGAGAAAAACTAGTGAAGATAAACATTAAGACAACACGGGTTCTAGGAGTTTCAACTCTGCGTAGGTTCTGAGCCCTTCACAATCAGATGGCATACTACTTGGCCAGGGCATATTCAGCATGCCTCAGAAAGCGCAAAGCTTTCTGAAGGTGCAAAGCTCCAAACGGTCGCCCTACTCCTGTCTCCAACCCTCAGCTCCTGCTGTGGCTCTGGCTGAAACGCTCTCCCGCTCTTGGCCTTGCTAGACCTCACCTCGCCAGACGTAGCTCAAGTGCCACCACCTGTGAAGCCTACCCCAGCCTTTAGCTTCCCGAGGCACGGACGATCCGGATCATACTGGTGAACACTCAAGCATTCAACACACGATGATCAGGCCCCTCAGCCGATTATAAGCTTTCTGAAGGAGGGGATTGTGGCTGGTCTAGAGTCATTGTCCCCAGAGCACTTCAAATCTGAAATCACGACTGTTTTAGTAGAACTAGCTAGAAAGGCCAAAACGACTCAATTTTCAGTCACTGTACTGAGTCTACCATCACCTCGCATATGTATGAGCAAATTTAGGGCAAAATGCAAGTCGATGTCATTGGAAGGCAACATAATCTATCTCAGAAGTGGCTGTACCTGGGGTAATGACAAGGGAATTTTCCAAGACTCGGTTTGTCATTTACAAAATGAGGACACTTAGTCCAACCGGGAATAACAATAATATGTGATTAATAACCACTGTATGAGATAACCAGTGTCACCACACCGCTGTCTGTACCATGATTCCTAGTGAGTCTCTACCTCTCTGGGCCTCAGTTTCCTTATCTGTAAGCTAGGTCTGCTTTCTCCAGACTCTCTCTCCGCTTTAATTGTCCAGGTCTATCTTGGAAACCAGTATGTCTTGCCGGGGTTCCCAAGGTCGATCGCTGTTGCAGAAATGACTGCTGATCTCTTCTGAGCAGCCGGAAGGAAAGGTTCTTATTCATTACATATCCCCATCAATCATCTGGAGTCCAAAGGATGTTTAATATGGAATCACTTAATTTAATAGTCATTTTGACATAAGAAATTGTTTTCTTAAAGCAAGAACTGGCTGTAAAATCTCAAGTGATATTTTATGGCTGCTGTATAATAAAATCATTCAGCAATTAGTGATTAATGACATGACATACAACAGTAAGTTTCTCCGTGGTCACCTCCCCCCACGGCTGTTTCTCTCTGGTCTTACCCACTTGCCAGTCCAGCAATCACACCAGGAGTATACAAGCCTCTTTCTATAACCAGGGTGGATTTCTGAGCCTGAAAAGTCTTCATCTCCATCAAAAACTGTCCAAGGAAGCTTGGAGCCATACTGGGGCTGAATGAAAGCATTTATTAATAAATAGACATATTCTGTGGCATGGGGGAAAGTTAGAAAACAGGGAACTCCCTCAGACAACCACGGCTGATGTTCAAAACAAAAGAACAAAGTGTTGACTCCCTAGGTTTCATCCTGCAGGGGCAGGGTTTTTGTGTGAAAGGCAGGTAGACCCTGTGAGCTGACCATCTCCAGCAGTCTCCTGCCATCACACAGCCCTCTTAGCCCTGACCCTCCCCCTCCGCAAACACCAAACACCCTCTCGTTGAGCAGGGTCCCAGCTATGGCATCCATCTTTGCCCTATCCTCTCACAAGTACCAAAAATTAAACTTGACAGGGTGGGATTTTAACCCAGAAAGATCATCCCCACCCTTTCTAGTTCATAATACTCATCCATATAGACTACTGGTACTAATTTCATCTTACAAAGGAAGAAACAGGCCCTGGGTGCCCAAGAACACAAGGCTTGGTGTATAGTGCAATCATGATTCCAGCCTGGGCATCGGCAGTCAGTCACCCACCTTGGTCCATTGCATTGTTCTGCCTGCAAGCCTGTTAACAAATAAATTGCAATAGGTGCCATGGATGAGGCACATTACTTGGCCTAGCATAAGCCCCCAATAAATGATAATTTATGATTATCATTGTTACTTATTTCACAATGCTGTTTATGACTGCCATGTTATTTACTGCTATTATTATCAAAACTCACTTCCCTTTAGGAACAAGGACTAGATTTGGGGTAACCTCTGAACCCCTGCTGTAGCAGATAGAGTGGTGTGCTATCTAGACCCCACTCCCTTTAGGCATCCCCTCCACAGTGTCAGACATATGAATGGCTGGTGACCCCCAGCTGAGCTCCCCTCTGGAATATAACACAGCTAATGACAACACTTCACCAAGGTCACACTTTTCCCCAGTGGTAGCCCACATCTATGGATGGTCAGTGTAGAGGTAGGAAGGCTCAATTCCTTGGCTCGAGGCTGGACATCTCTGAAGGACCATCCCAGCTCCATAGCTCTCACAGGGTCAGCAACTGCACCGCATCGCGGCACACGTCTTCCCTGACCAACCCTGCTCCCCTCAGCCCTCCAAGAGGTGCTATCCCTGAGCTCCAGTAAACCTCCTGCCACAAATTCCTGACTCAGAGTCCAGCTGTCAAGGGAGCACTGCCTATAACATCCACCCCCCAAAAAACTACACAAAATGCAAATACCTCAGTGCCTTTTTCCACTAGGGGAAACTACACCCAAGGCCAGAGTATGGTTTTCCATGAAGTGTGCAACCATCATGCTGAATTTAAATACTCATTAAAAATGTATCTGTAAAGTCTTTGAATCTGTGGTCACTATAACTTGTTGATTATTTCCAAGTAGAATTTGAGTTTTTAGATATTATAGAGACAGGAAACAACATTCTAGAATGGGAGAAGGAATTAGATCAATTTTCTATTCTTCCAGATGTTCTTTTCTTTTTTAATTGCAAAGCACATCTTCCAAAATTTCCTGAAGTTCCATCTCCTCTTTCCAGTATTTGCTCCTCCCGCTAATAGCCTTTTAATAGGCCACCTGGCCCCCAGCACTCCCTTTTATGATTTGCCCTTCACCCCACTGCAAGGATGACCTTCCTAAAGGCTGAATCGTATGCCTATCACTGAGCAGAGCCCTTCAATTGTATTAACTGCAAAATCTTCAACCTGGCATTCAAAAATCTCTAGGTTATCACTTTAATCTTCTTCTGCAGCCTTATCGGCATCTCTTCTCTCATGAGCATAGAACTTGAACTTCCTGATAGACTGAACTATTAGCAATTTTCTAAACACACCCTATGTTCTCCAACTTTCAGATTCTCCTCCTGCTCCTTTCTCTGCCTGAAATGTCGCCATTATGTCACATTAGAAGACCCATAAGCATAAACATAGGTCTGCCTATGAAGCCATCTGTCAAGGCTCCTCTCAAATGCCACCTCCTCTGTGAAGACTTTACTGATGCCCCTTCCCCTGGCCACAGTAATCTCGGGTGGTACCTCTGTTGTGCCACTTCACCACCATCCTTTGTACCAGGCCCTTGTCCATTTGTCACAACTTTTCTTTGCTCTACTGTATCAGTAGCTTTTGCTGAATAATAACCCATGCTAAAATGAAATGGCTTACAACAGCAGTGATATCTTTTGCTCATACATCCAGGGGATAACCGGGGAGTTTGTCCAGACTGGGCTGCATAGAAGGCTCTGCTCCAAACTAGCGAGTGGGCCAGAGCTGGGCTCTGCACAGAGGTACACATGTAGCTGTGCCTCTTGTTGTTCATTATGGAGCCTGGAAGGAGAGGGTCACAGCTACCAGGGGATGGCAGAGGCAAAGACACACACCCCAACCAGGAAGGCACTTTAAAGCTTCTGCGCTGTTACATCTGCTAAATCTTGTCAACACACATCAAATAGATGAGCCACAGCCAGGCTGAGAAAATACCTGCTGCGTACAGTCAAAAGGCATCATAAAGTTACACGGCAGAGAGTTTAGAAGTGCAATTCTATTACTTAAGAGATAATTAAGCACTGAAACAATAACCCACACCTATTGTTCTTTGTATGAATACAGGATGCACAGAGTTAGGGAGTCCAAACAGTCTCTTGAATAGAAATCCTTAGTAAGCACAACGGACATAGATAAAATCCATAATCTCATTTATGCCACAGTGTTAATAAAAACTAGAGGCATTATTTTAATAATGACTAACATCTATACAGCACTTTACAGTCACAAAGCATTTTAATAATGCCTTACAGCTTTCAAGCACACTTAAAATGTATTATCTCATTTAGCGTGGAGTGTATGCATTTTTAAAAGATGCCTGGAGGTGGCAATGTCTTCACTGGTTGGAATAACTCTTTCACTGTGGATGTCAAGTACTGAGGAGAAAGGAAAGAGGTTCTGGTAAAGGAACTTTGGTAATCCCAGTCTACAGGACTCAAAGCACAGCACCTAGGACCCCACTATCAAACCTCTTCTGTTTTCAAAACCACTTCCTAACTAACTTCTCTGGTTTCTAAACCTAATATACAAAGAAACTGCTGGGAAATAGTGCTAAAACAGAGATACCTGAGGCCAGGGTCTATTGATTCCAATTGAGGGTTTCAGGGTGGGGCCCAAGAATCTGTGCTTTAATGAGCAGCTTAGGTCAATGTACTTCAGGTTCTCCCTCGACTACCATCTGAGAAGCAAAATTATCTCTGTCAGAGGACTGACAGGATCTCCTTTCCTGCCAGCACTTTTTGTTGGAGATCAACACTCAGGCTGCAAGAGGATCATCTATGCCTAGGAAAAAAGCATTGGACCAAACCTCCAAGACCTTCAGCTCTTTGAATTTTACAGATGAATATGCATAAAGTCACAAGATTCCCATGAGCACCCCAGGCTTGGCCACTATGCAGTGGCAGAAATAGAATTATACTCAGAAGCCCTAACTCCTTCTCAGACTCTTTCCACTACACCTCACAGGTCAGAGATTTGTTCTTCCTAATGTACTGAGTTTCTCTTAGCTCTGGAAAATCCTAAGAAATCTCATATTAAAAGAATAACAAAGATACAAAAGGAGACATAGCGTAACTCCCCCGATTATGTCATTTATGTTTCAAATCTCTTCTTCCACGAAAGTAGAAAAGAGTCATAAAACCCAATTCCATTTGTTCTACTCCACTGTCACTTCTTTTAGCAACACATGTTAAACAAGGGGGTAGTGATGCTAAGAAAGGTTATGACTCAGGATCCTGGACCTCTCATTCCTAGCATCGCTTGGGCAAGTACATGACCACCCCATTTTAAATCCCCCAATGCTTCTGGCCCAGCTCCTTGGCAATTATTGCACACTTTGGTGCTTTTTATAGATCAGACTCACTTCAGGGTCTGACCTTTGCAACGCTTCAGTCTCCCCACATCCATATGAAATGCTGAGTGGGCAGAGCAGGGATTCCCCTGGGGCTTTCTTTCTGCCTCCATTGTGCACAGTTCTGCCCAAATTACTTGACAGCTTGTCTTCAACACTGTTAAGTGAAAAGGTTGGAATGTCTGAACATGACACGGCTGGCCAATAGGGAGATGAAAAGGGGCGGGGCATGGCCTTAATCCATCATCCAGACCCTCTGTCAAAAAGAGCAGGTTCAAGTAAGAGGCCCAAAGGTGGAGAATGTGTTCTGATTTAGGAGGAACTGAGGAACTGAATGACAGTCTGTCCCTCACTGTATTTGTAAACAAAGGGGACCAAGGTGGTAGCATACGTTAGTTGCTAGATTCAGAAATATACAAACATGTACGTGGAAGGAAAACTGCTGCCTTTGAAAAGCAATTTGTTGACAGCTGAAAAAGCCTAACTGACTAAAGGATCCTGTTTTAAGCATCTCTGGTGGCTCAGAGGGTAAAGCATCTGCCGGCAATGCGGGAGACCCAGGTTCAATCCCTGGGTCGGGAAGATCCCCTGGAGAAGGAAATGGCAACCCACTCCAGTACTCTTGCCTGGAAAATCCCATGGACGGAGCAGGCTGGTAGGCTCCAGTCCATGGGGTCGCAAAGAGCAACTTCACTTTCACGCTGAGAACAAAAAAAGCTAGGGTGTAGTCACAACACCTAGGCTCAGTGCCACTTACCACCAAGTAAATGAAAGCATTCATTTTTTCCAATTTGATCACCAGTCTTTCACCCACTCTCACATCTGGCTCTATGAATTATCACTTAACTTGTCAAAATAATTTCCATGTGAATGTGGACCTTTATCTTCCCGCCAAAATACATTGAGCCCATTGATAGAGTGGACGTATTCTCATTAGCACAATAACTTAGGTACTTTGGCAAAATTTTAACCATTCAATAAGTGTCCGCACTACAGAACTGAACACTTCAGGGTGCTGCAAGCACTAAGGAAGGATGACCTTTAGACTATTATACCAGTATGCAGCTTGTGTAAAATGAAAAGACCAATCTAGACCAGTGATTTTATAAATATTTTTGCTTCTTTATTGAATGGTCTTCTATCTTCAAAATAAATCTTATGCATAGCCTAAAATATAAAACATTAAGAAGCTGAGTAGTTCTGACTGAGGAAAAATGATGGAGCCAAAGAACTGATCAATAAGCAGCCCTAAGGCTTATTTCAGGTAGTTCTTGGAGCAACTTGTCACCCTTCTCATTTAACTTGTATGCAGAGTACATCATGTGAAAAGCTGGACTGGATGAAGCACAAGCTGGAATCAAGATTGCTAGGAGAAATATCAATAACCTCAGATATGCAGATGACACCATCCTCATGGCAGAAAGCAAAGGAGAACTAAAGAGCCTCTTGATGAAACTGAAAGAGGAGAATGGAAAAGTTGGCTTAAAACTCAACATTCAGAAAACTAAGATTATGGCTTCCAATCCCATCACTTCATGGCAAATAGATGGGGAAACAATGGAAACAGTGACAGACTTTATTTTGGGGGACTTCAAAATCACTGCAGATGGTGACTGCAGCCATGAAACTAAGACAGTTGCTCCTTGGAAGAAAAGCTATGACAAACCTAGACTGCATATTAAAAAGCAGAGACATTATTTTACCAACAATGGTCCATCTATTCAAAGCTATGGTTTTTCCAGTAGTCATGTATGGATATGAGAGTTGGACTATAAAGAAACCTGAGCACTGAAGAATTGATGCTTTTGAACTGTAGTGTTGGAGAAGACTCTTGAGAGTCCCTTGGACAGCAAGGAGATCCAACCAGTCCATCCTAAAGGAAACCAGTCCTGAATATTCATTGGAAGGACTGATGCTAAAGCTGAAGCTCCAATACTTTGGCAACCTGATGGCAAGAACCAACTCATTTGTAAAGACGCTGATGCTGGGAAAGATTGAAGGCAGGATGAGAAGGGGACAACAGAGGATGAGATGGTTGGATGGAGTCACCGATGCGATGGACATGAGTTTGAGTAGGCTCTGGGAGTTGGTGATGGATAGGAAAGCCTGGTGTGCTGCAGTTCATGGGGTCTCAAAGAGCTGGACACGACTGAGTGACTGAACTGACTGACTGGGGCAATTTATCAGAACGTGCTTAGAACTTCCAAGAGCACTAGTGAAAAAATCACTAGACCAGGGTGATTAGTCCTGGTCTAATCAACTCTTAGATGTCTACTCACCTTAGAGACAGAATCACCTCTTAGAACTCCTAAGAGCACTAGACCAAAATCACTGGATCTTTTAGGGTCCTTTCCACTCTAACTTTTCCATATTTCATTAGTATAAAAGAGAGTTTATTGATTCAGTATGATATTCTGCCACCATGAATATAATCATTATAAATACTCTGCCCATATACAGAAAATTGTTTAGGTTAGGAAAAAGTGAAAAAAAGACATAAATGGGGGAACATATTACAACTATATTTTTGTGAAAAACTTACTTTCATGTGTACAAAATTAGAAGAGAATAAGAATAAAACGTGTGTTAAAGTGACTGCATCATTAATTCAATAAAAATCTATAATGTTGTTGTAGCGATTAAAGTATAAACAGAAATGAATTATTTAAGAATATATACTAGGTTTATATTTTTAAAAGTCCACAATTCCATACTTTTTCCACTGGAGAAGGAAACTTGGGATCAAGATACATGAGAAGAGTTGTATCTGTCTTGAGAAAAATCAGTAGCTTATCTATTGACAGAGAGCTGTGCAGAATGCACTTAAGCATTGCAAGGAAAGTGCCAAATGTTACTAAATCTTCATAAAATATGAATATCATGTCATTTCCCTGCATGAAAGATGAATTCCCTCCATTAGCCAGAGAGACATGTCTAAACCACTTACCCAGTACTTGAAGCCCTTCACAGTCTGAATCTAGTCTATATGTCCAGCTTCATTTCTCACTGCCCCTCAGCTCACATCCTATCTTCTTAGCATAGTGACTCCTAAGCAGGGGTGAAGATGCCCCTCAGAGAACATGTGGCAATATCAGAATATTAGAGATATTTCTGATTTTCACAACTAGAGGAATACTGTAAGCATTTATGGAGTAAAGACCAAGGAGCCAGCTAAACCTCTCACAACATGCAGGATAATTATTCATACCAAAATGGTAAAAATGCTGAGCTTGAGAAATGTTGTGTCAGCAGATACATTAACTGCTCTCCAAACATCCCGTGACTTTAGCTTTGTTCTAATCAGCTTCCCTTTGCAAGAAAACCTGTCTCCCTTTCTTACTTGCCAAGTAAACCCACTCTTCAAGGTTCATTAACCCCATTTCCTCTAAGAAACCTTCACTTGGTATACCAGGCTAACCTGGGCCCTTCAACTTCTGAGCAATCATGACATTTCTTACTTATATTCTTTTGGTGCTTCCCATTTCTAGCCATGTTCCATTCACAATCTGCATGGACATGTCTCAACATTTGCATCACATCCGTTAAAGTACACAGGATAAGATACAATACAATCTTTAGTTTATGGTTTTATGAATTTTACTAACATCAAGCTAGAAATATTTTTCTCTAAAAATATCTTTAACATAATATAATATAATATGTATTAATATATAATATATATTAATAATTATAATATATATCATAATATAATAAGACATATGCTGATAGCTGGAAAAACAGATCAGAAATATGATCACTGACTATTAGGTAATGAATGGGATTTGAATGTAGAAGAAAAATAAGATAAGTAGATGCACTCAACCTTGCTCAGTTTCAAAGAGATGCTAAGTATTATCTGCCACTAAATTAACGAGGATGGTCATTTCTTTCAATTATCTTCTCATAAGTTGTTTTATTATTAATTTTCTATCTAATATTTATTGAACACTTATGATGTTCCAAGGTAAAAAGACTGACATTTAGCCAGGAGGCAATGGTAGGGTAAACTGATGTCCCACCAGTCAGAAAGAAAGCCAGCTGATTAAGTACCTCTGCCCAATCTCATACAGCTATTAGGGCAAAGCTCTCCTCCTATTTAAACCTCTCAACTCCCACAGAAATGAATCTGTAGTCAAATCACACTCTCTTGATCACTTAAAAATCTTAAATGCATTTTCTTTATAATGTAAAGAATCTCAGGGCACCAACTATATATGCATGTCGGCAAACTATAGATACACCTCTGTTGGTTATAGATTATAGATACACTTCTTACATGTATACAAATTATAGATACACCTCTAACTGAATTGGTTACCCAATTCAGTCATGCCAATCTGAATAAAGAAGTTACATACAAAATATATTTACTTATAATAATACCAAAAGTGAAAATTCCTAGAAATAATATTAACTAGAAATGAAGGCAATGGACCCCTACTCCAGTACTCTTGTCTGGAAAATCCCATGGACGGAGAAGCCTGGTAGGCTGCAGTCCATGGGGTTACAAAGAGTTGGACACGACTTTCATGCATTAGAGAAGGAAATGGCAACCCACTCCAGTGTTCTTGCCTGGAGAATTCCAGGGACAGGGGAGCCTGGTAGGCTGCCATCTATGGGGTTGCACAGAGTCAGACATGACTGAAGTGACTTAGCAGCAGCAGCAGTAGCAGCAGAAATATATAAGACTAATATAAAGAAAACTATACACCTTTTACTGAGGAACAAAGAAGTAATATAAAAGGAGAGACAAACCATATGGCCAAAAACGAAAACTGGATATTGAAAAACATTCAGTTCTTACCAAATGAATTTACAGCTTTGCCACAATTCTAATCAATCATCTAAATAGCTGCTTTATAGTGGTGTGGGAAAGCAGGACATTTTGAAACATGACAAAGTGATTCTAAATTTATTTGGATGGACAGATGAGTAAAATAAGTCTAAGAATATTTGGGAAAAGAAGAAAAGGTTCTATTTTTGTTTTATGCTTTGTTATGTTTTGCAAGAGAGGAGACTTGCCCAGTTAGGCAGTATGTTGTGTTATAAACAATCACTAAACACAGTCTGGTCTGGCTCAGGGAACAGAGGACCGACCAACCCAGCAGGATAAAGGCTGTTGACAAATGTTACCAATGTCAGTGGTCCCTAACTTCTGATCATAGTTTCTCCTGCAGGAAACCATCAGAGGAAGTAGTCAGAAATATGGGCACAGAATTAAGTAGGAAGATGCTCAGCAGATTTCAATTACTTAAAAAATTAAAATCCTACTAATTCTAAAAATATCCATCCATCTATTTTAAATAATCCATCTAAATTCCAAAAATATGGATACAATAATTATAAAATGATTAAATTATAATACAGTCATAAGATGAAATAGATAATTATCAGTATGAGATTTCTGAAGCATAATATAGGAGAATATAGTCTTTTAAGATATATAATCTAATGTATAATATATATGCATTATATATACTGTTTAATAAGGAGCACTGCAAATCAGAAAACTTCAGCTAATATTTGCATGATCACAGTTGAGGGTGTAATCTAAACATAAAATAATAGGAGATTTTACAACAGAAAAAATAAAAAGACTTGATCAATTTTTTTAAAAGTATGTTGATATCATAAGCCAATTAAAATACAAAGAACAAACTAGAGACAACACTGAAACAAAATGAGAGACTATATAAAAAATCATAATAAAGAAGAAGCAAAAACAGATGGTCACATAAAAGAAATACAATGACTAATAAATATATGAAAACTTGTCTAAGCTCACCAGTCTGATAAAAAATGCAAATTAAAACAAGGGAAATCCATTTTTGCATATTAAATTAGATTACTTTTATAATTAAATTTTTATGAGGTGTTGAAATGGCATTTTACTAGTTCAAGTAGAAATCGGTATAAACTTTCCAGAGAACAATTTGGCATACTAATATTTATATATATTGTTTTGGTAGTCTTTCTTTTAAAATCATAATAAACCAACCTTGGAAAGATAATTACTTAAAGGCTTTCAAAATAACATTCTAGTAACTTCCTTAATAGTAAATGGTTAGAAGCAAGAACAATGTAAAATAATAGTAGAGTGATTAAATTACTCTATAGCCACCAATTAAAATACAACTCAAGTAATACAAATTTTAAATTATGTTTAGAGAGAGTACAGAATGGTACAGGAAAATGTACAACTATGTTTTAATAAGATACAAAATTTCATAAACAGCATGATTTCAACTGTCAAACAAACTTAAGTATATTGAAAATTATACTACATTATAATAAGGGAAAAGTATATGAAAAAGTACTTGATTTTCTTTTAAATGATGTCTTCTGGGCAGTGAAACTAGAAGTAATTATTTTCTTTTTATTTTCCTGCATTTTCTTGAATGTCTATAATACGCTTGTATTGACCAGAAAAAAAATAGTATATTGTGTTTGTATCTTTTAAAAATTGTCCTTGTATTTTCAGTATTGCCTTCCCATCTTTTCCTACAAGCCTGAGGCACTTCTGCTCCAGGATTCTTCTTGGTGAGAAGTTCTTTGGAAATTTTGCATTTCTTCTCAGTGTCTTCCCTGCTTTATCAGCTGTGGACTGAACTGTGTTCCCCACCCCCAACTCATCCTCATTCACATGTTGAAGCTTTAGCCTCTAAAGTAAAAGTGAAAGTGTTAGTTGCTCTGCCCTGTCTGACTCTTTGCGACCCCATGGATTGTACCCCCCCAGGCTCCTCTGTCCATGGGACTCTCCAGGAGTGGCTGCCATTCCCTTCTCCAGGGGATCTTCCTGATCCAAGGATCGAACCCGGGTCTCCTGCACTGCAGGCAGATCCTTAACTGTTAGAACCAGCCACCAGGTTCTAACCTAACCCCTAAGGCAATGCTATCTGGAGAGGAGACCTTTGGGAGGTAATTAGGGTTAGATGAAGTCATGAGGGTAGAGTCCTCGTCATGGCATTAGTGTCTTTATAAAAAGCAATAGCATGAAAGGACACAGCAAGAAGGCAGAAGTCTATAAGCCAGAAAGAGAGCTCCCTCCCGAAACCATGCTGGCACCCTGATCTCCCAGCCCCCAGAAGTAGGAGAAAATACACGGCTACAGTTGAAGCCACCCAGTTCTGTAGCAGTTTATTATGATAGCCTCAGGTTAATACACACTCTTAACCCAACCTGAAACAGAGCGAGCGTAGATTTCCTCAGTGAGGAAAAGGGTGATTCCTCCTGCCTATAACACTGTCTCCAACCTGCATATTAAATAACCTTCAACCCTTCAGTTGGATGCTCTCTCTTTGGGCTGCTGAGCTCAACATCCTTTTCTTTCTTCTCTCTCTAGATCTCTCCTTGACCCTCCACTTCTCAGGTTCTCTAGTCAGGCCACTTAACACAGCTCATTACTATCAGTGGTTCACTGTTCCCACTTCTTCGTACAGAGAGAAGAAGCTCTAAATGGGCAACTTGAGTTTCAGGAAGATCAGAGCAGTCTAAGTGCTTTACTCCACATGGGTCTCTCCTGGCCTCTCCTCAAAGGACAGTAACCTCTGAAATCGCACCCATTGTGAGAATAATCACATTTCATACCCTCTGAAATTTTATCAATGAGATCCCCTGTCTCTGAGCCGAGGAACTATTTCTCGTGTTTTCCACATAATCATGGGGTGGAAGAAGCATTTGGAAGCCATGTGTCTCTAATTCCAAAGAAACCATCCAAGAAGCTGGGAAAAGAAGAAATTATGTTTCCAATTTGTATCTTGGAATTTTTCTTAGAGTGGATTAGGTAAGTGGATGCATTACCTAATCCAGTGTTTGACTTCTCTCTGTTTGACACACAAATCTTTTCAGAGTTCCCAAGGCAGGGTCAAATATGACACCTTCTCTTCACACTAAAGAGTTCATTAAGTCTATAGCTACCTGCATCTCCTTTTTTACCCTCCTTCATAGAACCCATCTGTGCTTAGGATGATTATTACATGAGTCCAACAGGTCTTGATTTCACCCGAAGAGGTGAGCGTTCTGTTTTCCTCAGTGCATGGCTGACAACCATGAATAGCTTTCAAGTACTGGATTTGTTCTCAGCATTAAGATAGCTCTCCCAAGGCCAAGATGCAACCAGACATACAGCATATGGGTGGCCCCATCAGCAAAGTAGAAACTGATTTCTCCTTGCAAGCTGAGCTTTCACATCTCCCCTTCTGACCCTGCATGTATTATTCTGAATGTAATGCATTTTTAAATTGCTGCACCATTTAAAAAATGTAAGGGAAAGTTGAATTAAATATTATTTGTGGCATACTCTCGTTTGCAAAGGGCCTCTAAATCTGATTCTATCAGGTCGATGCCTAAATCTCATTATTCGTGATTGGAAATGACTGTGTTTGCAAAATTGTAGGGGCAGCTTCAAAAATTCTGCCCATAATGGTAACTTTGTTTGAAAAGACCTTGATTTGCCAGGAAGCAATCTCAGGCTATTCTCCTACCCCTTGACTCTCCTTCTGTCAGGGGTGATGTATTAACAGACAAAGGATGACTTGCCATGCAGTTCCTTGGGAACCATAGTTTAGGAGCTTATCCTTGAAGCAAAACCCAGAACACATTCCAGAACAGGTGAGATCTCAGAGCTTAAATTGAAGTAAAGGTGTAAGAGGGTTCACTAGCCACATTTTCTCAAGGTAATCATGTCCCATTTTCACCTCCTGCTTCTCTGCTCTGTGTCTTCTACTCTCACAGCCACTACTAGGCTGAGCTAGGTACTCTAGAACTGAGATAAATGGGATTTTTGTAAGTGAGATTAGCACTTCTCTGCATGGGAATGTGCACACCGAGCGCGCTCTCTCTCTCTCTCTCTCTCTCTCTCTCTCTCTCTCACACACACACACACACACACACACACACACACACACACACAGAGGCATCAAAGAGTATACTCAGAAAGCAAAATCATGCCATCAGAAGGTAAAACAAAATAAAATAGAATATAATGAAAAAAGTTTATAGACAATCTCACTATAAAACCTAGCAGCTAAAAACAACAAATGTTTATTGTCTCACAGTCCCTATGTGTCAGGAATCTGGGCATGACTCAGCTGGGTGCCTCTGTCTCAAGGTCCCTCATGGGCTTGATGTGCTGGCCAGAGGTGCAGTCTCCCCTGAAGGCTTGACTGCAGAAGGACCCGCCTCCCAGCTCACTCACATGACTGTTGGCAGGATTCAGTTGTTTTTTGCTAGGACCAAGCTGTTGGACTGAGGCCCTCACTTCCTCACTGACTACTGACTGCACCCTCCCTCGGTTCCTTATCATATGGGTCTCTCCATAGGGCAGCTCACAAAGCAATCACAAGAAGGTCCCTAAGACAAAAACTTCTGTAGATGAATCTCTGAAGTGGCATCTTTTCACTCGTGCCATGCTCTAGTCACCAGAAGCAAGACACTAAAAGCAGCCCAAACTCAATGGGAAGGTTTCCAGAAGACAGAGGGCATTGGGGACCATCTGGAAGCTGCTTGCCCCAAAAATGAAGTCAATATTAATTATAAGTAGACTCATACTCATACAGGTTTTAGGTGAGAACATACAATAGCACACAATTGACATTTTTAAAGAAAGGTATTAAAGATACTCAAAATGTATATATTTCAATGTAATTATTCTTCTTTTAGTAGTGATTAAATCAGTTATTGGACTCTAACAATCACAAGATCCCCCTCCTACATTTTCTAAGGGTTGTGCAGCAAAAACTGATTTCTTGGAGGGAAGGGTGAAAGTGACAGATGGTGAGATGAGCTTTTTTATATAAGAAAAGCTTATGATACCTGGGGAGAAAGGTGTGTGAGGTACAAGGTATTCTCTGGAAGGGGCCATGCTGTGGACAATGAACCTCTGTGACTAAGAATAGTTTTAGAGCCCATGGAAAGAGAAGGAAAAGATGAGGCAGTAACTACTATGATGATCAGGATCTTGGGCTGTTGGATACGGACAAAGGAAGTTTTAGAAAGACTCACTGTGCACTGTATGATGTGATACTTCTTTGCAACTCTTTTAAGAAAACATTCAATAAAAAACTTTATTTCCCTAAAATGCTTCAGTGTTGAATTTTGGTCATTCCATTTGAATGTGACACTCTGTTGAGATTGGGAAAACACATTTTTATTTGGGCTACCAAGGATACTTGTCCAAGAAAAAAAATCCTAGATATTAAGGAAATATGCATAAAATATAACCCTATTGTTTATGACAGTGAAAAAATGAAAATTTCTAATATTCAATAAAAACAGAGTTATAAAGTATGTCTCTTTACATAATGAAGTGTTGCATAGACAATTAAAATGATGATTGTAAAGATTTTATAATATCATAAAATTGTTATAATAGGACATTAAAAGGGGAGAAGGCAGATTATCCAAATTCACATGCAAAATGTTTAAGCTATGTATAAAAGAGCATATGCATACAAAGAGACTGGGGGAAAAAAAAGAACAATGAAAGATTAGAAAGGAAACATTGTAATGAAAGGAGTTTTTAGTCCATACCCTTCCTTTCTTCTTTTAAGGATACATTCCTAGGACATTCTAGCTCTATACACCAGACAAGACATGTTTTGCTTTTGCATTTTTCCCACCCTCCCTAATGACCTTTCTGAAAGAAGAAAATAGAAGCTACTGGCACAACCATCATTAGAAATCTACAAAGAGTAAGCCAAACTAAATCAAAGGACAGTAGAGATGTGAAGCCCATCCTGACTGTCCCTGCACGCCAGCCACCCTTTAGTCTGCAGCTAGGCATTGTTACAGCTCCAAAGAGCCATCCATTAGGAACCCTCTCTCCTTCAACGCCCTGAAGTGGGCTGATCTAGAGCTTGTTCCACACCTGCTGACTTCTTATAGGGCTTTCTTTTTTCTTCTACTCTAAAGACCAGCCCATTGTACAGCCCAAAGACCCCAGAAAAGGGTTAAGAATTTAAGTTCCTGGCACCTTCGGGTGTATTACTTTATCAGAACACTCTTCTGCAGTGACATCAAGGAAAAACAAAGGGACTCTGCTCTTTCAGGAGAGAGAACAATTAAGGGGAAGTCAGTAAGAAAGAGACATCGGAGACATTCTTTCTCTTGTTCATGATACTGCACAAGCAAATGCTATCAGGGATCAGAGGCATTTAGAGGCCAGCCCAGTTAACACAGAGAACTCAGCAAGGCCTAGGATGCCTGTCCCCTCATCAAAAAAGAAGCCAGAGGGTGAACACCTAGGGAGACTGAGGGGCCACTGAGGTAAAGCTGTGAACCATAAGTATTCAAATTGGATGCGCAATGAAAACAATCTTCCCACTACAGAAGGTGCCTGCCTGCTAAACATCTCCCAGTGGAAGAGTGGAGGTACTATTCATTTGCAGCTCAGTAGGCTATTAAACCCAAAACCACTTTTCCCTGAGATACCCCTGCCCAAGCAGAGACTAGAGAAAGATTATAGTATGGTACTTAGCTACTCTTGTGTTCTCCCTGCAAACTAAAATTGCTAAAGCAACTGGGGTGATAAATAGGAGCATAAGACAGGGCTAGTATTCTGCCTGTTAACCACATATCAAATGAGTGAAAGGGTCACACATAAAAGAGTTTGCATGTCAGTCTGATTCTCAGGGCATGATGGTGGAGTCTCTCCATAGCATAATGGCCTCTCTTGATGGCATTAGAACATCTGGAATTCATAAAGAATATTTTATCTCTAATGAATCTTTTATTATTAATGCTAATATTATGGCCCATGGGAAAATTATGGCCCATGCCCTGTCTAACTCATAGGCACTGTAGGGTACCAAGAAGGAAATGAATAATCATGATACCCCTTACAGTTCTTGATGCATTTTCACAGCCATTATACCAATCATCATTGTAGATGGTTGATTCTTCTCTTGCACCCTTGGCAGAAATCATGTGTATATCACAATGTTCTTCCCCAAGGTCCCCTCGAGGTTGCTATTTTCCACCAAATGAAGGCAGTATGGGAGAAGAAACGTAGCATTCATGAAGGATCTATCCCTAGAAATTTGAAAATCTCCAAATTATAGACAACGATATTTGGACAATATTCTATCTGGGTTGCATATTTACTCTATTTGTCTACATACTGCAAGATAAGTCTTTTACTAGTTTCTTGTTTTTGGCCTGACTGCCCTTCCCATGTGTCCCTATCAGCCCCAATACCACTTCACTCTGCATCATCCCTCAAAAAGAAGCAGTTTTTAAGGCTTTTGGCTGTTATCAGGACTCAAGAAAGAGTGAGGACAATAAAGTTAGGTTGAGATGTGGCTTCTTGGACCAATTCGATTGTTACTAGATGTCCACAGGAAAAGTCTCACCAGGCGTGGGATTTTCTGGATCCCAGAAAAAATGACAAATCACTTATGTGTTACGGTCTTCAGAACCTGATGCTGGGAAAGAGAAGGCAGGAGAAGGGGACAACAGAGGATGAGATGGTTGGATGGCATCACCGACTCAATGGACATGAGTTTGAACAAGCTCTGGGAAATGGTAAAGGACAGGGAAGCCTGGCATGCTGCAGTCCATGGGGTTGCAAAGTGTCAGACACGACTGAGCAACTGAATAAACTCAGAACTACTAATAAAATAGTACTTAAAGATATAACTTACAAATTATAAATCTGAAACAGAGAAATAAAATTGCCAAGAGTCCAATTCTGAAAGGATGGTATCTTGTCCTTTCAATAACTATACGAAGTTGACAGGAAGAATAGTGTTCCCATTTATACGGATGCAGAGGCCAGAGCCCTGAAAGGCTCTGTCTTAACCAGAGCTGTGTTCTACACCCTGACAAATGCACACTTTGTCTTTCCTCAAGGAGGTATCGAGTCGATATTTCCACTCCTAACCCATACAAGCCAAATCTTTTCAGCATAACAGCTTTCCACAATCATGATTCTATCACTGGGGGAAAAGAAAGGTCTATGTAAAATGAGCTCTTCCTCTACAACTCCAGTGACACCTAAAAGAATAATTGTGGCAATTATACATCAGAAATAGAGAAGTGATAATTACAAAAATGGAATTTTCAACTACTACTTGGCTGGCCAGCATAGGCACTAACTTTTATATTTCCCCATGTGGGCATATATGAAAGAAGCACAGGGTGGAAAAGAAATGAAACATACTTATCAGGATCCGGGGATTTATTCTTTCTGCTACATAAAGGAAGAGGGAAGGCAGACAGAAGCTGGAACATTCCCTTCTTGCCCTCTGCAAATAGGAAAATTCTGCCCTTCATCCACTTAATTTAATTTCCTTCGGGAATGATGACAAGGCTTATCCAGTCTACTGTGCTTCCCTTCTTCATCAACTTGACTTCCTAGGCAGCTAATTGCCTTACCATCTCAAGAATTTGTTCCAGAAATAGCAGAGGGCTTTTTTTTTTTCTTTTTTGAGGGACTTTTTAGTGATGGGCTTCCCTAGTGGCTCAGCTGGTAAAGAATCCACCTATAATGTGGGAGACCTAGGTTTGATCCCTGGGTTGGGAAGATCCCTGGAAGAAGGAAACAGCTACCCACTACAGTATTCTGGACTGGAGAATTCCATGGACTATTCCATGGGGTTGCAAAGAGTCATATGTGACTGAGCAACTTTCAATTTCACTTTTCACTTTCTTTTTGAGTGATGGTATACTGAGAAACTGGTCCATCTTAGCTGAGAAAAAGGCAGTAATTATATAACTAGCACATCAAAAAACAATATTTCCTTTTTCTGTCTCAGTCTATTGAAAAAATCTTAATACAATTCTAAATACAGATCAAATAATAATTGTAATAGTAGTTATAGACCAAATAATAATTGGTCTGCAAAGGGAAAAATGACTGGGAATAGTCCAGGCATTGAGGTAAAAGCAGTACTACCAGTTCCCTTTTTTCTCTGAGTACTTTGTATATAATAAGACATAGTGATTTTCACAGTGTGCTTCAGCAATCATTTTAATTCTGAACATAGTTCTGTAGGTGTAGAGGGGATAGGGTGAAATGTTGCTTTCAAAGATGCTGGCATGGTTGTATATATATGTTCAAGGAAGTATACGTGTACATCCTCACCACTCCCCCCACACACCCACCACCCCCACCTTGAGGAAGGCATGAAGGGTCATCTCATGACTTTTTAAGCAACCAGAACTAAGGTATTTAAAATGAGACATGGACTAGGTACTACTTTTAAGTACTGTTAATTTTGTTTCTGTTTCTAATTAAGCACATAATTAAGCATATTATACACTTGGTGTATGCCTCCTACATACATTCCTAGATACATTCGGCCATTGCTCCTGCAGAAATGAAAGCATGATGCATGTTAGAAGCATTCCATATAGCTAGAAGAGTAAAAAGGAAACATTATACCAAACCAGGTTTACTCTGCTACAACCAAATTAACAATAGAATTCATGTACAAAAAATACCAGTTAATAACAACAGTTTCTGATTAGGGGAAAAGGCTAACTTTCCAGCTGAAACGTATTCAGTCCTTGAAAAGCTTGTCAAAATGTGCTCCACAGAAGTTGTTCTAAAGGATGATCAGGTATGACATGAGAAAGGGATTCTAGAGTAAAGTGAGTTTGGGAATCAGTGACTTCATGTTTGGCAGCTTCCTTTACTCTGAATCTCTCCAGGGGCTCTAATATTCTAATGTGAATCCTGAGTCTCCACGAGGACAGAGTTGGATAACTTACCTAAAATTATGTGACCGCAGAAATGCCTTTGGAAGGAGAAGCACTGCGTGGAACTAGTGTTCTTCATAGTACATTTTAGGAAATGCTTGCTTTTTAGAATAGGTTCATAAAATATCTACTTTTTACTAAAAGAGGGGAGATTAATACATAGCTAAGAGCACCCAGTCATGACCTTCTCACAGAGCTCTCTAGCCCAGAGCTTCTCACTTCAATGTGCACATAAAATCACCAGGGATTATGCTATATGCAGAGTTCTGCTTAATAAGTTTCAATGGGCCCCGAGATTCTGTATTTCTAAAACTTCCCAAGTGATGCTGATCCTGCCAGTCCATGAACCAAACTGAGTAGCAAAGGGCTAGGACACACAATGACTTCAAGAGTGCTGAAGGTGTCCAGGGATTGCCAGAGTGCCATGTTGCCTGATTCCTATCCAAGAGAGTGGTGAGACTGTGGATGGGGCTTACCAGTAAAACCTGTTGGGTGTGATGCGTTCATGCATGAGTTGCCACCGCCTTCCAAAGTCCATGGAGCTGTAGAGCTGCAAAACAAGGAAGTGAGCAGAGCATAAGCATCAAAGGACATTGTTTAACAGAAACAAATGTGTCATCCTTCTGGAGACGAACATTCCAAACCACCAGAGTGCCTAACACACTCCATCCTATCCAAATAAAAATATTATGAACATGACTGTGCTATGCTTATCCTGGGTCTTCTAGCTCAATATATACCCAATCAACTGAGGCTTTTGAGCTGAGCATAAACTATTTCTGATGCCATCTCTGTCTCACTTTTAGAGGTAAAACTTTTAGTAAAATTCTGTCTTCCTATTTTCTTCAAATTTCATGAAGTTTTTAGCTATATCTAAAATAATTCAGCAACACTAATTTTAAAAATATTTACTCAATAACTCTTACATGAAAGGCACTCTGATGGATAAGAGGATAAGAAAGAGGTAGATTCTGTGCTCTATGAAAAATAAGACACATGGGTAAAACTGCTCATCAGCTGATACCTGAGCCAATATTACATGCAAAATATTGTACTCTCAGCTTTATCTCTTACTTTATCAATCTTTCCGAAATACAATCTAAACGAAATGGACCTTTCAATGCCACTCAAGATATCAACACCATTCACACTCTCCTGTCTTTGTAAGATGGCAAGGGTAAGACCACTCCCGTGCCTCAGAGTGCATGCAGAGCCAGTCCAAGTGTGGTTTCCTCCACACAGCTTCATCTGACCTTTAGCCCACTCGCTATTCTTCCCTCTCAATTCACTGCGCTCATCATTTGTTTCCACTGAGCACTTATCACAGGTAAAATACAGTACGTCTTTCAGGTTTGACTGTATTATGTAGTTTTATTTATAGTCCTTGAATATATACGAAGTGTTCACCAAATATCTATAGCCTAAGTCAGTAATTAAAACAGGTAGGTAAAGACAGATAACAACTCATGGAATGAGAAAAAACAACAACAGAAGAGCCCCAGGACTTTGGAATAAAAAAAAAAAAAAACCTTTGCAAGGCCAAAGGACACAGATTGCACATTTTCTTATTTTATGAATGCAGAGTCTGACCCTTAATAACACAAAAGGGAAAACTCAACATGCCGGTAAGAGACTCACCAGGAGTGTGGGCTTTATTTTTAATTGAATGCCTAAAAGTATAATATCTGAATGTGACTGATAATGGCATATTAATAATGTTTATTATTATTTATATATTATTATTATTAATATCTGACAGTGTTGCTCTTTCACATACAGTTTAGTCTTACAAGAACAAGGAAGGGAAGGCAAGACAATTATTACTAATGGAAAAGCCTGCTCTCAAGCATTCTCTGATCTACTGAGGCACAGTTAACCACTTCCTCACAGTGCTGCCACTGTACATACTATCTGCCTCCAAGAAGCTGTTCACACTTAGTCATCACTGGTTAGCTCTCCCCTGCCTAGGTGGAGAGTCAATTAGGGCAGTGATCATGCCTTATTCACCTTTGTGGTTACACTATGCCTGGTATATAAGGAACACACAAACAGCTTCACAGTTAATGAGACAGTCCTAGAGAAATTACATTTTGTTCAAATGAACGATTAATAGGATTTAGGTTTTTGGATGCCCTAGCTCACATCTCCTTCCATGGAGTCACAATGCCTAATTTATACTGAGAATTCCATCATGTTTACACTTTTCCACAAACATCTACAAGTGTGGAAACTGAGCAAGGCAGAAGTAGGTGGCCTTCAAGTTTATGAGAATGGGGTCAGGTGAAGGCCATACATGTAATCACAGGTAGCTGCTGACTCACAGTGCTCTCCAGGGTACCACACCTGGCAACATTTCCAGACACATACAGAATTAACTTTTGTATGAACTTCTGGTAATATCAAAAAAGTTTTGAGGGGTCTGGAGAAGCCTGGTCCCATTTCAGATTCATTCAGCAAATATTTATTGAACATTGTCACCATGAAATACATTTTTGAAGTCTCCTTTTAGTCTAGTAATTAACAGATATGTTTGTGTGATGTTTTATATATATATATATGTATATATATATATACACATACATATATATATAAAACCTGAAGACATTGAAAGATACTGAACACACTGAAACTCAGTTCTACAAAGGGACTGTAGCAACATTGTGGAAAACCAGGATATCCAAGCTGATTGAGCTGATTCCAGGTTTATACTGCTGCTGGTGCTGCTGCTAAGTCACCTCAGTTGTGTCTGACTCTGCATGACCGCATAGACGGCAGCCCACCAGGCTCTGCCGTCCCTGGGATTCTCCAGGCAGGACTACTGGAGTGGGGTGCCATTGCCTTCTCTGCAGGTTTATACTATACCACACCAACTCCTCCAGCTCTCAGGGTTTTTATTCAAACTGGACTTTCACTCTGTGAAAGTGAAAGTTGCTCAATTATGTCCAACTCTTTGTGACACCATGGACTATAGAGTTCTCCAGGCCAGAATACTGGAGTGGGTAGCCATTCTCTTCTCCAGGGGATCTTCCCAACCCCGGAAGTACCAAATACTGTATGCGTCCAACTCTGAACATAGAAAAATGGGCAAAACTATTGTCCCTTTGCTCTGAGTCTCTTTCTTCATTCACCAATGTAGTGAATAAAATGATGCAATGGACATGAACTCAGGAAAACTTCAGAAGATGGTGAGGGACACAGAGGACTGGCATGCTCTAGTTCATGGGGTAACAAAGAGTCAGACACAACTGAGTGACTAAACAGCAATAGATCTATACCATTAAATTAAAGAGCACTCAGTCACATTTAATTATTCAGGAAGCCAAAAGGGTAACCATGTCTGGCCCTCAAATATCTATACAGTTTCAACATGTCAAAGAAGAAACTGAAGCTGAATGGTTCTATGAAGACCTATAAGACTTTCTAGAACTAAAAGATGTCCTTTTCACTATAGGGGACTGGAATGCAAAAGTAGGAAGTCCACAGATACCTGGAACAACAGGCAAATTTGGCCTTGGAGTACAAAATGAACCAGGGCAAAGACTACAGAGTTTTGCCAAGAGAATGCACTGGTCATAGCAACAAAAGAGATGACTTCCCCCTCTTCCCACAACAAAAGAGACGACTCTACACATGGACATCAGCAGATGGCCAATACTGAAATCAGATTGATTATAATCTTTGCAGCCAAAGATGAGGAAGCTCTATACAGTCAGCAAAAACAAGATGGGGAGCTGATTGTGCCTCAGATCATGAACCACTTATTGCCAAATTCAGACTTAAATTGAAGAAAAGTAGGGAAAACCACTAGACCTTTCAGGTATGACCTAAATCAAATTCCTTATGATTACACAGTGGAAGTGACAAATAGATTTAAGAGATTAGATCTGATAGAGTGCCTGAAGAGCTATGGATGGAGGTTCATGACATGGTACAGAAGGCATTGATCAAGACCATCCTCAAGAAAGAGAAATACAAAAAGGCAAAATGGTTGTCTGAGGAGGTCTTATAAATACCTGAGGAAAGAAGAGAGGCAAAAGGCAAACAAGAAAAAGAAAGATACATCCATTTGAATGAAGAGTTCCAAAGAACAGCATGAAGAGATAAGAAAGCCTTCCTTGGTGATCAGTGCAAAGATAAAGGAAAACAACAGAATGGAAAAGACTCTTGAAGAGATTTCTTCAAGAAAATTAGAGACACCAAGGGAACATTTCATGCAAAGATGGGCACGATAAAGGACAGAAATAGTATGGACCTAACAGAAGCAGAAGATATTAAGAAGAGGTGGCAAGAATACACAGAAGAACTATACAAAAAAGATCTTCATGACCCAGATAACCATGATGGTATGATCACTCACCTAGAGCCAGACATCTGGAGTGCAAAGTCAAGTGAGCCTTAGGAATCATCACTAGGAACAAAGCTAATGGAGGTGATAAAATTCCAGTTGAGTTATTTCAAATCCTAAAAGGTGATGCTGTGAAAGTGCTGCACTCAATATGTCAGCAAATTAGGAAAACTCAGCAGTGGCCACAGGACTGGAAAAGGTCAGTTTTCATTCCAATCCCTAAAAAAGGCAATGCCAAAAAACGTTCAAACTATCACACAATCACACTCATTCACACACTAGCAAAATAATGCTCAAATTCTCTAAGCCAGGCTTCAACATTATGTGAATTGTGAACATCCAGAATTTCAAGCTGGTTTTAGAAAAGGCAGAGGAACCAGAGATCAAATTGCCAACATCCACTGGGTCATCAAAACAGCAAGAGAATTCCAGAAAATCATCTACTTCTGCTTTATTGACTACATCAAAACCTTTGACTGTGTGGATCACAACAAACTGTGGAAAATTCTTCAAGGGATGGGAATACGAGACCACTTTACCAGCCTTCTGAGAAATCTGTATGCAGGTCAAGAAGCAACAGTTAGAACTGGACATGGAACAAGAGACTGGTTCCAAATAGGAAAAGGAGTAGGTCAAGGCTGTATATTTTCACTCTGCTTATTTAACTTATATGCAGAGTACATCATGAGAAATGCTGGGCTGGAAGAAGCACAAGCTGGAATCAAGATTGCCAGGAGAAATATCAATAACCTCAGATACACAGATGGCATCACCCTTTTGGAAGAAAACATAGAAGAACTAACGAGCATCTTGATGAAAGTGAAAGAGGAGAGTGAAAAAGTTGGCTTAAAACTCAACATTCAGAAAATTAAGATTATGGCATCTGATTCCATCATTTCATGGCAAAGAATGGGAAACAATGGAAACAGTGACAGACTTCATTTTTTTGAGCTAGAAAATCATTGCAGATAGTGATTGCAGCCATAAAATTAAAAGATGCTTGCTCCTTGGAAGAAAAGCTATGACCAACCTAGACAGCACACTAAAGGCAGAGACATTACAACAGTGGTCCTTCCAGTCAAAACCATGGTTTTTCCAGTAGTCAGGTAGAGATGTGAGAGATGGACCATAAAGAAAACTGAGTGCCAAAGAATGGATGCTTTTGAACTGTGGTGTTGGAGAAGACTCTTGAGAGTCCCTCGGACTGCAAGGAGATCCAACCAGTCCATCCTAAAGGAAATCAGTCTTGAATAGTCTTGGAAGGACTGATGCTGAAGCTGAAACTTCAATACTTTTGCCACATGATGTGAAGAACTGACTCATTTGAAAAGACCCTATTGCTGGGAAAGATTGAAGACAGGAGAAGGAGATGACAGAGGATGAGATGATTTGATGGAATCACTGACTTGATGGACATGAGCTCGAGTAGGCTCCAGGAGTTGATGATGGACAGGGAAGCCTGGGTGCTGCAGTCCATGGGGTCTCAAAGAGTCGGACACTGCTGAGTGACTTAACTGAACCATGTCAAAGGGGAAAATGGGGCAAAGGCTAAGGCACTAGAAAATGAGAGACAGGAAAGATAAATTGGAGTAAAAATGGAACAGTGAGGCTTCTTGGTGAAATGTACTTTGAGATAGGCCTTTGCAATAGGTGGTATGGAAAAGAGTTATGTTAGATGAAGATTTTTCCGGGTGAGACACTAAGAAGAAAGGTGCCAATATGGTGAAGGTCTTGAGCTGGGTTCTGAGGACCTCTTAAGAGAAATGATGACAGTTGCTAGTGAAAAGTAGATGGAAATTGTCTATTTGTCTGTCTTCCTATTCATCCATTCATCTATATCTATCTTTACCTTTGTGGTTGTTGTTTAGTTGCTCACTTGTATCTGATTCTTTGCTCCCCCATGGATTGCAGCACACCAGGCTTCCCTAGTCCTTCACCATCTTTTGGAGCTTACTCAAACTTGTGTCACAGCCAGTGATGCCATCCAACCATCTCATCCCTGTTGTCCCTTTCTCCTTCTGCTTTCAATCTTTCCCATCATCAAGGTCTTTTCCAATGAGTCAGTTCTTCAGGTCATGTGGCCAAAGTATTGGAGTTTCAGCTTCAGCATCAGTCCTTCCAATGAATATTCAGGACTGATTTCCTTTAGGATTTACTGGTTTGATCTCTTTGCAGTCCAAGAGTTGTCTCCGACACCACAGTTCAAAAGAACTGATTCTTTGGCACTCAGCCTTTTTATTGTCCAGTTCTCTCATCCATACTTGACTACTGGAAAAACCATAGCTCTTACTACAGTCAAATCACCTTTGTTAGCAAAGTAATGTCTCTGCTTATTAAAAATGCTGTCTAGGGTTGTTACAGCTTTTTAATCTAAGGACCAAGCATCTTTTAATTTCATGGCTGCAGTTAACATCTGCAGTGATTTTGGAGCCCCAAAATATAAAGTCTCTCACTTTTTCCATTATTTCCCCATCTATTTGTCATGAAGTGATGGGACCGGATGCCATGATCTTAGTTTTTGAATGTTGAATTTTAAGCCAATTTTTCACTCTCATCTTTCACCTTCATGAAGAGACTCTTCAGTTTCTCTTTGCTTTCTGCCATAAAGGTGGCATCATCTGCCTTTTTGAGATTATTGATATTTCTCCCAGCAATCTTGATGCCAGCTTGTGATTCATCCAGTCTTGCATTTTGCATGGTGTACTTTACATATAAGTTAAATTGGCAGGGTGACAACATATAGCCTTCACATACTCCTTTCCCAATTTGGAACCAGTCCATTGTTCTATGTCTGGTTCTAACTGCTGCTTCTTGACCTCCATACAGGTTTCTCAGGAGGCAGGTAAGGTAGTCTAGTATTCCCATCTCTTTAAGAATTTTCTAGTTTGTTGTGATCCACACAGTCAAAGGCTTTATTGTTGTCAATGAAGAAGAAGTAGATGTTTTTCTGGAATTCTCTTGCTTTTTCTATGATCCAACGAATGTTGGCAATTTGATCGCTGGTTCCTCTGCCTGTTCTAAATTCAGCTTGAAAATCTGGGAGTTCTTTTGAAGTCTAGCTTGGAGAATTTTGAGCATTATTTTGCTAGTGCATGAACTGAATGCAACTCTGTGGTAGTTTGAACATTCTTCAGCATTGCCTTTCTTTGGGAATGAAGACTGAGTTTTTTTTAGTCCTATGGCCATTGCTAAATTTTCCTAATTTGCTAGCATACTGAGTGTAACACTTTCACAGCATCACCTTTTAGGATTTGAAATAGCTCAAAAGGAATTCCATCACCTCCGCTAGCTTTGTTCCTAGTGATGATTCCTAAGACCCACTTGACTTCACATTTCAAGATGTCTGGCTCTAGGTGAGTGATCGCACCATCATGAAGATCTTTTTTGTATAGTTCTTCTGTGTATTCTTGCCACCTCTTCTTAATATCTTCTGCTTCTGTTAGGTCCATACTGTTTCTGTCCTTTATCGTGCCCATCTTTGCATGAAATGTTCCCTTGGTGTCTCTAATTTTCTTGAAGAGATCTTTAGTCTTTCCCATTCTATTGTTTTCCTCCTTTTCTTTGCATTGTTCACTTAGGAAGGCTTTCCTTGTTATTCTTCAGAACTCTGCATTCAGATAGGTATATCTTTCTTTTTCTCCTTTGCCTTTTGCCTCTCTCCTTTTCTCAGGTATTTATAAGACCTCTTCAGACAACCATTTTGCCTTTTTGTGTCTCTTTTTTGGGGGGATGGTTTTGATCACTACCTCCTGTACAGTGTTACAAACCTCTGTCCATAAGTCTTCAGCCAATCGTCTATCATATCTAATCAGATCCAATCTGTATATTGGAGAGGTATTTGGGTTGAAGGAGAGGGTTTGTGAGGACTACACCATCCTATTGGGAAGAATACACTTACATAATTTATTGCAAGGACCGAATATTCCATGCAGGGTTTTAAGAAATTGGGTCACCCTCTTTCTCATGGCATTGCTCAAACTTAAGACACGTGTTTCTCAATTAAAAGTAGAAGAGACTTCAGTTTGTGCCTTCTATCCAAAGAAATCGACAGACTCTCTGTCAACACAGATTCTAAACAAGCAAACAGAACCCCAAATTCCTTCAAATAAAATCCAGCATGATTCTGTCTTCCTCTGCTGCAAAATTTAGTCACAGGTCAGGGAAAAACCTTGAAGGTCACAGTGGTGTCACTGGAGTCTTCATCCCCCAGGAAATCATCAGTCCTTCCATCACTGGGGACCCTGAACGTGACAGAATGCAACCCCCCCACAGCTCCTGATCAGGCATACCCTTGGGAGAAGCATGACTCCTCTCATCCCATGCTCTTCCCAACAGAAAGAACAAGAGCTCAGCTGCCGATCTCCTCATCTAAGCCTGTTCCACTTCCTGCCTCCCCTGTCTCTGGTTTTGCTTTTTCAGCTCTTCAGTTTGACGGATGGGAGAAAAATTAAATTGAATTCTCTGCCTCAAGGCTGATTTGAATGAACAGAAACAGTAGGCTCCTATTCATTAAGGGCCTTGGGTTATCTACCTTGTCTCTCAATCTACAGTAAGTTGCTGAGTCTGAAATGAATTTTATTCTCCCCAAAGCTGGATCTTTGTAGCCTCTCCAATTCATTCATTCACTCATTCATTCACTAAAAGTATTTCAAACAACTACTATGCTTTAAGCAGTGAACTAAATTCTGGGATTGCAAAGGTTAAAAATATCATGAACAGTGGAAGACAGAAATTCAGTCAATTACACTGCTATGAATTATATGTCATAATATTAATACTAAGTATCTCTGCAATGGTAAGATTGTGAGCAATTGATATTGTCTTCTTTTGGTTACCAGGATTTTTAAAAATTATTTCAAACATCTATTACATTAGTAATTTAAAGAATAAAAGCTCTAACACTGAGAGGTGAAGTACATAGGCAATCATTCAACAGATAGTGCTAAAAGATTTTTTAATAATATAAAAATGTTCATAATATATTATTTAAAAATTTGTTATAAAGTATGCACATATTGATGCCAATTATATTTAAAATATTGCATATCTTGAAATATATTTGAAGAGAATATGCTAAAATATTAGCAGTGGTTATCTCTGAATTGTGAAATGATGGGTAATTTACATACTTTTTAAAGCTTCCCATCATTTTTAAATTTCTTTAAAATAGATACATATTCTATTTCAATAGTAATATAAATTTATGCTTTCTTCTATTTATATTTTTATAATAATTTTCTATTTATAATGTATATACTTGTCTATTTTTCAAAAGGCCAAGAATTAAAATTGCAATCTTTCCATTAGGGAACTAGAATTAGAGCAATATGGGATTTTCCATAAAGTGGTATTTCAGAGAGATTATCACAGATAGTGGTGAGTCCTTCCTAGGACAGGCAATGTATTAGTGTTTATATAGTCCTGCATGGCTTCAACCCAAAGCGTTTCATGCAAAGTTAAAATAAAATGTATTTTCCAAACAGCAAACATATTTAAAACATTCTTGTTTATACAAAGTTAGGTATGAGATTGTATTCTCCATATCTTGCCTTATGATGGCCCCTTCCTACAATGACGTCATTCCTGACTTTTACCAAAGAACAATCCAGATCCTCTTCTCTCCCTTCTTTCACCATATGACATGGTCTCATCTCTCTTAACAAGCACATATTCAGTAGCAACACACACAGCGACCTAAATGAATCACCAGCACAGCTGGAAAATATGAAAGAGCACGTTCTTTCCCTTATTGATTCAGTTATTCGTTTCCTAATTACATCAGCCTTCCAGGAGAAAGCTTCTGATAGCTGAAGAACTAAAAAGGCAATTTAAGCAATGTTAAGGAATGTTCCTCAGGAAGAACAGCATGTTGTATACAGAAAGCTTAAGTTCAAAGAATAATAAGATTGCATTAGGAGGTTGTGGGTTGAAGTATGCCCCATCCTCCTCCTCCCCTGAAATGGTCTGTCAAAGTTCTCATCCTCAGTATCTCAAAATGTGACCTTCCATGGAAATAAGGTCTTTGCAGATGTAATCAAGTTAAAATGAGGTCAGGATGGATGGGTGGGCCTTAATCCAGTATGACTGGTATTCTCATAGGAGAAATCTGGAAACATAGACCGACACAGAGGGAAGACATGAGAAGATGCCCAGAGAGAAGGCCACATGAAGACAGAGAGCTTTAGTGATGTATATACAAGCCAAGGGATGCCAAAACTTCTGGCAAGTCACCAAAAGATAAGAAGAATCAAAGACTCCTCTATAGGTTTTAGAGGACCCATGATCCTGCTACCAACTTTATTTTGGACTTCTAGCCTCCAGAATGTCAGTACAGTGGACTTCTACTGCTCCAGGGCATTCAGTTTGTGACACTTTGTTACAGCAGGCCTTTTACATCTGATACCAGGAGTAATAGTGACCGATTATGTTACATTTCTCTGTTGTTTTCTTGTCTCCACTACTAGGCATTTAGTTGTTAAGGCCAGAAGTCTTGTTTAGGTCCAGATTGTTGAATTTGTGGTTGAAAGCCAAAGTCTCATTTGCCTATATTTCTATGTCCTGTGTATCTTAACCACACCCTTATGGGTATTTTCTAAAAATATATTTGAATTCATAATGACCATTCATATGGCGGTAACCAGACATAATTAGAAGCAACAAAACACACATTTTATAGCAGCCTCTGGTATTCCAGTCAGATTCCCTAGAGCCAGTAATCTTCCATGTAGAGGGAAGGATGTTTTGGAATACATTTACACAGAAGCTTTAGTCTGTAGGCAAACTCAAACTTATCATGTAACTGTTCTTTTTTTCTCAAACCCATAGAGTTTATGTAGCATTCTGCTGAATTGTGGTCATGACAGCCTGGTCTTTCTAATAAAATGAGACTGGTTTCTGCTCAAAGTAAGTTCTCCGTATCTATTTCCTTGGTAGCCACAGAGTGAGTGGGAGGGCTTAACTGGGCTACAAAGGGCTACAGGAACCACCCCCACCTCCCCAGGTTGTGGCAATATTCACAGTAGACAGGAGAGAAACCAGGATCTCATAGACTATTTGACCTTGGAGTAGGATTGCCAGATTTATCAAATAAAAATATAGAATGCCCAGAGAATTCAAATTTCAGTTAAAAATGAGCAAATATTTTGTGTAACTGTACACCATGTAACAATAAGGATATGCCTATTTTTTAATGCTATTTATCTGAAAATCAAATTTAATGGTGTACTCTATAATTAATCTGACAATCTTACCTTGAAGTCCCTCCCATTCCATTTCTACAAGTCTGGATTCTAAGATTCATTCCCTTGTATTGGGCTTTTTCACTCTTGAACACTGGATGCCACCAAGTGAATAACGTGAGTGAAATTGCTCAGTCGTGTCTAACTCTTTGTGACCTCATGGACTGTAGCCTACCAGGCTCCTCCGTCCATGGGATTTTCGAGGCAAGAGTACTGGAATGAGTTGCCACTTCCTTCTCTAGAGGATCTTCCTGACCCAGGGATCAAACCCGGGTCTCCCACATTGTAGGCAGACACTTTACCATCTGAGCCACCGGGGAAGTGAATAAAAGAATCTCAAAATTATTATAAATATTCCCTGTAATCAATTAATTCAAACCATTTCACTTTATCTATTTAATGTTAATTGAGTACCAGCATGTGCTAAATTCAGTGCCAGGTATGATGATACAAAGGTGAATAAACCAAGGTTCCCTGATCCTGTGAAATTCAAAGCCTGGAAGATACAATGGATGTGGCAACAGCTAAGTGCATCATGACACAAGGAGACTCCTGCCTATGGAGGCAGAGCACGGCTAGGAGAACTCAAAGGAAGGAGTGGTCAGTTCTGCTGGGCTTGACACTGGGCCAGGAGCTGAGTCAGAATAGACGAGTAGGAGTTGGCCTGAAGGATAAGTTCCCTCCAAAACATTGCAGCTAACAAAGGTGAAGATTTCTGGACATTAGAAAAGATGTTGGAAATAAAACAAACATTATCTCATCCTCTTACAAAAGTAAAATTCATTTGGCTGTGGATCAGTGTACATTGGTTTAGCTGTCACATCTCAAAGGAGAAAGCAGACATGGAAAAGGAGCTGAACAAGGTCATACAAAAGATTCAAGAAGAAAAGGAGAAAACAATTCCAAAAGAGTGAAGACTGAAGATGGGCTGTGAGAGTGAAGGCTATGAAAGCAGAGAGATGTAAGTAGATATACACTTTTCTTATCAAATTTTAAACATCCTCCCTTGAAAGGGAGGTAAGATTACAACAGCAAAAACGAAGGACTACTTTTCAAAGCAAGTTCATAAGTGTCATTACTCTAAGAAGTCAGTGAGGAAAGCACAGGATGTCCTATATAAACAGCTGAAAACTCAATGCTTTCCGGAGTTTTTCATCACAACACCTCTAATGGTCAAAGGGAATAAAGCATCCCACCAGGAATCTGGGGATTTCCCAGGTGGCACTAGTGGTAAAAAATCCCACCTGCCAGTGCAGGAGACATAAGAGACACAGGTTCGATCCCTGAGTCAGGAAGATCCCCTGGAGAAGAAAATGGTAGTGACAGGTTCCTCTTATAAGCTTTCGAATTGCTTTTATATAATCCATCCAATCATTAATCTGGTCATTTGTTCACTTAATGCACTGTTACTTCAGGCAATCTCTTCAAATAAATTAGAGGCCCTTGGCTGACAGAAAGCCATCTGAATTCATGATCCCTGTAAACAAACTTCTACTGAGCTGCTTGACAACACAGAATCGGGGAATAATACTTTTATAGCTGAGTGGCCAATTCTTTTTACACATGAAGAGTCTAAGGCTCAGAAAACCTACATGACTTGTCTAGTGCCACACAGCTAGCTAGTTGTGAAGCTGGAATCTGAACCCAGGGTCTTGACTCCCAACCTAATGCTCTTATTACTGTGCTGTATAATCTTTTATTGGGGGGTGGGGCAGTAATTGCTTAATCTAAAAGCAAAACAAGTTAACATAACCTCACAGGAATGATGGCTCATTTGAGTATACTATGCATTAATGACACTGTGCCTTGAATCTATTCAGCACTTCTATTTACAAATTATTTTCACAATTCATTTTATCCTCTTTTATACTGAAGAGTATTTTCTGAGCTAACAGTCATATAAGAAAATCTTGTAAACAATTCATATATTATTTACCAAAATCCATTCTTTTGTCTCCAAAGTCTTATTCTCTTGACCATTTTCCTTTGCAATCAGATTCTATTCATTTTTATGCAGTATGATTCAGAAACATCTCATTTTAAGCAGTACCTTTTGAACACAAATGTTGATATTACTCCTCTAACAGACTTTATTTGTTCTGACCCACAACCCTTCTCTTGTACCTGTGTTCTTTCTCCTTCATCTGCTTTGGTCTCACATCACATCCTACAATTAATATCCTCTTTATCACTTATTTTGCTGCCTATTCACTGCATTCAATTTGTTTTTAACTCTTTTCCAAGTTCAAATTTGTTCTTCTTTCCCCCAAACCTGAATCTAAAAGAGATGAGAAGAATATATTATTATTATTTAGTTTCAGGTCATTTAATTTAAATTGCTTTCTTAAAGTATCAAAACAATAATACCTGCTTTTAAACATAGAAGAAATTAAGGCTTCACTACACCTACCATATGAAACACCATTTGAGATATATCTTCAGGTGTACTATTTAAAGATGTCCATTATATTAGAATTAATATGTGGCCAGAAATTCTAAGAGTTCATTAAAATTCAAGACACTAAAGGGAACAGTAGTGTGTACATCAAAGTATTTCAGAAAAATAATAATAAAGACAAAAAGAAACCAACATTCATGGAGGATCTGCCCCTGACAGGTATTTCTGTATACAGCCTGACTGATTCAAAATAAACACTGTTTGATGTTTATTAATGTCCACACCTCCTGGGGGAGAACATGGAGGCTTCATGGGTGTAACAGACTTGCTCAAGATCCCAAAGTAAATTCCAAGCCATCTGATTCCAAAACCAGTGTTCATTCCAAAACATATACTGCCATTGAAAAATGAGTGTTATCCTATTATCCAGAGTGAAGCAAGTCAAAAGGAAAAACAACAACACAGTATACTAACGCATATATATGGAATTTAGAAAGATGGCAGCGAGAACTCTGCATGTGAGACAGCAAAAGGAACGCAGATGTATAGAACAGACTCGTGGACTCTGTGGATGAGGGCAAGGGTGGGATGATATGGGAGAATGGCATTGAAACATGTTGATTGTCATATGTGAAATCAATCGCCAACCCAGGATTGATGCTCGGGGCTGGTGCACCGAGATTTCCCCGGGGGAGGGAGGAGGGAGGAGGGAGGGGGGAGGGAGGGGGGTTCTGGAGGGGGAGCATATGTAAACCCATGGCGGTTTCATGTCATTGTATGGCAAAACCAACACAATAAAGTAAAGAAAATTAAAAAAAAAAAAGAAAGAAAGAAAAATTAGTGTTATCAAGGAAACAACCTGAATAGTAAGAGAACTCAAACTCTTTCCTTGGAAAGTTTTTACAACTTGGGTTTGCAACACAAAAAACTGACCAAGGAGGCAAACTCTATCCTAGAAAATTTGTCAAAACTTGGGTTTGTGACACAAAAAACTGACCAAGGAGCAAAGAGTTTATAATTGTTTTCAAATGTGGGAAAAAAAGTTGTTCTGTGGAAGGACAATGAGACTTTCTCCTGCTGTATCAAAAGGCAGGAGCAGGATCAGAAGGTGATCTAGACAGAAGTAAATGTTGGCTTGACATAAGAAATAATAATTTTAATGGAAAGAACTCCCTAATGCTGGAGGAAGCTGCCTCTCATGGCAACAAGTCCTTCAGGGAGTTACTGGATGTGTTTAAGTAGAAAATGGATCAGCACTATGATTAAGGTGATACCATCAGAAAATTAAAGTGTCAGATGGGGTTTAAGCCAATGAATTCTTAGGTCCCTTTAAATTCATGATTTTTTATCCTTATTTCATGAGCAAAATGATGGAAGAGAACCCATGGGAATACTCACTTATGATTTTCCCTAAACATTTGTAAAAGCTGGCATAGGATCATTTTTCAAAGGTACTCAAATGTTGTTGGAAAGGCCAGGACACTGTGTGACAGCTCTGATGAATTCATTCAGCCTCCCTGTTTCTAAAACCTTTGCAAAAGGATTCTCAGTTCTTCCCTTCAAGAACTAGTCTTTATTCCTTAACCCCTTGTTTTGCCATCAGAATGCAGTAAAAATGACGATCCTGGTTCTGAGTGTGGTCCCTAAGAAGCTGTGAACATTTCCAATCTTTCAGAATGCTGACACCGTAGGTGAACAAACCTGGGCTGACCTGCTAGGGGATGAAGGACCACATAGAACAGAATCCAGTCTACAGCCATCTCAGACCTGCATACAGCCAGCTGAACACTAACTAGAAGAGCAAGCCCACCAAGATGAACTTAGCCACAGTGGACAATGGACACATGAATGAATCTAGCTGAGACCAAAAAAAAAAAAAAAATCCACCTAACTAATCGACAGAGTTGTGCGTCATAACAAAGGTTTACTGTTGAAAACTTGTAAGTTTAGGGAGAGTTGGTTACACAATATTAACTACCTGACCCACAAACCTTAGATACAGGTCTTGGCTCTCTCAATGGCCTAACTGAGCTATTTTGAAAAAGAGTTTAAATTCCTCAATCTCAGTGTTCTTATATAAGCACAATGAAGAGCTTTCTCCACAATAGCAGCTCTCAAATTGCAAAGTTACTCAGATGTCTTGTTAAAAAAAAGTATATTTTGCACACCCCCTAAAAATTCTGATTCAGGGAGTCAAGAGTGGAGCCTAAAAATATGCATTTTAACAAGATATTAGATGATTCTAACATAAATGCAGAGGAATGATACATAGAAAAACTCTGTCCTAGATCTTTCTTATGGGAGCTTAGACATTTGTAACTAAGCTCATTGGGCTGTCTTCAGTCAACCTCTAACTTCGTTGCAGGTAGATGATGCTCAGCTGAATATTTGGAGCTCCTCAGAAATAGGAGTGTCACCACTACCCTAGGGCCCATTAGAGAAGACCAATTTGTCCTTAAGTCTGGCACATTTTTGACTCCTAGGAGCCCACTTCTAGCGCCATCCTAGAAACCAGAGCCTTGGAAAAGGAGATGGGCAGACTGCTTCCACTCAAAATGATTCTGTCCAACTGCCAGTGTTGGAACACAATTAAACAGCAAACGGCATAGCCTCATCTAAAATGCACAGTAACAGCTGGACCGTATTCCCTGAAAGTACAGTGCATTTATTACACAGATAATTAGACTTCCTTCTAGATCCAAAAGTCATACTGTCTGGGCATTGAGCAAAGGGGACTTCACAGCCTAGTCGGCCTTTTCCCAGAGTGGACAGAAAAGGCCTGATCCCTGGTCCTAAAACAAGTGAGGAGGGAGCTGGGATGGAGCCAGAAGCCAGCAACCACTCCAATGTTCTGTTCTTGGCTTGAGTGACCCAAGTCAGTGGTCCTCAGCTCTTCATTAGAGTTGCCTACGAGTTCTAAACAATATTATTACCTGGGCCCCATCCTGGAAAACTTAAATCAGAATCTCTAGGAACAGACTAGCTAGGCATAGGTATTTTTAAAGCTCTCCAAGTAACTCTAATGTGCGGACAGGGTTGAATACCACTGGTCTAAGGCACAGACTGGCAAACCATGATCCACAGGTTTTCACAGTCTTATTGGAACCCAGCCACATTCATTTGTCTGAAGTTGAGTGTTGCAACAGAGATCACATGGCTGGCAACGTCTAACACACTTACCATTCAATCTTCTGCTGACTACTGCTCTTAGGTACTGATCTTCCACATGGGTTAAGAGGTCCCAATAGAGGAATTTTATCCTGTGTGCCCCTTGCCTTGGTCACACACCCTTTAATCCTATTTTTCCAACACCAGGAGCCCGAAGTACATGATGATAAAAATAACAACTAATGTCCAACAAGCACTTATTATATGTCAGGGATTAGGTTTGCATCAATGTGTTTAAACACTACAACTACCCTGAGAGGAATTCTGGTTAACATCATCTTACAGAACAGAAAACAGAGTTTTGGAGAAGACTAAGTCACCAGTCTAAAAACACAGAGTAAGTGTAGAGGGTCAGATTTAAATCAGGCTGTCTGATTCCATGGCCCATGTGCTCAGTAAACACACAAGCCAAGATTCACAACATGGAAATTTGGAGCTTCTGGGCCAGACAGCAGCATGAGCTTGGGCAGGTTACTTCCATGGGCAGAGGTAGGGCAGTTCTAAGAATATGTGTCTTACAGAGTTATGGTAAGATCAGGGGTAGCATGATCGATGCCTACTGAAATGATGTCTGGAAGACCAAAACTAATTTTTGTTAAACTTTTTTCTGGAGACATTCTTGACAATATTTCATTAATTATCTTCATCCATTGAATCACTCAGTAATTTAGTGAACATTTTACCACAACCATGCGTGGTTCTATATTCTAAAGATTCAGCAAAGAACAAGATGTTAGAAAACAGTCGTTAAAAAATAAACACTGGGACTTCCCTGGTGGTCTAGTGGTTAAGAATCCACATTTCTATTGCAGTAAGTGTGGGTTCAATCCTTTACATGTATGTAAGTTCCTATATGTAAAGATACTTTTTAAACATATTTTATGCACCTACTGCCCATTTTTTTCCACTGTCATGTAAACTCCATGATATGAAGGGTCAGCAGCCTTTTGCACTTATGAACAGTAGACAGGTCCCCAGTACTCTGCTTGGGTACCATTGTAAATAGTAAAACCACCAAAGAAAAGTACAAAAATACACACAAAAATGGCACAAAACAGTTGTTTATACTCTGAGAGTTCAACAAGAAGGCAGAGCATCGCCTTGTTCATGCGTATTAGGTGACTCAATTATTTTGCCACTCAGCACAGGTTCCTAATGTCCAAAACTCTGAGTGTTGATTTGGGGGTTAGAAATGAATTTTAGTGAGTAGATAGATTCACAAATACAGAATCTGAAAACAATGACGATCAGCTGTCTAATGTCATGCAAAGATAACTGCTAAGAAGAAAGTCAAAGCAGGATAAGGGATAAAACAAGACAAGTGGTACTATTTCTGTGAAGGCAGTCAAGGAAGACCACTGCAAATAGCTGACATTTGACCAGAAACCTGAATGAAATGTAAGGGTAGGTGATAAGGATATCTGAAGCGTGACCCAGAATGGAAGAAGAGTGAGGGCGAGGGTCATCAAGTGGGAACACAGGGGGTGTGGGAGGAGCAGTCCAGGCCAGTGTAGTTGGAGCAGGGAGGAGACAGTCAGAGAGGAGGCAGGGAGGACTTCATGTATAGGGTGTGTCTGTCTTTAACAGGCTCTGGGGACTTACATGCATGATGGGAGGGTACGGGAGCATCTCAGGAACAGTCTGCCATAAATTTGATTAAAGTCTTAGAGATCATCAGCAGAAAGTGGGGGAGCCACAGAGAAGAGATGATTGAGGTGGTTCAGGGAAGAGGGACATTGCCTTGAATTAGCCTGAGAGTGGTGGAACTGGGAAGGTGAGAGATTTGCAAAATATTCTGGAGGTAAAGCCAATAAGATTTGGTGATGGTAGGGTTGTGAGATCTGAGAATAAAAGAGGCATCACAGACAGCTCAAAAATTTTGGACTCCTACCAACTGAGCAGTGGAGGAAGATGAGAGAAATGATCATATTCAGGATATATTTTGCAGGTAGACATGACACGATTCCCTGCTGTACTAGAGCCAAGCTTGAGAGAAAGAGATAATTCCAAAATGTTAAGTCTTTAGAAAGGAGTGTCATTTATTAAAATTCCAGTCTGAGAAAGGAAAGAGTATGTGGGGGGGTGTCAAGAGTTTCATGCATTAACTTAATTTTTCTTTGGATTTTTATGTGTGTGTCACAGAGAGAGAGAGGAGTGGAAATTACAAAGAAGTAATAGGTATCCATCAAATGTGTATAAATTACCTATTGGGTATATTCTGCTAAGTACTAGGGATGGTGGTGGTGGTTTAGTCATTAAGTCATGTCTAACTGTTGTGACCCTATGGAATGTACCCAGCCAGGCTCCTCTACTCATTGGATTTCCCAGGCAGGAATACTGGAGTGCGTATTTCCTTCTCCAGGAGATAGGCATAAACAAAATACAGCCACCATGGAGGAGCTCAAAATTTGATGGGGGAAACAGACAAGTAAACAGATAATTATTCCATTAACAATTTTTTTTTCCAGTAGAGGTTCTAAAACCAGAGAATGACAGGCAATGCCCAGAGCAACACATTAAGAACACTGGAGTGAGATTCAAAAATCCTAATCTGCTGAAACACCAAGTTCTCCAAGGAAAGACCAGAGAACGAATGACTTTGCTAGTCTCATAAATACAGTGAAGAGTTTTCAGCTCAGCTGTTGATTAAATTGCTACCAAGTTCTCCTCGGGAAAAGGCTTCTGAGAAGCCTGGGCAGGCCAATAGTTGCCATGACATCAAGTGGCACGTAAATGTCTCCTTGCTCAGAGGGCAGCCTCAGCTCCCAGAACTGGAACCCCAGGTTCATTCATTCATCTGCTGAGCTTGTTGCCTTTAATATGTAACCAAGAAAAACCTTTGGAGAGAGATGCCAACAAAACTCAAAGTCCTCAAGCAAGGGAAATGCCTCCATAGCCAAACAAAACACAATTTCCTCCAAAGTTTGAGCAAGGGGAAAAAAGCTCTCTTGAGGAAAAGCTCTGCTGTAAGCCACATTCTTTTTCCCTCTGAGTATGTTTCTATCTTTCTCTCTGGTCTCAGTGCTGACAGAGACCAAACTGAAAGACACAATCCTTTCCCTTAGACCCCACAGTTCAGCTGGTAGAGGCCAGCATTTTCAAAAAGAACTTACTGTAGCAATGCAAGAGGGAAATAAACAAAGAAAATATAAAAGCCAAGAAACTGTTGCACTCACACAGCAGAGGTTCCCACCCCATGATAGCTGAGAAAGTTACCAGGCACACAGGCTGTTTTGTTACACATTCTGCCTGAAAGTTCTACCTTTAGAAAATGGTTTATTTAATGCTCACATACACACACACTTATATACACACTTCTTGACCACTTCTTTTCTAGATAATGCCTGCAATTTTTACTATAGTCCAGAGGCAAGAAAATATGTGGGTATTGAGAATGCTGAAGCCCCCTTCAAGGGGTGTGAATAAGGCAAAACTCAGATTCCTTCAAACATAAAGACAGCTAAGATAGCTAAGGGGTTAGGTAAAGACCTGATCCCCTCTTCTCCATTTCTCCTGCCCCTATCCTGCTTCATGAAAACTTTGCATTTCAGGGCTGGAACCACGCAGGAGTACCCTATGAACTCAGGGATGGGTGTATTCTATTTTTGTCTGATGGTAAAGTGGCCCCACACCCCTCCACTGTTGACATTTTGTACTCAAAGAACAGTGAAGGACAACAAAGTCAAATGCATTCTCAGCTGCATCAGGAGACACGAGAACAAGAAAGTCTGTATAATCTTTGAGGAAACCAGTTACACAAGGGGCTATGCAATGAGCTCTCACCAGAGGTTAGTTTTGTGCTGCTGTATATCACATGGCCATGTATAGACACAGATGCCGTTTTATTGTTGATTTGAACACCACTGCACTGAGAACACTAAATTCCAACAGTGTTGCCATGACATGGTCAAATTACAAAAGTGAAAATAACGAGGGAAAGGGAAGGCTGGCTGCTCCTGGACTGGAGACTGCCCAGCTCCGGTCTGCCTAGGCAAGCGCACGGGGACCACCCTGTCTGTGAGTTCCTCCTCTCACTTGAAACTGGATTTTATGCTTTGCTAGTTTATTGCTATTTGCCCCCTGCTCTCCCAGTCCTATCAGTGTTCAGCATTCATAATTTTGCCAGGCAACTTAGAATTTATTTTCTATCTCTTCCCCACCGCATTGCTCATCAACCACCGAGATACTTCAGGCTGATTTTCCAATACTGCGTTCCCACCACCACTGTCCCCAGGCGAGGGACAGAAGTTCCTACTGGACCCATCACTGGGATGTGCTCATTCTCTGTGGCATGATTTATAGAAAGGCAGCTTCAATTACAATTTATCTTACTGTTTGCATTGATGAAATGCTGAAAACACATAATTGCCAAGATGGCACGGTACACAGCCTCCGACACAAACAGCTTTCTGCTGACAGCCTTAGGCGCGCACACACACACACACAAAGCTGCAGCATCCAAAACAAAGACTCAATCCATCAGTTTCAAAGACGGAAAGGCCAGGGGCTGTTTTCCTAAGTCAGAAAAGTGGCCCCAGCACTACTGCCCTCACTCCAACACTGGGAATGCTCTGCTTTTTCTTCTGGCAGGAGCTTAGAGGCAGCCACCGGTATGGGCCAAGCAATTTCAGGAATAGCAGCCAGCAGACAGGAATTGGGAGAATAAAAAAATAAATCTGCATATGTACTTCTATTTCTAGCCCTTGTTTACTCACAGTAATAATAATAAAAAATGAAACCAGTAACTGAAATAAAAACAAATAGACCAATTTATCTACTAGCTTTGGTTTCACTTTTATTCTGTCAATTTGAAACTGGTGACAACTTCATGAGAGTGTTTCACTCAACAGGAGAGTTTGTAGAAATAGCTTATTCCAGTGTTCCTACCAGAAGTGAGTCTGGAATGGGGGATAGAGACGGAAGTGTAATATGTTTCAATGGTTGGTAGAATATGGAGCATTTTAAATACAAGGTCACTCTATGACCCACCTCCCAGAATATCGAAAATAAAAGCGTGAATAAACAAATGGGACCTAATTAAAATTAAAAGCTTCTGCACAGCAAAGGAAACTATAAGCAAGGTGAAAAGGCAGCCTTCAGAATGGGAGAAAATAATACCCAATGAAGCAACAGACAAACAATTAATCTCAAAAATATACAAGCAACTCCTGCAGCTCCATTTGAGAAAAATAAACGACCCAATCAAAAAGTGGGCCAAAGAACTTAACAGACATTTCTCCAAAGAAGACATAAAAATGGCTAACAAACACATGAAAAGATGCTCAACACCACTCATTATCAGAGAAATGCAAATCAAAACCACAATGAGGTACCACTTTACACCAGTCAGAATGGCTGCCATCCAAAAGTCTACAAGCAATAAATGCTGGAGAGGATGTGGAGAAAAGGGAACCCTCTTACACTGTTGGTGGGAATACAAACTAGTACAGCCACTATGGAAAACAGTGTGGAGGTTCTTAAAAAACTGCAAATAGACCTGCCATATGACCCAGCAATCCCACTGCTGGGCATACACACTGAGGAAACCAGAATTGAAAGAGACATGTGTACCCCAATGTTCATCGCTGCATTGTTTACAATAGCCAGGACATGGAAGCAACCTAGATGCCCATCAACTGATGAATGGATAAGAAAGCTGTGGTACATATACACAATGGAATATTACTCAGCATTAAAAAAAAATTCATTTGAATCAGTTCTACTCAGGTGGACGGAACTGGAGCCTATTATACGGAGTGAAGTAAGCCAGAAGGAAAAACAACAACACAGTATACTAACGCATATATATGGAATTTAGAAAGATGGCAGCGAGAACCCTGCATGCGAGACAGCAAAAGGAACGCAGATGTATAGAACAGACTCGTGGACTCTGTGGATAAGGGCAAGGGTGGGATGATATGGGAGAATGGCATTGAAACATGTTAATTATCATATGTGAAATCAATCACCAGATCAGGATTGATGCTTGGGGCTGGTGCACCAAGATGTCCCAGGGGGAGGGAATCGGGAGGGAGGAGGGAGGGGGGTTCTGGAGGGGAAATAAATAAATAAATAAATAAATGCAAGGTCATTCTTAGACTAACTACCCAAAGATGCTCTATTATTTTTTTTAATCCTGTCTCTTCTAAATTCTTTTTATTACAGACTTAATGATCTTCATGACATCTTAGAAATAATTGCTTTAAAAGTTCTATGTTTGGAAAAAGTGCTTAAGGGAATTAACTGTCATTTTAGCTTACCTAGTCTACTCTCCATCTCCTTAACCACATAAATCCTTGCAATGGCCTTTCTCTAACCTCCCACGTTGACCAAAAAGGATTGTTTCTGGTAAAACATCTAAGAAGTCATCTCATGACAATTGGGATAGTTTAGTGTCTTAACTATTCAAATTAATGATTAATGATTATTTTCTGGAGCAGCTTTAGGTTGCCCCAAAACAGGTGGAAATTATAGTTCCCAAACAGCCTCTCTCCTTCTGTTATTAACATCTTGTGTTAGTGTGGTACATAGGTTATAATTAACTAAAGCTCATTGTTTTTACTTTTTGTGTACATCCTATGAGTTTTGACAAATGTAGAAGGAATGATATATATCCACTGGTGGCACACAATAGTTTCAACTGCCCTTAAAAATTCTCCATGCTCTACCCTTTCATCTTTCCTCTTTCCCTAGTCCTTGGAAACCACTGATTTTTTACTGTCTCCTTATTTGCCTTTTCCAGAATTTCATATATTTGAAATTATGCATTATGATTTGTAGCTTATACAAATTTGCTTATAGATATTGGAAAATATAAATGTCTCCCAACTGTTTTCTTAATTATAAGCTCTGAACCAGACTGGGGACATCATGAAAAACTAATCAAACAAAAGCCTAGTGCTTCCTAACATTATCAAGGGCAAACTCACAAAGATGCATTTTATATTATCCAGTGTGTTTATAGATATGTCAAGTGAGTCAACTGAAATTATCCCATCTCAGAGAACATTATTACAATTACTAATTATTAGAATTATTCATTATTAAAATGAGAATGTGTCAGAGTTCAGGCGGGAAAATAAAAGCGTGTTTGAGCTCTGTAAAACAGCACAGAGAGATAGTCATGCAACTGGCTGGTTAATTCTATTTTAGTGTACACACACACTGATGGATCAAGCACCAGCCAGTGGGTGTTACCCAATACTCTATTAATGACAAGGCTTTGTGCAATGCACTTTGGACATATGGATGTCTAAGACACATGCCCTGCACTCTAGTAGCATATGATCTCCTGGGGGAGTGTGCCGCTTGCAATAATTAACTACAATGTTGGATATTATGTACTGGAGTAACAGAGGTACAGATGAGTGTAATGGGAGCTCAGACAGGCAGATGCTTCCTGACTGACTGATATCTGAGTAGGTAGCTCTTCAGCAAGGGCAGAAACTCATACATAAGCAAGGGTATAGTGACAGGACGGCATAAAGAGGATGCGGGAAATGGTGAATATCAGGTGCCCTGCCCCCAACTCTGTAATCCAAATCCAGCTTTTGTTACTTCATGCGGAGAGTTTTGTGGGAGGAAAGGGAGTTGCTTTGGTTTATTTGTTTGCTAAAGTAGCTTTTTAATGTGTTTGACTATCTTTAAGCAGGGTATGTTCACACCAATTTACTATAGTCCAAAACTGTTATTTCTATGATCTTCCCATACTTAGTGTGTATCCAAGACACATCCAAGAAATAGGGTTTGCAGAAAGAAGCAAGGGGTGAAGCATATATGTTATAAACTGCATAAAGGTTGAATTCTGCAGCTACAAACTTGTACTTCACCCTTACAGCAAGGGAGAGCCATTCAAGATTTGGGGATTTCATTTGGAAGAAACTATCTTATACGTTCAACACTTATGAGACCCTTGCCTTAAAAAATTCTCATTCCATAAAGAGCAAATCCCATATCCTGGACATCCAGTGACAAATAAGTATGAGCAACCCTATCAGTTCTAATAACAGATTCAGAAAGCTTTCTGGCACAGCAATAAGACCATGGCTACAAAGCATTTGAAACAAAATAGTGGATTTTCCAAGAGAGCAAATTTGGGCTCTGGTTTAGTCATTTAGGCTTCCTTTGTAGCTCAGCTGGTAAAGAATCCATCTGCAATGCAGGAGACCTGGGTTTGCTCCATGGATTGGGAAGATCCCCCTGGAGAAGGGAAAGGCTACCCACTCCAGTTTCCTAGCTGAGAGAATGCCATGGACTGTACAGTTCACGGGGTTGCAAAAAGTTAGACACAACCAAGCACCTTTCACTTTCACGTTAGTCACCTGAGTTAGGTGAAGTCAAGAAGTATTAGAGCTCTAAGGCCGTGACATTCAAATGTAAGTTGTTGGTGCTTCTGCAAAATTCAGGTAAGAGAAAGGAATGTATCTCTACCAGTCCCATTCTGACATAGAACAGAAAGATCATCTGCAGCTTTGGTCAGAAATTAATGGACTCCCACATCAAGCTGATCTTTAATTTAGAAATAATTGCATTCCTTCATTTATTGACTCTTTCATCCATTCAGCAAATGCCCACTGAAGATCTTCTGCATGTTGGGTATTATTCTGAGTAATGCAAAAGTAACAAAGATGATAAAATGAATTAACTCCAGCAGGGTTATTAGATACAATATAGGAGTGGGAATCTTTGAGCAAGGTAGAATAAGTAAGGACTTAACACAGGATGTGGCACAAAGTACACACTTGTAAATAGCTACCCTTGGTATGACAAAAGGATGAAGAAACATCAGGACTCAGAAGTAGCACAACCACTTTCTGTTGGATGACTAAAGGAAGCACTTGGGAAAACGGCATCTGCTCAAGGATTAGCATGTGGGTTAGAGAGGTAAGAGAAGGGAGGGAAAGATGCAGAACAGCAAATTTTACAGAGGTGAACAGAACCCATATGTGCCTAGAATGTGAAGTACATGAAGAGGAAAAGTAGAGATGGAAGGTGCTAGAATGGAAGACACGAATGCTAACTCAAAATATGAGCAACGGAGAAAAACTGATTATTCTCCTGTATGGGAATGACTTATGACATATGCACAATACCACGCATTGACTTCGTGACACTCTACAGTTATCTTGATCTCTTTTCAGTTTTATTGCCTGTAAAATGAGGCAAGGGTAGAAATGACCTCCAAAGAATGATCAAACATGTTATTCTGTAGGAATTTTAACTTAGTTCAGTGCATAGGAAGCAGGTAGAGACACTGAGAGACAGCTGAAAAATTAAGAAGCCACTACAGGTATCGTAAATCAAAGACAAAAACTGAGGTGGTAACAATGGTAGTAGAAGTGAAGATAATGACAAGACAGTAAGATACAATGATTTCAACATGGGTGACATGGGAGAGAAGCTCCAAACTTAAGTGACAGGAGGAATGCATGGGGCATTGGTAGAACAAGGGAAGAAAAGAAGCAAAATTAAGTTTGTAGTTCAGCTTACCTGCTGAACTACAGCAGGTAGAAAAATTAAATAGTTCCTCGGTGCTCTCATAAAGAGAAGTTTAAGATGCAGAGAGAGGAAGAGAGAACCTGAGTTTATAGTAACTAATTAGTCAAGGGAGAATCTAGGTGAACAGCTGTGGCTCTTCTAGACTCTACCAAGAGAAGCAATTCAACTCAGCTGTGCTGAGTCTGTATTAGATCTTAACTTTATATTCTGTTTTCAAATTAGAAGAGATAAAAGAGGAAAACACAGCCTCACATGTAATGACCTCCAAATGTAGTAAAGAAAAATGCCAAATCCATGTTTCTACATAGGGCAACCTAAGATGTGTCTGTTGCTTTCCTACTCTGCTCATCTGTACAATTCCCAGTCACCCTGAAATTCCCTGGCGCCACTTGTCCTCCGACTAGTTCATGAGATCTGTGTGCGACCATTCCCCCATTCTCACCTTGATCTAGACCTAAGCTAAATGTAACAGCCTTGGTGATTAGTTTTGGGGTAGGTGTGTGGCACAGCCAGAAGAAATTAGAGCTAATCTCAAGACTCTTTCCACCAGGCTTGTGAGAGACTAGGATAGAGGCATGGAGTTGCTGGCCACCACTCCGAGGGGCAAGCTTACTCCTCAAGAACCAAGATGAAGTCAGAAAAAAAGAAGAGCTGAAAGACACGGGAAAAGAGCACTGCCGGCACGTTCTGAGCTCTTGGACTCAATCGCTCTTGAAGCCAGGTCATCTCTTGAATGTCATATCCACTTAATCCACAAATTCCATTTGCTTCTGTCAGTTTGAGATGGGATTTCATCACTTCCAAACAAAATATTCCTTACTATAATTATATAACATACATCCATGGTAACACTGCATCACACAGAAACTAAGTCCGGAGAGAGGTGTGTGTTCTGTAGGCTATGCTAGTCAGTGAATCCTTCGTGGAAAAGGCCAGTTCTTAGAGGTTGGTTTGCTGTGCTTTGGCTAATGACGTTTTTATATGGCACTGCAGGGAATATAAAAAATTATCTCAGTGCAGCTTTTGCTTATTGGGGGGCCTCATGATTTCACGTAGGAAACAACTGCATGCCAGACTCAACAAATGAGTGAACAAAGCTTAAGGAGATGAAGAATAGACTCTAATAGAGAAGGACCCATCCTTGTGAGACAAGTGAAATTAAGGAGGACTGTGGTGTTTTTCTCAAGTGAAGCATTTATTGAGCAACATTCTGTGTGCTAAAACGTCTCATATTTACTATCTCTATAGTTCTGTTCTCAAAAGCATCAGTAACAATAATAATATGAGCCACAAAGTCTATGACTGTTTCCTCTAGTTTGTTTTAGACTGGACTATGTAATCTAAAACCCGTGCTTTAACCACTAAGCCATACTACCCAGCAACCTCTTGCTGCCTGGCTGATCCAACTGGCCTATGCGGTTAATCTATCCTCTTTCCTCCCCTGACTCTGCAAAGACTCTTCATTTGCCTGATACTTCATTTCATTTCTGGTAGTTAGAAGTGACTAATACCTTCCTACTGCTTGGCTGCTTCTTGGAACCCTGTACTCATCCCAGTTAGGGCCTTTCTACCACTGCTGTCATGACTGCCCTTACCCTGCCTCTGGCTACATAAACTCTAGCGGTACAACGATTTCATGCAGAGACCAGAAGCAGCAGCAAAGGGCTCTCTCAAAAGAGTCCTTTTCATTACAACAAATAAGCTTGATAACTATCCAGAAGTGGCAGGAAAAAAAATATTACCAGCACAAGAAAACAAGCAAGACTTAATCTTTAAATGAGATATAATGGAGGTTCTAGCACCACATCAAAGTCATTGTTAAAAATATTGTCCTCCAAATGAGAACACTGCTCTCCTGATTCCAAGAGTCAAATTGGTTCAAACATCTCTTCCTTAGACAGTTTCCAAGATTAATAGCAGTGTATATGTTGTTTTAAGCAACTTTCCCCACCTCACCCCACTACAACCTGACATAATATTTATTTTTTGACCTTTGAACAAACACGCTGAGTGGAGAGAAGAAACAACTTTCGCCAGGGATGGCAAGAAATTGGAGTGGCAGACAGGAATACCACTGGCTGCAGTCAAGAATCCACCTTCCAGACAACATGATAGAGCCATCAGAAGGTTTTATGTTTTATGATGATAATTTACATAAGAGGGAGCACAAAAAACTTGATGATTACTTACAAATATAGTTACAATAATAAAAGTGACAGCAATTAGTTAAATACATGGTGCTAAGCTTATTTCGCTTTACAGTTTCTTCCCAGTGCTATTTTTCAGTTTTTTAAAAAGTCCTGTAAATATTTTCTTATAAAAATATATGTAGTATTTATAATATGCAATTATATAACATAAATGTAAGTTTTGAAGCACAACAGGATAAATACCTGTGATCCCTACTACCAAAAGTTAAAACAAGGACCTCACCTATTGAACTGAATCTATGTGCTCCCCCTGAACCTCAAAGGTAAGCACTCACCAGAATTGGAGTTTTATTGTCCCTTTGATTTTAGAAGTAATTCTACTCTAAACACAATATTGCTAGGCAGTGTTTCTTTCTGAAATTTAAAAACGAAGTCATTACTGTTTAAAATCTACTTTGATAGGATTTTTTTTCTACCCAGGATATTTTTCCAAGATCCATCCATGCATGTTGTTCAATGCAGGTTTAGTTCCTTGATTTTCATGGCTCAATAGTATTCTATTGTGTGAGTATAACACAATTTATTTGCCCATTTCCCTATCAATGAATACTTATTTTTAGCCTTTCTGCTGTAAAAAGCAATTATATATGAACATTCATGTGTGCATCTCCTGGCAAGAGTTTCCCCAGGGTTTACACCAGGAGTTGATTGTTCAGTCATAGGATTTGCCTTTAGCTGGTGTCAAAGCTACTGCGAGACTGTTTCCCAAAGTGGTTGTTCAAATTTAAGCTGTTACCCAGGACGTACTAGGATTCCCAATGAACTTCAACCACACTCATACTTGAAATGATGAGGTGTCATAATTTTGCCCATTTGGTTGGTATTAAATGCTATCTTATTGTCATCTTAATTAGCATTGCACCAATTACTAATGAGGTTGAACATTTTTTTCATGTTTATTTTCCATTAGTGTATCCCCTTAAATGTTACGCCTTGTCATTTATCCTGGCAATTATTTTGTTAATTTGCCTGTGGTTCACTTATAAATTTGCAATTTTTCTTTATATAAAATAGATCCTTATCCTTTGATAGATATATTGCAACTATCTCCTCCAAGTTTGTGGCTTGTATTTTCACATGCTATTTTTGGTATTTTTTAGTGAAAAACTATTCCTCATTATTATGAACTTTAATTAATATAACTTGAATGTATTTTTTTTAGGTTAGCGTTTTTAGGGTCTTAATTAAGAAACTCTTTCCTGTAATAATGTGTAAGATAAGACTTTCAGAATTTTCTCTTAAAGGTTAATATTTTCTTTCACATTTAATTCTTAGACTCATCTGGAATTTTATTTTTATGTATGTTAAGAAGTCTGGATCCAAATATATTTATTTCCTCTGAATAAGTAATCGTGCCATAATCATCAAACAGTTCATTCTGTGCCTACTGTTCTATTTTGCCAACTTTAGTATTATTAATTTGCCATATGTTTTGCATGACTCTTTTGTAAGCTCTATGTTCTGTAACTACTCGTCAATATGCCCATGTCTCTGTGTGTATGTATATATGTGTGTATGTGTGTATGCAAGTATAAACTGAACAGAGACACAGAATAAAACTGAAACTGTTGATATCTGATAAGTTCTCTGCCTTAACCCAACAACATACACTTTATTCTCCTTTAGGTGAATCTGGCTTATTTTTAGGCCTTTGGTGTTTTTCATGTATTAGAAAATCAACTTGATAGTTTCTATAAGCATATGTTGTTATTTTGATCAAATTATATTAAACTAAGTAACTTGAAGAGATTACCTTTTTTATGCTACTGAGACTTCCATTAAGTGTGCATGATATATTTTCCCATTTAGTTTGCTTTCTTTTAAAGTTTTGAAGTTTTCTCCGTAAAGGTCTTGCACAACTTTACTCTTATTGGAAAGTGAAACACGTTACACAGTGTAAATTATGTTTTTAATTATGTTTTCTAACCAATTATTGTGGAGGAATAAAAATCCATTTGATACTGATAAGTTTTATTAAGTTTAATAAATTGTCTTTAGTTTCTTTTGGGTCTTAAATGTAGAGAATCATATTATCAAAGGATGACTTTCTTTTTCTTATCTTATTATGATGCTTAAGATTCCCAGTGAAACACTAATTCAAAGGTATAGTAAATAGCTATTTTTGTCTTAGTCCTAATTTTAAAAGAAATTTTTTTTAATATTTAGCAATTTAAAATAGCATTCATTACATTGTCTCACTGATAATCTTTATCATGTCACAGAAGCACTCCTCTTCTACTCATTTGCTAAAGGTTTTTGTTTGTTTTGTTTCTTGTTTTTGTTTTGTAAATCACTGCTGCTGCTGCTAAGTCCCTTCAGTCCTCTCCAACTCTGTGCAACCCCATAGACAGCAGCCTACCAGGCTCCTCCGTCCCTGGGATTCTCCAGGCAAGAACACTGGAGTGGGTTGCCATTTCCTTCTCCAATGTATGAATGTGAAAAGTGAAAGTGAAGTCACTCAGTTGGGTCTGACTCTTTGCAACCCCATGGACTGCAGCCTACCAGGCTCCTCCATCCATGGGATTCTCCAGGCAAAAGTATTGGAGAGGGGTGCCATTGCCTTCTCCATGTAAATCACTATTGGATGTTGAATTCTATTCAAGAATCTTCATGAGTTAACTGAAATATTAATGTAGTTTTTCTCCTCAAACTTTTAATACAGGTAATTTCATTTTTCTAACATTAAATGATATTGCATCCTAAAAATAAATTAGATTTTAGAATAATACATTCTCCTTTGCATACCCTGCTGGATTCAGTTTATCCATTAAATCTTCACATTATGAAGTAGGTGCGTTACAGTCTCCTTACAGAGTGTCATTTAGTAGTGATATAATCAAGGGTAAAGGTAGAACTTGCTCTCAAGCCTGTCTGGCCACAAACTCCAAGATTCTAACGATCTGCCACAGCTCTTTGGTTGCTTTGAAGTCTACAGCTCATGAAAGTGCATCAACATGCATTTTTATAGTCCCCACTAGTCTAGGTTTTTGCTCTTGAGACAGTAAGATCCAACAAGCTAATTTAATTAAACTGATGGACCTTGAAAATCAACCTTTTAGACCTTTAAGTGTAAAAAGAGGAAAAGATGATAGAACTTCTGGTATTAACATGCTCCAAAACCAGAGGGAAAGATTCTAAATGCAGACTAAAATGTCTTTTAGATCTATTAAAGGGAATGACTCTAGGTTTATCAGGTTACCATCTTCATAGGAAGGAAGGGACCTCATCTCCTTCTTCCCATTTAAGGTTTTAGAAAAGGCAGAGGAACCAGAGATCAAATTGCCAAAATCTGCTGGATCGTCGAAAAAGCAAGAGAGTTCCAGAAAAACATCTATTTCTGCTTTATTGACTATGCCAAAGCCTTGGACTGTGTGGATCACAATAAACTGTGGAAAATTCTGAAAGAGATGGGAATACCAGACCACCTGACCTGCCTCCTGAGAAACCTGTATGCAGATCAGGAAGCAACAGTTAGAACTGGACATGGAACAACAGACTGGTTCCAAATAGAAAAAGGAGTACGTCAAGGCTGTATATTGTCACCCTACTTGTTTAATTCATATGCAGAGTACATCATGAGAAAAGCTGGGCTGGATGAAGCACAAGCCGGAATCAAGATTGCTGGGAGGAATATCAATAACCTCAGATAGGCAGATGATACCACCCTTATGGCAGAAAGTGAAGAAGAACTAAAGGGCCTCTTGATGAAAATGAAAGAGGAGAGTGAAAAAGTTGGCTTAAAGCTAAACATTAAGAAAACTAAGATCATGGCATCTAGTCCCATCACTTCATGGCAAATAGATGGGGAAACAGTGGCTGATTTTATTTTGGGGGGCTCCAAAATCACTGCAGATGGTGAGTGCAGCCATGAAATGAAAACACACTTACTCCTTGGAAGGAAAGTTATGACCAACTTAGATAGCATATTAAAAAGCAGAGACATTACTTTGCCAACAAAGGTCCATATAGTCAAGGCTATGGTTTTTCCATTGGTCATGTGTGGATGTGAGAGTTGGACTGTAAAGAAAGCTGAGTGCAGCAGAATTGATGCTTTTGAACTGTGGTGTTGGAGAAGACTCTGGAAAGTCCCTTGGACTGCAAGGAGATCCAACCAGTCCATCCTAAAGGAGATCAGTCCTGGGTGTTCATTGGAAGGACTGACATTAAAGCTGAAACTCTAATACTTTGGCCACCTCATGTGAAGAGCTGACTTATTGGAAAAGACCCTGATTCTGGGAAAGATTGAGGGCAGGAGGAGAAGGGGACGACAGAGGATGAGATGGTTGGATGGCATCACTCACTCGATGGCCATGGGTTTGGGTGGACACTAGGAGCTGGTGATGGACAGGGAGGCCAGATGTACTGCGGTTCATGGGGTCGCAAAGAGTCAGACACAACTGAGTGACTGAACTGAACTGAAAAATAGCAAAATCAATAGAAAGCAGTAGAAAGGAATGCACTACTGATATGCACAGTGACATGATGGAATCTGCGAAGCCCTGTGCTTAATGAAAAAAGCCAGGCACACAAAAGAAGTGGGCATTGTATGACCCCATTTGTGTAAGATGCAAACTAATCTACAGTGATGAAAAGCAGAGTAGTGCTGGCCTGGGGCCATAGGTGGAGGGAGGAATGGATTGCAGAGAGGCACGAGACACCTTGGCAGAGATGATGGAAATGTTCTGCATCTTGGAAGTGGCTTTATAGGAGCTATGACTCTCAAACCCCATTGAACTGTGTACTTTAAATAAATGTGGTTTATTAGAAATAAACTATTTTTCAATAAAGTTGATAAGGAAAATGTTACCATAACTAGCACAGGGAGGGGCAGATGGCTCTTTAGGTTGGTTTTCTATCCAAAGAACAACAGCAATCAGACCTCTGTATAGTCATCAGTCCAGATATCTACAATATGCAATCTTGATTATTTTTCTCACTTGCCCTTCCCCACTTTCTAACCATCACTCCTCCTCCTGATATGAAGAAATCCTGAAACAGTATATCAGCATGCACAGTTCCACTCCATCCATCTCAGTACCTGTGTGGCCACCCTAGATGCTGTTTGTGCCACTTGTCACTATACGGGGTTTGGCCAACACTCCATTTGAACCAAGGCAGCCATAATCTCCAGCATCTTCCCAGAGATTTGCCCTGACCCTTGCCTCCCCTTTCTGTCCTCTTAGAAGTGTTTAAAGATCAGGAAAGTACCACAGAAAGAAAAAAAACAAAAACAAAAACAGAGCATGTACTTCCAATAGAAAAGATTTTTTCATTTAAATGCACATTATTGTGTGATGTATTCCTTTAATTAAAGTGTGTGTCTGGGTGCACTGGTTGCTATTACAGTGCAATTCCTCATGTTTATTGAATGCAAGAGTAGCTGGAAAGCAATGCAGTGGAAACTCACACATTAGCTGGAGTGCAACTTAAAGCTATAGTTCCCTGGTCTTTTGAGCTTTTAAGAGGCAGATAATCTTCAGGGTTAGTGGTCCAGTGTGATGAGATGTTCTCTATCAATTTGCATAGGTCTCTTCTGAAAAAACAATGTTTATTTCCAAAAACCTTATGTGGTTCATCTTGTTGTCTTACTGAGATATCATCTTTCACCCCTAGGAAACACACAGAACCAGACAGAGCAAGGGCAGATGCTAGACAGTTTTTACAATCCTCACAAAACATGAGATAGGAATATTGTTAACACTCCCATCACCCATGTTACTTTATGGTATACAGAGAACTCCTCCTAAGGGGCTTGTGAAGTGTTATTACCCCCCCCCCCCTTCTGACTGTGGAACTAAAGAGGCAGAGGGTGAATGAGGTACCCAAGTGGCACAGAAAACAGCAGAGATGTGCCACACCCATGCCTCTGGCTCCAAGGCCAGTGCTCTTTCCACCACCACAGAGCTGGCAGTAATGGCTTCTCTGAGTCTGCCATGAGTCATGACCAGCTTCAGAACAAATCCCGGAACCTCTCTGGACTTTAGTCTCTTCATCTGTAATCAGAGGGGATCTTTCAACATCCGTTTAATTCTTAAATTCTAATAGTCTCTTAAATACTCTTTAATAAACTGAGAACTGGGAAACCAAAGAAAATGGAGTTTTATTTCATGATTATAGGAGAATGGTTAGTTTTCTTCCTTGTGAGGGTCCTGCAGCAGCATGAAAAAAGGTAGCATTTATTTCAATGTCACTCCTGTTTTTTTCTCAAACATACTGTGAAAAATACCATCATAAAATATCAGATCTTAAAAAATCAGTTATTAGCCAATTAACCCCAACAGATCAACTGTTTCCATTCCCTCATAATCTCTGACAGGTCTCCTCAGCATACAACTATACATTTCCATGATGATATATTATCTCACTGCAATTTTTGACAAGGAAGAAGGTTTATCCTTTTGTTCTTTAGGGCAAATATTGCACCTCTTGAATACTTTTTCTCTCCACCTGGACTGTGAGTTTCTTGAGGGCAGAGATCTTAAGTAACACGTCTTCATATGTGCCTCGGTATTTATTATTTATTATTAGTAACACTAAAAGCCTTAATAGACATTTCTAGTATGTTCTTCTTGAATTTGTCCTTCCACAGTTAAAGCTCCTCTTTCTTTTTCAGATTCACCTAATAAAGTCAATTTGTCATTTTGGCTCTGGCATTCAGTAGCTTTCGGTATAGGGGCAAATCATATACTTCTCTATGACTTATTTTTAATTCTTCCATTTCAAAACTTGAAGAATTACCAATTCACCAGGTAAATATGGTATAAAAGGTACATGGAAACACTTAGCACAGTACCTAGTGTACAACAAGTTCTCAATAAATGTGTTAGACACAAGAACATAAAACAACATGTGTCTATATTGATAGTTTCCCTTAGAGTTCAAGGAAAAAAGAGAAGAAGAAAAAAGAAAATCCATGCAGTCACAACTTTATCCAATCCTAACTTCTCAAAACTACTCACCATTACTCTGTCAATAATATTCAACAAGATGCACAACATCCTCTAAAAACACACTGGCTATAAAGTACTCACCACAAGCCTCTTCTGATAACTCAAATGCAACAAAAACCATGATTCAGGTACCAAAGGATAGTTCAAAAATACATCTGAAGCATAAATGTACCCATAATACTGTTACAGCCTTCAAGTTCATCCATATTGGAATAAATTCAGGACTGATGATGGGGGGAAAAAATCCCTCCATGGGGAATTTCTACTGGATATCAGGAAAATACAGACCTTCGTCCAAGAACTGATTATTGGGTATTTAGTATATGCTGGGCACTAGTGATTCAAAAAGGGACAAAGATCTTCTCCACTGTAACACAGTCTATGCAAAAACTATATAAATATAAAAAAGAGTGTTTATAATATGAAGTGATAGATGCTAAGATGAAGCTTTGCCAGGGCAAAAATGAGAAAGAACCTGAATTTTACATAAGGCAGTTGGGGAAGGCATTTTTTTAAAAGATAGGATTTGAGCAGAGACTTGAAGGTGACAAGAACCTAAGTCAAGTGAATACCCTACATCCCAAACAGAGTGACAGAAAAGAGGGTTGAGTTAGGATTGTACTCGGCAATGGAAGCCTGGGTCATGGGGGCTCTGAGAGACGGAGATGGGTCCAGAACAGGGGACGGGCAGGCACACAGGGAAGACTACGTATGGTGCCTGGACCATGAAAGACTTTCAGGGTTTTGCTGAGTGAGGTGGAATCTACTGGAGATTTTTTTTTTAATTGAAGTAACATTGGTTTATCACATAATATGTTTCATGTATACAATACTATATTTCTACTTCTGTAGACTTTGTAGCATGTTCAGCCCTAAAAATTTAATGTCCATCTATCATCATCACATACAGTTGATTCCCTTTACCCATTTCACCCTTCCCTCCACTGGCCCCTTCAACTCTGGTAACTACTACTCTCTGATCTATACCTTAATGTTTGTTTGTGGTTTTTTTTGGCTTAGTGTATTCATGACTTTTTCCTGTTTGCTCACTTGTTTCTTTATATTCCATATAAGAATGAAATCACAAGGTGCTTGTCTTTCTCCATCTGACTTATTTCACTTAGTGTAATACCCTCAAGATGCATTCGTGCTGTCATCATGGATAAGTAGCATTCCACTGGGTATAAATACCACATCTTTTTCCATTCATCCACTGAGGGGCACTTAGGTCATTTCTATAACTTGGCCATGGTAAATAATGCATGTATCTTTTTTGAATCAGTACTTTTGTGTTCTTTGGAGACTTTTAATCAGGGATGACATAATACTTACATTTAGTAGATCATTTGGCTGCTTTATGAAGCCAAAATTGATGGCAGGTGGACAACAGAGGAAGAGAATGTGAGGGAGGGATGACGGTGCCACAGAGCAGACTGGGGCAGTGGAGGAGGGCATGAGGTGCCCTGGGATTCTAGACATGTTTCAGAAATAGAGCCAAGATGACTTGCTTAGGGATGGATGGTAGAATATGAAATAAAGAGAAGCTCCAAGACTCTAAAGAATTTTCCCTGAAAAACTGGAAGAATGAAATGGTGGGAGGGGTAAATTTGTGAAGGGGAATGAATAGAAACCATATGTTTATTTTAGGGTGGAATATTTGGCCTATTTATGAGATACCTTTATTGAGAAGTAAGTAGGCAGTTGGAGATGAACAAATCTGGGGTACAGAGGAGAGATCTGGGCTAATAATTAGGATAAATAAATGGTATTTAAAATCATGAGCCTGGATGAGATCATAATGGGAATGAATGAGGACAGAGATAGGAAGACGTCCAAGAACTGTGCCCAAGGGCTCTTCAGTATCTTAAGAGGTCAGAAAGATGAGGTAGAGTCAATAAAGGCTTCTGATAAGGAGGAGCCAGTGAGGGAGAAGATACAGTGTTCCTTCTTCCATATAATTACCGGCCACCCCTCACTCCTCCTCCTACTGAACACTTTTGATTGGCATTGCCGTCTATCCATCTTCCAAACCTCAGCCTTCATACTAATGTCTCAGAAAGGACTTCTCTAATCCTCAATATAAAGTTTTCCCTACTAATCACATCATTTGATCTTTGCCTTCTTAACATTCTGGGTATGAGTCTGTACATATATTTCTTTATTGATATAATTAGATATAACAATTTGTAACATTCCATGTTTGTTTACATGTATACCACAATGAATACCCTCCTTTAATTGGACTATTGGTAGTCTGCATGCAAATGAAAAGTGAAGTTGCTCAGTCATATCCAACTCTTTGCAACCCCATGGACTGCAGCCTACCAAGTTCCTCTGTCCATGGAATTTTCCAGGCAAGAGTACTGGAGTGGGTTGCCATTTCTTTCTCCAGGGGATCTTCCTGACCCAGGGATCGAACTCGGGTCTCCCGCATTGCAGGCAGACGCTTTACCATCTGAGCCACCAGGGAAGCCCTCTGCATGCAAGGACACAGTCTAATCCCATTCACCCAAGGGTGCAATGTTGAATTAATGCAAGAATGAACATCAAGACTCCTAACTAGGTGTCCTATGTTCATTATCTAATTTCAATGTAATAGCAATGCTGTGATGTTTACAAAATCACTCTCACTTTGCAGGCATGAAAACTGAGAATGACAAAGTTGAGTAACTGGTTGAAAGCCACCTTGCTAATAAGCAACTAGACCAGGATTTAAAAGAAAACGCAAGTCTATCTAATTCCAAGCAGATGCCCTTCCCATACTGCCCCTACATCACAGCAGTTCAGTTAGTATTTGATGCTGGTCTATTTAGAAAATAGTCAGTTACAAATGGTAGAAGAAGTGAGGAGACTTGTTAAGCTCAAACTCCATCTTCCCAGGTCATTACCCCACACCTCTCCTCAAGTTCTCCACCTTTACTTACTCACTACCTCACATACTACACACTGTGCACGCCTGTCTCTGTTGAAAGGTCACCATTTTTCCTTACTCTGTGGCCATTTTCTGCCATTCTCTGGCCTGTTTTATGATCTCACAGGGCCCACCCACGTGGACTGCATCAGCCCACCTGGTTTCCTCACCTTCCAGGTGGATTCAGCCAAAGGAAGCCACCTGCAGGAGTTGGCAGGTAGGAAGATGAAGATGGCAGGAACTGTCTTTCCCACTTCCTTCCTGCCTGCCTGGCCCCACATTTTCAGCAGGTGCTCCCTCTCTTATGACTTCAGCTGTTGGATGCTGCCCCAGACCACTTACGCTCACTCCAGGAATTCAAGCATGCTTGCTCCTACAGGCTCTGAGTTCGGACAGCTTCCTACTGCTGCTTCCTACTGCTGGCTCTTAGGGCCTTGTTGTGCTGCACTGGTCCCTTCACGCTGCACACCCCTCTGAAGAGTCCCTTCACTCTGTTCTCACTGGAATTCTAGCTAGGGCCAACCTCCTCCTCTGGGTCTGAACCCTGGCTGATACAAGGTCAAAGCACACCCCTTCTCGGTGCCATCTTGCTCTAGCCCCAGCCCCTCCCATCTTCCTGCACAGCCCAGGCTGTCAGGCAGCCCACTGTACAATGCCCACTCTGTTTTACAGCCATCCACAGTCCCATAAAAATCAATGGAACAAAAACCCAGAGAATCTTTATCACACCTGAGAAATTTCCCATAACTGCCCTGAAATTGTCCTGGATCTCCTGTGATAAAACTTCAAGAGATGAATAAAAGAAAAAGAAGGAAAAAGTTTCGACATCCAGGTGTAAACAAGCAGTAATCCCCACCTTTTCCATGACTGGATGAGAGATGAAGTGCCCTGGAGGAGCTTGGCTGTCTGAAGACACAGAGAATGCCTCATGGGCCTCCAGTTCTCAGGGCTGCACTGTTTGCATAAACATTTTCAAAACCCCAGCTCCCAATTCCTTGGAAGGGAGCCCTCACCATCAAATAGAGCCTGGGCAGTAGGAACAGTGTGGGGGCCAGGTGCCCAGCCTGAGTTCCCACCTCTGCCCACTCATGCTAGGACGCTGGGTAAGCACAATTAATGACAAAGCGGTTTGTACAGTTTATGTAAACATATTAACACCTTGCTCTGCATGTTTATCTGACATTAAGTGATTAACCAGCTGCATAAGCTAATATTTATACATGACTTGTAATTGTGCAATGCAAATTAGGCCCCATTTATCAAGGAATTGGAGAACTTAGAAAAGGAAACAAGAGTCGAGGGACATTCTAGTAAACTCCTACATGTTCTAGGTGAGGAAACTACAGCAGAGAAGGGGAATGATATGTCCATAGTGGGGAAGAACAAGGGGTAAGAGTCCCAGTCTCCACTCTTTTTCCTGCTTTGTTTTTTTCTATTTTCCATTCACAAGGAGAACACAGTACCATATTCTTAAAGAGAATACAAATTTGAGTTTTTCTAACTTCTCCGAAGGCCAGAATAATAATAACTAACATTCTGTCAGCTCTCCCTCTATGCCAGTCGGATGCTAAGATCTCCATGGAGTAAATGATTGACTCTCCCAACATCACTATGAGACTGATGGACTTTTTACGAATTTAAAAGATTGAGAGCACAGATTCTAGATCCTGGGTTCACATGCAGCTCTATTAAAGAGCTGCTTTTGTCCCTGCTTTTACATCTATGAAATGGCAACGATAGCATTTATATCCTAGGGTGGTTGCATGATTAAGTAATAATCAAATAAAGCAGTTACCATGGTGCCTAAAACACAGCGAGCACTCTTAAGATGTTCCCTATTTTGTTGTTGATTATATTCTGTATTTTGTAGATAAAGGAAGAAAGGCAGAGAGATATTTCTTAAATGTGCTCAAGGACACACACAGATTCCCAGCTGCTAAAGGACAAGGCCAGGTTCCAACCCAGGCCTTCTGTTTCCAGAGCCAACATCCCTTCTCACTGATACTGTCCAGTAGCACATTCCCTGATGGTGGAAATGGTCTACAGTTGTGCTAACCCCATTTGCCGGGTGCCAGCTGCATGTGGCTACTGAGAACTATGAAATGTGGCAAGGGCAGCTGGGGAGTAGGTTTTTTAATCTTATTTATTTGTAAGTAATTTATAGCCTTATGTGAGTAATGACTGACTACTGTATCAAACAGCTGACCTCTTCACTACCCTACTCATTTTGGAGTCTTTAAACCTAGCTTAGTATCTGAACTATAGGAGGCACTCCATTCACTCTCAGATATAAACCCTTATTCTCACCTTTCTGACATTAGGGTCTTCACAAGGCTGTCCTCTATAAAAGGTTACATAACTAAGATGATCCCATAAATGTCTGTAAAATGGATGAATAAATAAATGAACTGCCACCTCAGTGAGGTAGAAAACAGCTCCATGTGAAGCAAGGAGGGTCTCCTGGTTTCCCCTCCTCTGTCATGATGAAGACACCCCTTACTCAGCCTGCAGCCTTTCTGTTTTTGTCTGCTCTTAAGGAAAAACAAGTGGCCAGATTCAGAAGCCATAAGGATCCTGAATTACCAGTCACTTGGTTCCTACCTGGGCATACAGTTGAGTGTCCGGAGGAGAATTTGGAATGTACTGATCTCTCATTTGATACTGGTGGACATATCTCTCCATGTACCTAGAGAACTTTAAAAATCCACTTAAAATCCACTTATATCCTATCTGGGTCCTGAAAAATTAAGATACCTCAGCATGCAGTCTGACCAGCCTATGTTTGAATCCCAATTTTGTTGTTTCTAGCTTGGGTATGTTGAGTCTATTGATGCTGTAAAACCTTAGTCATCTTACCTTTAAAATGGAAACAACAGGGCCCTTCTCTAAAGGGTGGAAACAGGTTGAGTATGAAGAGCTTAGTGCAATGCCCAATGTGTTGTACTTGTTCAAGAAACAATGTTCTACACCTCCCTGCAAGGTTGGAGTTATGGCAAACGCCTCCTCTAATTGGCCTGTCACTAGCCCATCCTTCCTTTCAGTGTTTTTCCCTTAAGGGGATTCTATAGGCAACTTTTCAAAGAAAAAGAATATTCAAAGAGTGAGCATAATGCTGGACCTGATCCATATTTTTGCATAAATTTTTCAAATGGCAAATGCAATTTCAGGGAAATTTTTGGATAATCACCATCACCATCAAAAAGCACTTAAGTGCCTCTTCATAAGTAGTACTGAAGGAAGAGGACAAGACCACAGAGTTCTGCCCTCCAGGCACACTTCAAAAAATCACTTGGACACAATCTGTTCTGTTCAGAAAATCTCCAAACCCCATGGCTTTCTCAGCTCTTATCCCTCTAACAGCATTTGATCCTCATCGAAACCTTAAACATCTCTCCTTCCTTATAGCATCGCGCATTTCTGGTTTTCTTCCTGCCTCAGGAACATTCAACATTCTTCCTTTGTCTCCTTGGCTGGCTGCTGCTATTTCTGTTCTACTACTTATTGCCATGTGACCTCTGAAAACTAACCTAACCATCCTGAACCTTGATTATCCACAAAATCAACATAATGATACCTACCTCAGAAGGTTAGTTTAAAGATTATATAGGAGAAATAGGCCATAACTAGATGGTATTTCATCTCGTAACAAGACTTTTGACATGATAAATAAAATAAAACTCAGAATCTTAAATAGTTTCCCAGCTTGGAAGGAAATTCCAAGGTGTCAAAATCAAACTGAAAACTCAAAATCAAAGTTATAATCAGGGGATGTCACAGTCATGAGCTACAGTAAATACAGTCTCTTGGAACTGAGGGGTGGGTTCTAAGCTCTATCCAAGGAAAAGAGAAATCTTTGTATCCTACAAGGTAAATAGTTGGAAACAGCCCATTTAAAAAGTTTGCAGTGTTATCAGACATGAGACAGAGCCTTAAAATATGTTAGTCATTGTCTGGACAAGCAGTAACAAACTGCCTACTGATCAAAGTCTTGGATTAGGGTGTGTGGGAATAGCCACCAAAAGATAACAAAATCCCAGGCCAATTACTGCTATGGATCTGGAGTTTGAATTCATATGATCTGAATGAGAGATAGATAGATAGACATAGCATATCCATTTATATGTTAAGGGAACAAATAGAAGCAAATGCAAAATCACCTATGGGGGACATTTTACAACCCAGGGAACCTCCTAAGAATTCAGAATAGAAAATGTCACGAGAAGATGAACTAATTACTTAAAACACATACATAATCCCCACCCCCAACACACACACACACAAATAAAACTCTATATCTGAAATTAATGGAATTAATGAGTCAGAAAGAGGCTAGAATATTAAAATTAGTTAAAGTAAAATAGCACAATACTTAGTATATATTAGGTATTCAACAGCTCCAATTTCCCCACCCTCTTTTCTTCTAAACCCTAAATATTGCTTCCAAAAGTCTGCCCTTGTCTCTTTGTGTGGGACATTTATTTTTGCTTTTGTTATAGTTTATTCATTCATTCATTCATTCAGCAAAGGAGCCCATGAACAGAACTGAGATTTAGGAAGACTGTCCTTTGTGCTACCACCAAATTGATTCATATACCATTGCAAAAAAAAAAAAGAATAAAAAAATCCAAAGCAATAATGGAGAATCAGGAACCAAAACAGAGGCAGACAGTTCAAGGAAAAGGCAATCTATCTGCCTACAACAAAAGAGTAGCCATATGGTTAAAAAATAAATGTAAGCATGAGAGAAGGAGCTAATGGGATAGAGCAGGGAGCCACTCGAGGCATCTTCAGTGCCACTAGTGGATTCTAATGGGTTGGGTCTCCAAGCTTAGGAGCGTAAAGCATCCTTTCAAACTTTGTGTGTGTGTTTTAAAGGCCAAGAGTTGGACCACAGAAGAAGTAATCCTCCTGATCCCCCATTATATAACAGGGCTACAGTTCAGAGAAGTTACTCCTGGAGCAAGAGATGTTCACCCTGGAGGGGACAACAGTAACTGGAGCAAGTACTAAGCTATGCCACCTATTTGAATGGTTTGCACAAGGAGAGAAAGGGGACTTCTCTCTTTGGAAAACAGAGTGTTTGAATGAGGTGGTACCAAAAGAGAAATTATTTTCAGTAGATAGAAGAGTAAAGGAGGTAGATTTTACTTTAATGTGATCAGGCCCTAGCTAATAATTAGAATTCTCCAAAACCAGAATTGGCTGCTTTGAGAAAATGAGCTCCCTGAAACTGGAAATGTGTAAACAGAAGCTGTCAGAGCTAATATACAAAGGATTTGGGAGCTGGACTAAAGACCTGTCCAGCTCACAGATTCTATGAGAAGAGCCTAAGAAGATAAAAGGCAAAGGGAAAAGGTTAAAAGCAGCAGCAAACACACTGCAAAAATATTTACCAATGAGAATATATAAAAGAAATTCCATATCTAGAAGTATTAATGAAAACAAAAAGATTGTAATTAAATAAATGATAATAAGAGTGTTTTTCCTTTCTTCCTCTTTCCTGTTTCATAACAGAGGATGAGTACTCATTCGCATACAATCCAAAGGAACAGCACCAAGTGACAATGGCACACTGAAATGCTCAAAGTGTCATAGTTCCCACACTGTCATCACTTCCCTCCTCTGTGTATACTTCCATGAGAAAGAGCAGGATCGAGCTCTACTGTCTTCAACCCTGTAATTAGAAAACATGGGCCCTGATGCATTGCAAATAGAGTCAGAATCCCAGCTTGTGGCTTAACGCGTGAAGATAGCCCAGTTACGCCCATCCACACTCCATACTAATCAAGGGCTGATGCTTTCTGCTGGGAAACTCTCCGCCCTGATATATGGTCCTATTATCCAAGGAGTCTCAGGTGGCCCCCTTAGCCTAAGACCTCTGGCCTTTCTAGTTTTGAGTCTGGAGAAGCAGGCATTGAGGAGACTGAAGGATCAAAGAATCTTGGGAGGTAACTTCATTCAAGAGAAAATATCCTCTGAAGTCCTAGAAAAGTTAAAACTCGAGATAGTAAAAATGGAATTTTTTAAAAACACAGAATAAGAAAACAAACAAAAAAACCTGCCAAGATGGATAAGGGAATCTGAGTTAGTTCAGATGATCAGAGGCCAAGTCACATGGAGATCAGTGTCATCTCTTTGACTGCAGGGCCAAGCAGAGAGCTCACATTGAAAAACTATTTAGCACAACTAAGGATCCTTCACCCATAGGACTCTCACAGTACACTCATGAGCTTTATATCAGGATTCTCATCTACATAAAATGAAGTTCAGAAATGTCAAGTCACATACTCTAGGTCACACTCCTGGGAAAAAAAAGAGAAGAATGTGTAGAGCCTAAGTGACTCCATCTTAAGAAAAGGAGCCACCATCTTGTAACAAAGGACAACATCTAAGTTCTTGAGAAAACTGCAGTATGATCCAGCCCTCACCCCCTGGCACCACCCTAGACACGACCAGTCACTGTGCATTGGGGAAGCGCCACAAAATACGCCAATCAGGGGGCTGTTTGCGGTTAAATATACCTATCAGGGGCTAGCACGCGTAAAACCCCTGACCTCCCCTCCCGTCCTGGCCAATCACAGGACGCCGAGGCACATTACCCCATTCGTGGTCTCCTTCCCTTTGTCTCTTTCCCTTAAAAGCCTTGTACCATGTGCCTGGGCCGCTTCCCTCACTCCGCTGCATCGGTGTGTGTGTGCGGTCCAGACCCGGGTCTGCAATAAACTCCCTCTTGTGCTTGCATCGGTGAATGGCCTCCTGGTGGTTTGTGGAGATTGGGATCTGGGCATAACACATGGAGTTATAAACCCAGGTCTTTTGAGTCCAAGTCCAATTCTCTCCAGAGCCTAACTGTGTCCCTCAAGACGGTCAACTTTCAGCTGACTATTAACTATGAATTGTCCTCTAAAGTGTTTCCTTAACTGAGCCTTTTTACATAACCCATCTGTCACCAAGCATGTGTCAAGCATGTAACAAGGACTCCAGTGGGTTTCCCCCCTTGGTGAAATCTCCCTCATCCTTTAAAGTCCGGCTAACTCCCTCCCCTAATATTCTGTAATCTCCACAGTCCCTTCCCTGCTGGTGGTCTCAGAAAGTCATTAGTTTCTTAGATTCCTATGTCAACATATGTGATTAACAGTTCATTACTTTTTCCTCTCATTAGACTGAGCTACTTCAGGGAAGGTCTGAGTCTGATTCATCATTATATCCACATAAGCACTGTATACAATTATTTAAACACTTCAAGTGCTCAGTGAAGTTTTGTAGAATGGAAAAGCAACCTCCAGCATAAGAAAATGAGGGTCTTGTTACAGAGCCAAGCTGTGCACATGAAACAGACACTGAAGAGAAGATCACTACATGCTATGCTGTGTATCCTGGATTTTAACTACTGCAGAGATAATCCCTAAGGGACAGTCCCTGAAAACAAAAAGCACACGTACACCTCTCTCACCTACAACTCCAGATGTGCTTTCTCCTCCCAGAGATTGGAAGCATCCACAAAGGCTTGTTCCCTATGACTATAAAGACAGGTCACTATCTGATCAAGACTGGATTTCTTGATATGATTATTGATGGAAAGTCCAAGTCTCAGATCGAGAGACAGAGTTGGACAGAAAAGTGCACATACTAAATTCTAAATGAAATTGAAAGTCTATATAAAGATGATGAAAGGCAAATCTAAAGAAAGCAGTTAAAATAGTTCTATTTCACAAGTAAAGAGGTACAGTAAGTATGCACAGTCACAAAGGAGCACAGTATGGCCAATCCTGGTAAGTGTTCTATGTGCACTTGGGAAGAATATCTTCTGCTTTGTTAGATGAAGTATTCTATCAATATCAGTTAGACCAAGTTGCTCTGTTGTTTAATTCTATGTCCTTAATGACTTTTCTTTAAGAATCAAAAATTAAATTTTAGAATACCATTTAAAAATTATAGTTATGAAATGCTTAGGGATAAATCTGGCAAAAGAGATGCAAGACCAATAAAATATTTATATAAAATATTGTTGAGTTAAAGAAAACCCAAATAAATAAAGATAATATGTTCATGAATCAGAAGACTTAATATTTGTAAAATGCCAATTATACTCAAATTGACCTATAGACTTTCTGCAATCATAACAAAAATTTCCAGAATCTTTTTCTGGAGAGTCAAAATAGACAAATAGATATTCAAATTCATATGGAAATTCAAAGTAGCTAGAATGACAATGACAACTTTGACAAATAAGAACTTTAACAGACTTACTCCCTGACTTCAAGACATTATAAAGTTACGATAATCAAGATATTGTAGCATTGGTGTCAAACAGACAAATAAATGGTTGAAATGGAATATAGTCCAGAAATATAACTGTATATGGACAACTGATTCTGGACCAAAGTTCAAAGGCAATTCAATGGAGATATTATGATCTTTTTAATAGTAGCATTGGAATAATTTGGCATCCACAGGCAATAATAATAAACTTTGACTTATACTTCATACCATCACCAAATTTAACTCAAAACAGATCATAAGGCCTAAATATAGGAGCCTATTATCCAGAGTGAAGTAAGCCAGAAGGGAAAACAACAATACAGTATACTAACGCATATATATGGAATTTAGAAGGATGGTAATGAGAACCCTGCATGCGAGACAGCAAAAGGAACGCAGACGTATAGAACAGACTCGTGGACTCTGTGGAAGAGGGCAAGGGTGGGATGATATGGGAGAATGGCATTGAAACATGTTGACTGTCATATGTGAAATCAATCGCCAGCCCAGGATTGATGCTCGGGGCTGGTGAACCGAGATTTCCCAGGGGGAGGGAATCGGGAAGGAGGAGGGAGGGGGGTTCTGGAGGGGGAGCATATGTAAACCCATGGCGATTTCATGTCATTGTATGGCAAAACCAATAAAAAAAATGTCTATATACAATATATGCTGGAGAGAATGTGGAGAAAAGGAAACCCTCTTGCACTGTTGGTAGGAATGTAAATTGATACAGCCACTATGGAGAACAGTATGTGGATTTCTTAAAAAACTAGGAATAAAATGATCATTTGACACAACACTCCCACTACTGGGCATATACCCTGAGGAAACAATAATTGAAAAAGATACATATACTTCAATGTTCATTGCAGAGCTATTTACAATAGCTAGACTATGGAAGCAACCTAGATGTCTACAAGTGATGAATGGATAAGAAGTCATGGTATATATTCACAATGGAGTATTATTTAGACATAAAGGAACACATTGGACTCAGCTGTAATAAGGTGAATGAAATTGGAGCCTATTATACAGAGTGAAGTAAGTCAGAAAGAGGAAATCAAATATATATTAACATATATATGTGTATATATATATATATGGTATCTAGAAAGATGGTACTGATACCTGTATGCAGGGCAGCAGTGGATACACAGATTATATATAGAGAACAGACTTGAAGACACAGTGGGAGAAGGAGATGGTGGGACAAATAGAGAGAGTAGCATGGAAACATATACATTACCATATGTAAAATTAGATAGCCAGTGGAAATTTGCTTAATAATGTAGGGAGCTCAAATCCAGTGTTCTGTGACAACCTAGAGGGGAGGGATGGGGTGTGAGGTGTAAAGTTGGTTCAAGAAGGAGGCAACATATGCATATGTATGGCTCATTCATGTTAATGTGTGGCAGAAATCAGCATAATTTTGTAAAGCAATTATACTCCAATTAAAAATACATAAATTTAAATAAAATTATATCTAAAGATCTCCAGAAAAATATATGCAGCCTTTGTGTTTCTACTGCATCATAAAATGGTTACAATTAAATGTGGATACAATGATTATTAAAATGGAAAAAAAAAAACTTAAACGATAAAACATCTACAAAAGAGCAGAGGAGAAAATCTTTGTAAACTTGAATTTGGCAAGGTTTCCTAGATATTATACCAAAAATAGGGTCCAAAAGCAAATAACTGAAAAATTAGTTCAGCCACTCAGTCATGTCCAACTCTTTGCGACCCCATGAATCGCAGCACACCTGGCCTCCCTGCCCATCACCAACTCCAGAGTCTACCCAAACTCATGTCCATCAAGTCGGCAATGCCATCCAGCCATCTCATTCTCTGTAGTCCCCTTATCCTCCTGCCCCCAATCTTTCTCAGCATTAGGGTCTTTTCCAATGAGTCAACTCTTCGCATGAAGTGGCCAAAGTACTGGAGTTTCAGCTTCAACAACGGTCCTTCCAATGAACAACCAGGACTGATCTTCTTTAGGATGTACTGGTTGGATCTCCTTGCAGTCCAAGGGACTCTCAAGAGTCTTCTCCAATGCCACAGTTCAAAAGCATTAATTCTTCGGTGCTCAGCATTCTTCACTGTCCAACTCTCACACTCATACATGACCACTGGAAAAACCATAGCCTTGACTAGATGGACCTTTGTTGGCAAAATAATGTCTCTGCTTTTCAGTATGCGATCTAGGTTGCCCATAACCTTCCTTCCAAGGAGTAAGCGTCTTTTAATTTCATGGCTTCAATCACCATCTGCAGTGATTTTGGAGCCCCACAAAATAAAGTCTGACACTGTTCCACTGTTTCTCCATCTATTTGCCATGAAGTGATGGGACCAGATGCCATGATCTTAGTTTTCACTTCATCAAAATGACAAGAGAGTCTTCATCAAAAGACATTGTTAAGAGGATTAAAAGACAAGCTATGCGATGGGAGAAATATATCTGGAAATCCTATATCAGATAAAAGACTTTTATTCAGAATACAGAAGGACTCTCCATACTCAATCATAAGACAAAAACAACCATATTTTTAAAAATGAAAAATATTTGCTCAGTAATATCATCAAATAAATAATATAGAAAGCAAAAAAGCACATGAAAAGATGATCAAAACATCCTTAGTCACTAAGAGAATGAAATCCAAAATCACTACATCACTACACACCTATTAGAATGATCAAAATTTTAAAAAAAAAACTATAACAGATGGGAGCACATCAAACTAAAAAGTCTTCGCAAAGCAAAGAAGACTATCAACAAATGAAAAGGCAGCCTATTCAGTGGGAGGAGATATTTGTATTGATATATCCAACAAGGAGTTAATATCCAAAGTGTACAAAGAACTAGAGATCTCTTCAAGAAAATATGAGATACTAAGGGAAGATTTCATGCAAATATTGGCAAAATAAAGGACAGAAATGGTAGGGACCTAACAGAAGCAGAAGATATTAAGAGGAGGTGGCAAGAATACACAGAACTATACAAAAAAGATCTTCATGACCCAGATAACCACAATGGTGTGTTCACTAGCAGAAGGAATATACCTCAACATAATAAAAGCTATATATGACAGACATCTTGGAAAGTGAAGTCAAGTGGGCCTTAGGAAGCATCACTACCAACAAACTAGTGGAGGTGATTGAATTCCCGTTGAGTTATTTCAAATCCTAAAAGATGATGCTGTGAAAGTGCTGCACTCAATATGCCAGCAAATTTGGAAAACTCAGCAGTGCCCACAGGACTGGAAAAGATCAGTTTTTATTCCAATCTCAAAGAAAGGCAATGTCAAAGAATGTTCAAACTACCGCACAATTGTACTCATCTCACACACTAGCAAAATAATGCTCAAAATTCTTCAAGCTAGGCTTCAACAGTGCATGAACTGTGAATTTCCAAATGTTCAAGCCGGATTTATAAAAGGCAGAAACCAGAGATCAAATTGCCAAAATCCGTTGGGTCATCGAAAAAGCAAGAGAGTTCCAGAAAAACATCTATTTTTGCTTTATTGACTATGCCAAAGCCTTTGACTGTGTGGATCACAATAAACTGTGGAAAATTCTGAAAGAGATGGGAATACCAGACCACCTGACCTGCCTCTTGAGAAACCTGTATACAGGTCAGGAAGCAACAGTTAGAACTGGACATGGAACAACAGACTGGTTCCAAATAGAAAAAGGAGTATGTTAAGGCTGTATACTGTCACCCTGATTATTTAACTTTATGCAGAGTACATCATGAGAAATGCTAGGCTGGAGGAAACACAAGCTGGAATCAGGATTGCTGGGAGAAATATCAATAACCTCAGATGCACAAATGATACCACCCTTATGGCAGAAAGTGAAGAAGAACTAAAGGGCCTCTTGATGAAAGTGAAAGAGGAGAGTGAAAAAGTTGGCTTAAAGCTCAATATTCAGAAAACTAAAATCATGGCATCTGGTCCCATCACTTCATGGCAAATAGATGGGGAAACAGTGGCTGACTTTATTTTGGGGGGCTCCAAAATCACTGCAGATGGTGAGTGCAGCCATGAAATTAAAAGACACTTACTCCTTGGAAGGAAAGTTATGACCAACCTAGATAGCATATTAAAAAGCAGAAACATTACTTTGCCAACAAAGGTCTGTTTTGCCAAGGCTATGGTTTTCCCAGTGGTCATGTGTGGATGTGAGAGTTGGACTGTAAAGAAAGCTGAGTGATGAAGAATTGATGGTTTTGAACTGTAGTGTTGGAGAAGACTCTTGAGAGTCCCTTGGACTGCAAGGTGATCCAACCAGTCCATCTTAAAGAATATCAGTCCTGGGTGTTCACTGGAAGGACTGATGTTGAAGCTGAAACTCCAATACTTTGGCCACCTCATGTGAAGTGTTGACTCATTGGAAAAGACCCTGATGCTGGGAAAGATTGAGGGCAGGAGAAGAAGGGGATGACAGAGGATGAGATGGTTGGATGGCATCAGTGACTCAAAGAACATGGGTTTGGGTGGACTCCGGGAGTTGGTGATGGACAGGGAGGCCTGGCGTGCTGCAGTTCATGGGGTTGCAAAGAGTCAGACACGACTGACTGAACTGAACTGAACGATCTAGAGTTCTGTTTTTGTCACGCCTAGTATTTGCACCATAAACACATTTGGGACAAGCAATTTCACAGTGTAACTATTCAATGATTAGTTGAAAAGTAATTTTGACATAAAAGATAAAATAACTGGTCGGCAATTTGGTTTCATTTCATCATTGACATGCTACTCCTATTTTGATATTATATAAATTTTAGGTCTCATATAGTCTATACCGTAATGAGTGGACATGATGGCCTTAAATTAGTGGAAAACAACTCTGGTGTTAAGAAATATGGTTTCTAAGGAAACTTACAGGAAGTGTGAGACAACAGAGTATAAAGCCAGTCTGTACACTACTAGAAAATTATAACAAAATAGTCTGCAAATCTTTCAGGAAATCCAGCCACCTTCCCACTCATCAAAACCAAGCTATGGCAAATGAAAAAGAGGTTGCTTATGATTCACAACAGGCTTTGAGAGCTTTAATTATGGAGTCTTTGGCTGATTTATATACAATAGCTTGTTCACTTATGTCATCTTTACCAAATTTATCACACAACATGAGAAATTGAAGGCAATGAAGAAAAAGCAAGCTCCCCCATCCCCCCCCAAAAGACACGTTACATGATTTCTGATGAACTTAAGTTTCTTGAAAATGATAAAAACTCTTTGCTATTTGATAGTGTATAACATGATATCAACAGAATTTCAGCATTTGATATGGAAATTGGCTTTGATGATTTGGTGAAATGTAAGGACTGGACATTTGATGGAACATTTAATTGAAATCCACATATGTTCTGCCAGTTATGTACATTACATATATTGATGAAAAATAACAGCATCCCTCTTCTGTTTTCCTTCCAGGGAAATCTGAAGAGACTTACAGCAGATTTTTCTGTATCATGAAGAACTTATGTCCAACATTAGATCCTGAAGCCTTAACAATCAACTTTGAGAGACAAATTATCATAGTTTTCTCTTAAGATTCCCTCGAATATGATGATAACCATCAGTGTACACACTGTAAATGTATTCAATATTTTTCTATATTTTCACTTTTCACAATAAAATATTTTTCTAATTTTATTATTTTTCCATGTTTCATTGTGTTCTTTTAATGCCCTTCTTTTATTTTCTTTTCATTATTTTATCTCTTACAGCAAATTATCTTCTGGTCAATTAGTTACACAGTAAAACTGCCTGCAATGAAGGTAGGGAAAAGATTCAATACCTAGAACCCTATTTTGTAGACTTATCATCATTGATATCAATTGCTCATTTGATCAATGCTTCTCTGCCCATGACCGGATAGTATCAGTATCCTTTCTTATCACATCCCTAGGTCGTAGTACACAGTATGTGCTCAATAACTACTTGTAGAATATAATATCTTTGACCTTTATCTGGATGGTTAAGAAGGAGGTTGTTAATCCTTTCAATATACTAAAAAATATGAGATGGTTTTTGCTCTCTAAGCTTTTCTTCATCTTCCCATTTATTCTGTCAATATTCATTTGAGAAAAAAAATCTTTCAAGATTCTAAAACATGAATCTTTGTAAGAATTTTTTAGGCCCTAGGATCTGTTAATAAGTTACTTGGGAGGGAAAAAAAAAGACATACATAAAGGCATACTTTTCAGTTATTTTTAATAATTAAGTTGTGATATGTGTGATGGTGATTAGATGAATAATATCAGTTGTTTACCTGATTTTTAAAGTGGTATTTTTCAGCATCAAAAAACGGAAGAGGTTGTGTAAACCTGAGGGTAGACAGATTATATCAAGGGTAATGGTCTACTAGTGAAACTGGAAAGCTCCCTTCAAGGGCTGGAGCTTCTGGGCTAGAAGGTTCCAGAAGCTATCCTTGCCTGAGATAAAAAGAGGAGAGAGTAGATACCTCAGCCACCTTCCAGCATCTCAATTATGAAACACTCAAGTCCAATATAAGTACAACAATACTGGAAGAAAGAAAAGTAAATGTATCTTTGCTCCTTCACTCATTCCCCAGCTGCTTATTACAAAGCTCTGAATTAGGGTCCCTGCTATCTCTACCAAGTGCTTCAAACCAGAAAGTCTCCATTTTAAAAACACCGTTTCAATAACTTTCTCAGACAGATACTGCTGGATGCTGCCTCCAGTGCTCAGTGCAGCCAAGGGAGGCAAGGGGCAAAATGTCAGAAAAGTAGCTAAATGGAAAAGCAACCACTAAAGACAGTCTTTGTCCCTTCCAACTACATCTTGGTGGCAATGCCTACCAGGGCCTTCCCTCTCCATTCAGTGTGTTGGGAAACAATCATCTCCTTGGTTAGGAAAGAAATGTGCTATGGGCAAGGCCTATGGCCTTAGATATTTTTGAAGGCAGTCAGACTATCAGAGCAAGGATCCCTGTCCCTTTGATCCCTGTCACATCAGGGTTATCAGGCACCCCTCCTTTCTGTGACTTCTACACAATCACCAAGTTTGCTCCTATTTTCAAATCCCTCTATAACTTGTCTCCTTTCTTTTCAACTCCACAATTATTATCTTAACTCAGATCTTTTTTATCTCTTGCCCAGGGACTTAAAATTTAAGATCTTTGGATGTCCTAAACACTGAGAAACATTTTGGCCTCTCCACCCCTCATGTACTTAAAGTATGTAAAACCATAAAATCAAACCCTTTTGAGTATGCTAACATGAAAATATCTTTTTTTCTAAAATTGTCTTAAAAGTCAGGATAGTTATATTTCCATTGATACAGTTATCTAGGGAAAGCTTTCTCTCAAAATTAATATTAGCATTGAGTTGTAAAAGATAGAGATAGATAACTATATAAAGAAGGAGAAAAGGACTCCCAAGGGAAGTGTCTATGCCAAGGTATTCTGGGCTGAACCAAGAGGGTATATTTCCCTATTACATGAGTGAACAAAAGGCTTGGGGAAAGGGTTGAAAATGATACAGCATTCATATTACAGTGATCTCTCTGCTGAGCTGACTATGGAGAAACATATTACAATGATGAATTGTAAGAAGATGTGTAGGTTTCCCTGATGATTCGGTGGTAAAGAATCCATGTGCAATGCAGGAAATGTGGGTTTGATCCCTGGGTTGGGAAGATCCCCTGGAAGAGGGTATGACAATTCACTCCAGTATTCTTGCCTGAGAAGTCCCATGGACAGAGGAGTCTGGCAAGCTACAGTCCATGGGGTAGCAAAGAGTTGGATACAATTCAGCGACTAAACAGCATGTGTAACACGTTAAGGTCATTTAAGCCTCTTTCTCTGAGATCTACTGACATTTTCAAATGCAAAGAGAAAACAAAAATCTTAGATATCAAAACCAAAATCAAACACAACAAATCTAGCTTATATAAGCAAATAGCCATGATTCTCAAAAATAGGTTTCTAGCAAAGATTTCTTTCAAACTGTTCCCCTATGTTCTCTATGGTCTGGGCACCATCTTTCCTCTCATACTTTCCATGATTCCCTAACCCAGAGTCAAAGCCAAATATGGGTTTGAGACCTTCCTGAGACTTCCTTAACTTCCCACCCCAGCCTCCTAACACATTCTTCCTGGTGGCTGGTTATATTTCACTTCCCTCAGAAGCAATCATGCTACACAAAGGAAACTCTTCAGGTCAGCACAGACCCAAAGCACAAGATTTTTGTCATTTAGCAACCTACACATGTATTTATCAGCTGAATTGTATTTCCTCCAAATCCGTTTGCAGAATGCTAATCCCTAGTGACTTAGAATATGACTATATGTGGAGATGAAGCTTTTAAAGAGTTAATTAGAGTGAGCCCTAAAGAAATATGTTACTATAGGAAGAAGAAATTAGAACACAGAAACACACAGAGAGAAGACTTTGTGAAGTACAAAGAGAACAGCCATCAAGAAGCCAAGGACAGCATCCTCAGAAGAGGCCAATCACTCCGACACCTTGATCTAAGACCTCCAGTTTCCAAAACTGTGAGACCTTACATTTCTTTGGTTTAAGCCACCCAGTCTGTGGTACTTTGCTACAGTAGACCTAAAACTAATACAATATGTGACAAGATGGGGAACAGGTTTGTATTTCTTTTCACCGTAGTTCCTCTTTGGAGGAACTTTTCTTATTTCAAGATGACATGGATCAATGTTAAGAGAAGTCAAACATATGACCTGTGTCTGGAACTGTGGATATCTGGGCTTCCAGGAAGCAGAGCCAGGTAACTAGAGGATTTTGCCTGCTGTCAGACAGAAGAGGCACTGAAGCTGGAGGAAGGTCAATGAGTGTGTTAGTTTCCTCTCACAGCTGTAACAAATTACCACAAAGGTAGTGGCTTACAACAACTCAAGTTTATCATCTTATATTTCTGGAAGTTAGAAGTTCAAATGAGTCTGACAGGGTTAAAATCAAAGTGTCAGCAGAGCTGTCTTCCTTCCAGAGGTTTTGGAGGAGAACCCATTTCCTTGTCTTCTCTAGCTTCTAGAGACTGCCTGCATCCCTTGGGCTGTGGCCTCATCTTCAGAAAGCACAATTTCAACATCTGCTCCTATTGTCACATCTCCTTTTTAAATGCTTACTCTTCTGCCTCCTTCTTGTAAAACCAAACCCCTGTGATTACATTGAGCACACCTGGTAATGCAGGATACTCTCCTCATCTCAAGATCCTTAATTTCATCACATCCACCAAGTCCCCATTTGCCCTTTATGGAAATGTATTTAGAGGTCTGAGGATTCAGAGACGGGCATTATTTTGGGGGAGAGGATATTATTTGGTTAACAACAATGAGGAAAACAAGAGTGTGGCACAGCCCAGAAGGAACAAAAGAACACAGAAATGTCAAAGGAGACTTCCTTGTGTCCCCTGTCCTCCCCTTTAGGAATCTTCAGATACCACTACCAAAATCACAACACGCTTGTTGCAGCTGGTTAGAGTTCCCCCAGGAGCAGACACTAAGGTAAGAACTAAGTAGTGTGTTTGGGACATAGTATGAGAGTACAGAAATTGTAGCCAATGGAGTATAGAAATGATATGTTATAAAGTCAGCTAACTCTGGGCAAAGTGAAAGAAAGTGAAGTCACTCAGTCGTGTCTGACTCTTTGCGACCCCGTTGACTGTGGCCTATCGGGCTCCTCCATCCATGGGGTTCTCCAGGTAAGAATACTGGAGTGGGTTGCCATTTCCTTCTCCAGGGGATCTTTCGAACCCAGGTCTCCCATATTGCCGCCAGATGCTTTACCCTCTGAGCCACCAGGGAAGCCCAAACTAGAACTTAATTCCATTGGGACATCCTGGAAAAAAGTGTAAAAGTCTTTGGAGTTGTTCCACATGAGAAGGCAAGAAACTATGCTATCTCTACACCAAATTCTGCTGGTCATTGGCTGAGGGCTGCTCCCACATGTTAATTCCATGGCACTTCTATAGAAATGGATAGAGTAGCCTCAAAAGGCTTCAGAGAAAGCCCTCCAGCAAAGAAATGCAAATCTTGAAATTAGTCAATGGGACCATTTCCTTTACAGTGGAAACATCAAATGGATATGGGCAGGACTGTCAAAATTAGATTTTTCAAGGAAATCAGTGACATGGCTGACTTTTGCATCCTTATTGATATGAGGTTGAAATAATTCATAAATACAAGGTAACAGCTGACACCTGAATTGCACAGGGAAGCAGCAACAACAGAAAGTGACTTCTGTGCTTGTCTTATACTTTATACCTAGAAACCTGCCACTGCTGCAACTCATCGTACAACCTCTGTCCCTGACAAAACCAGCCTTGAACTCAATGTTATCTGGCCCCTGTTCAGGACTTCTGTAGAGCCCTGTTTCCAGTATTTCCCTGGTCCAAAGCCAACTTCCCCCTCCTCTCACACTCCCACATTTGGCTTAGACAGAACATCAATCTGCAGTGCTGCGCATCTCTATTGCTCTTTTGAGTAGACAAAAATATATTGGATAGTTTCCCTCCACCTACTACTTCCTCCCTTCATTAAAAAAAGAAAATTAAAAAAGAAATTACAAAAAAAAAATCCCCAACTGTTATTTTCTCCTTTCATTTCACTCCCAAGTCCTCAGCCCTTCCTCTCCATTCTCAGCCATGAATCAGGCCTTTCTGGAGTTTCCAAGTCCAAATGCACAAGGACAATATACATGTGGGTACTTTTCAGGAAGAAGTCAATGTTCTATAATTTAATTTTTTCCTCTGACATTAAACCTGCCATTCTTTGCATAATCGGAGTGATAAATGCAGAGTCAGACTTCATCTTCCTGACATTAGTACCTATCAGTACTCAAAATGCAAACAATTGTGACATTAGACTTTATAAAAATTACCAAGCACACCAACTTCACTTAATTAAACCATTTAAAAGCTGCTTTTGTTATATTTAATGAATGATATATTATACTGCAATGAAACATGCAGCAATACAAATACTTCACAATGGTCCCAATTAAGACTCACTTCACTTATGCCAATTGACAACACAAGTATTCCACACTTCATTCAGTTTGTGCATTTTAAATGAACTGGTTAGTGAGAAGGGTGCTTCTTTGCTAATGAGTTTTGTAATCAAGGCATCTATTTTAATTTCAAATTGTTTAGATTGGGGGAAATTGCTAGACTAAATGACTGGTACTAATTAGGATTATAAAAATATTCATCATGCCATGGAATTAACATGGGGTCTGATTTTCCTACATTTGCATATTGCTTGAGTTTTGGGGAAAAAATCTTAACAAATTGTCTCCTCTTTAGCAAACTGAACAAACACTATATCTGTTTTAGCCTTTCTTTTCATTTAAAGCATAATACATATTCATGGTTTGTAAATGAAGTTAAATGATTTCAACTTCTATTTTCATTACCATATTAAAGATGTCTCTATAAACTTCCTTAAAAAACCCAGATTATAGTATTACCTATTTGAATGGCAAAGACTTATTTAATCTATATGTTAACTCAAACACTGGAACAAATGGATGGGAAAATGAGCAAAACTGCATGAAACCTGAAAACACACACATACACAATTGCTTTGTTGTTTATTTTCTGCTGGGGGAAATTATTCAGTTCTATGACTTATCAGGAAGCAATCTGATGACTTTCCTATTCAAGGTGCCACCTTGGTAAGTGGCATCAGCTGAGAGATGTGCTAGAAGTCGCTGGATTCATCTGAAAATCTGGTCTCTGCCTGGCTGATTTTGTTGTGTCACTAGCACAGCGTTCTCTGAGGCTCAGCTTCAGTGTAAATGGGCCCCTATGGGATTCTGCCCCAGGTGGTGGAAAGTCTCTCCATCTACTAGTCAGAGTCAGGTGTGATGGTCATACTTGAGGGTCTCAGCCAGATGCAGAGAGCAGGCCAGTCCCCTCACTGTCAAGGTGACCTTGAGCAAATGGATATTGCTTTCAGGAGTCACATACTCATCTGTAACTTGGAAATAACAATGCCCACTTTGCAGCTCCCTATGAGAATTCTATGTAACCACATTCATAGAAGCACCCATGGGTGCCCATACACAGGGATACCTACAGACATGTCTGCTCTGTATCCAAGAAGCACTTACATGTTCAATCCCGAGCAACATAACATGAGGAATATAGGAGTTACTAAGCACAAATACCAATTCCCTGCATATGTCTATACCTCTTGGCGCCAGAGTATTTGTTTCCATTAAAGCTGTCAAATCAAATAACCAAATGCCAAGTTAATTTTAGGATACAGTCACAAAATTCATCTGAAAAACCACCAGAAGAAATCACTTTCTTAATATCTAACTATAGTGGGTGCTTCTAAATAATAAAACCTATATCTATTACTGAGTTGTAAATAATATGGCTTGAGGTGATATCCAAAAAGAATATTTTTTTGTTAGGAAAAAAAACACAGTTCCTTGAGTTTCACAGTTCAGAAGGGACCATAGTGAGAAGCAAAGTGAAAGAAAAGAAAAACCTCAGACTTGATATATTCCCAGTCCAGGGAAATTTTCCTCTACACCACACCACCTCTTGAAAATGTAGTTAAATTATGACTTAGAGTGATTTTACCTAAATTGACCTTATTCACACTTAAAATCTTTTTTTAAAGATCACTGTCTTATATTTGGGACTAAATATAAGTTATTCAAGGCAGCAAGGAGATCCAACTAGTCCATCCTAAAGGAAATCAGTCTTGAATATTCACTGAAAAGACTGATGCTGAAGCTGAAACTCCAATACTTTGACCACCTGATGTGAAGAACTGATTCATTTGAAAAGACCCTGATGCTGGGAAAGAGTGAAGGCAGGATGAGAAGGGACAACAGAGGATGAAATGGTTAGATGGAATCACCGACTCAATGGACATGAGTTTGGATAAACTCCGGGAGTTGGTGATGGACAGGGAGGCCTGGTGTGCTGCAGTCCATGGGGTCGCAAAGAGTCAGACACAACTAAGCAACTGAACTGAACTGAATCATAAAAAGAATCTAATGAAATAAAACAAAATATAAAAAACAAATGGCATTAAAAAAAAACCACTACAAACAATCCCATCATCTTAAGAGAACTCAGGTAATATTTGGCAATATCTTCTACCATTTTTAATTTTTTTCTTCCTTCCTTCTTTGCTTCCTTCCTTCCTTCCTTCTTTTATCTTATTTGTTGCATACTTATACTCAAAGCATACTATTTAATTTTCTATGAATTGTTTATGAATTTATATATATATATATATAATGTCTATGAGATATATAAGTACTAAATATATATTAATATGTATCCATGTTGCTACATGGTCATCATAATCACCATTTTAATGGCTGCATGATATTTGTACAACTGTATATACCCTGATTTAAAATCCCTTAGTGTTGGGCACTCAGCAAATTCCTATCCAGATTTTATGAGTGATTTTAATAAACATTATTATGCCTAACTCCTTTTGGTATTATCCTCTTGGTTCAGTCTCAGAAGTGAAATAGCTGAATCAAATTATGAAAACGTGTTTGTCTTCTGATACATTGCCTAGATGTTTTCCAGGAAGGAAAACTCATTTGCATGACCATCAATACAATTTCAGAATATGAGTTTCACCAAAACTCTGCCAACACTGGGTGTCTTCCTTATGGCACAGAAAAGAAAATATATTTAAAACTTTTTAATTTTAAATGAGGATCTTTTGAAAGTTTCTTTATGGATTCTCTGGATTAACTAGACTTATTGAACATCAATGAATTCTTGCCTTTGTCTTACACTAATTCTCTAATGCTAATATTTTTAAAGTCTCCTTCCCTGTCAATTACCTCACTTGCTATATTCCACCTTTCTTCAAAGGAATTCATCTTGAGTCTATTTCTTCACCAGTTTAGCCAGCCATTAAAAATGACCCTGCTGATAGCAGCGGGACTTGGGATGGAAGGTAAAAACTGAAAAAAGTGCATAAGGGGAATGATGCTGGGATTCCAGTCATGTTATGCTTCTTGATCAGGGTGCTGGTTCCATAGGTACATTCAGTTTATGAAAATTCATTGAGCTCATGATATGAATACTTTTCTATATATATATATATATATATATATATATATATATATATATATTATTCTTTGATTTAAAACATTTAAAGACTGACCCTGACTTTAAAAGGTCAGGTACCAGAGGGAGTGGTCAAGGTAGAGGCAGAGAATGGAGGGAGGATAGGAGATCTGGCCAGGTCAGATCAGCCAGGTCATAAGCCCAGAGAGGCCTGCAAAGGAAGGAATAAACAGAAGAACTCCTAGACTCAACTGGACAACTGGAAACCTGGGGTCAGAATTAGGCAAAGGGACGAGAGTTAGGGACACTGGACAGCAGTGTGAGCACAGAGGACCAGTGCATATGTGAGGGTAAGGTCACTCCATACAGGAAGGGGTGGAGGAACTCAGAGAAGGTTACATGCAACCAGAAGAGACTGCATCACACAAGCCCTGGCCCACCTATTCCTATAGTCGCCTCTTTCACTGAAGCATTCCCACACCTGAATTTCTATTATGAGAGCGTAACTGCTTCAGGAAAGGTGCTCTTGAGAAGAAATACCTGTATACCCTTCTTAATACACTTCCATTAATTATTTTAGCTAATGTTCTTTTCCTGACCGAAAGGTGTCAGGTTACCCAAAGGGACACCTAGAAGGTAGAGGCAGGGACCTGAAGTCTGGGACATGGTATAGAAAAGGTAGGCTTGGGAAGATAAAGACTTTTGCTGAAGTCTGTTCCTTTAGAGCCAGTATCCTTAGAGCAATGTTGCAAAGACTAGAGATCCTTACTGCACCACCCTCACTGAATGCAAGTTAATATTGTGCATTAAACCAGTTTTGTCATTCAGAACTCAGCTCAAATAGGTTAATGCTAACATTTGAATGGCACGGTGGCTGTGCCATCTTTTTTAATACAAAATAGGGCTATTCTCTCTCAGTCCACTGTTTTTGTGTTCACCTTCAGCAAAGTGGCCTCCTGGAAACTGGTGTCTCTATGGTGATGAAGACAGCATATTTCTATTGTATGGATGAAACATCTGTGAGAGCAGTGTGGGCTCACCCTAAGTGAGTGGGGCTATGGATTTTCCTTTCTCCTCTTCAGTGATACACAAGTGATTTTATAGGCACAGAAGAGGACCCAATGAAAATGCAGTGTCTCTCTCTAAATAAAAGGTACCTTTCGCCCCAGTCTTATTCCACAGGGAATAGGCTTCAACACCATGGCCAGCCCGAGGTAATTCCCAACAGTGTCGGCCTCACCAGCTGGGGAGCCACAAAGCCTTTCTGTCAATGGCTACTGAGGAAAGTTACCATCTCCAGCTAATCTGGAGGGTTTTCATGAGAATATAAATGAAAGTAACTTCTTCATTTGTACTAGCATTCCAGAAGTACAAATTTAAACTTCCCTTGGAGTTTCCGGGCCTTCTACACACCAGATACACCCTAACGCATCAGCACGCTGCTCGAGTGTGGCAGCCCATCCCCTCCACTGCAGACCCTGTTTTGCCAGTGACCACGGCCAGAGGAGCCTGGTGGTCTACAGCTCATGGGGTCACAAAAGAGTCAGACTCGCCTTAGCGACTAAACAACAATGCTCAAGATGGCATCAGTTTCTTAGCCAGCTGGTCACTCTGTCAGGTGTTACTGAAACTGGTGCGTGGCCAGCAATAAAACAAAAGACCCATAGCTGCACACCCACCTCCCTCCTAATTACCATATAGCAACCCTTCATTATGTGCGCTGGTGTTTCAGAAAGTGCTTTTTACATTGAAATTTCAGGCAATTCTAGAATAGTCTAGAGACTATCTAGAGATTCTCATTTCTGATGGCCAAAGCCAGCTAGATGTGTTAAAGTTTCATTTTGCCAAGAAGACAAATGATAACAGAGAGCCCTACAATCCCACCTCTCATGCAGGAACACAGCTATTATCAACTCTGCATCTCTGTGGAAGGCCCCCTGTCCAGGTTGTATGCATCTGTGAATACATGAGCGTGTGCCCATTCAAAAAATGATACTGAGTTCCTTGTCAAAATGGGGGATTATTTTTAAACATCAGCTTTCTGTAACTATGAGAAAAATACCTATCTTTTTAAAGGACTGCAATGTCCTCAAAACCTATCTCAAAATCTTTTCAAAACTTCTCAGTTTCAGTAAGATTATTGAGCCCTCCAGCTAATTCAAAATATCACAAAGTGAGTTGTTTCAGTCATTAGCAAGGAAACAGTCTGATGGAGGCAAAAGAGAACTGCCTTCTAAATAACTGGTAAATACATAGCTGTCCTAAGATGTTCTAGAGCTTTGGTTCTGAGAGTAGAAGAATAGCTTTTCTTCAATTATTTCCAATTTGGTCAACCATAACCTATTATTTCTGCTGTGCTTTTTTTTAAACCTCCAAGATTCTTACAAAAACATCTCCAAGATTCTTGTACACAAGAAAGAATCTCTTCTTTACTGAGTCAGTTAACGTTAAAATGCAAGATGGCAGGAGCATCTGTAAGGCAGAGGGGAGCTGACATAGGAAGTAATAGGACCCACAGTACAGCCAGAACAGAAAGACTTGATCAAAGGCCCACGTCACACTGAGGACACAGAAAGACTCTGTGAGACTGGGACATATCGGAATTGGAGAGGCATGATCCTCCCACAGGGTCAAGTGCAAGGTGCATTTGCCCTACCTCCACACCCTTTCAGAGCTTTGAAGTTGGAAGGCTTGGATCTCTTTCACCACCAACCTGGCCCTGACAAGCACAAGGTAGCCAAGTTTCCAGGGGATTCACAAGCTGCCAGCCAACATCTCAATGAATACAAGATTGTGTGCACTCTCAATTTCTAGACACAATTTGTTCTATCCAGAAGGTATTTCCTTAATTCTCCAGCAGTGCTTTTTTTGAGTGAGAGCTCCTGGCAAGTTTCCTGCAGCTTTGGGGTAGCAATTTGGAAGGTAGAGCAATTGGATATTGTCCTTTTAAAATATCATTCAATTAGGTCTTTTGTAATATATACAACGTAAAGAGATAGCTTTACAGATTCTAAAGAAATTGCTAGTGCATTTCATCAAAGGCACAATAATGGAAACATTGATTCTCTCCTCACCACAAACATCTCCCTTTGATGCTGCAGTTACCTTAATACAAGCACTTTTCATTTTCTCTGGAAGAAGCCCACACCTCAATGCATGCATGTCAGAGAAGGCTGCAGTCTGAAATGAGACATTTGTATATGAATCTCAGCTACCCTTGCATCTTCATTTGCTGCTCCAGAGCATCCCTCTCCTTGATTCTAAACCAATAAATCACCCCTAAATAAAGAAAAACTCTGCTGCAACCTGAATGCCTGGATGATGTTTTATGGCATCTCTACAAATATTGCTGGGGGCATCATCAGCCTTCTCACACCATTTATTTAAAAGAGTGGCTGGGCACCAGTTAGAAACTTTATGGGCCTAAAGAACATTCAGCCACTTCATACAAAAGATGTCAACAAGAAACAGAACTTAAGGAAGAATGCATCTGGAAATGTTCAGTGTGGTTAGGAAAATCCATCAGTGCCCACTGCCATATTTGCAAATATTTTCACCAGGTGAAAAAGCAACCACCAAGTCAGAAACTATCTTGAATGCATTATATCTGTAAGGGTACTTCACGAGCAATGCTGTAGACGTTCTCAGTGCTGTGGAGCTGGAGAAAAGGAATAATTCTATATTGCATTTATTTTATCGACCTCTTGGCATGAGATGTCTGCTGCCTAGCTTGTCTAATCTAGCTTATCTCTGCATAAGTATACACAATGGAATATTACTCAGCATTAAAAAAAAATTCATTTGAATCAGTTCTACTCAGGTGGACGGAACTGGAGCCTATTATGCAGAGTGAAGTAAGCCAGAAGGAAAAACAACAATACAGTATACTAACGCATATATATGGAATTTAGAAAGATGGCAATGAGAACCCTGCATGTGGGACAGCAAAAGAAACGCAGATGTATAAAACAGTCTCGTGGACTCTGTGGAAGAGGGCAAGGGTGGGAAGATATGGGAGAATGGCATTGAAACATGTTAATTATCATATGTGAAATCAATCGCCAGCCCAGGTTTGATGCTCAGGGCTGGTGCACCGGGATGACCCAGGGGGAGGGAATCGGGAGGGAGGAGGGAGGAGGATTCTGGAGGGGGAGCATATGTATACCCATGGCAGATTCATGTCATTGTATGGCAAAACCAACACAATAAAATAAAGAAAATTTTAAAAAAAGAAAAGAAAAGAAAAAAAAAACATGGTTTAAGAGTTCTGAGTTTCATCTAGATAAATTATCATACAGCCATTTAATAACATCTAAATGATTATTTTTTTCAACATATATTCAAAATTCCTGGCTCTACTAAGCATTTAAACAGAGACTCTCTGACATTTGGCTAAGTCTTTCATACAATATCCACCTGATGCCATGAAAGAAAAGTATTTGCAATGGTTTTTGCTCTGCAAATGTCATGTGGGTGTCTTTAGGGGATTGCATTTAGCACCTGATGCCCACCTTGAGGCTCTGTTAATGAGAGATATAAAGGTTATGTTGAAATTATTGTTTAAAGTTGCTGGCACCTCATACACACACACTCACATTGACAAATTACAGATTTAAACATATAGTGAGGAGCAATTGTTTCAGGAGTTGAGAGAACAGAGACAAGAAGCTATTTCAACAACATTATTCTGTAGACAACTCTATGTAAGATAGTACCCATAAGTATCCATTCCCTTTCACTGATTAATTCCACAACATTGTGACGTAATAGTTTGGCGTCACACACTGTACTAAGGTTCTGGAAAAAGCAGGAAATACAAAGAACAAACTAAATTCTCTTCTCACAGATATAAACTGATCAACTATAAAGGGCTCATTACCATCGCAATGCATCCATCCACTAATTCATTTGCTTAACAAATATTTGTGCTGTGCTTAGTAGCTCAGTTTTGTCTGATTCTTTGTGATCCATGGACTGTAGCTCTTCATGCTCCTCTATCCATGGGGATTCTTCAGACAAGAATACTGGAGTGGGTTGCCATGCCCTCCTCCAGCACTCTTCCCAATCCAGGGATCGATCCCAGGTCTCCCACATTGCAGGCTAGTTCTTTACCATCTGAGTTCCCAAGGAAATCCAAACTTTCAAGTATAACAAATATTTAATAATCATTATTAAATGGCAGGTACTGTCCTAGAGACTGGTGCCACAACAGTGAGTGAAAGTAGACACAACCCTGCTGTCCTGGAACTTGCCATCTAGGGAGAAATGCAAATGATGCCAAGTGCACATCAATCACGGGATGATATGGGAGAACGGCATTGAAACATGTAAATTATCACATGTGAAATGAATCGCCAGCCCAGGTTCGATGCATGATACAGGGTGCTCAGGGCTGGTGCACCGGGATGACCCAGAGGGATGGAATCGGGAGGGAGGTGGGAGGGGGGTTCTGGAGGGGGAACACATGTACACCCATGGCAGATTCATTCCAATGTATGGCAAAACCAACACAATACTGTAAAGTAAAAAGTCTTCATTGAATTTGTTACAACAAAAATTTTAAAAAGAAAAAGAAAAATCTAAACCATGAAGCGAAGTATGCATAGCCTTGTAAGAAATAACATCAAGGGGAATTTAACTTTGTCAGGGAGCTTAGGGAGGATATCCTGTGGAAGTGATGTCTGAGATCTGACAGTGAAGAGGTTAACTGTATGGAAGATCCCAGGCCCAGGAAAGGGAGCAAGGGAGACAGCTGTGGGGAGGGACTGAAGATGGTCACTGAAGTACTAAAAGTGAGTGAGAAGAGAGAAGGAGGGACCAGACCAAGTCGGTGCTATTACAGCCTACTGAGGACTTTGGTCTAATCTGTGAGCAAAGAAAAGATGCAGAAGGAATTTAAACAAAGGCATGAAATCAAAAGATCTACATTTGGGAAATATATAGTTCAAGTTATAGGATGAACATATACTGTAAGAACTATTAGGGGTCCTCCTAGGTTTCTGACTTTTGCAACTGAATGAATATAATTAGGGAATACTGGAAGAGAACTAGCTTAGATGTGGGAAGATCAAGAGTTCATCTTTGGAATATGTTGAATTGAAAGGCTTCTGAGACACATCGTAGACAAAGTCAAGTACACAGCTGGATATATGTATGGATCTGAAGCTCAAAGGGGAGGACTCATTGGGGTACTTTATCTTGAATGTATTCTTAGAAAACAAAGAAATGGACATGTTTGAGGTTTAACCCCCTTTGCTAAACTGAGAACAATGGTATATTCCAATTCAAGGCAGCATGGTGGGATAGGATGTGCCTAGACTTGAAGTCTGATAATAAGCTTCCAAGTTCTGGCTCCTCTAGCTACCGGGTGAGTGGTTTTGAACAAGTACCTTGGCTTTTCTGCACCTTTGCTTACTTTAGTCTCCATAAAATTATTTTGAATACAATTCCCCATTTATAGCACAGGGTTTGTTTTAAAGGTTAAATGAGTAAAATCACACAAAAAAAATCTTAAATCTGTGAAATGACAAATGGCATTGTCATTAATGAAATATACCTGCCTACATATTTTGATATTAAAGACTAAAAAGGAAAGTTAGATGCTGCAGACACAATCAATGTAGTTGGAACAATGCAATGTCACTGAATACCCTCGTACATATGGACTGAGTAAATAGGCAAGTGCTTTTCACGGGGTGGTACCTGGGTGACAGGATGTGAATGAAAGAAGTATTTGTTCACCTTTTGATCCAGACTGTAGGCCAGCACCCAGTCCTCTTGCTTGGGGTGAAAGAGCAGACTCTGAATGTAGAAGGTGAGCCGGTATTTCTGATAGGTTGCCCCTTCATCTGAGCTGATCAATATGCTGCTCTCTATCTCAGGATCACTAAGAAGCATGATCTAAAGAAAGCAAAGAGAAGAAAATATAGACAGAGTCAGTAGCAGAGAATAAATACAAGAAATTAAAGCATAAATTTAGAGTCATTTCTACTTATATATCACAGCACAGAAAAGGGCATCTGGGTCTTTAGATGAAATACTGGTTTGTTTGTTTGTTTCCTTATTCAGTCCTTTATTGGTGAACTGAGCTAAAATACTGTGCAAGGTTAGGTCTGCATACAAATGAGGCTTCATTTTCTGATGTCCATCTTCTAAATAGTTTCATTTCTGATATATACACTTGTACGTATTGGAAGTTTATTCTTATGGTCCTTTGTCCCTTGATCTTGGAACCATCACACCTCTGTATTTTCATCTTCCCTCTGCCAATTCTCCACATCATTCTCCATCACTCTCTTGCTCTTAAGTCATGAAAAAGATCCCACCACTTTGTTCCTTCTGAACAGTTTCAGAGATTTAATTGATTTAGGTGGTTTCATGATCCCTTTGCTCTAGTTGTTTTCCAAAGCACATATCCCTGAAGGCCATTTTGGACAAATACTGATGCTCAAGAAAGTCTGTCCTTCCCAAACCAAATGCGGGTGTAGTGAACAGACATTGGCATCTGAGACAGCAAGTCCAGGTCTCCACACTTCTCTGCATACTGTCACCTTGGAGCATTAGTTAACTTCTAGAAGCCTCGGTTTCCTCAACAATAACTGAGTCTGATGATACCAGAACTGGCTTTGAATGCTTGGCATAATACATATTCTTGACAAGTGATAGCTATGGTTACAACCGACCTCTCAGGAGTCAAAAGTCATAGGTCACTCATAGGACCTCAGTGGCATTGGTCTCAATAAATGTGTGAGTGACTTTTCAGTATTTAAATCCAATAGACACTCAGACCCATCTTTCCCTTAGTTAAACTCTTTGCAGTCTTTGTGGCCACTGACAATTCCATCCTTCTGGAAGCATTTTCTTCCAGGAGTTTCTGTAACACCATACTTGTCTTGGTTTTCCTTTCTACCTCTTTTGAATATTCAGCTTTCTCTGATTATCCTTATAGCATAATCATTCCTCAATCCTCAGTTTTGACCTTCTCTTTTCACTAGAACATTGTTCCTCAGTGACCTCTTCCACTCTCATTTTTATTTATTTTTTGTTACCACTTTTCTGGTGACAATTCGTAAATTAAAAATTAACCTAAGCTCTCCTCTCAGTTTCAGACTTGAACACTAAGTGTTCTGGCACTTTCTTCAGTTTGAATATCCCACAACACCTAAAACTCAGCATGCCCCAGGATACCTCATCCAAGCCCTAGTCCCCACCCCTAGTGTTTCCTAGTTCAGTGAGTGTTTCCACCAGCCACCCAAGTGAAGCCAAATGCCTGAGGTCCATCCCTAACTCTGCTTTCTCATTCACCTCCTATAATTAATTAGTCTCTAAGCTCTGCATACTTCACTTACTAATTAACTCTAAACTCGGATCCATTCTCTCCCTGCGCATTGTGGTTGTGTTAGTCTAAAATGTGACCATTTCTGTATTGGATTCCTGTAAGATACCCCTAGTCCATCTCACAGATTCAACCAGTATTCCTCCAATTCACTTTGTGTACTGTGGCCAGACCATTCAATGATTTATCTTTGATTTTCCTATATCCTAAAATTCTTAAAATGGGTTGACATAAACTGCCCCTGTGTTTCGTTCCATCATTAACACAGATCTTTTGACCTTTATCACCTAGCTCAACCTAACTTCCTGGAGTTCCTAATGTTTGTTAAGTGACTTAATGAGCATATGAGCTGATTTCATCTTGTACTTTGTCCTGTCTTGGGCTGTGCTGCCACTAGTTGTTAGGGTTACAGCTACACACAGTCTGCACCATGGGGTCCAAAGTACGAGGTAAAACAAACGTTTCCACATGCTTCTTAAACGAAACTCTTGAAGGGTAGAGTTTTAAAAATTTACCAGTAGTATATATCAGTATAATAAAGTAAGCTTTACACAAATTCAATGCCTTTAACTGCTAAGATTCATAGTCATTTTCCTTTTTTGTTCCTTTATAACTTCTAAGACAAGCTTACTTTCTTTTTCTCAAATATTTGCTTTGGCTTCATTGAAATAAGTTATTGCTAGATATCAGCAAATTTTTGAGAAACAGATGCAGTATAGGCAGTCGAGTTTCTTTTTTTTTTAATTCATGTGTGAATTATCTAGGAGGGAAGCTCTTAGATTTGTAGACGGAATAACTATCTCCTCTCTTGGCACTGTGAAGGGTAAGGACTACTGGGAAAAGCACCCCTACTGACCTTGAAAAAAACCTCGGACGATGCATCCAAGCTCCTTGAAGACTGCGAGGACAATATACTGGGAAAGAATGAGGCTTTCCTAACTACTCTCCCTCACTTCTTACCAAGTACTGATGGGCTACATAACAGGCAATGAAATCATTTCTCCCCTGGTGCAGAGAAATTAAACTGCTTCTTTTATGCAGGTATAAAGAAGTTTCATGCCTATGATTTTAATTAGAAGATAAGACCAACATCATAAACGGATTGTATTTTATATACCATGAGTTACAATAAGGGTTACCATCAAATATCTAGCACAATGTACTCTCCTCTTCTAGCCTTGTGTCTTCCTGCACACACACTCCATACTTGCATATACAAAGCACATTAATCTGTACACAACACAAATATTGCATGTATGTATACACACATATGCTTACACGTACATCTCTGTGGCACATTTATGCATACACACATACAGAAAAGCAATTATATATAAGGTATATTGACATTGAGAGTTGGTTTTAGGGCACCCATTTAGGCAAGTGTACATTTTTATTGCAATCTTTCTCTGAAATCCTTTTATATACTTTGATATCACTGGCAATGTCTATATTCAATCCAATGTCTGAGAAGAATGGAAGGAGAGATGTAGAAACCTACATGTTTTAGATTTCTGACCTATGCTGGGTACTTTACAGGATATTTCATCGAAACCTCAAACAAATTATTTGATGTATCATTATTTGTGTTTTACAAGTAAGGAAACTGAGCTTTTTATTCTTTTTTAAGCATCTCTAAGAAATTGGCTCAGTGGTAAAGAATCCACCTGCAATGAAAGAGACGCAGGTTCAATTCCTGGGTCAGAAAGATCCCCTGCAGAAGGGAATGGCAACCTACTCCAGTATTCTTGCCTGGGAAATCCCATGGACAGAGAAACCTGGTGGGCTACAGTCCATGGGGTCAAAAAAGAGTTGGACATGACTTCATAACTAAACAACAAGAAATCTACACACAAAAAAAGCAGTTTCAAGACAGCCCCTTTCCTCCTCTGACTCATTCAACTTTGGTCAAGAGGACATGAAGAATTAAATGAATAGGAATCCAAAGGGACAAAAGAATGTTAGTGCTTGAAAAAGAAAAGTAAAAAAAAAAGAAAGAAAAAGAGGGAACCATAATATTAACATAAATGGAATCAGAAAGCAAAGCCTCAGTTGAAATTAAGCCTCAAAGTAAAATATGTATATTTTGTATGAATCTACATAAAGACTTCTATACCTACATCTATAATGAAAATCACTCCACGTCCACCCAAATTGTTACTGGGAAGCAGGGATTTCAAATGTAAAGAAAGGCCCACAAGGACAAAGCAGATAAACTAAGTGAGCAAAGCCGATAAAGCAAGACAAGAAGTGGTAAGCACTTTGTCAACATAGTGAGCGCACACATTTCCTTAAACTGTTTAAAATGAGATTGTTACCAAAAACATTATACTCACATTAAATATCGTCTGTGGACCAAATTTGTGATAAAGGCATGTGACTCTTGGCATAGTTATGAGAGTTTCACCCTACAAACCAATTTACAACCGTTGCCTTTGAATCCATAATTGTAGGTATATATGTAGACAGCCTATGGCCATAAAGGTTCAGACATCTGTGAATTCTGTATTTATACGATTTTGATAGAATGAGCAGGAAAGAGTTCCCACTGGAGATTTGTTTTGTTTTATTTGGCTTTTGCTTCAGTTTGGCTTTGATTCTTTATCCAGCTTGTACTGATACAAGATATGCATTGGGTATATACATATGCTGGAAGAGAAGGGGGTCCTTCAAACATGGTTGAACAGAGTTATCAATGCTATAGGCTCTAGGGCAGCTGTCTTGGGTTCACATCTCCAGTCTGCTACTTCATGTATAAAGCTTGTTTGTGCCTAAATCAATCAAAATCAGCACTGGAAATGTGAAAATTCTCCCCAGAAATCTTTCTAGAATACCTACCTTCCTGCTGCTGGGTAAGTCTTAAAGCACCCAAATTATAAAATTGATGAATATGTTACTTTATTCAGTTGCCATTCTCTGTTTCTCCTGTGTATGGTCTACAAAATGTGGTGAAAGCTATAGGCTTCTCAGCCTCTCACTCTGCCAAAGTTTCCAGAAATGCAAAGGTAACAAATTGTAGTTCAATGCTTTGAAAACAGTCTCTGAATAAGAGTAAGCAGACTTCCTCTGAATAGAAAAGGGGAAATGCTATAATTTACTGTATAATTGAGTCCTAATGGGAGACTCTTAAGAGCTCAGTAAGAAATAACAATAATATCAATACAAGCTCACAAACACTATAAGAGACATCCTTTAGGCTGACCCCTAAACCTACTGACATAATCGATATGTTGTTGAATATTGGTTTACACCCAAACAGAGCCTGTTACAGATAAGGCTCTTAACCACAATATAACAATATACCACCGGTATTCACCCCCACCACCATCTGTCTACTTACCCCTCTACTTTCCTCTTATAGCAGAGGTTATAGCAGGCAGGAAAAGGGGTTGCCCCCAGGGGATATTCAACAATGCATGGAAACATTTTTTTCTATTGAATCATAATTAACATACAACATTATATTAGTTTCAAGTGTACAACATGGTGATTTATATTTTTATACATTCTGAAATTGCTTCAGTAAGACCAGATACCAACCTGTTACCATGCAAAGTTATTAGAATATTACCGACAATGTTCCTTACGTGTACTTCACCTCCTCCATAACTCATTATTTTATAGCTGGAACTTTGTACCTCTGATCCCCTTCACTTATTTCATCCATTCCCCATCCCTGGAGACATTTTAATTGTTACAACTGTGGGGTAGGGAAGAGTAACTGGCATTTAGTGGGTAGAGGCCAGGTATGCTGCTAAATAATTGCAATGCACGGGACAACACCAGACAACCAATAATTATCTAGGCCAAAATGTCAATAGCGCTGCTATTGAGAAGACTTGCTACCATATTTGTGCACTTATAAGTGTCTGTATATATATGTGTGTGTCTGTGTATGTATGTGTGTGTATATACATACATACACACATATGCACGCATATATTGTATATATCCTATTTAGGGATAAATATGTAAACTACATATACAGTCTTCAGATAGAACATCAATGTATATTTATGCTTATGTGCACGTCCCTTTCACCTATTACCATTTGTACATGCCATTCGTACATGCCATTCTCTTTGCCAAGATTAGACTCTCCACCTTTTCAGCCCTAACCATTATACTAAGTATATATCTACTTATCCTTCAGAAATTAACTCAAGCATCACCAGTAAAGCAACAATCATTGAGGTAAATCAGGAAAAAATATATAAAAATAACAAAATCAACAACAATAAAAAAATAACTAAAATATGAGCAAAGGACTTCAAAAAATATTTTCCCCCAAAATACAAAATACATTTTTGATGAAGATTTAAGGAAACTGGTACCCTTGTGCATTGTTGTTGGGAATTTAAAATGGTGTAACTGCTCTGGAAAACAGTATCATAGTTCCTCAAAAAATAAAAAATGGAATTACATATGATCCAGCCTTTTCACTTCTGGGTATATAGCCTAAAGAACTGAAGGCAAGATCTTAGAGAGGTATTTGTACACCTATGTTCATAATACCATTATTAGCCACAGCCAAAATGTGAAAGCAACCCTTGGCTACTGATGGGAGAATAAACAAAACGTAGTATATACCTATATTGGAATATTATTCAGTCTTAAATAGGAAGGGAATTCTGACACATACTACCATGTGGATTACACCTAAAGACACTATGTTAAATGAAATAAACCAGTCATACAAAGACAAATACTATATGATTTCCACTAGAGTAGTTAAACTAGTCAAATTCATAAAGAAAGAAAGTAGAAAAATTACAGCCAGGAGCTGGGGGGAAGCAGAAAATGAGGAGTTGTTGTTTAATGGGCATAGTCTTACAGATGGAGAGTGTTCTGGAGACCGGTTGCACAACAGTGTGAATAACAATTCTGAAATGTACATTTAAAAATACTTAAGTTAAGCTATGCGGTATGTGTATTTTACAACGATGTAAAACACAAAATTAGATATTAAATGAAATGAAACAATGGGTTGAGAAAACTTGAAAACTAATCGGACATAAACACTATTCATTCAACCCTTATTTACAGTCTTTACTTTATGCCAGGCTCTACTATAAGGTCCAGGATAAGAGCAGTAATCAAACCAAATTAAAACCCTGCCTTCAGAAAGCTTGCATCCAAGTGAGGGAAGACCAGAAAATAAGTAAATAAATAGGTAAAATATATAGCTTATCAGATGAGTACTTTAGAGTAAAATAAATCAAGAAAGGAGAAAGGAAGTGCTGAAGTGGTGGGGTGGGGGTCTGAAGTGTGAAGAGCAGGGTCAGGAAAAGCCTCACTGAGCAGGTGACATTTCAGAAAGGATGTAGGAGTCCAGAGAGCTAGAACAGAACAAAGGTGGCAGAATGCTGAATGCGGGGGGCAGTAAGTGATACGAGCACCCTGGCTTTATCCCAGTGATGCAGAAAGCATTGGTGGGCTTCCAGCTAGGCAGAGGAGCCTCTGGCTTGTGTTTTGATCCTTTCACCATGGCTGAATAGAGCATTGTGAGAGGCAGGGAACAGCAAGGAAAGAATCAGAGAGACCAGTAGGAGGCCACTGAAATGATCCAAGTGTGAGAGACTGTCAACACAGGGACATCTCAGTTACTGAGATGTGGTCCACCTGTGGGTATAAAGAAAAAGTCAAAAGAGCCCTCTTACAGATGAGCTGCAGGGAGTAAGAGGAACTGACTAGTGCATTAGAAAGCTTTATACCTGCATGTTCATCTCTGTGTTGCTTATCATGATCAAAAATCAGAAATAACTCAAATGATGAGGCAGATATTTGGTCTGAACAAGTGGGAAAACAGAACTGGCCTTTATGAGACAGGAAAGCTCATGGGAGGAGCAGACTGTGGGCTACGGAAATAAGGAGTATGATTTTGAGAAGGCTAGGTTTCAGATGCCTAATAGCCATCCAAAGGGGCTGAGGAGTAGACAGTAGATATACAAGGCTTATTTTCAGGAGATGGGGTTGGCCTGCAGATAAGAACTTAGGAGACATCAGTGTCTGAACAGCATTTAAAAATAGGAATCTGGAGATCAAGGAGATACAATAAAGATACAAAAGAGCCTGAGAACTAGGTTCTAGCAGGCTGCAGAAGAGTCAAAGAGATAAGGAGGGGCCAGAAATGGAGTGTGTGAAAGAGAAGGAGAGCCCAGAGATTGCTGTGTCCTCAAAACCTTGAAACCAAGGGAAGAAAGTGTATCTGCAAAGAGAGTTGTTCCACTGTGTCAAATGTAACTGACAGTTCAGTAGGATGAAACTGGAGAACTGACCACTGAACCTAGCAATGCGGGGAATGCTGGTGACCGTGGCAAAGGCAGAGAGTGAAGCAGGCAGTCATTGTTGATGCAAGTATAAACTGGCATGGCTGTTCTGAAAAGCAATGTGGCAGTAGGGAACAGGACTCATAAATATTCATAATTTTGACCCTATAATTTCTCTTCTAGGAATCTTTCCAAGGAAACCATCAGGGACCCAATAAAAGGCTTATGCACCTGTGTGTTCATCTCAGTGTTATTTATAACAATAAAGCACTGGAAGCAACTCAAATATCTGATAGAATAATAAAAGTAGGCTAAATCCATTCAATGGAATATTATGCAGCTATTAAGTATGAATTCAAATAGTCTTATGACATGTGAAAAATAATCATATGTGGAAGCAGTGCACAAAAAGCAGGCTGAAAACATATGAGGCATAAGCTCAAATTTGTTAAAAATGCTTTCTATCTCATGCCCATTTATATATGTACAAAAGAACTGGAAGGAAAAACTCACTGCATGTTTAACAGTAGTTATTCCTGTGCAGCATGATCATGAGTAATATTTTTCTTTATACCTTGCTATTTTTTCTCCTAAAATTCTGCAATGAGCAGATATTACCTTTATAATGATGAAATGTTTCTTTCTATGCTCCCCCCCATACACAGATATTCATACACACACACACACACACACACACACACACACACACACACACACACTTACTCTTTCCCACTAGCCCTTTCAAGAATCCCAACAGAATTATGCTTCCCACTGTCTGCCCTTGGAAAAACTGAGAACCTGAACAAATATGTGTTCACACTGTGACCACTGTTCTGAGAGCAGAACAGGCCTGAGTGAAGGTCAAGTAGAAAGGGTGCCTCACTGTAGAAGCAACAAGAGCACCTCCCAGCTCAGAGAGTTGACCTCTTCTCTGGAGCAGGAATCCCTGGTGTCCGCCCCTACCCATGCTCTAAACCATCCACCTGCTTTGCACTGCATGATGGCTCCCCCCCAGCAAGGCTCTGATCCTGACCATGGCATTTCCTCACCATAAGAAATTCCAGTCCCCTCAACAGGTCATGAAAATCAAGTCTGGCACCTCAGACATCGTATAAGTGGGTTCCTGTGCTGTTCTCAAGCTTGATCTCTACAACACAGCCATAAACCCTACCCAAGAATTCCCTAAAAGTTTTATTGTTTTTTTCAATCATTATGCCCACTCCTCTAACATTCTTGACTTTGCTAATGTTCCTCCCTAACCTAGAAAGCCCAGCATCCTCCCTCATCCATACCTTCCTTCCAGGCCCATTTTAACTCTCTCCCTTCTGTGAAGTTTCTCCAATGCTTCAGCAGAACAATCTCTACCTTCCACTAACTCCACTGGCAAATTCACTGTCACAGTAAGCTATGGCTTCATGTTTAAAACATGTGAAAAGTTATAACTATATCCATATATTTTGACTTAGCTAAATTTTGTTTCACTTGTATTCATCCCACTGTGCCATCTGGATGTTAAGTTCCTGAAGGACAGAGAATGTCACTGATATCACATGCCCTGGTCCTTCTGAGGTTCAGGGAAGCACATACTCAATAAACATATGGTATGTGGTGAGCGAAGGTCACTCAAGGGTTTCTAAGTGTGCTTGATCAAATGTTTACTATATTGGATTTGTGGTTCCCCAGTGCTCTGGCCAGAGGAGCCAGCTTCGTCTCAGTAAGAGCAGTCAGCAAATCTTTACAGAGAGCACTTTCCATGGCAGCCCAGCCCTCACCAGCTGCACCTACAGCAATGATTTCTCAGGGCAGTGGTCTGTCACTCTGGTTCCTCCGTTAATAAATTGATGGCCATGTTAGTTAATAAACTGAATGGCCATGTTATTTTTCTGCAAGATATTTAATCCCAATACTTTTAAGAAAGCACTTCTATCCCTGGGACAGAAGGAAAAAGAAGTTTCACAATTAAAAAATAACCTGAAATCTGTAAGATTGGGTTGGAAGTCATTTCCATTCCTTTTGTCAAACTGTTTTTAGTGTTTTCTTATGGTTTGATTTGAGGGTCTTTGGCATGCTTGTTTGGTCTTTCTCCGTCTTAGGAACACTGAAGAAAGGTGCAAAGCCAGACATGCACACCTGAGGTCAGACGGAGGGTGCTCAGACATAGGTTAGAAGGTGCAGGATCTGGTACACTGTCTACATAGCCATCAGTCATAACCAGGTGTATCGGGAAAGGTCTTGAGAAACATCAGATTCACTGAATTAAGATCATCCACATTAGTTATTGTTTCAAGCATCCAACTTGCTACTGTGCACATCTGGGACCACAGTGGAGCCCCAGAGTTAAGAATCACTGTTCAAAATCCTAAAATCAGAAAGGCACTGACTATATGAAGAGATAAAGGAAAAATGCTCACCAGCCTGCATATTATCGACCATTGACCACAAAACAAACCTAATGTATAAGCATCTTGTTGAAGCCATGGGTGAGGAAGATTCTGAAAACATTCTAATGCACAAGGAATGGTAAATGGAAATTAATTGCATAGTACTCATTATGACTAATTTAACAATTGCAGATTGTCATTGATAAAGTATTTATCTAGTGTGGTAGCTTTAGTATTTTATTCTGGGAACACTACAAAAAAATTAGAGAAACCTGCTAAAACTATTTTTCCCAACAGATCTTGAATTCTTCATATGAGGAGCCTTCAAAACCTAGGCAATTTTCAGGGACTTAATCCTACTGGGATTAGCAATTTGGGAATAATTATTCTTGTTAAGAGAGGCAAGACAAGTATTAGATTAGGTCAAGGAAAACAATTAGGGGAATAAATATGCCTGGAAATGTCCTATGTCCTGATCTAGTTGGAAGAGACTATGCTATGGAGAGCTTCATTAGCATCAGGAACAAGTCACTCCATTCCAAGAGTACCTCCTTTTTTAAAATTAATTAATTTATTTTAACTGGAGGCTAATTATTTTATCCAATAAGAATGAGGAGCATGTGAACATGAGTTAGAACTCAACTCCTCACCCCCATCACCATTTATGCTTCTGAGGGAGAGGTTGGACTCCCAAACAGCTAAATGCTGGGTGTGATCAACAGGGAACAAGGTGACTTTCTGAAGAGCAGCACTTGGGGCCAATGGGCCACCTAAAAGCCAGCCTGTCCCAACCAGTAGTGCCTCACTGTCCCTCACCAGGGGAGGGACCATCCTACGGAAGGCAATGGTGGCACTGAGCCCAGTCTCTCAGACCAGAGACATTGAGCTCGCAGAAAGAGTGAAAATGAAAAAGAACCAGGCTTTGCAAGGAGCTGACGGCCCTTGATCTGTGAGTTCTACCTCTAGCTCAAGATAGCTGCTCTTTTTTCACCTTTAGGTAGAGTTAGTATCAAGGCCTTTGAGTGGCATCACATTTTATATTTTGCCAACAACTTCCACAACTGTTTTCTCCTCAGTCTGCTCCCTGAGGAAGGCAGGGCTGGAATTGTTACCCGCCTGTATTAGCTTCCTGTGGCTGGAAACAAATTACCGCAAGCTTAATGGCTTAAAACAACATAATTTTTATTACCTTACAGTCCTGGATGTCAGATGCCCAAAACGGGTCTCACTGGGCCCAAGTCCAGGTGCCAGCAGGGCTGCCTTCTCTCCTGGAGGCTTAGAGGGAGGCTCTTCTCCTTGTTTTGTTCAGCTTTTACAGGCTGCTCCTAACCCTGGTCTCATAGCCCCCTTCCATCTGCAAAGCCAGCAGTGGCCAGCCCAGGCTTTCTCATATCACAACGCTTTGACTCTTCTTCCCTCTTACAAACTATCAGCTAAGAAAACCACAACCTAAAAGCTGAGAATTCTGTTTTATTCAGTGAAATTGCTGAGGACTTAAGCCTGGGAGGCATTCTCTCAGATGGTTCTGAGGGATGGTTGTGAAGAGGCAAGCCAGGAGCCAGGATGCAAAGGAGTTTATGCAGCAAAACCAGGTAGTTAGAACATAAAAAGACTACTGTTAATTAAAGAAAACTCAAATATCTTGACTTAATGAATTTAGCACTATTCTGTATATGAGAAGATGCAATAGTCTGGGCTCATTGAAATAATTTCTTTCAGATGAACCCTAACTTTCCAGGGCCAGTATCCTGTTTTTCTCCAGCCTGAATCTTTTCAGGGTGCAAAGCCAGGGTAGAAAGCAGCAGCTTGATGGTCACAACCGCCTTTACTTACTGATATGGCAGGGACAGTCTTTGTCCACACCATTTTTAAGGACCTTTCCAGACTGCTCCCCTGGCAACTGATCCAGGCGGGTACTCTCTGTAACCATCACCATCCTAAGCCAGGCAGCTTCCAGACAGGAAGGGGAAATAAAACCACAGTGACAGTAAAAAAATTTTTAAGGCCAGCAGATGAATGACCTTAATTTCACCTACAATTTGAATCCCCCCTCATAATGTAACCTAACATACAAACGGTCCAGGGATTAGGATTTTTCCAGGAGGCCATTTATTCTGCCAACCACATCCCTCTCTAGGGGCAAGGAAACTAGGAGTCTGTGATGAGCAACTTGCCCAAGGTCACATCTGGTCACCGAGTGTAAAAACGGGGCTCAAACTCAGAACCTGATCTCCCAAGTTGAGAGCTCTGTCCTTGCTGTCGGGTATTGGTAACACGTGAAGGAAACCGAGAGGACACAGCCAGGGAACAGGGTGAGTACAAACACAGGAGCAGAAAAGAATCATAGCTGGAGAGACTCCTTAGGTCTTTGTCCACCAGCTACCCCCTCTTGACTTTCCACCCCTTCAGTTGCAAATTTGACCCTATTCTTCCCAAACAAAAGAGCCCTTGGCAGAATGTTTTTTTTTTTTTCCTCTTGGGTTTTCAGGGAGTTGGATTGTTCAGTGGGGCTTCCTCTCTTTCCCAACATGAAGCAGGAGGGGAGGGGACCAAGAGGCAGCAATTTTGCCAGGCAGGTATTCTCTGTAATGATCCATCACCCTGCGCTGGGCGGTCCCCAGACAGGCAGGGGAGCAAAAGCCACAATAATAGTAATAAACGGAGAAGAGGGTCTTCTAGGTAACAGCGTAATGAGGAGCCCCAGCTGTCGCAGTCGGGGAGAGTGGGCAAAGGCAAGAGAGGAAAAACTGAAGCGGAGAGAGATGGAGATCCCCAAAGGTTGCAGTTTTATATTTTGCCCCAGTGATTGCTACTCTGGGTATGTGTGTGCACGTCTGTGAGCTTGTGTGTGTTGTCTCTCCCCATAGCTCCAAGGAAGAAAGCACCACACATATCCTCACAAACTTTAAGTTGTTGTTAAGGATGAAGCAGCACATTTGTCAAAAGGTCCAACTGCCACCTCGGATTCCAAAGCTTGCAAAGGATCCACCCCTATGGTGATTTAGATTAATCGCTTCTCATTAAGAGCCAATAAACAAACTGCACCACGAGTGCTCCTCTCAGACACAGCCCACTGTTGTGGTGTCTAATTGCCAAGTGAGAGCAGAGGCAGACCGGAGAGTTGTCAAATGTAATTTATAGGTTTTTAAGATCTAATCATTTTCTATAATATTAGATTAAATGACAGCTTGTATTAAAGAGGAAATTACATTTCAGCTCGCTTTCTTCACTTTCCCCCAGCTTTTCTAGCTATGGTTTTCAGAGAGCTCTAATTCCTCAGGGCAGGGCCAGAAAATGCACCTGACAGTGTCCTTCAAAAGGATCAGCCCAAGGACTTCCCTGCACCCAGAAGTCTGTCCAGAGAAGAGGGACCAGAGGTAAATGGGAATATTCTCTTAACTGAGGCACCTCCATTTAGGAGCTCCATAAAGTTAGTCCCCCTCAACCTCACCAGAGCTGTGCTGTCTTACCCTGTGACCACCCTCAGCACTGAGGCAAGGAAAAACTTGTACAAATAATATACCTAAATTCCATTCCCAGATAGATATCCAAACAAATCCAAACCAGATACTCAAATATATGTACATTCCTGCAAGCAGCAGCACTATGCACAGAATGTAGCTAAAACATGTGGAAACAGTCCAAACATTCATCAACAGATGAATGGGTAAGCAAATTCTGGTACCTATACATGGCCCATTACTCAGCCATAAAAAGGAATGGAGTACTGACAACCTGTCACAATACAGATAAACCTTAAAGACATTATGCTAGTGAAAGAAGCTGGTCACAAAAGGTCACATATTGTATGACTCTATTTGTATGGAATATTCACAAAAGGCCAGTCCATAAAGATAGGCAAGTTGGTGCTTCCCAAGTACTGGCTAGGGAGGAACAGGAAGTGACAATTTAATATGGTTTGGGGGGTAGTGATGAAATGTATTCGAATAGATAGAGGTGGTGGTTGTACCGTATGGTGAAGGCACTCGATGTCACTGAAGTGTTCATTTAAAAACGGTTAATTTTATGTTATGTGAATTTCACCTCAAAAAAAATACAATAAAAGAGTTATGGCCAGCGCTGGTTGTCTCCAGTCTCCCTTGGGCAGGCCAAGAAAAACTAGGATGACAATATTAAACCAAAGTTACTAGCAAGCACAAAACTGACTCCTATCTGGCTTATAAAGTAACTAGTCTCCTAACAAACCCCTCTCTTTGATGAAAAATAATAATAATATAGTTGGTCTAAACAGCTCCCTCATACCACTGCCATGAGGAAAGCCTGAACAGCTATACCAACACTGCAGCCCACTGCTGGCTTGTGAGTCTCCGCACTGGTCGACTTTCTTCCCATGATGCCCAACTGCAGCTCAGGCTGAAGAATCCACATCAGGAACTCATGTGTCCTGCTGATGTAAGTAACAGTTCCAGGCTGACGACCACTCCCAGGAACAAATCCCACTCTAACCGTCTCAAGCCTCCTCTTCCTATTTCTTGAAAATTAACATTGCCAACAGATTTAATTAACAAGCAGAAGCTCCTTCATGCCTAAACCCCATGCTTGAATGCTCTCATTTTAGAAGATGGTGTACAGGTGCTTGCTTTGTATAGCTTTATGAAGCATGTGTTATAAAACCACCTCACCCATATGGCTTTTCTATACCATGGCAGTCCATTCATTTCAATCCCCATAAAATCCTAGCAATATTTAAGTGTTAAAGGTGACTTTCACTATGATATTTATTATTGGATAATGAAAAATAGGACAGATAGCCTTCAAACCTCCAGGCAATGGACTGAACCATGTCTCTTTTAAGCTTTTAATAACAGGACCACCATATTTTCTGGAAATGACACAAATTCCCAGAGTCCCCTTTGAGATTCTCTTTTGTCAGCATAAATTTTCTTAACAGTTGTTTTTATTTTTACTTTAGTGGAGACCAAATCTCATATCAGGAAAATCAGTTAGTTGAATGTTTGAATCTGCTTTCTCCATCAGACTGAATATTTTTAGCATAGCCCTGCCCTTCCCATTTGGCCAAGAATTCCCTATGACTTGTGTTTCCCTTTGCTGAAGATACCCCTACAGAACTCAACATAGAGAACTGTCAGAACACAGTGGAGATTAACTTATTCACTGTTCCCATCTCTGGACCCTCTTGAATCCTATGTCCTGTTGCTATTATACGAGTTAGCTTGCTATGGCCATCTATTGCTATGTATGTCTGTGTCTTTAGCAGACTGCGACATCTCTGAGAACAGTGACACCTGACTTACCTTTCTATCCTTGGCATTCAGCATAGTATCTGGTATGCTGCAGATGTTAATAGCTATATCTGAGTAAAATAATAATTAACTAACTCTGAGAAAACTATTATAGAGTATGATCATCAATCACAACTATATCAACATATACTTGAAAGCACATGAAAGATACAGCAACCTTCTTAAAATCCCATGGTTGTCAACAATATAATTGTTAGCCAACAGTGGCACCATGGAAAAGACCATCTGAATCCTCTGAAGCACCTGTTAAATACTACATCTTCCTACATCCTACCACAGATATCCCAAATTTGGATTTCGGACTCAGGAGGCAGACCCTGGAACTGACCTTATGACAAACACTGAGATTCTTCCAACACACACATGTGTCGGCATCTCCCCTTTAGAGTGTCTGCAGCAAGAATATCAATTTTCCTCCAGTTTCTTGCAGAACAGAAGTAAACTGCTAGTGTCTGATAGCCCTGTATTAAGAGGGTGGCCATGGAAAGTTTGAAGGACTCACACAAATTAAAATGGAGCATGAAACACCGAGGCAAGGAGGTGGCCCAGGGGCAGAACCAACCACAGCAAGGGAATCGTGGCAGCATGATTAATATCCTCCTCTGACTAGTCTTTACCCCCACTCCTCTGTCAGAGGGCTTACCTGGTGGCTCAGCTGGTAAAGAATCCACCTGTAAGGCTGGAGACCTGGGTTTGAACCCTTGGATTGGGAAGATCCCCTGGAGAAGGGAACAGCTACCCACTCCAGTATTCTGGCCTGGAGAATTCCATGGAGGTATAGTCCATTGGGTTAAAGAGCTGGACACGACTGAGTGACTTTCACTCATCTGTCAGAGATGGGGTCCCCAAACCATCCCCCTCATAACTCTTTTGTCTTCCCCGCTAAAGAGCCTACATTTTCGGCTTTCTAAACATCACCCATTTACAGAATTGGAAAGAAATTAGCATCAACTGTGGAGCAATGAGCTGCTTTCTACATTTAGTTTCTGGAATAGAAATGAGCAGGAATTAGCCAGCTTCTCTCCTCATTAACAGGCAATAGTTGCCATCCCTGCTAGTTTACAACATGTTAATACACCTTGAGCTACTCCCTGGCTGTCATCACTAGCTTCAGGTGACATCAAAGGGAAACACATAAAAATATTTGGTGTCACTGTATGTATTCATTTAGGCTAGAGAGGCAAGGATGTGGGAATGCAAACTTGAATTTGATCAGAATAGAGTAAGCACAGCTCTCAACTCAGTCCCAAGGTGGAAAGCAAGAGGACTTTCAGCCTTTGTTCCTGCCCCATGGTTTAATTCCAGAGAAGGCAATAGCAACCCACTTCAGTACTCTTGCTTGGAAAATCCCATGGATGGAGGAGCCTGGTAGGCTGTAGTCCATGGGGTTACGAAGAGTCGGACACGACTGACCAACTTGAAGGAAATGGCAACCCACTCCAGTGTTCTTGCCTGGAGAATCCCAGGGACAGTGGAGCCTAGTGGGCTGCTGTCTATGGGGTGGCACAGAGTCAGGCACAACTGAAGCAACTTAGCAGCAGCAGCAACAGCATGGTTTAATGTAGACCCTAAGGATCCCGGACATTTAGACTAGAAAGGGCCAATTTAGGACTAAGCAGAGAAAAAGATATAGTTGAGATTACTGAATTTCAAGCTTGAATATGTTCATGGATCACCAAAGATTGTATTAAAATACACATTCTTGTAGAATGGGTGTAGTGATGAGTATGAGATTCTGTACTTCTAACAAGCTCCTAACTTAAGCCAATGCTTCCAGGTCTGCAGACCACACCTTGACGAACATGGACTCAGAGGAAGTAAGGACTCTGAGATACAGCTGGTGTAGTCTTGTGGTGCTTAGGCTTCAATGTGCATCAGTCTCCCCTGGAGGGCTTGTGGAACCCCAGATTGCTGCCCCAAACCACAAAGTGTGATTCGGGGATTTAGCAGGGGAGGGCTGAGATTTTGCATCTCTAAGAAGTTCTCAGATGATGCTGATGGTGTGGTTCAGGAATCACACTTTAGAAGCACTGGAGTAGTAGAAGGACACTAGACATAGAATCTGGCAGCCCTGGATTCAAACGTCACTGTGGGGCTAACTCTCTCAGCTCTCAGAACTTGGTGCAAAAGCAGATAATAATAACTATGGGTTGCTTCGTTGGTTTGAGTGGGTGTTAAATAAATGAGATAATGTACATAAAATTTTGAGCATAATTTGTTAGCCCCTCAACAATGGACAGCAGTGAACTTCCTTCTGGTTGTCAAGATTAGACAGAAGGAGGAATGTCTAAATGATAAGACCATCCTGGGATGTGGCTTCACCAAGATAAGATTTCACATCAAAAGCCAGCTTTGCCCAGGAGTCAAGATAATCATGAATCTATATATATTGTGCCTGCTTCGATTTGCCCATATCTGACCTTCCACCTCTGTATATGTAGACTGTTTTTTATTTTCTTGGGCTCCAAAATCACTGCAGATGGTGACTGCAACCATGAAATTAAAATACGCTTACTCTTGGGAAGACAAGAAAGCAGAGATGTTACTTTGCTGACAAAGTGAAAGTGAAGTCGCTCAGTCGTGCCCGACTCTATGCCACCCCATGGACCATAGCCCACCATGGACGGCTTCTCCGTCTATGGGATTTTCCAGGCCAGAATACTGGAGTGGGTTGCCATTTCCTTCTCCAAGGGAGCTTCCTGATCCAGGGATTGAACCCAGGTCACCCATACTGCAGGCAGATGCTTTACCCGCTGAGCCACCAGGGAAGGTCCTTCTAATCAAAGCTATGGTTTTTCCAGTAGTCACGTATGGATGTGAGAGTTGTACTATAAAGAAGGCTGAACACCAAAGGATTGATGCTTTTGAACTGTGATGTTGGAGAAGACGCTTGAGAGTCCCTTGGACTGCAAGGAGATACAACTGGTCCATCCTAAAGGAAATAAGTCCTGAATATTCACTGGAAGGAGTGATGCTGAAGCTCCAATACTTTGGCCACCTGATGCAAAGAACTGACTCCATGGAAAAGATCCTGATGCTGGGAAAGATTGAAGGCAAGAGGAGAAGGGAATGACAGAAGATGAGATGGTTGGATGGTATCACCGACTCAATGGCCATGAGTTTGAGCTCCGGGAGCTGGTGATGGACAGGGAAGCCTGGCATGCTACAGTCCATGGGGTCACAAAGAGTCGGACACGACTGACAGAATGAACTGAACTGATGCAAGGCAGTGTGAAAGGTGTGTCTGAGACTGAGGACTGAGCAAGATGGTTTGTACCCTCAAGAAACATACAATCTCACAGGGGACATTTAGTCCTAAGTAGTAAGAATTTGGTCTGTTATGTGTGAGACATTTCACAGGGAATATGCAAAACAAAGAATATTGAGTAGAATTAGTGAGGACTAAAAAGTAAATTATCTGTAGATAATAAAAAATAACCAGAAAATGGAAATACTGCTAGTGTTCTCTGTAGATGTCTGAAGGGCTCAGTAAAGGAACAGCTATTCCTCTATAGATAGGAAGGTCAAAAAGAAGACTTTTTCAAAAACACATTCCACTTAAGATACTCCTATTACACTATTACTTCGTTGAAATCATTTATATTTAAGACCCAACCTTTCAGTTATGAGACCACTGACATAACAGTATTTACATATCAATTTTGAAATTTTAACTTTAGTGTATATAAGAATCACCCAGAAATTTTGGTAGACCATCCGCATCCCATGCTACATCTTCTGGAGATGCTGATTCTGAAGTTCTGAGGTAAAACACAAACCTTCCAAACACCCATTTTTTTCTAAGACACCATTTCTCCAGGCTGAGCTGAAGAAAAATGTTGCTTTTCCCCAAGCATTGAAACTAGCTCTGCTATTTCAAATGGAAATTTCCAGCAGGTTTTCTCCAAAACCAATTTATAAAACATTTTTGTAACTAAACCAGATCTATAAAAATAGCCTTAAAATTTTAATCACAATCATAATAGCTAATATTCCTTGCTCTTGCAATGTGCCAAACTTTATGCTAAGAATTTTTTCATACTGCATTCACCCTCACAAGGACTCTAGGAATTAACATTCTTTACTAATGAGTTTTCAGAGAAAAGTCCAGCAATTTGAGGAAACGTATAAGATCATACAACTAGGAGGTAATGTTGCAGGAACAAAAATTTGATATTTTTAACCCTTAAACTTCTTACTGTATACTACTCTAAAACCTGTATTTGGTGTATGTGTGTGGGGGGGTGTCAAAAAGGCAGTAGGCAGCATTTCATTGGCTGTGGGTAGTGATCACACACGGCTTCCTTTCAAAAGATGACGTTTTGAATGGGATAGAAAGTTAATAGGAAACAGAGCAGAGAGAGTTGCAAAGAAAGCACAATGTGTAAAGGTGGGGATGCCCAGAGGAGCCCTGGTTTCCCTAGTCTGCCTGTTGTTGTTTTTATTTTTATTCTGTCTTTACATCTCTTATTGCCCTGGCTTCCACCTCTAAATCTTATACTGATGTTTACTGTAACTCACCTGACACCTGAACAGGTCGTCTCATGCAGCTTAAACAAAAACTGCACACAAACTAAACTTGTGTATAAACTGGGAGTTTGGGATTGACATATAGTACTACTATATGGAAAACAGATAACCAACAAGGACCTACTATATAGCACAGGGAACTCTGCTTAATATTCTGTAATAACCCAAATGGGAAAAGAATTTGTAAAAGAATAGTATGCGTGTATCTGAATCACTTTGTTGTATACCTGAAACTAATGCATTATAAACCATAGTCCAATCTAAAATAAAAATTATAAAAAATTAAATGCATAAATCAAATCTTATTCCTCCACTGACTTAATTTAAAGTCGCTCTTTTAGGTTCTCTGCCATGTAGCTGATGATCTGTGAACGAACAGTAAACTAGACCAAGGCACTGACCAGTAAGTTCACTATTTGCTCCTCCACTCCCACTCCCACACACACAGACTCAAAACCCACCTATTTTAAAATTCAAAATATTTATATTATGGGTTGTCTTAAAGGGAATATGAATTTAAGTATATATTTGGTTCTGCTCAAAAAGTCACAATGAACAAAGGCCCAAAACCTGGACCATGCCAGATGATTGCTCTAATGTTCTCTTTATTACATAAGTATATGGAATAAAAATAGAATGTACTTATGAAAGGCTGAAAGAAGTTCCAAGAGATAGCATCAAATTCCCTAAGAGGTAGAAGATGGAAGTCATACTTAACTTATTTTCTTAATATGCTATACTTTGAACCCCTGAGAGAATGTCTACTCTGTTAAAATGTTTCACTCTCTTACTGGGAAAAATAAATCAGTTCATCTATCATTTTCCTGAACTGCCAATTCCAACTAAAAGCCTGACTTCCCAGGCTTGAATTACTTTCCAAACTATTTCACTTTCCCTATGGCATGTAAGCAAAAAAGCTCCTTCCACCATCCGTGTCTCCCCACTGATACCCAAACACTAACATAGTATCTGTGGAAAATATAGCGATTTAGAAACAAAGTGAACATAGCAATTTTAAATAAAGCCAACTCTCAATTTTCTGCCTCTGGCGTGGGGCAGGGATTATGTGTGCTCAAGGAACCTACTGATGTGTTAAACATGGAAGGAAAAAAAAACTGACTTTAACTGTCAAAGCTTGGTTATTCATACTGTGAAGAAGACCTGAAAGGGTGTAATCCCAAGTGATGACTAATTAAAGCATGTATAATCTAGATGGTGGTCCTTTCTGCAACAAATTAGCTTGAATGAGCTTGGGCTACTATTAGCATGGATTTGCATTCCTTGACAAAGTAAGTAATATTTAGTGGGTGGTTGGCAGAAATGAGGGTGGTAGCAAATGGGACAGGGTGAAGAGTGGCCTATAATTAAATACTTTGCATAGAGACACAACTATGAACAATCAACATTACAATAATGGAGTTGTCTGTCCCATTTATTAACTCCTAAGATGCAAATCTGATCTTCACTCATTCATTTCCTATGTGTTCCTCCTCTTGAGGAGGTTTCTTTCATTAGAGACCCTTTCTTTGGACTCATGAGGCATGTCAGGTCAAAGAAAAGGAAAGCCACCGATAGACACCAAACTGAAGTCAGCACCCTGAGGACAGGGCTATATCTCTGGTTCTAACTACTGTGTCCCTGGGCTTGGCACTGAAGATGCTGCAGAATGAATTTTTTAATTAATTAATTTATTTTCATTAGAGGCTAATTACTGTACAATATTGTGGTGGCTTTTGCCATACATCAACATGAATCAGCGATGGGTGTACATGTGCCCCTACATCCTGAACCCCACTCCCACCTCCTTCCCCTCCCCATCCCTCTGCATTGTCCCAGAGCACTGGCTGTGACTGCCCTGCTTCATGCATTGAACTTGCGCTGGACATCTACTTTACATACTGTAATATACATGTTTCAGTGCTATTCTCTCATTATCATCCCACCCTCACCTTCTCCCACATAGTCCACAGGTCTGTTCTTTACATCTGCATCTCTTTTGCTGTCTTGCATATAGGGTCGCCATTACCATCTTTCTAAATTCCATATACATACATAATGTACTGTATTGTTGTCTCTCTTTCTGGCTTACTTCACTCTGTATAATAGGCTCCAGTTTCATCCACCTCATTAGAACTGACTCAAACGTGTTCTTTTTCATAGCTGAGAAATATTCCATAGTGTATATGTACCACAACTTCCTTATCCATTTGTCTGCTGATGGACATCTAGGTTGCTTCCATGTCCTGGCTATTGTAAACAGTGCTGCGATAAACACTGGAGTGCATGTGTCTCTTTCAATTCTGGTTTCCTCGGTGTGTATGCCCAGTGGTGAGATTGCTGGGTCACATGGCAGTTCTATTTCCAGTTTTTTAAGGAATCTTCACTGTTCTCCATAGTAGCTGTAGTAGTTTGTATTCCCACAAACAGTGTAAGAGTGTTCCCTTTTCTCCACACCCTCTCAAGCATGTATTGTTTGTAGACATTTTGATGGCAGCCATTGTGACTGGCGTGAGATTGTACCTCATTGTGATTTTGATTTGTATTTCTCTGAAATGAGTGATGTTGAGCATCTTTTCATGTGTTTGTTCGCCATCTGTATGTCTTCTTTGGAGAAATGTCTGTTTAGTTCTTTGGCCCATTTTTTGATTGGGTTATTTATTTTTCTGGTATTGAGCGGCTTATTTTGAAGATTAATTCTTCATCAGTTGTCTCATTTGCTATTATTTTCTCTCATTCTGAAGGCTGCCTTTTCACCTTGCTGAGGTTTCTTCATTGTGAAGTAAATTAATCCATGTCAACTCAGTTCCCAGCTGGACCACTTCTTTCATGAGAAGTCCCTCCTTCTACTCCACTGAACTGCACATGGCTGTCCTTGCCCGTCTCCCTATAAATCAGTTCCATACCAACCCAGCCTCTACAATTTTCATGCCCAGTTGGATGTCATGTGACATCTGAATTTGGATTCCCAGATCTTTGATGCTGATTTCTTTATCTTGTGTGATTCACCCACATCATGGTTTATTGGTAATGATCTCCTAATTTGGTAAAGTCCTCATTCCTGGGCTTTGCATGCTGTCCTTTGTGACTCCCACCAGGCACAATGGAACCCTGGGGATGGACTTAAATGCTAAGGGGGAACACAGCTGACCTCTGGGAGTAAGCAGAACCCAGGGGCACTGGGGACAGGGCTGGACAGGGGTCAGTATCCTGAATCAGAGAGATGGGCAATGTACATGTTGGAAAAGCATGCGGCTTTTATATGTGTTGTTTGTTTCTTAAGGCCAAGCCCATGTTTGGTCCTGCTGGGAGTTCTCTATAAGGAGTTTTTTAAACATTCTCACTCACTTTTACAATGACAAAAATAGTTTTGTTTTCCAAATGTTTATGCCCAAGGTGTTTAAAAACCATAAAAGACAGCGTTGGGTCAAGAAGTGGGTCTTGGTAAGCAAGTGAATGGGGCAGACAACTCTCTGAGTTGATGGGATAGACATGTTACTACATGCGTCAGCCTCACTGTCCGTAGACGGATGGCATCCCTGTTCCGAGAGAGCACTGGTACTTCTAGAATCACTGAGCCTCCCTCAAGAGGAGAGAGACAAAGCTCTTCTTTCTAAAACCCAGCATTTCCTAATCCTCCCTCAGTCCTAGCTGGAGTACGGGATTCCAAAGCATACCCGTTCTTCTTCAAATAGTCATAGAGAAGGAAAAACTTTCCCCAATCCATGAAAACTACAGCAAACATGGATCTTACTGCTCGTCTCTGCCAGAGAACGTTTATTTTTCAAAATGCACCTCTCTCCAGCAGCCTTTTCTTGGTCAATCACATTCCCTCCTGGGAGAGGAAACAGAGGAATTCTTTACATGTGATCAAAAGAAAAAGCAACGTGATGGTAGGATGGGGGTGACACATTAGACAAAGTATCAATGCTAACCTCAACAGGCCACACTGGGGCTTTTTCTAAGACTTGAGCTGCCATCACCTTTCTCCAACTCCCATGCCAGGTGCTGTAGACAACCCCAACCTGTCACCCCAAGAATTGAGTTTGGCTTCAACACAGGCTCCTGTTCCCTGCAATCCTCGTTCCTTCTACATCTGCCTTCACCTACTACCACACAAAAGGGACAGGCGGAGAGCTCAGAGGGAGAGAGGGCTCCAGTTTCTCTAGGATGCAGAAACCCCACCAAGGAAGGATAAAACTATTAACTCCAAACAAAGAGAAGCTGCTCTGATGCCTTCACTCCCTGGGCCACATGTAATTGGTTCTCTCACAGAAGAGAGGAAGGATAATGGGCTGTGTGGTACCAGGACGCGGGAGTGCTCGCTGCTAGGGGAAACAGAAAAACCATGAAGTCAGAAAAGCTATGGATCTGCAGCCAACTACGCCTCTGAGCAGAAGAGGGCTCCCAGCATTTACAAAGAACTCTGAATGTCCCATCTCCACATCAAAGCCCAGCGATTGTCTAAATACCACCAAATATTTATCGAATGATTTTGGTTTCTGCTGATAAACGAGAAACAGACTGCTTCCATTACAACCATACCTACCACTCAGAGAAAGGGAGGGACCTTGTGACCCAGGCAAGGGGCTGGGACTTACTAAACTGCCTCGGAACAGAAGAGGAGGGGGGCAGCGGGAGGGATCCAAAGGAGAGAGAGCAGGGGAAAGGGGCCTTGAGCAGGAGAGCAGAAGGAACCAGCCTGGCAGTCCAGGGTTTGCAACTCTTTATCCTCAGTCCCCTACAGGCATCTTACACAGCCCCCTATTCCCTTCATAGCCAGTAGTGTATAAAGAACTTGTGGTCCCCACCACCAAACCTGTCAATTCATGAGTACATGTGATGTGCCAGACACTGTGAAGCATTTTCATGAGCTGTTTCATTTCATAACAACACCCTAGAGGGTATGTGTTAATATTATTCCCATTTCACAGATAAAAATACTGAAGTTTTCCGAACTCAACCTACTCATTCCAATAACACTGGTAATAATAAGTTGTAGCACCTAAAACTCAAGTCTGCCTGAAGCCAGCATGGGGGTCTAAAAAAACCACACCGGATAGCTGTAAAATGTCCCATCCCCATAGCCCCAAATCGGGTCTCCTAAGCCACACAACTTCCCCAACACGACTGAGGAGTCACTGGTCTGAAGATAAAACAGCACAGAGCAAACACCCTTTTCTTTTTGGTGGGAATAGGTACGTGTGGCTAATTTTTTGAAAAAACTGTGTGCTGCTCAAGAGAGCAGCCACGCTCCCCATTTTAAATCAAAATGCCTCCTTAACATCACAGAATAATATGTAAATAAAGTATTGAAGTCAACATACATAGAGTTCACAGATCAGTAGGGTACAGCCCAGTGAATTTTCACAGGGGAGTGTGCTATATATATTCACTTTCAACATAAACAAAAAGAACAGTTAGCAGCCACTCAGAAAACCACCATGTGCTCACTCTCTTCCCAAAGTAGCCCATATTCTCTCCTCTACAAACACTCATTAGTTTTGACCATTTTTAAAATGTTGTATCAACAGAACTACACTTGTTTGCATGACTCCGCATTCTATGAGATTAACCCATCTTGTTGCTTGCTTATCAAAGTGATTTCTTTCCTTTGCTGTACAGTTTTCCATTGTATAAATATTCCACAACCTATTTGTCCATTTTTCTGTCAGTGGACATTTGAGTTGGTTCCAGATGGTGGCTTTTATTGGTATGAACAATAATATTGGGAAGCTTTATGATTTCAACATTCACAATTATACCTGTAATCTATCTGGAATGACTCTTTATAGAAGTAAGATATGAGTTCAGAATCTGCTTTTAAAAATAATAGGATATCCAATAGAACAAGTTATATTTTTTTAAAAAGAACATCCTCTTTATCACAGCATTTCACTGTTATTTTTGTTATATATCAAGAAAGTATATATGTATATATATATATATATATATATATACACTTCTGGGCTCCAGTCCATTGGTCTATTTTTCTATCTTTATGCTAATATCATATTGTCTTAATTACTGCAACTTTAAATGAGTCCTGATATCTGGTATTGTAATTACTCCAGTGTTATTTTTTTCAAGATTGTCTTATATACTCTTAGCCTTTCATATTTTTTGGTAAATTTTAGAATCAGTTTGTCCAATTGTACAGAAAAAGTACACTGGAATTTTTATCGGGGTTGTTTCAAATTAATAAATGAGTTTGGGAGAAAATTAACATGCTTATAATATTGAGTCTTTCTATTCATAAACATGATTTTATCCAATGTATTTAAGTATCCTTTATTTTCTCTCAGCAATGTTTCACAGTCCTCTGTATCAAAGTCTTGTTCACTGTGTACTACACTCTATTCATTACTCATTATAGTTACCTATTCATTTATCAGATATTATTTGATGCTATTACACAGAACCTTTTTAATATTTTTATTTTCTATTTGCTTACCATAAATATATAAAATATAGAAATATGGTATAAACACACACATAAAGACATTATATTGAGTGATCTTGCCATATTCACTTATTAATTCTAGTGGTTTGTTTCTAGACTCTCTTGAATACATAGACAATGAAGTTAATATTTCCTTCTCTTCAAACCTAATACATTTCTTTCTTATTGTTTGCACTTGATAAAACCTCAATTATAAAGCCAAATAAAAGAGGTGAAAGTGAGCATCCTATTCAAGTGTTAATCTTAGGGGAAAAAAACATTCAAAATTTCACCATTAAGGGTTATTGCTGTTATATATATATATATAAACAGCAATTATATATATATATATATACACACTTCATTATAGTAAGGAAATTCTCTTTTCTAGTTGGCTAGGGTTATTGATATGAATGAGTGCTGAGAATGTTGAAAAGTGAAAGTCACTCAGTCGTGTCCAACTCTTTGTGACCCCATGGACTGTACAGTCCATGGAATTCTCCAGGCCAGAATACTGGTGTGAGTAGCTTTTCCCTCCTCCAGGGGATCTTCCAACCCAGGGATTGAACCCAGGTCTACCCATGTTGCAGGCAGATTCTTTACCAGAGGAGCCACAAGGGAAGCCCAAGAATACTGGAGTAGGTAGCCTATCTCTTCTCCAGTGGAGCTTTCCTAACCCAGGAATAGAACCAGGGTCTCCTGCATTGCAGGTGGATTCTTTACCAACTGAGCTAGCAGGGAAGCCCTGAGAGTGTTGATTGTTATCAAATATTTGTTCTGCATCAACTGAGATTATCATATGATTTTTCTCCTTTATTATGTAATTGTGGTGAATTATGTTTCATTTTTAATTTTAACATCACCTTGCATTTCTGAAATAAACCCAACTTGGGTATAATATATTATCCTCTTTATATTTTGCTGATTTGAATTAGCTAATTCTTTGTTAAAGATGTTTGCATCTATGTTTACAAGAGGAATTAATCTGTAATTTTTATATATTTTAATGTCATTCTCAGGTCTTGATATTCAGGTTATGCTGCCCTCATAATGAGCTGGAAAGACATCCACCTTCTTCTATTCCCTGAAGAATTTCTCTAATATTCCTATTGTTTGTTCCCAAACATCTGGAAGAATTCACTGGTGAGGCCTGGTGACTTCTTGGTGAGAAGATTTTTCATCACTGCTTCAGTTTCTCCAATAGACATTGGACTCTTCAAATTTTCAGTATTCCAAAGTATTTCAACAATTTCTCTAAGAAACTATGGTATTTGACTCCTAAGAGTTCTCAGAAAATGCTCCAACACATCCCATGGTCAGATTTCCTGCACATTGGTCAGACTCTCCTTCCTGAGTCCTGATCTTTTAGTCTGAACTTGTTGACTTTCATCCTATCTCGGTATTGCCTCTCTGATGAATACAATATGTTTTTATCTTTAAAAAAGAAAAGAAAATCCCTATCCTTGCAGTAGGGTGATTTATTGAGAATTTAACACAGCAGGATAACCTATTAAGACACAAACATTGTGTCTTCTTTCTCAATGCTCCACACTCATCAAGCTGGAACAAAGGCTGGGTCCCAATTCCCCACGTAAACTTTCGCAGACAGGCAGCCAGGGCTTGGTTTCCAAGTACTGGACTCTCTTTTCACCCAAAGGAGACTTCACAGCTTTTTTGTTACTGTGTTTCAGAGCCAGAGTGAGAAGAGAAAGAGGCTTGTACTTGGAAGTCAGTGCTAAAACCATCTTTGCTTGTTTCTCCAAGGCCTAGACCAGTCCAGGAAAGTTAGCCAGATTTGTTGAAGTTTTGGTGCTTTGGTTGAAAAGAGAAAAGTTCAAATCACTGAAGTTTATTTCAATAACATTAAGAAGAATTGTTGTTCTCTTAGCCAGATAAACAACATTCAGAATGGCAGACACTCAAATGGGGTTGCTGGTGACTATTCACTGTATATAGACTATGAAAGAAGTCATAGCCTTGAGAACCCTTGGGAAGGCGTGCTCACCTTGATTCAACACAGAGGGAGTGAAGATGGCTTTGGAGGGAGCCACGTCTGAATGGGCCAGACAGACACCTGTCAAGGGCCAAGTATAGTGAAGATCATCATCAAATGACGTTAAAACCATTCCCATCCTTCCCTGGGCTATGCGACAGCCAGCATTTTTACATGACCCAAGGAGGAGAGAGCTTGAAAGAATAACTGATATGAGATAGATCAATAACTATAATAATTAAGGGCTCTAGTCCCCAATTTCTTTTTTCATTTTTCAATTAAAACAAATTTTAAAATATTTAATGTTCTCTATCTTTTACTCTCCAAGTGTTATGGAACAAGGGGAATCCATGCCTGTATTTCTTTGGACATTCTGGAACAGGGTCACTGTGGAAACTGACCAGGAAATTAATTTTCTAAGTAGGTTTTTGGTGTGGGCAGTCACTTCACAGAGCCTCAGAGATTGTTTGGCTTGCCTTGACCTCCTTCTTCCCCAGTGGTACTTCCACCCAAAGGACAGAGATGTCCCCTAAAGTTGCAGGGTATGTTGGGAAAAGTGGCAGCAGGAATGTGATATGAAGTTCGATGGTTCATCTGCTTTGTTTGGGTACTTTCTGAGGTTATTTTCACTCCATAATGTCTTATTAATTTCAGCTTAGTTAAAATGAATGTCAATGCAGTGCCACCCACTGTGTTAGGCACCAGACGCCTAGACAGATAATGCTTGGTTCTGGCCCTGGGGGGCGGCAGCGTTTAGCAGGGGACACAGACAGGTGAATGGCTAAACTACAGGGTATTTATGCTAGGAGAGGATAAACAGAATGCTGTGAAAGCACTAGGGAGGGAGTAATCAATTCCACCACAAATGCTCCCCTCCCCTTCCTCATCTCTCTGCCCCCAGCAGACGGTGCTAGGCTCTAGGTTCTGGCAGAGGATGCTAGCGAAAGATCATAAGCTGTAACAGCTGGAAGCCATTAGTCCCGATGCAATGACAGGAGAGGCCAGCAGAAGGCTGAACACAGGAGGTGAGTCCAGGATGAAACAGCCAAACTCAGGTGCCATCTGGATCAGGAAAGCAGATAGGGAAGAGGTAAAACCTGAAGCAAAAGACCTCTTGCTTAGTTAACCCTCCACGGGCCGTGCCCAGGGAAAGGCTGAGAACCATCGACAGGCGACTGGGATCCAGTTATCCTGGAAATGGCCTCAACACCTGCACCATGGTTTTCATCCAAGGCAGCAACCAGAATGCTGTTTGCTGAGAACTTGAGACCTCGTATCAGGCATTCTGATGGGTACAGGAATGGGAAAACTGAGCCCAGGCCCCAAAAGAGCTAGCCATGTTTCTACAGATAGAAATGTTAAAGACAGTATGGAGAGTGGAAAGGCCAGTCAACACCGGAGGAAACACTGGGCGAGTTGACAAGTAAAGGTCTCAAGGAGGAGATTACTCTGACAGGGCCCCGAAGATGGTCAGAATCCAAGGAAGTAGAGGGAGAGTATGGGGAGGAACTTCTAAGAAGACGTTGTGAGCCCAAGCATAGGACCTGCTGGGGAAATGAAAGGGAACATGGAACATGTCTGAATTCTATAAGGGTAGAGAGTGGGCAGGAGAAAATATCTGGTGCAGGTAAGTGTGTTAGTCACTTAATTGTGTCCAGTTCTTTGTGACCTCATGGACTGTAGCCCTCCAGGCTTCTCTGTTCAAGAACTCTCCAGGCAAGAATATTGGAGTGGGTACCCATTCCCTTCTCCAGGGAATCTTCCTGACCCAGGGATTTGACCCAGGTCTCCTGCACTGCAGGTGGAGTCTTTCCCATCTGAGCCACCAAGTGAGGGAGGAGCTTTAATCCCTTGTTATGGACATTAGCCTGAATCCTGAAGCAATGGGCAATGGCTAGCAGATTTTGAGCAGGGTGAGGACTGCATAAAAGCAAATTATCTTACATCATATTTTCCCCTGAAAAACAGACCTCCCTGCCCAATAAACGCCATCCAATTGGAAGATGTCAAAGCACAGCCTAGTCTCAGATTATAAATTTACCTGCCAACTACTGAGAGTCATATCAGCTTGAGAAGGTTTGGTCTCTGCACTGTATTTATTTCCCAGTCAAAAATTCAAGGCACTAACAGCAGTAGAGAAAGAGGCAAGCTGAGGCTGAGTGGGTTCATGGAGCACATAAAGCCCTGGAAGTACAGAAAACACACTAAAATGTAACAAAACCAAAGGGTAAGACTGGAGTCCAAACTCCGCCACTCAGTCATCCTCCACCAGGTCAAGCGTCTACCACTTGGCTGGCTTCCATCCCCACTGGTGCTCAAATCTGAACCGGTCCTTACTGCTGTGCCTCATAATTAAAGGTAAAAGTACACACAAGCACTGCCAAAGGAGAGCAACCAAACATGTGGGAAGCATCATTTGGAAGTGCCCGGTGGTGTGGCAAGGTACACGCAGCAGTGGGATTCCGCCACCACTTTGCTAAGTGACCTTCAGTAACCCCTTGGGAGGTGAGAAAGGGTGCATTCACCTGTTCTTATTAAAACAACCAGGGGCATCTGCCTGGAGCTTAGGGAAGGGCTGTCCATCCAAACCCCAGCAGGAGGAAAACATATAACAGGCATCATCCATATTCAGATATTCAGTGCTGCTTTGCCTCGTGGTAAGTGAAGGTGACACGAGCTTTCAGTCAGAGAGAACTTAAACTGGCTTACAAAACACAGATTCAGTTTTAGCAATCACATAGAATGGAACTTGAATTTTATAGTGAAAGCTTCTAATGGATTTAATATTCAGCTTCCTGGGATTCAAATTAATATCTACTTTTTTCTACAACATGCCTTCTAAAGTGAAATTCAACTACAACCACTAATCCATTTGACAAACTCTTACTCATCTTTTAAAACTTAAGTCAACTATGACCTCTGTTCCATGTCTTCTACTAACCACTCTCAGTTGACTTAATCACTTCCTCTTTTGTTACCAAAGCATTTAATACATACCTCTATTGTAATGTGTTTCCCTGGACAAAGATCAAGTCTTGTTCATCTTGGTGATTCCTGTGCCTGGCACTGTACTAACCACAGAGTAAATTTTTAATAAATGTCTGCTTTGTTGATGCCAAACTGGGTGTATCTGCTCTTAATCCTATGTTGAACAACAAGAACTGCAAACATACTTTATTGTTGACTTCATTTTTGTTCGCCAAGACTTAACGTGTGTTCTTAAGTATAAGCCTGTCTCCTAAGATCTGAACCCATAAATCCAACTGCCTAAAAACCTTCATACCTGGATGTTCCATGAGGTCAAAATCAACATGCCCTAACCAAACTGATTATCTTCTGCCCAAAACCTGTTCTTTTTCTGTAGCTCATTCATGTCTTATTAATATCCCCAATCCCCACTCATTTATCTATTCAGCTGAAATCCTGAGAACCACCCTAAAATCTTTTGTATTGCAACATCCAAATAAACTCTAAGTTGAGCTGACCCCATGTCTTCAGCCCTTCTCAAAGCCAGGCTTCCTCTCCAACCTTCCACCACTGCAGGAGTCCAGGCCCTCAGCATCCCTTGCCCAGAGCACCTTGTCAGTCACTGGTGTTTCACTCGCTCTATTTCAAATACATAGTTCTAGAACTTCTTTTCTAATGTATAATGAAGAACTTTTCATATCAACAAACCTAATCTTTAATTATCACATGATATTCTACACACACTAATGCATTTTAATTGACTAATAAATCTCTCATGATTGGGCATTCAGATGACTTCTAATCTTTTAAATAGTTATTTAAATAATAGCAATCGTTTTAATAGTAATTTTTATAAGGCAATGTCATACTGGACTCTGATGTCAATCTCACCATCCTTCACCCTTGCGCCCTGGAGTGATCGTTCTAAGCAACAGATCTGATCCAATGACACCCTACTCTGTATTTTGTTAAGAACAAAACCAAACACTCAAACTCCCTAGCCCAGAACAGGAGACCCTTACTATGCAGCACTTTACCAGCTCTCTTTTCTCCTCTGTCACCTCCTCACATGGGCTTTCAGTCTACCCTCTGCAAAGTTCCTGGGGCTTCTTGAACATACTTCATCCTCTCATATATCTAAGCTTTCATGCATGTTCTTTCCTCTGCCTAGAAACCCCCTGCAACCCGCCCCGACCCTGTGTCCTCAGTAAACCCCTCCTGATGCACTGACTTGGCTTCAATATTAGGTTCACTGTGAGCCCTCCTGTCCTGCCAGGTAGAGCCAGCACCTCCTTCCTCTGTGACCCAGACCATCTATCACCCTCCTGGACAAGCCTCCATGAAAGCAAAGGCCAGGGACACAAGAAACACACTCCAACATATTCGATAGATAAATGATATTTTCTTTCCTCCAACTAGACCAGTGGTTCTTGACACATTTAAAAACTTGTCCCAGGTCAAAGAACTGAGGCAGTTGAGCAGGACAAAGAGAAGCATGGACAGGTAAGCTCAGAACCTATAAAGGTAAACCACACAATGGTATAGACTTCTCCCAGTGATACTGGGCAGGTCATGGAAGTTTCTGAGTAAGGAATGCCATGATCAAAGTGGCAATTCCTAAAAATAAGTGACACACTCTGACTGGTATCATTTTTTGAAAGGATGACTGGGGTAAGGGTCTGCTTCTTTACCACTTCCTCTCCCTCCATCACTTCTAGAGGTTGATGGTTCAGACCCTAAGTATCTAGCTGAGGAGTTCAGGGTAAACTCAGGGTGCAAGAGTTCATACACAGTAGGTGGAGGTTTCTAGAAAAAGCATCTTTATAGCTGCTTGAGAGGCGAGGATGATGCAGAGTACTTTAAACCATTTATAGTTGTCTTAGGATCCAGTAGAGGCAAGACAGGCTCTCCAGACAGCCATGTCATGAAGCTATTATTGTTGAGGAAATCTTCTTCAAGAAATAACTTTTTACAACCTTGCATCTCCAAGACTGCTCTCCTCTGAGCTATGGAATGCTGATGCACTGTGATCTGGGATTGAGGCAGGGCGGCTGAGACCAGGAAGCCAGCACTTTATCATTCCAAGCCGACTTTCTGGACATCAACTCACTCCTCTCCAAAGGTTCAGAGTGGCATCAGGAAATCGTCCATGCATATATCTCCTGTCACTGTCTCCCCAGGGATGATTAAAGACTGGAGGTTCAGACCAAAGACCACTTTGGATAATTGCATCCTATCTCTCTGAGACTCTTCTTCTGTATTCGTCCTCTTGTCTGGCCTGGCTTGACTGTTTTAATCAGTCAAGTGCCTCTCCTGCTACCATCCCCCGACAAGGGAAAAGTACCCCCATGAAAATAGACTGCCAATAACCTCACAGTCTCAGGAGCCTGTGCCCAGGCTTGCCTTGCACCCCTGTCCTCCAGCTCTCTTCCCTTCAGGTGGCTCTCTCCCTTTGGGGTCTTTTCTCACCCTCCGGACTGTAGCACACCTTCTTTCTCCAACTTGGGCCTTTCCCCTCTTGGTTCAGCCTTGTCTCAGACTCTCTGATTTTTCTGCCTTGGCCTGCTCTGGGTCCAAGATGGCCTTCGGGACCTTACCCATAGCCAGATGCCCTTGGGAGATTCCCCACCTGAGTCACCCTGGTCTGAAAGCTTGACTTGGCCCCTTCTGATCCCAGTGCCTTGCAGGCTCTAAGTTTACTGGACACACAAGAACCTCAGAGCTCCCAGTTGTCTGCATCCTCCTTGGCCACCCGTCTACCTAGATCTGTCGGCATTGTGCAATGTCTTCTGTCCACATCACAAGAAGAGAACTGGGCTTGAAGCCAGAGCTCTGATGTCCAAAGCCATTCAAGGAAAGCATTAGTTGCTCAGTTGTGTCTAACTCTTTGCAACCCCATGGACAGAGGAGCCTGGTGGGCTCCAGTCCATGGGGTTCTCTAGGCAAGAAAACCGGAATGGGTTGCCATTTCCTTCTCCAAGGGATATTCCCAACCCAGGGATCAAACCCTCATCTCCTGCATTGCAGGCAGATGCTTTACCGTCTGAGCCACCAGGGAAGTCCTTAGTTCTGCCATTAAGAAGCTGGGTAACCTTGAGTATATGAGAGTCTTCTCATGCAGACTTAGTTTCTTCATCAGTTTGATAAGAGGCTTGAACCTTCAAGTCACCTACTAGCTCTGCACTGCTCCAAACTGATCACATGATGCCCAAGAAGACCCTGAGTACCCAGCTAGGATGAGGGCCATTTGTCAATGGGCAGCCCCAGCATGGGATTACCCCTTATTTATAGGCAACAGTTGTCCTGACATCAGGGTGATGATAAGAGCAACAGTAGTAGGATTTACTAACTTTGACACCTGGAGTCAGTCACTGGCTAAGCATTTGCAAGCATTTTTCATTTATTCCTCCTCTTAGCCTAAGAGGTGAGTACTTGCATTATCATGATTAAACAGATGAGGAAACAGAAGCTTAGAAATGGTTAATAATGTGCCCCAGACACCAGCTGCTGAGAGGTAGAGCCAGGATTTGCACAAAGTGGCTTCTTGACCAAACAGCCTCTGGGAACTAGCCAGCCTCGCCCTCCAGGGTTCCTCGTGGGAATGCCAGAGCAGAGCCCTGCAGCTCATGCCTGGGAGCTACTGAATGCTCAGGCACCTTCTGCAGATGACACACTGCTCCACTCTCCCCGGTCTATTGTCCGTCTGACTGGAAGGAAATCCAGCGCCCCTACACTCCTCTGACTTCCCCTCAGTAAGGGAACGTTCTCCATAACTTCTTAGCACAGGGCCATGGCACTGCATACCAACACTATTTTAGATGTGTAAAGAGATGATTCTGGAAGGTCAGCGTGTCCATCTAAGCCAAGGGAGGCCAATAAGCCATTGTATCACAGCGCTCATGTTTCCAATTTGGACAATCTGGTTTTGAAGCCTGGACTGGTCTCTCTGCAGCTGTGAGACCTTTGTCTTTTTGCTTCGATGTGCTCTCTCTCTCTCTCCCCTCCTTTGAACACCCACATTCATTCTCACTCTGTTGCCTTCCCAACTTTCTCATAAAATGGGGATAATTTTCCATTCTAGCAGTTGCTGCCATAACTGCAGTTCCTGAGGTCTTACATCACCCACTTCTCTCCCAAGTCTCAGTCCTAAATGAAAGTTCCACTTAAATACAATCTCTGCCTGTGTGGGGTCCAGGCCTGAAGTGCCTGTGTGCTCCCTGGGCCTGGCACAGAGCCCCCACAAAGCAAGGAGCTCCTCAGATACACAGTGTTGATACCGATCATCTGTATACCACCAAGAGGGAGCAATGAGACTGTGTGTGCGTCTGCATAGATGGAGATGGCTTTCTGTGGGGTTACAATGCTGGAGGGCTCTCCGGGGCTCTGGAGCCAGGCAGACCTTGATGCAAAGCCCTGTTCCACCAGCTCTATGTGCCTAATGGGGCTTGGGTGATAATGGGTGGAAACTTGCTCTGCACATATTGCCCAAGGCTGGCAGCCATCACTTTTAATTTATACTCCATTAAGAGAGATAGAAGCAATCAATGGATCAGTGAGAAAGTACGAAAGACAGGTGGCTGGATAGAGAGAGAAATACAAGGGATGCAGAGGGGACAATATTTATTGTTGTTTTGGAAGTTGAACAGACTTTGCCTAATGCTGGCTTGAGAGAGGTAGAGATTCCTTTTCCCATGAAATAATCAGCTGTCAGAGATGGGCTACCTAGAAACTGGGAGGCATCGCTGAGCAGAGGGGAGGCCAAATTGAGGTTCATTTAAGTGGGGTGGTGATGGAAGGGGGTTGCAGTGTTGAACATCTATCTACTCTTTGCACTCTATATAAATTATTTCATTCTCAGGTTTGCTTTTTTAACTCCACTGGTGAGCCCCATCTACAGATGGGAAAGCTATGGTTTAGAGAAGGTTAACAGTGCATACAAGATCACACTGCCAGGCATGGGGTATACTCTGAAGCCCTTTTCTCCACATCAGAGTTCGTTGCTGAGCACTAGGGAGGAACAGGAACAGTAAGTTTCTAAACCAAGCTGCACTCTGCCCCTCTATGACAGCTGGGAGATAGTCATGTACATTTTGGGCACCTCTGTCCTCTCTGGTTCATTTCTTCCCTGTTTGGTCACCATAAGACATCCTTGGCCATTCCTCAGGGTTACACTCGTGCTGTGGAGGGACAGGCTGTCTGTCTGCTCGTGCACCCAGGGCTCTCCATGTGGAGGTGCCAGCACAAGTTGGGCGCCCGTTTGTCACCGAGGTCAGTGTCTCATGTGCACTGGCTGGTCTGACCTCAACTGCGGGGGTGGGGCTTTGCTTCCTCCAAATCTGCCCTGGAGTTATTTGGCAGCCAGAGGATCCCAGGATGCTCGCCCTTCATTACCCGGACATGCCTGCCAGCTGAGCGTGTGCTAAACATTGACGTCTGTCATTCTGACCTTGGGCTTGTAATGGGGGGAAGGGCTGGGGGCAAGGCATGTGTGCCAGGAGCAACCTCTCTGCTTGGCTGAGCTCACCAAGAAAGAAAACGATAGTCGTCTCTTTCACTGGTGGTGATGGCTGTTTTTGTCACAGACATCTCTACCTCAGGGGCAGTGAGACCCATTTGCTATGTAACTGTGCATCAGAACATTAGGAAGACTATATCGCCCTGGCTTCCCAGACTCTCTGCAAAATTGTCTCTTGTCTTTGATGCTCAGAAAACACACCCAGAAGGTCTGGGGAGGACAGGGCAGGGAGAAGAGATGGAGTAGGATGCCTGACATAGGCACTTCATCAGCCCAAGAGGTTCCTGTAAGCCTTTCTCATGTGCAGCTCTCTTGCTATCAGCCCCCTGGCTCAGAAGCCTGCTATGGCTCCCCATGCCCTTCTGTACCGAGTTCTAACTCCATTCCTGACCTTTGATGGGTCTACAACATCTAGCCCCACCCCTCCCTCTCCAGACTTGCCACTGCTAAACACAATATGCCTATAAAGACCTCCAAACCCTCTTTCCCCTATGAGATTGTCATTTCTCTCCCCTTCAAATCCCAAGCTTTATTCCAAAGTCTGCCTGATTTGCACCTCTATCTTTCACTGGCTCAGACTATGCCACAGGATATCATCTTTCTTCAAGTCTGGCACAGTATTAACTCTTCCAGTTATTTCTAAAGTTTGCATAATGCTCTTTGTTGAACATCTTCTATACATACATAGATGCATATATGCATCTAAAGAAACCCAAAACCAATAAAAATAAGATTACAAAAAAAAAAACAAAAAAAACAGGTTAGGCAAATCTAAATCATGAAGAACTACAGTAAAGAGCTAATTTTTATTATTCGCCTTAAATGCATGAATAATCTTACTGCAAATCATATCTTTATTTTAAAAAATATGATATATTCAATGCAACCTCAAAGGGCACTTTGGAGAGAAGCCAGGCTATAGGTTTATATTTTTCCCATTTTCAAATAAAATGCAAAAAAAAAAAAACAAACTAGTAATCATTTTAATAAGCCTTTAAATAAATTTTTGGCTAGAGCATATTGCAGTAATTTATACAGGGACCACATGCATATATTTGCTGAGAAAGGGACTTTGTGACTAAAGAGTGAATTTCCAAGAATTACTCTAGATTCCTTTCCTTTAAGTGATTAGCTTGAATTGAACCACACTTCACATCCACTCCATCGCTGAGTCACACTTGCAAAGGCAAATGGAAACCGGTAAACCAGTGTCTTTCCTCTCATTGATTCACCTCTCTTCTGATTTCTTCTTTCTTTTATTCTGATTTCTCAGTCCCTGAAATTTGACACTTTCATTCTTGGGGTTTTACTTTCTGGTTCTTTTTCTGAACATACCAAGAAAAGAAAGGTTTGGAGTTGGAATCAGTTATAAATGAAGACAGTTTGGTCCAAGTTCTGTTCTTCCCCTTTTTTCACTCCTTCCTTTCACACATTTTCCCCTAAACTCATCTCCTGAAACACTGCTCTAGCCTCTCAGTAACTGTTAATTTATGAGGCAAGAAAAACGAGCTGGTTGTGAATTAACAAGAGGGGGACCATTTCTCTCCATCAGCAGAATAATCAATCTCGCTCAGTCAGGCAGCAGATTTGGTTTTAAAAGACAGAGATGATTGGGGTGTGCCTCCTGAATAGGGCAGGATGTGAGGCTTTCAAAAAACCAGGTTCTGGGATCGCTTCCTCTCGCAGAAGCCAAGAAGCAGGCAGCCCAGCAGTGGAGGTCCAGGAGCCCTGCAGCCGGCCGACAGGGCACCTGGGTTCCAGGGTGTGGTCCAGAGGCAGCTTCATCTGAGGGGTCCTTTTCTGTAGCTGGTTTCCTCCAAAACAATACTACCTTTCTCATTTTATTCTAACTATGGTCCTAGGAGGAGGGGACAAGTAAACAGTCTTTTATCCCCACTTTATAGCTTAAGAAACAGGCTCAAGCAATTTAAGTGACTTAGTCAAAGTCCCCCAGGTACTGAAGAGAGAGGCCTAAACCCGCTTGTTTTTTTCCTGACACTCTGCCCCGAAGGACCCAGTCTAATTTCTTTGATAACTGTTTGCCCTGGGCACAGTATTCAACCATTCTGTGCTTCCAATGTGCTACAGGCGGCCTGGATTCCAGACCCTTGATTTCTCTCTCATTCAGGTTCGTTTGAGACAGAATTCCAGCTGCGATCTCCCTCAGGCTTCGAGACCAGGGACGAATGTGAAGCTACAGATATTTGGATGAAGCCTGCAGTTTGTAATGCACACTGACCGAGATGGGTAGGAAGTACACCTTTCCAATTGCTCCCTACCCGCACCCACCGTGGAACCCAGCCGGGGTTCGCCATCAAATCTGTGCACTCTAGCTGTCAAGAGCTCCTGAGCTTGGCAGAGAACATGGCTCTGCTGCAAATGACTTCATGACCTTGGGCAAGTCCCCAAGTGGTCTCTTCTGTTTAGTGACAGCCTTCCCAGACTAGTCTCTGAGGGCGCTTTTATCCCTGATACACAGTGAGTCTAAGAATTAAAGATGAGCAAAAGTGAGTTACATGAGCACATTAGACCAAGGTAAGTGGCCATCAGCAACCAAATCTGAGTAGGTCACTGACCTCTTGGTGTCAAACTTTCATCGTTTGTAAATGGACTAATGATAGTACAAACATCAAACAGTTACTGGTGAAGTGTTAAATGGGTTAATTTACATAAAGCACTTAGAATAATTTTGGCACATAGTGAAACTTCTCAAAAGCTGTTGGCTGCTATTTTGCCTTCTCCTTATCATCATCATCATCATTATTGCCATTTTATTACTATCATAAATACTTGTTACTCTTGTTTTTTATTAGTTTTTTAATTTTTATTTTATTTTGAAGTATAATGGATTTCCAATGTGGTTTTAATTTGAGGTGTACATCAAAGTGATACAGTTAGATATATCCATTCTGTTTTAGATTCTTTGAAACAGAAACAGATATTAGCTCTAAGAGGGATTTCTCTTATTTTCTTTTTAAATATAGTTTATTATGCTTCCTCTTCTGAAGGAAGAAAGCAGAGTCCAAGAGATGAGATGCCTGGTTGAGACTGCAGGAAGTAGGTGGCTATGAAGGAAGAAGTATGATACAGAAGAGCTTGTCCCTTGCCTGCTATTTTGATATGTGATGTCCTCACTCCTGGGTTGCCAGAACAGATGCAGACAGCGCCTCTAGCTCCCTTTCCTGCTGGAGGAGGGCTGTGCATGCCTAGCTGAGAAAGTGATGTTCATGGGAATTGCATCAGCTCATGCTGATGGAGTTCCTCAACTGCGCCATGAGGATGCTGCCGTTTGGAGTTCCACCAGCAGAGACAGTGGGTTGCAGGGAATCAGCCACCTTCTGAACAAGGAACTGGGACTTCAGAAGACCTGGCCTGAATGACAGGGCTTAGCTGGCCAACGAAGTGAAAGTGTTAGTCGCTCAGTCGTGTCTGACTTTTTGCAGGCCCACAGACTGTAGCCCACCAGGCTCCTCTCCCATGGAACTCTCCAGGCAAGAATACAGGGGTGGGTAGCCATTCCCTTCTCCAGGGGATCTTCCTGAATACATGGCCATAAATCCAAGAGTTATGGGGATCACACCTTCCAAGGGCTACCCACCTGACTGCCACCAAACCCAAAGTCCACAGATCGTCACATCTCACCATGTAGCCCTCTGAGAAGCACAGTCCAAATGGTGGCTAGCCAGGCCATCTAAGCAGGAAGGAGCCTCAGAAAGTTTAGGACCCACCCTAGCCACTATCCGAATAAGGAAATGGATGCTCTGCGAGGAAGCTCACTTATTCAAGAACACTCAGTAACCCAAGTGGAGAACCAGGACCATAAAGAAGAAGTCTGCCTCCTCCACGTGTCCTAAGGGTCTTACCCTTACCTCATACAAAAGGTCCCTCTGCACTGCAGAACCTATTACGTGAGTTCTTTGAGTCAAAGGGAGGGCTCTGTGAGCATTGCTCAGCTTACAGATCACAAAAGCAGCACAGCACGGCCTCAGCAAGTGCAGCTTCTATGTGTAATCCTTATCCTGTTGCCCCAAGAACCACACTAAATACCAACTTTTTAATCTGGAGACTTACTACTCAGAATATGCCAATTGGGTACAACGGATTCAAGCAAATTTGGGAGAGCCTGCCAGGTCCCACACACTGAACTCTACATCTTAGCCTATCTAAAACATTTCAAAATAAATAAATGTATAAGAAAATAGGCAGAGGAAACTCTCTTAAGGAAATCAGGAAACAGTGACATTGACGGTATGGCTGCACTGAGCCTTTCTCCTCACAGGAGGAGAGTCACCAGGAGCCTAGGTCACCGAGTGGCCACGGCAGCCCCCACCTGGCCAGCACCTCTCATGGGCATTATCTGTCTGGCCCTGTCTGCGTTCATATTTGAGACCCTAGGTCTATGCATGCAGCTGTTTTCTGTGTGCATCCTGTCTGACTGACTAGACTGCATATTTCTGAAAGCAGGGACCCTCCATCCAAAATACTTTGCTCAGAGCAAGACACTTAACAGATGGTTTAATAGCCTAAAATCATCCTTCTTTTGCTTTGCTTTAGTGTAAGGGATTTTAATATTTGTGAACTGAAAGCAAACTACCTTAGAACTGATTTTCCCTGACCCTCTGGCAATCTCAGGAGCCATGGTCTGGGAAAGCAGGGGGTCCAAGATTTTAAGATTCTGCGTTTTGTTTAGAGGTTTCTCCATTGTGTCAAAGAGAGCTCAGGGTTATGCTGCTATATTGAGAGGCTGACATGGAAATAACCAACATCTGACCAGACACACAATGCCTCTTAACAGCTTGACAGAGACGGCCGGCTCATCAGAGAAATCTGAGTGGTAATTCCCACTGTATTTCTGCAGGGTAGCCTGAAGTAATTATCCTTCTCACTGGTAAATCAATTAGGAAAGGAGGATCTAACACTTCTCTCCTCCTCCAAGAAACTGATAATCCTCTAAACAGTAATGGGCAGAAAGCTTCAGGCAACAGTTACTACGCACCCAGGGATGAAAGCAACCTGATCTTTGTACCTGTGGCAGGGGCAGCCAAGCTGAAGCAAGTCAGAGTAAAGAGCAGGCCTCTGTGGTCAGACAGAGGTGAGCAGGGATCCTGAACCCCCTCTTACCAGCTACTTTAGAGAAAGCACATGGCTCATCTGCTTGAGCCTGTTTCTTCACCTGCCAAATGGGAATAAAACTACCAGGCTCAGGGGATTAAGAGAGAAACTAAAAACTGAATGTAGAAATGAGCTTAGCCCAGTGCCCAGAATTTATTAGGAGCTCAGTTTAAAAAAGTCCCTCTTCTCTTCTGATATTAGTGCTTACTGTCTTCTCACACACCCCCTCACTCCATCCCCACACACAGGCATACACCCCTCTATCCTGCAGCAATTTGATCACATTCCCTGGCAGTCAGGACTTTCTGTGCTCTCTGTCGTTTCCAAAATAGTGTTTCCAAATCTGCAGGTGGCAGCCACTTTTGAGCCAGAGCAATTAGGCCATAACCGGCCTGCATTTCTGTATCCACTCAAAGATTTGTTCTTAAATAGACACCCATGATAGCTGAGCCCCTCTCTTGCTGAGGCACAAAGACTTCAGCCTGCTTTACGAAGCACAGTGCCGGTAAATGCAGGCTTTTAACCTTGGCACGTGTCATTCTGCACAGGTCTGTAGACTGAGTCAGCTGACAGTAATGAGTTCCAGGAACCTAGGGATGTTTATCTCCTACAAAAGGAAGGAGAGGCTGTGAGCTGGAGCTCAGATGCCAGCAGAACAGAGGGCTCCTCCAGAGGCAAACCTCACACACACGCATCAGAAACTAATGCACTGCTCTTCAAGCTCAAAGTACCAGGCTCAGACATCACCCAGGAAATGGCCAGAGAAAGGAAAACAACAAGAAATGCAGAATCACATCAAATACAACTAGTGAAGATCAATGCCATTAAAACAATGCTGATGCCACCACAGGATGGTCTAGAACAACTTCAACTAAAGTAGCTCCCAGCATTTCACATCTATACTCTGTTTAGATACAACTAGTCCAAATTGCAGCTTCCTTAAAGGAGTCTTCATATTTTCCCTGGTGGCTCAGACAGTAAAGCATCTGCCTTCAATGTGGGAGACCTGGGTTCAATCCCTGGGTCGGGAAGATCCCCTGAAGAATAGCAACCCATTCCAGTACTCTTGCCTGGAAAATCCCCTGGACAGAGGAACTTGGTAGGCTACAGTCCATGGGGTCCCAAAGAGTCAGACACTACTGAGTGACTTCATTTTCACTTTTAAGGGAGTCTAGCATTGCCAGATGTTTTCTAATTCGTCCCCCAAATAAATCTTTATTTACAAATAAACCTGGGAATACTCTTGAAGACTCACCATTTACAAGTATAACAAGCATGGTGTGATTTACAGAGAGGCTCTTTCCTTATCTTGCCTGCATTCTAAAGTGGCTGGGAGGACTGGCAATTATACAGATAAAGATCCTAAAAAGAATCTGAGCATAGTAGATGCTCAATTAATGCTAACTAAGATTAATACTAGTAGGAGATTCTATACACATTAACATTTCTACTTTCAACCTAATAGCTCATTGGCTATCTACACTGGGAAATTTTATGTTGTCCAAAAGTGTTAAGACATCAACAATCAGCTTTGGGAACAACTATATAAATACGAGCACACTTTACTGTCTTGCTAAGGGTGACACAACTCTGATGTACTCACAGCCTCCAGGGAAAGTAGTAGCCATCTGTTACATAAGTAACTCATTAGGTGAAAAGTCACTTCTTCAACAAGATTAACTGAAAAATCTGCTAGAGACTATTGCTATTAGCCACTTGATGAACATCGGGAACTACAGATAATTTGAATGCTGAGAGAATCAAAAGAATCTTGTTTAATTCAAACTCAGATGAGAATTCAGATGACCACTGGTTTAAACTCTGAGATACATGTGAGACAGGACCTTTTTAAAAAGTTGCATTACAAGGTCACAATGACCCACAAAGCACTAGACCAGTAAAGAAGCATACAAGGGTATTTTCATTTACATCTAACTATCATTTTTCCTGAGTGGCTTGAGAAGTGTAGGTCTAGTAAACTCGAACATTCTAGTTAAGAGAAAGTCACCACATAGGATATTTGTGCATTGCCAACATCTTGAGGCTCAGGATACAATCAAAAACATTTAACAATAAAATGAAACAGAATTTAGTTGCATCCCTCCTTGGATGACTCAGAAAGCATTTCAGGATCACTCAGTCTCCTTATGAAGTCAATTTCCATTGCTAGTTCCAAAATAAATAAATCAGCAAACCCATGGCACTAGCCTATGTTCTGCCTCTTCCTGATCTGAGTGCGAAAATATCTGTACTTTTAGCTTATGGGTGGCAGTGCCTCTTATGTGGGATTTAACCGTGTTTTGGTGGTGTTTCTCTGAAAACACAGGCAGAACGGCCTTTTGGAAAGAGTTTGGGAGTTTCTTAAAAAGTTGAAACACATGTGTGTGTATGTGTGTGTGTGTGTGTGTGCGTGCGTGCGTGCATGCGCCTGCTTAGTCACTCGGTCACGTCTGACTCTGTGCAACCCTAGAGACTGTAGCCCACCAGGCTTCTCTGTCCATGGGATTCTCCAGGCAAGAATAGTGGGATGGGTTGCCATGCTCTCTCTTCTCCAGGGGATCTTCCTGACCCAGAGATCGAACCCACATCTCTAACGTCTCCTGCATTGGCAGGCAGGCAGGTTCTTAACCACTAGCGCCACCTGGGAATCCCATAACTAGCTTAACCTTTGTTAACTGGCAATAATTCCTCTGAGAAATTGCTCCAGAGAGCCCATGGTCTGAACATCATCTCTGGGGTGGGGAAATGGAGGTATCTTCAGCACCAGTGGGCATTGAAGCCTAGCTTTATGTTCTTTCTAAGTCTCAGCATTTGCCTTATCCCTGCTTTGTCTCCCACACTATTGACCACCTGTAGCTTATACCAAGAAGAGATAAGCTAGGAGTAGAGGAAAATGGCAGAAGACTGAAAGATATATTATGAGTAGGAGTCTAATGGAAAACATATGTAACAGATGACTACCAGAATGGATGCAAACAGGCATGACTCTTCATATGCCCCTTGGAAAATCCTTACAAAGATAGCTGATCTATCACCTCCATGAAGATATGATTACTTTTGCTGTGGTCCAGACATAGGTGAGAGATCATTGCTGAAGGACATCTGCCATGTGTCAAACACCTACCTCTTTATTCTGCCAGAGTGCAGACACTCCCTGTGATTTCACCTGACCCCAAGTCACTGTGTGGGTGGGAGGAGCTTTAAGTTGAGAGTTAAAAACAAACTGCCCATCCTGCCGTTGACTATCTGAGTGGCATGGGAAGGACATTTGTCCTCCATTGCAGTCAGCTTCCTTCTTAATAAAGGGATAAGGCAGAGTGGAGATGGATCATGGCTGACTTGATTCAGTCAAGTTTAATCATGTGTCCATCATGGACATGGCACTGAGCTTAAATTCCAGATTATAAAGCAAGCTGCCTCAAGCTCCCAGGTCAGGACTGGCCCAGCAATTTTAAAGCCTGGGGCTGTGACCGTATGGAAGGAAAAGGAGCAAAACATGGTCTGAAGCCAGGAAACCTGGACTGAGCATCAGCAGTCCTGGACTCTTACTCTAGCTCCTTTTATTCACCTGGCTTTGGGGGCTTTTCTGGCTTCAGTTTCTTCATCTGGAAATTGAGACTATTGGTATACATGAAAGATTCTTAACCAAGGCTCCATGGACATCCTGGGTCAAGAAGTGGGACTAAGGGTGTTCATTAACATCCAAAAATACTTAACAAAATTTTGTGTGTGGAGGGTATGTGTCTAAGAGGAGGTCTAGAGCTTTAAACACATTTGCCAAGAGTTGCAGTTCAAAAACCATCAATAACTGCTTGTTCAGATGAAATCTATGATCCTTCCAAGGTCTAACATTCAATAATTCAAATAACAATATTGAAAAATGGGAAAATGACAACTATTTGTGATAAAGAAAAGAGAAACTACTCAGCTAAAACCAGGACCAGGAATGTATATAGTCATCCTGATCATCAGTTTTTTGGCACCTGGCTGGTGGGCACAATCCCAGGTGTGGGCACCCTGGAGCTGCTAGATCTTTGAGCACCAGCCACCAGTGCTGAGCCAGGAGCCAGTCACCAATTCTGCTCCTCCCTTCACTGGGGATAGTTAGGTGGGAGTGAGGAGAAGGGTCGGCTCTGGGTTGAGATGCTAAGGGTGTGAATCCAAGTTGCTCTGCTTTGAGTAGCGCTGGCAGTCATTGCTCTCAGCCCCAGCTTGGACTCCGCCAGGCTGGAGTCAGAAATCAGGGACACCTGAACAATGGGCTGAAGATCACCCCTGCACCTACCTCACTAAAGAAAAGGTTTGCAAAACCACTGGGGAGTAAAACTCAGATGATAAGGGGAGAGCTGGGCAGCGCACTGTCATTTTCAGTCCTTCAGAAACCCTGAAATGGCCTTTCGTATCTGCAGGGTATCCCTGGGGCCGGGCCTGCCTAAGTCTCTGAACAGGAGTATCTCCCTTGCTGGGGAAAGACCACATCTTCCCACAGCCAACAGATCACCCAGGACCTATTCCCTATAACCATCCAGCATCCATGGGACCTGGGCCCCCTTCTTCCAAGAGGTCTCTGTGACCAAAGTCTGACCTTATGCAATTCCACCCAGGGGCTTTTCCCAACCGAGGTATAGAACCCACATCTCTTACATGTCTCCTGCACTGGCAGGTAGGTTCTTTACCACTGCACTACCTGGGAAGCCCAGAGTCAAGCCAACCCATTCTCAAATCCCAGATCTGTTCATCACCATACTATCTGTTACTGTCTTACTTTAGGCTAGAAAGTTACTTAAACCCTCTGAGCTTCAGTTTCTTCCCCTGTAAAATGGGGATAGTAATCATTTGTACCCTAGAGATTCACTGTGAGAATACATGAGATAAAGTGTGTAAAGCACATAGCACAAGCCCTCCTCGGCACACAGACGCTCCCAAAACAATTACATCGTTTTACCATTGTTGTTGTTATTATTACTGTCACTACTATCTCAAGGCAGTTGTTTGAATTACAGTGTCTGTGGTATTCTTGACATATAAAATAGACATTCTGCAAGTGACTCCATGGCTACTGTCTTTTTCTTAACTCTTGGCTTTTGGCTTCCCTGCCACTCCACAGGGAGTGCTCAGGACCCAGTGACCTCCCTCTCACCTTCCTTTTGTTGGTTGGGTTGACGTAGAGGTAACTGAGGACAGTCTTCAAACCCACTTTGTCATTCAGCTTTTCGTAGGTGGTGCCATAATCTGTTGACCTGCAGGTAAGAGAAGAAGAAAGAAAGGAAAAGATTGTTTCACCAAATGGGGGATTGTGTTTCAAGGGGAGCCCAGCTCTACCCCATCCGCATCTTTTTGTTCCCAAATTACATGAGTGCTTAAAGAGTGTTCCTCTGAGATAAAAGGCCCCGTTAATTTTAGAGCAGCGATTAGACTAATGCATCTGCTTACTACCTAAGCTTGCTCCCCTTTGTTCCTGGCCTTTCTCAGAGACCTACTTTCCTGCCCTTTGTGAAGTGGTGCAGTGACAGGAGCTGTGGAGGTAGGCTGCCTCCGATGCTCAGTGCTCTGTCCCCCCAGAGCTCTGTGGGGAGAGGCCTGAGTCCCCACTGGGGGAACAGTGGGGAGAAAGGCCAGACCTTCTCCTGAAGTACAACCAACTTCACACCCCTCTACTGAGCCTGAAACCAGGAGAACCTCAGAGGGGCAGGAAGTGCTGCATCCAGGAGCCTCCTGGGATCCAACAGCCAACCCCGGCCACACCCAGCAGAGTCTGATGCTTCACACAGGAGCAATGGTGTGTCAGAGGGGAGAGCTAGCAACACTGAGAGGCTACCATTAGTTCCGCATTCCAGTGATCCTGCTGGCTACCTGTTCCTCCTTTGGGTCTAGTTTTCAGGGCTCTGACCTTACACCAAGGCCACAAGCCACGGCTCTGAGAACATAGGCAGGCCAACCAATCCACAGGCTCCCTCCTTGCCAGCCCGCCTCTCTCCTTTCCATAGAGGAGGGGGAGCCAGTACCCAAACGTGGATTTAAGAAGCCAAGCTTCGTGCTGCTCCCACCTCACTTCCCCACCCTCAATCCACACACCTCTCTCCCTTTTCAGGATGGGTATAATCAGGTTCTCATTCTGTCTGCCATAACCTTCCTTGACTAGACTCAGGAAATCTCACCCCCTGGAGCTTCAGAGAGCCCCAGAGGACTGCTCATCATCTCTCCGGTCAGGTGACCTCAGGGGGGCCTGCGTTCCAACTCTGGCCCTGTGCTCTCCTAGTAATAGTAAATACCTGCCCCTGCCTTTTGATTACCTTCTAATCTAATCTTCCTTGATTTACCCACCTTCTAACTTCAATCTGCTCCTGCCTTGGCCCACAGCTTAGCTTTATGAGTCAAGCGTCCCAGGCCTGGCTTAAATACCCACCCTCATCTGGTGAGGCTTCACTGGCCTTCTCCCTGGTTGCCACTCATGTCTCTGCACGAGAACAAAGTTCCCCATCTGTTGTTCACCCAAGGCACTTACTGTACATGAAATGGACTCTTTGATTTTCTGATATTATCATGATCAGTGTCCTTATATTCTGTTTCCCTCGCCACAACATAAGGTCCTCAGGGACAAGGAAATTCAGAGAACGCTATGGGAAGAGGAAGGAACATGAACTTGGGGTACAGCAAACTCTGGTTCATTCTTGGATGGGCCGACCCCTGTGTCGTGACCAAGTGCAGGTTACTTCACCTGCTGGAGCCTCAAAGTTCTTACTCAAAAAAAATGGGGACTCACAAGGCATTTACGAGGATAACAAATACAACATGATGGAAACTTCCTAACAGGATGTAGGCATTCTGAAATGTCAAATATATATATATATATATATATATATATATAAAAGAAAATACAAAGGACATTCATGTATTTTTCCAAAATGTACAGAATGTCTTACACATCGTGCACACTCGGCACATTTACTGAATAAACAAAACATCAGTATTTCTAAATCCTTCCTTAGGCTACAGGCCCCACATGGTCATTGGCTATGCTAACTTAATAATGAGCATTCCCCAAGAACTGAATTCTTATCTGCTGCCTCCTGTCTACCTTAGGCACTAGGAATCACTGCCAATGAGAGAAATCCTTGCCTTTATCTCTCAAACCCAGCTCAGTCTCTGGGTCTTAATGATTCTATCTCCTAAATAACAGACCCCTGATCTTCTCATCCTCATTCCAATGCAGTTGCTAGTGCATCACCATTTTTGCAACAATCCCCCAATCAGATGCTCTTTTTTAACCTTCTCCCCCTCCCACTAGTCTCCATGCAGTCATCAGGCTTTATATCAACCACACAGATCTGTCCACCTTACTCCTTCGTAGTAATCACCCACTGCCTACACACAGTGAAGTTCCTCTTAAAAGAAAAGGTGAAATGGAGACTGAAAGCCAGCCCAAGAGGTTCTTCCAAGGCACCACCAATATGCTGTCTCCAGAAGTTGTATCTTTCAAACTTAGTCTTGTAAAGTCTGGGGTAACTTCCCTTTCTAGACCCATTTCCAGCCACTGGCTCCTCTGTCCCTTCCTCTCCAGGTTCATTCAGCTTCTGAATGTCCTGAATTTTTGTTGCCTACATTTGTGGCACGGCATTCCCTTTTGTCTGAACTATCTCTACCCACTAGTTCCTTAGTAAATTTCTCTCTAATCTTCATTCTCCACTCCTTCCAACTTTCTCACTGGGGAATTAATCACCATTTCCTTTGTGTTCTTGTATTACCTCACACATTTCACTATTCTAGTGTTTATCCTATTGTTGTAATCATACTATTTTTATTCTGTAACTGTTTCCTCGACTATACTTCCCCAAGAGCAAAAAGCCATTTCTTATAAAATCCCAATGCATTGCACCATACGTGGTACTAAGTAAGTGCTGAATCTACTGATTTCTGTATTGTTTTGCTTTGTTTTTATTACCAAGGGTTAATGAATACATGCTGCTGCTATTGCTGCTAGGTTGCTTTAATCGTGTCCGACTCTGTGCAACCCCACAGATGCCAGCCCACCAGGCCCCCATCCCTGGGATCCTCCAGGCAAGACCATTGGAGTGGGTTGTCATTTCCTTCTTCAATGCATGAAATTGAAAAGTGAAAATGAAGTTGCTGAGTTGTGTCTGACTCTTAGCGACCCCATGGACTGCAGCCTACCAGGCTCCTGCATCCATGGGATTTTCCAGGCAAGAGTACTGGAGTGGGTTGCCATTGTCTCCTCCAAATCAAGACATGAATCTGTCTAAATCTACTTACATGTTCTTGAACACCTGCTGATGTCCAATCACAATTCAACAGAGAGCCACACCTAGAAAACATACCTGATACTTCAGATGCTGGCACAATTTGCAGAAAGGCAAAGTCTTTCAGCATCTGGTATCAGGGAAGGATCTAGCATCAGGTTAAGTGACACTAGAAGTAAGGTTAAATTATCAGTCATTCTGATCTCCTATCCTACCCAGGGCAGAGGAGAAGACATCACAAACTTGAGAGACTGTCAATAGTATATTTTTCTTCATACAAATAAAGAATTTTATAGAACAAATTGCTTCTTGATTCTACAGTCTTGAAGGCACAAAGATGGCACCAGGTGGGGAAGGAACATTGAACTTGGAATCTAGAGTAAAGAACTGACTCTGAAATGTACTCAAAGTGTTACCCTGGAAAAGTCTTCTCTACATCTGTTAAAGAGTCATCCTGACACGTCTTAAAATGAAAAGGCAGACATAATTCAGGACTATTGCAACAGGTGTAGGGACCACAGTAATGAGGTTTTGAAATAGAGAAGGGAGATTGGGCCATACTTCAAATACACCAAGGAAAACGTAGGAACTTAAAGCCAAAGAGAAGGGTGGGGGTCAGTGGATAGAACATTTCTAAGAAGGTATGGAAATTCTTTGCTGACTGACAAGATTCTTGCCAAAAGCAGGCTCGGGTGATTTAGCTGTCACCTGGGTTATGGTTGGGGATGAGGACTTTGGTCAGATACGGAGTGCAGTGAGATATTGTGAGGGGTGGTGGGGATTCTGGCTAAACTCATTTAGCAGGACTGTTGCTAAAAATGGCCTCTTGAGGACATACCTAAGGACTGGCCCTAGGTGAAAAGAGCTCAGAGGATCCTGACTAGAGCTTGGCCAAGACGAGAATCTTTGCCAAGTCTCATTCTATCTTCAACACCAGAGGTTTAACTCAGATAATCATAAGGCCCCTTCTGGACTTTAAATCTTATTATCCCACCAACACAGCACAAAGCTGTTTTTAACTAGCGACTTTTCTTCTTGCTATATATAGCAAACATCTTGCTTGTAAGAGCTAAATTCTCAGGGCCCCTTTCACGACTGATGTCACAACAGACTTCCTTCCAGAATCCAAATAACCCTCATCAAAGGTAGTGTACTTAACATGACACATAGTCTCTCTTTCTGGAAGCTGCACAACCAACTCACGTTGACTTTGCTCTTTTCCAAAAGTGGCTGCTGAGGGTAGGGGCTTCCCAACAAGGGATATGCCATGGCGCAGCTTCCTCTGTTTCCGGGGCAGCGGCTGCTCAACCAGGTGCACAGACACAAGTCTCGCTCAGTGAGGACACCTCAAGGAGCCAGTGAGCCCTGGGCCCAAAAGGGGCCTAGACTCTGTCCTTTCTAGCATGGACACTGCACACTGCACTGACCACAGAGTGTAGTGGGCTTCCTTCCCCTGGGCTAGAGGCAGCTGGCAGAGGCCTCTGCACCACTGCCAGAGCCAACAGTGCCTGCAGAAGTCACTTTGACAAAAAAGCGATCATCCTTCACCTTGTGACTCCAGACATCTGCTGGCAGGGTCACTTAGAAGAAGCAGGCTCATTTCCCCTATTTTAAAGCTAACTTCCCAAATCCTGATGCTAAACTCCTAGAGCTGAAATGTCCAGAGAGCTGGAGACACCACACATGCACTGGGCACCTGCCATGGGCTGGGCACTAGGCCAGTTACCATTTGGAACAGCTCAGAACACACAGCTAACCTGGCAAGCAGCATGTGAGAGGTGCCCAGCCACAGCATTCCCAGCTTCTGTGTCTGTGCTCAGATTCCTCCAGTTCCAAAAGGTTATTCCACTGCTCTGTGTATGTATGTGTATACCTCTTATTCTTCTGTTGTCTTTCATTATGAATTATTTCCAACACACAGAAAACTGCAAGATGCCAATCATAAATCTACTACTAGATGTATATGTTGTCCATCAACACAAATACTTGATTATCTTTTCAAGTGTTTTTACATTTACATAAATGGTATCCCACAGGATATATGTTCTGCAGCTAATTTATTTTGTCCAACATTCAGTTTGGAGGACTTTATGCATGTTGACACACCTAGCCATAATCCATTCATTTTAACTGCTGTGGAGCATTGTAGTTTACCAATAAACTATTGTCTATTTATCCTTTCAAACTCTGATAAATATTTTGTCTTTTCAAATTTGCTATGATAAATATTTCAATCACCATTTTTATACAAGTCTTTTCTAGAGAGACATCTTGATGGAAATTACAACTCATACCCCACAACTTCTCTGTTGGTTAAATTGACAAATTTTTCTCCAAGGGGGCTGGCTGTACCTTCAAAGAGACACTCCCTTAGTCTCCAGCTCCAGAAACTGAGTCCTTCTTTATTGCCAGGACCTGAGTCCACAGCTCCTGACCAGTCTTGTCCCAGCTCTCTCTGTGTCCAAAATCTTCAATTCCAGAGCAACTGAATCTAGATAGTACCTGGGACCCTGAGTCCTGGCCTCAAGACTTAACCATCTCTTGTCTTCCCATTTGCATCACTGTTGGTCATCTGCTCTGTGGCTCCACCCTTCCCAGGGACCCACTTGTTGTCAGGTTGAGCTTGCCAGCTGCCAACTACTCACACTCCTCCCCATGTACCCCAGGCTCACTGGTGGACTAGATGTCCACCCCGCCAGGACTCCTGGTTTGAGCCCTGTAACTATTCAGAGTTCCTGTCCCATCCTGATAAACCTCCAAAAGACCTCCATGTGGGCCAGTACACTCTGGGAGCAACCCCCTTCCCCCACCAATCTCACCTGTCATAACCCAGGTGCTACCCAAGGCCACTTTCTCAATGACAATTTCCAGAGCTGAGTTGTGAATATAGTATATTTTCATCCACCCAGCAAGCTCCCATTCCTCTGATGAGCTTCTAGTGGAGAGGCTGGTGGCAACAAACATATGGGCTGCTATTTTAAAAGTAAAAGAACAGAAAAGAAAAACTTCCAGCCAAGGCAGCCAAGTCGGCTTCCCATTAGAACTGAGCTGGAGCTCAGTGCTCAACCCTCCAACCCCCACCCTGGCCCACTCTGCATTCCCAGCACCACATTCCTGCCAGAGGTGAGAGGGCTCTGCAGGGCATGCTGCCAGTTCTTATGGGGCTGCCAGATGCTCAGGATGGGGCGGACACACTGCTTTCCTAATCCTGCCAGCTGCCTTTCCCTTGTTTGCCACCTGTGCTCCTCAGTCCCCCCGCCCCCCCCCCCCCCGTTCCCCTCCAAGGCTTGTTCCTGAGAAGGAACTACGAAATATCAAGAATTTCAGTCTTTGATTCTCTTATAAGTCATCTTCTCAGTGGACTCCCTTCTCTGTGATATTATCTAAAATTAGTAAACCACCTCAGTCCTGATAGTTCCTTTTCCGTTAGCAATGTTATTTTATTTTGCTCACTTCTTCACACATATCTATCTGTTCTGTATTATGGCATTGACTATGTGCTAGATACTGGGTTTGCCCTCTGCTCCACCCAAGTCAGGGACATCTATGAGGCAGTTTAGCACTGGCAGTGAGCTGTTTCCTATACAAGGGCCAGAGCGTAAGTATCTGGGTTTTGATGATCTCTGTCAAAACTACTCAGCTCTGCTCTTGTAGCTCAAAACAAGCCAAGCAGATACCCAATGGAATGGGTGTGCTGTGTTGCAGTAAAGCATGTTTACTAGAGCATGCAGGGCACAACTTGTGGGGCACTAGTCTAGCTGACTGAGATAGCAACCCCTACCATCCCTACCAACAGCCAGGCTCCCACACCACTTTTGTCTCTCAGACAGCTTCCCAAGATTTCAGCCAAGGTACCTGATGCCTTGCCTCACCATTCCCTGCCTGGGTGCCATCGGGTCAAAGTACCTGCCTCAGCCTGGCACTCAGGCGTGTGTAGTCTGCCCCCTTTCCTCCCATTTCCCACTCTCCCAATGAGATTACTGCTGGCAAGCGTCCGGATTCCCTCCTTTCTGATTACCAGTTCTAGCACTAACTGCATCATGGAGACTTTTCCTACAACTTCAGCCCACACTCTCCTCTGAATTTATCAACATTAGGAGTTCCATATTTATTCTCTGAATACGCATATGTGCTCTTTTCAGCAATGACTAAAAGCTTCTTAAAAGAAAAATAACAAATAAAATAAATATATTCTGAAACTCCAAAAGTGCAGAGCACTAAGTAGAGAAAACAAGGAAGACAGAAGCAGGGCAAAGACAACTATACACAAGGCTGGGCAAACTAGACCATGAGCTCTTCACTTCTCTGAACAATAGGGACACTATTGTAAGTACTCCATAGAGTACTTACAATACTCTCTTAATAGTGAGAAACTTAGTTTAGCATCTGATAAACCTTGTGCATAAATGTGTATGGCTGTCATTTTTATGACTACTTCAGATTGTATTTTTCTCAAGGACAATCACCTTGTTTTTTCCCCCTTGATTTATAAACTCCTTACTTATAGGGGGTGAGGCACATGGATGCCCAATTAATCATTAAGGAATCTTTGGCCACTGTTTCCAGTTGTGCCATGAAAGTACACTGTGGCCCAGCTGCTGGGGAATCAAAGGCAGACCCATTCTGCCCAGTGCTGTACCCAGGGAAGTGCCCCACCCCGACCATTCCCCCTGAGTGTGCTCCACTGACCTACACTACACCGAGAACAGTCAACAATCCAACACCAGAGGCAACGAGGGGCTCCAGTGTGCAGTGAACCACAACCCACTCCGCAAGAGGGTCAGGAGTTTCCACAGTGTAGCTCCAGACCCATGGCTGCCCAGAGAGTCTTTACCATCCAAATGGGAAAACCACTGATGCTCCCCTCTGGCATGTTCCACTCTTAATCTTAGGGTCAGTGTCTAAAGCCACATTAATTCATGTCTTTGCAGTGGCAGAAGCCCAACCTGACCACAAATAACCAGCCAGAAAACTAATCTCAGACTCCAAGCCAAAGGCAAGTGATTTAAATAGCTTCCCTCCTAAGTGGGTATTGGCCCTATCCCCTACCTCAGAAAAACCACAGACAGGCTGATGTCCAGGCAGAAGCTCACACAGCTCTCCAGAATTCTTCATGTCATCTGACTCCACAGCCTCATTCTCTCGTCACACAAAGAGAGACACAATGATACAGAATAATTAATGTTCTCCTGCCCCAGCTATCTGAATGAGAGTCATCATAGTGTTCCAAGTACAGGGAATTGAAGGTTCCCTGACTCTGCAGACCAGATCATGCAGAACTCATAGTTTATATCAAATAAAATGTAGACCCACCAGCAGGACCGCTCCAGCTCAGGTCTAGGAGGGAAGGGTGGGGTGTGGGGAGTTAGACAAAGCATTCAGATCTTTGGTCTTTCTCATTGAAGTATGAACACTTCAATTCTCACTGAAGAATCTCAGTTCAGAAAATAGGGTTGCTGGACTGTTATTCTGAGGACTCAAAATGACAAAAGACCTCAACACTATCAGCCAAGGGGCCTGTTTGTGTCATATGGATAAAGGGAGGAAAGAAGTCCTCCAGAGAAAGGAAAGAGCATGAGCAGACCTCTGAGAAGAGGTGCGCATCCCATTGATTGCACCTTTATTCACATGAACTTAGTGTATTTTATACAACACACACACACATACACTATACAATAGCATTAAAGAATCAGGTAATATCAAGATTACTATCTAGAAACATCTCTAAGACATGACTAAATGAAAAAGGCTGCTGAATAATAATGCATTAAAGACACAAACAGTGTACCCAGACAAAACAAACCAATGTATTTCCATTCAGTTTAGAAGTGTGTATACAAGTGCATTTTAGAATTTCTAGAGGAAAACACAAATGCACAGTAATAGAAGTTATCTCTGATTAGTGGTCCAGAGTGGGTTGTTTGGCTATATGAACTAGAGTTTATTTGTCATGTCATTTTCAAAACAAAAATATATTCATGTATCACTTATGCAGTTAAAAATAATCACAATAAAGTCATTTGTTACAGAACAGTTACAAGGCAGATCAGTAAAGGAACTCTATTATAGATAAGCATTTGCATTCAAAAAGACAGCCCTGGCATAACCATAAGAGGATTCGTTTCAGAGTCAAGCAGATTTGGCTTCAAATCCGGCCTGTGCAACCTTAGACTAATTACATAAGTCTCCTATTTCATATCTGCTCAATGGAAATATAAATATCACCTTCACGGGATTACCATGAAGCTTAAATAGCCCTAATATCATGCAGTTCACTTTACTGTCAGTTGCTGGGAGACCTCATGGTAGAACAATAATGTGATCATTGGAGGAGAAACTGTCTCATACATCTCTGGGCAAACAGAAGCAAGTTATAGTTACATAAGCACCAGTGGGCAGGCTAAGGCCATCTCATCACCACCATATAAGCAATCAGCGACCATAAGGCACATGGGAAGATGGAGGGGTTGCTATGCATAATCAGAGATAGCCTCCAGCAGGTGGAAATTAAAGTCTAGGGAAAACAGACTTCACTTTCTTTCAGCCAGTTTTCCTGGGGAAAAAAAATAATGATGCACAAACTAGAAGGTTCTGGACAGTTTTAGCAAGGCATTTCTATCTGGGGAGTAGATGTTTACCATTTCCCTTTAAAATTACATGCAGCCAGTTGAGTCCCTATGACTTGCACGCAAGTATGTCTGTCTGTGCACAACTAGAAACGGCCAGGGTAAAATGGGTAGCTGCCTAATGGAGAGATGTGAACTCACGGAGAGCCTTCAGACCATCCCTCTACCCTGGAAAAGCTAAACTCTGTGCCTCATTCATTTGTAAATCATTTTCTTCTCTGGCATAACCATTATACCTTGTATGTGGTAGGCACTTGAGGCATTAATTAATCAGTCAAAACGGTCTATTTCTTCTCTGAACAACCAGCCCTGTAGAGAAGACAGTGGTTCCTCTTGCTTCTATCTTCCTCTGAGAAGCCTCTCATCTTTCCTGCCTCTGGTTTCCTAGCACTCAGCATCAGCGTCACTCTCAGGGAGCACTGTACCTACTCCCTGGGGATACACCTCTTTTCTCTCGTCTGCTGTTGTTTTATGTCATTATTTAACTTTTTGTGCATGAGGCTCCTTCTTCCAGAGAGAATAAGTCCTCTGAGGTCAAGGAGCTACTTGCCTATCTCTTTTAACCCCTAATGCAAGCTGAATAATGCCATGCGGTTTAGATATTCAGGCTGAGCAAATGTGTCCCAGGGACTGAAATAGTCACATTTAGATTCCCTGCTGTTTGTGAAAGGTTCTGCTGGGAGAGACTAACAGCAAAGCAGATGTTCCTTCAGGCAGAGCTGGTTCTTTCAGTTTACCTTACTGGTCATTAGGGGAAGAAAGAAGACTAAGGTTATGCCAGCACCTGACACTGCCCAACCCAAGGAAGAAGAGGAAATTCCTAGATACCCAGGAGTGAATCTCAGGAACCACAGACACTCCATCTCCTCATGGGCCCAGAAATCTGAAATCTCATTTATCTCTTCCTCTAAAAGAATTATATGTTAATGGCTATGCTCTCTGTATATTATTTAAACAGTTGCCCTGTTGAGCACCACGTTCTACACTCCAAATGCACTTGACATGAGATCAGAGCTGTAGGGCTTGAAAACCAATCTCAGTTTTTTAAAGCTTTCCTTAGAAAGGTTAAGTAAGAAAAATAAGCAATTAGCCAGAAGTTGGGTTTGTTCTCAAGTCACGGAGTATTTCTTAAACCATTCTGTGGCCCTTAAAGAAATGCTCCTCTGAGACCCGAGGCAGGGCTCATTTGAGGTCCAGGTGACATGGACTGCCTCATCAGACTGGCGCCCACGGCTTTAGGGAAAATGAATGCCACGTTCTCGGGTATTTTTAGAATATATATAAAAGGACTGAAAAGCAATGATAGAAATATCATAGAATATGGAAAAGAATAATGTACAACACAGACATCAATTATTGCCATGCTATACAGAGAAAAATCCATTTCACATTTTAGTATGTTTTTTTCTCTAATCTGTGTGTATGTGTATGTTTACAAAATTGGGAGTCATTCTCTGTATACAGTTTGCTCTCTTACTTTTCCACTTAACATAATATTTTAAATATCTCCCCATGCTGCTACATAGTCTTCCAAAATCATTTTCAAAGCCTTACAGCATCCCAATGTACAAACGTGTCATAAATTATTTTAACTGCCTTCTTGGTCAGATGGTTGATTTCTGGCCAAATGTTTACATTAAATAACTTTAGTGTGTATTCTTCTACACAAATCTTTATGTGCATCTTTATTTGTTTCCTTAAAAGTACATTCATGTAAGTGCAATTATTAGTTCAAAGGGTAAAAATGATCATTAATATTGTTATAAAATATTCTATATGACAAATATTCTGGTCAATCTGCACTTCCACTAACAGTACACGGAAACACCAGTTTCACTGAATACTTGCCAGCACTGGGCATAACTATTTTAAAATCTCCAGACATAGGTGTGTTGGCAACAATGGATTGCAAAAATATGAGCCCTTAATCATGTCTTCACAATGAAATGCTTTGTCTTTAACAGTGGTACCCAGACTTTTATGACTCAGGACTCCTTCATACTCTTAAAAATTACTGTAGACTCTAAGCAACTTAATTCATATATTACAGCCATAAATCTGCAATTTTAGAAATTACATCTGGCAAAATTTTACAATATTTATTAATTTATTTTAAAATAATAAATAATTTATTTATGAAAAAGAAACTAGAGTTTCTCAAGGAAAAATAATTTAGTGAGAAAGTGCTGCACTGTCTTACATTTTTTGCCAAGTCTCTTAATATCCCACTTAATGGAAAACAGTTGGATTATATCTACATCTGTGCTTAATCATTATGATATCACATATGTCATACAACTTCTAGAAACTCCACTGTACATTTGAGAATGAGAATTTTTTTAAAAGCCCATTACATTTTATTATAGTTAAAAAATAGTTTTGACTTCATTAATCCCATGATAGGGTGATGGACATTCCCCAGGGCTCCCAGGATCACACTTTGAGAACTCCTGCTCTATGCCAAACAACTGGGTCCCAAGAGGACTGCAACTTACAAAGAGATCATTTCTAATTTTAATAAAAGCTATGGACTTCTTGCAAATGTTCTCACTTCATTCTTCTTCCACCAGACCCTGTAAAGTTCAAATCCCATCTCCTGCATAAAGCCTTCTCATTTATCCTGCCTTCCAGTGATATTTCCTTTCTCTAATTCTTTACTGCTTTTATATCACTGCAGAACAATTTGGCCTATGCCCTCTGATTTTCATAGCCTCTTGTCCCCACCAAAACTATAAGCTTCTTGAGGTCAGGGATCAAGTCATTGGCACGCACTTGGGCTCAATAACTAATTTCTCATAAGAGAGCTACTCTAAGTCACTGTGGCATTTAAGGAACTAACATTTGCACAGCACTTTACACAAAACTCTTTCTCTTGAGATATTTTACTTAATTCTCACAAGGACCCTTTAACATAGACATTTTATCTTTGTCATAAAAATAAGGAAATAGAGACTCAGAGAGGTTAAGTGACTAAAGCAAATGACAATACTGAAACTTGAGCCTTGGTCACCAGATTCCAAATCCCCTGCACTCTACGCCAGTGCTTGGCTACTAACTGGGCCCCACAGAGTGTCACCAAGTGAAGATTTCACAGACTCATCCTTTCAGGGGAACTCCAAGACATTCCTAAGAGGAGGTACTACACAAGCATTAAAAGCAAGAGTGTCTCAAGTCAAAACTAAGCTGGAATTCCTGTCCTCCCACCTACTAGCAATATGACACTGGCACATTTCCTTGGCTTTCTAGGCCTCACTTTCCCCATCTCTAATGGAGGCATAATAATTGCCACCAGGCAGAGTTGTTGAGAGAACCCAATGAGGAAATCTACATAAAGCACAGTGCAAGAATCAGCTTCGTTCTTGGATATACTTCCATTCCTTCCTAAAATCATCTCAACACCATCCCTTATTTCCCCTCTGGGAAAACAAGAAGGATTTCACGCAATGAAGACAGGCACTGTCTAGAGCCTAAGCAATCTATTGAACAGGAAAATACTTCCTCCCAGACACCTGGGTCTGGGGTCTTTGCAACACAGAGGTTGCAGAGTCCAGGCCAAAAGCATCACTGGAAAGAAAGGACAGTGTTTTGAACCAAAGGACACTCACTGCCAATCCATGTGAGGGTCTATACAGGTCTTAGCTCTGGAAGCCAGCCTGCTCCCCTCAACATACACATAGATTCCTCAAGCTCATGTCCCTCAGGAGTCTCTGGAACTCAGTACCTTTCCTGACACAGGTTGCTTCTCTGATGAAAAGGTAGTTCTCAATTGGTCAGGTCAAGATGGTGACAGGAGGCAGAGGCCAGGCTGGGAACAGTGCCTTCAAGCAGTTAACAAAGCCCAGGACTGGCAGCAACACAACATGTTGACTATCTCCAGCGGCTCAAACTTCAGCATTCAGCGAGTCCCATAAGCTACGGTCAGCTGGGTTTCCAGAATGCTGTGGTTACAGACATTCCTTGTTTCTAACCAAAAAACAATGATCCACAGTTTGAGTACTCTCTCTTATAAAATGAGAGGGTTGAAATCAATGATCCCAAAGATGCTGCCATCTCCAAACTTCTGTGCATCTGATCAAGCTCCAAATGGCTTCTGGTTTGCTTTCAAAATGCAGATCTATGCTCTCAGGATGCAAATCTGTCATCACCAAGGGCCATTGAGGTCCTGCAAAAAACTGCCTGAGGTTAGGTATGACCCTAGAATATGTGTTCAGCTTCCCAAAGGTCTAGAAGCCTATGGATCATCTAATCTAGACAACTAAGGAATGCTTTCAGAAAGTATCATGCAGTCTTAGGAAGACAAGATCTTTTCTCACTAAATAACTAGGAAGTATGGAATGAGTCAGTCTTGGAAGCCAAGGGATAAAATGTGTCATTTTAAACACAACACCTGAACCATTATGAAATGATGGGCCAAATAACATAGCATATCAGTGAAATTTTGATACAGCCCTCTCCTGGAAAGATTAGGGAGGAGGCAGAAGCTCAGAGAGAGGGACAATTAGTAAAGGGATTCAAAAAAGCAATTAGATAAAACTCTGGAGGACAAAGGTCCTACTAAGTCCCCAGTATCCACTCCCTGGCCCTAAGTCACTATTTTCAATAAATAAATGAATAAAGGACAAATGCATAGGAAGTAGAACAAATTCGATAGGATAGCAGTGTTGTTAAATAAACACATTTTGGAGTCAGAGATAGAGCAAAAAGTTGGATGTGACTAACACACACACACACACACACACACACACACACACACACACATCTACAAATGGGCACACTCAGTTGCTTCAGTCGTGTCCGGCTCTTTGTGACCCTATGGATTATAGCCTTCCAGGTTCCTCTGTCCTTGGGATTCTTCAGGTAAGAATATTGGAATGGGTTGCCATGCCCTCGTCCAGGAGATCCTCCCAATCCAGGGATTGAACCTACATCTTCTGTGGCTCCTGCACTGCAGGTGGATTCTTTACTGCTGAGCCACTGGGGAAGCAAACAACCTAAACTAAGTACTGCACAGGGTTGTTTGAGAACTCAGTGATAACTCAGTGAGGAAAAGCACATAAAACATTTATCACAATGTCAGGCTTATCATGTGTGTGTGTGTGTGTGTGTGTGTGTGTGTGTGTGTGTGCACGTGCACGCTCAGTCACTCAGTCATGTCCGACTCTTTGAGACCTCATGGACTGAAGGCCACCAGGCTCCTCTGTCCCTGGAATTTTCCAGGCAAGAATACTAGAATGGGATGACATTTCCTACAAGAGATCTTCCCAACCCAGAGACTGAACCCACATCTCTTGTATCTCCTGCATTGGCAGGCAGATCCTTCACAACTGTGCCACCTGGGAAGCCCTAGACTTATTATTACTTAGGTTTTTAATATTGATGATGGCATATGATGGTGATGATGAAAATGATGCAAACAGTGATATTCATTAGTGCTAGTGGGCTCAGAGAAAAGGAAGGAAGATTTTATTGAAGAGGTGAGCTTTGAAGGAAAAGATGGAGAATCAGGAGTCCAAAGGAAGACAAAGGCTTGGAAACTAAAACACATGAATATTTTCAGAAAATAATTAGGAAATGGGCCTGATCTGAAAGAAATGTTCTTACACAGGCATAAAAGAGCATGAGTTTCTATAAGTAGAATAAGATTTTGTAGAAGGTCTTGAATATCTGCTAAAGAGCTTGAACTTTATCTTACAAACAACAGGGGTCCCCAAGGTTCTAGAATCTGACAGAGACATGGCAGAAGTCCGTTTGGAGACTATTTGGTTGCTGATGGATATGATGGGCTGATGAAGCATGTTCCTCTAGAGGTAGAAAGACTTATTAGGAATCCATCTCACTAGCTTGATGACAGTAGGTTGTAAGAAATGAAGAGGGACATAGGAGAAGCATAATGTGTTTATTGCCTTGGGGCGGAGATGAAGGAGAAGAAACAGGTAAAGACAACTTCAAGATTCCAAGCCTGAGTGCCTAAGAGAATAGTGCTACCATAGACAGAAACAAGAGTGGAGCTGACATCTCTGGAGCCCCTTATAAAGTGTTTTTGAGAAAACAGAAAAACATCCTAGGCTCAGTTGCCTAAAACCAGAGGCTAAGACTGGGTCTAGAAGCTTGAGAATGATTGAGGGAATAGTAAAAGTGAAAGTCATTCAGCTGTGCTCACCTCTTTGCAAACCCGTGGACTGTCCATGTCATTCCCCAGGCCAGAATACTGGAGTGGGTAGCCTTTCCCTTCTCCAGGAGATCTTCCCAACCCAGGGGTCAAACCCAGGTCTCCCACATTGCAGGCGGATTCTTTACCAGCTGAGCCACAAGGAAAGCTCAAGAACACTGGAGTGGGTAGCTTATCCTGTCTCCAGGGGATCTTCCCAACCCAAGAATTAAACCAGGGTCTCCCGTGATACAGGCGGATTTTTTTTATCAACTGGGCTATCAGGGAAGCCCTGATTGAGGCAATGCTCATGGGCAAAACCTAACGGAAGAGAGGAAGGCAAGACAGGGAAGGGGCAGGAGATCATTAGGGTTGAGGTTCCAGGTAAAGCCTGACCCACAGCGGGGCTCCAGTAGGTAACTCTCTCCACAGACTTAACCTACTCTAAGGCAAGGGACCAGGATTTTGTGCTCCACACCAGCCAGTTATTGGCCATCCTAGATGTGGGAAGTGGTCACCTCTGGAGGAAGTCATCACATCTTGCAGCTGATGGGTGCATAAAGGGAATGTTAACCTAAATTTAACCTAAGGCTTATTAGCATATAACTCTCAGCAAATGCCTTCTATCATTACTGTGATTGTTAGCGTTGAGAAGATGGCAAAATATCCAACATACTTGATGAATGACAGAAAACAACACTGGGCAACTATGGTCCTCTGCCCCTGTACAACTTCCATCTGAGAATATCTCTTCCCCTTTATATTTTCTGACCTGCTTTGTGTAAGCAGCAGATAGCCTAGTAGTCATCATACTGCAGAGTTTCAACATCAGTTTTACAATTCATCAGAGGTGCAAAAGCATGAAAGAAAACCTAGGTGAAGCTTTTTAAAAGTGGAGGAAAGATAGGCTGCTTCTATTTTAAGCACTTGAATATGAATGGGAAAACCTCTGGGCCCTTAACATTCTCTTCAAGTTCATATTTCCAGGCCTAGAACCATCTCTCCTGGGTGGAGCCCATCTGCAATACTGCTCTAACACATCTAGAATTCTGTATGGTTGGGTTGTCCTTGTATGTGGCAGGAATCTCCCTGAAAGGCTGTGTATATATTCAAAGTCAGTTTTAATGCACCAGTCAAGCTGAACTCTCTAAGAGATGTATACTAAATCTTGTAGTAGAGAATCATCCCCAAATGTATATTTCCTCTGAAATATCAGATCTAACAGAAAACATGCTTTCATTTTATAGGAAGCTGGGCTTCAGTCTTTGACCCAGAATCAACAGATGTTTACTGAATGCCCATAGTGTGAAAGGCACTATGCTGGATACCATATATCTTGGGAATATTAAAAAGACATTCTGACTAGAGTACAAAAGTGAATATAGGAACAGAAGGGCTGGATGTGCGTTCCAGAGAGTGTATACACTGAAGCATTAGCTGCAATAGCAAACACCACCAACATGTCAGTGCCTTAACCCTATGTTAGCATACCTCTGATTCACTTCATAGTCTGTTACGGACTAGCAGTGAGGTGCGGGCAGGAAGGGGCTCTCGTTCTGCACCATGATATAGAAACCTGGGCTCTTCTCATATCAAAATTCTTCTATCTTCTAGCTATACTATGAATTCTCAGTTGAACTGGTGGAAAGAGAAATGAGTGAGAACTGTTTTTACCATGAATGGAAGTGGCATCCATCATTGCCAGCCTGTCTCTGTGGGCCAGATTCAGTCATGTGACTATGTTTAAGGGAAAGAATGCTGTTCAGTCACAAGTCATGTCCAACTCTTTGTGACCCCATGAGGTGTAACACTCCAGGCTGCCCTGTTCTTCACTATATCCTAGAGTTTGTTCAAACTTATGTTCATTGAGTCAATGATGCCACCCAACCATCTCATCCTCTGCATGATTCAGTGACTAAACAACAACAACACACAAACACTATATATATATAGTGTTAATCACACAGTCATATCTAACTTTTTGTGACCCATGGACTGTAGCCCACCAGGCTCCTTTGTTCATGGGATTTCCCAGGCAAAAATACTGGAGTGGATTGTCATTTCCTTCTCTAGGGAATCTTCCTGATTGAAGGCTGAACCCAGGTCTCCTGCATTGCAGGCATATTCTTTACCATCTGAGCCATCAACATTTGATTATATATATATATATATATATATATATATATATATATATATATACACACACACAAATAAACAATGAAATAATATTTAGCCTTAAATAAGAAAAAATACTGCCATTTGTGACAACACGGATGAAGCTGGAGGGTATTATACTAAGTGAAATAAGCTAGTCAGAGAAGGACAAATACTGCATGATATCACTTTCAGGTGGAATCTAAAAAAAATAAAAGAATCAAACTCATAGAAATAGAGTAGAATAGTGGTTGTCGGGGGCTGTAGATGGAGGAGATAGAGGCTTGCAAAAAGACACAAATTTTCAGTTTTAAGACTGAAAGGTCTTAAAGTCTGAGGATCTAATATTATGGCCACTGGTAATAATGCGTTATACAATTTAAATTTGCTAAGAGAGTAGAATTTATGTGTCCTGACCCAATAATAATAATAAAATTATTCAACAAACTCGATTCCCCATGCAGTTAGAAACCTGCGCTCTAAAACCTATCTAAGTTCTGGGGTCAGGTGGTGGTGATTATTGTACGACTTTGAGACTATACTTCATGCTATTGAAACATATATAAATTTTACATTATGTATATTTTTACCACAATTTAAAAAAATGTTCATTAGAAAGAAAGGAAAAAAAAAAAAAACAAAAACTAGTCTCAATGAGACCAAGCGGCTTGCTCTAGTTCACATGTCTGCTGAGCAGTGTGGGTATCTGAAACCACGTTTGCTTGACTTCAGAACACAAGTCATTCTTCTCTGAGCCAAAGAAACTGGCAAATGACTTAAAAAGAGGCCATCACAACCCAATCCTAAATCAGCTCCTCAAAGGTGCTAAGGAACATATGTGTAACCAGGGAGATTTTGCCCTCTAGTCTCCACCTCCATGAAAATGAATGAGCTGAACTGAGTGTGAGAAGTCAGGAGAGGCTGCAGGTAACTGAATCTGTGTCCCCAAAGGTTAGCTGAAAGGCATGAGTGGGGCTACTCCACTCAAAATTTGGTATTCTTTTGTTTTTCAACCATTTAAAAATGTGAAAGCTGTCCTCAGCACACAGGCTACACAAAAAAACAGGAGGGAGGCAGGATTTGGCTCAGGGGCTACAGTCTGCTGACGTCCGCCTTTGGCCCCTGCCTTCTTGCCCTCCCCCACTATTAGCTCCCTAACACCTTGTTGGCCTAGAAGCACCGCCACTCAGCTTGCCCCCTAGATCAAAATCTGCATTCATACTTCAAGCCATGCCTTCTCTGAGCTGTGCCTTGCCTGAACCACTCCAGTCTCAGGGCACCATCCTGGGCTTTGTCCTTGGTGGCTAGAATGCTCACCTGGTTCATGCTAGCTTTAGTAGTGGGAAAGCAAACAAGAGGGCGGCTACATGCTGTGCTTCCTCATGCCTTCAAAAGATCTGCACTTTAAGAGTGGCCAAGCTGCAGCTTACCCAGTGGACCAACATGCAGAATGCCCAAGCTGGGGTTCTTCCAAATGTGAACGGGAAGTATCCACCACTTCCCTTTCTTTGCCACAAGCCCAAGGATGAAGCATGTGTCCTGTGAAGAGAAGAAGTGACAACGCTGCAGGGGAAAAGATGCACCAAACCCATCTGGTCAGAGCAATCTGGCCAGGCCCATGCAGCTAAACTCATGTTGCCTAAAGCAACAGTTTACCTCCAGGTTGGAAAATGGCAGCAATAAAAATATAAATGGAACCCAGCCAGATAGATGATTCTCAGTAAAAAAGAGACTCTCCATAAGGAGAAACGGGGGGAAAATATTTATATCCATAGAGAGACAGACATTATCTTCTTCTCCAACACATTTTTCTGAAGTTACAAATCAATGGTTTCTATTTATTCCCATTGGAGGGAAAAACAAAAACCCTGAGATTTATGAGCAGTGTTGTTTATTTATAATCCAAAAACTCTTCTCATACCATATGGTTAGGAAATTTACAGAGAGACAAAGTGAGAGGAAATTGCCTGCTTAATTCAATGGTCTTGGCAAAGCTAGCAAGCAGAGAGAACATCCCAAACGCTTCCTCCAACACATGTGTAAGTGTGTACAGGCGAGGAGGCCTGCATGCAGAGGATAGAGGGAGCCCTCCCCTCAGCAGAAAAGCCACAATGTAGCATAGTGGGTATGTAGCTGGTGAGCTCAGCTGAGAAGGACAGACTCAATTCTCTATCCCAGCACAGGCCAGAGACAGAGATACTGAGAGACAGACCAGAAAGAAGGGTGAGGGCTAAGTGATGTAGGAACAACCAGTCTTCTGGAAAAGTAAAGAGGATGAACAGCACACAAGGGTTCTCAGGAAGGCAAAGTACACACAGCTCTCTACTACACTTTTGTTCAATCATTTTCCTTCTCCGTGTGAGTGAGAAATAAGCAGAAATTTCTGATTCCATCTCTGCTGCTCAGCATGCTCTACAGAAAGGCACTCACTCACTGCCTTTAAGGAACAAACAAACATTTGCACTGGACGCCTTCACTTCCTCCATACTCTACCCTCCCCTTTCCAAATGATGACAAACATAAAGAAAGGAAAACATTGAGGCTAAAGATGATTAACACAAATGAAAATTAGGGGCCAGATATGAAAATGGATTGAAAAGCAAGGAAAAGGATACAAATGACACAGTGGGGCAAAGGAAAGTTCACCTCTTTGAGAAAATCCTCCTTGATGATCCTGTTCATGGGGTTCCACCCACTGAGCGTCCACAGCCCGGAGGACCTACTCACACTACACCAGGGTTCCAAGCCTGCTGCCTGCAATACCAGCCACCTTTTAATATGCATACAACTGCTCTTCTGGTTCACCTCCCACTTCTATTTGGATGACTCCCAAAACTTTTCCAGCTCCAGCCTCTCCTGTGAGCTCCAGTCTCACATTTCCAAATGCTGTGCAATGAGCCGTTGGCACTTCAGTTCCAGGATGCTCAAACTGAGCTCATCTCTCCTCCACCATCACACTGTTCCCTTCCCCACTTCCTCCCTTCTTTTCCTCTTCCATTCCCCACTTCTGTAATGGGACCAAACCTCCCAGCCTCCCAGGTCTGAAAGCTTATAATCATCATGACAATTTCTCCTCCTCACTCTCCTCTAATCGCTGTCAAGTCCTGTTAACTGTGCCTCAGAAATCTCTCTTGCATTGGTCCTTCTCTCTCTCTTTCTGAACAACCCAAGTTTAACAGGATGGGCTGCCTGGGCAGCTGTAATGCTCCACTAGATCGCTGCCCCACCTCTAGACATCTTTCTCCCCGGCCCAGGGTTCACAGTGGTGTCCAGTCTACCTTCCTACAGCATAGCTATAGGCACAGTCATTTTCTAGCTCAAGAACCTCATGGTTTCTATTTACTGTAAGCTATAATTCTGGTTCAATATTCTGTCTCACCCTCCATCACCACTGTTCACCCCAACCCTACGGGCTACACACAGTTGAATTTCAGTAATTGCCTGATGATGTCTGATGAATGGAGAACATGCAGAGGAGCAATGCTTTCTCTCTTTTCCTCCATGACTATTTGGGAGAAATGCCGCTGCTGAGAGGATCTGTGGGCTTATAAAGCTGAACTGATTTGACAGTTACAAGTGTGTAAAACAATGATAAAAAAGCAAAGGCTAGATGAAAAAACGGAGACTACACCAGAGTTCGTGACAAATAACAGGGAGGCAGCCTAGTTGGTAAGCAGCTCAAATAATTAAGAGCAAGACCTCCAAAAGATCTGTGAATAAAACAGAAGGTCCTGGGTAAGTGAGGAGAAGTAATTTATTGATGAGGAGTAGATGTAGCTAAACAATGAAATGAATTTGTCGGGGAGGAGTGTTGCAAGAAGGGAGGAGGGAAAAGGTGTGGGAGAAAGGCATAAATTTGCCTTGGGAGAAAACCTGAGGTCCTTATCGGAACGGGTAAAGGAGCATCTCTGAAGAGCAGAAGGCTGACCAGACTACTAAGCTGACAGGGCCTGCCTGAGACAGAAATAACTGGAGAGAGCACAAAGCCATTCAGCCTGCCAGGGACACTGCTGGCTCCTCTCCGCATGCAGAGTAGGAACGTCAAGGAGTCTTGGGCACCTGGAAGGAAATGAGCCCTAATTCAAAGAAACAGACTCCACAGAAGCACCTGTTAAAGGCCTCACACCAGGAGACTGGGCAACCAAAATGGGACAAGACACAAAGGAGACAAGAGGGAAAAGGTGTGTCACATGTCAGAGGCATTGAAAACAACTGCCAGGTAGCACTGATGAAATCCGATAACCGGGAAATCACACTATGAGAGACATCAAGCTGGAGGGAACTATGCCCTACCCTGCTCTGATTGCCAGAGCTGACATGCAGAAGTGTGGGGACTGGATGGCACCACCACAGTTGCTCTATACCCAGAGAGAGGTTACGCTTTGTACCCACTGGTGCCTGGAAGACTGACTTGCTGCCTTTGGAGATTCTACTCCACAAGTTCCTATTGAGTATCTTCATCGGCCTTTATGACGCTATTTATAAACACAAATCCCAACAAGTGGAAATCACACATTTTCCCATTGTCTCCTCATCTAAATCAACCACTCCAGGAGTGATAAAGCAAATAAGATCCTAGCTCTCATGAATCTCACTATCTAAAATAAAAACAACAAGCCAGTGTAATAATAAACAAATTCAAAAGCTAAGGTTATGAAGGATGCTGAAGAAATGAAGAGGGACTAGGGAGAGAGACAAGTAGGGGGCAATTCTTCTAAGAGGAAATGTCATTTAGGCTCGGTCTGAAGCATAAAAGCATGCAAAGTATGAAATAAAAAGCATCACAGTGAGGATGGCATGTGTAAAGGTCCTGTGGCAGGAAAGAGGCTGACCAGTTTAAGGAATTAAAGAGAGGTAGCAAGGCTAGAGTACAGTGAACAAGGGAGAGAGAAGCACCTTTGTTGTCCAGCTTCATGTTTCACACTGGGATGACACAAAATTGGAGAAAATAACTTAATATGTATTGATTGCTTTCTATGTCTTCTATGTCAGAGAAGTATTTTGCAACTATGGCTTCTGTTTTTGCCTGCACAAGCTCATAGAAAGGACACAGTCAATCACAATGGAGATGTTTTCATTGGTCTTGGTTTGGCAAGAACTTGTAGATAAGGCATAATCTCATTTTGCACCTTTAGGCAAAATAACAATCACAACTACCCTGATGCCTCTCCTTAAACACAGCACTGAGCTTGAGCCATTTTTACTAAGTTTTTTATATACTTAAAATGTAAGTTTCTTAGCAACAGTGATGGACAGAACCCTGAATGGATATCTTAAACATCAAACTGAATTTTTTTGAAGGGACACATCAACAACCACGTACATATTTTTACAACACCAAACAAAGCTGTAAAACTTAAAACAAGAATCTTCACAAAATATTCATGCTGACACACTGCCTGCATATTCTTTCTGAGGATCATAACCTGTCTACAGAAACGTGTGTTTGACAAGTAAGGATCAAAAAAGAAGTAAGAATTTCATGAGAATTTTTCTGTCTAGGATTTCAAGCTTAGAAGATTAAAGATCCAGTGGCCAACTAATTACATTTGGAGGTGACAGTTGCAGAGTGTAAAATGACTAAAAGAGGACAAATATGGAAGAAAGAAATCTGGGATCCAAAGTCAGCTTTGCCTTTAGACTAGTTGAATAAACCTTAAGTACCATTCACCTCTCTGGACATTGATTTATCAGTATAAACTAAGGAACAGGCAATACTGACTCTGAACATGATGGAGTAACCAGAAATTAATCCACCTTTTCATATGAAATGACTGTAAAGTAAATAAATAAATAAAACAATTACTTTCAAGTCATTGGACAATAGGCAACAAAAACCAGGGATCCCCGAGAAATTGGAAACAAATGAGGTAAGTCTTACAATTGCCCTGGATCACTGCATGGAAAGTTTCCATGCTATATGGCTATATACAAAGTAAAGTATTCATATGAAGCCCAGTAATCTCCCTGAGTTGAGTTGATGAAATGGGGGATCTGGCCAGGCAAATGTACCTAGAATTTGCAAGAAATAGTACTATAGAAGAGACGGCTGCAGAAGCAGAGAAAACTCTAGATAAATGCAGAGCACCCCCCTACACACACACCCAAGTCTTCAGCTGAGTGTTAATTGGTTTATGAAAATGAAGAAACCAAAGGATGGAGAAAGAATCACCTGAAAGGACCAGAAGGAGCAAACTCAGAAGCTCGTTGTGTTCAGTCATGTCCAACCCTTTGCAACCCTACACACAGCAGTCCACCAGGCTCCTCTCTCCATGGGATTCTCTAGGCAAGAATACTGGAATGGGTTGCCATGCCCTCCTCCAGGGGATCTTCCCGACTTAGGAATTGAGCGTGTGTCTCTTACTTCTCCCTGCACTGGTAGACAGGTTCTTTACCACTAGTGCTACCCTAGAAGTCTGCACAATGTCAGTAATTGTCACTGTGCCCACTAGCCAGAGTGGCAACCCTCATAAATCATGGAATGAATACCTCAGAGAAGTTCTGCCTCAGTAGTGGGGCAAAATCAATCCTAAACAAAATGAAGTTCTGATCCCAGCTTATAAAGCTTAAAATTCACACCTGAAAGAATTCAAACACCCCCAAGTAACTTAAGTGTGTCCCAGAACGAGGCTCAACGATATTCACTGGAATTCAAAAATTCTAGCAACCAGTAAGATAAAAATCTTTGTATTTGGCATTAAATAAAAATTATCTGGCATTGTAAGAAACAGAAAAAGACATGCCTATAATGAAGAGAAAAATTAACCAATCTAAACTACTAGCTCTTAACTAGAGGTGATTTCCTACCCTCTCCAATCTGGCAATCAAGGAACATTAGCCAATGATGAGAAACATCTAACTGTCAAGACTGAAGAAGGGGAACACATGTATACCCATGGCAGATTCATGTCAATGCATGGCAAAACCAACATGATAATGTAAAGAAAATTAAAAAACATTAAAAAAAAAAAGACTGAAGATGCTACTAGCATCTAGTGACTGGAAAATGGGGATTCCACTAAATACCCTATGATACACAGGAAATTCCCCCCCCACAACAACAAAAAATTAGCCAATCTAAGATGTCACTACTACTACTGTTGGGAATCTTATTCAAAACCATCTCAGAAATGATACAAGTGATAGAATGAAAAAATAAGGAATTAGAACAGTTATTAAAAACTATATCCCATGTTAAAGAAGCTAGAGGAAAAAGCATATATGTTAATTATATACATGCAAAAAATAAAAAGTAGATACAAACCAAACTTTCAGAGAGAAAAACTGTAATGTCTGACCCTAAAGTATGGTAAATGGAATTAATGGCAAATTAGACAATGCAGAGGAAAAGGCAAGTGAAAGTAAAAACATAATAACAGAAACTGCACAAATGAAACACAAGAGAAAAATGGGGGCAAAAAGGCATCATCAGTGTGCTGGAGGACATCAAGTGTAACTAAGAGCTCCTGAAGAGGCAAGGAACAAAACACATTTGAAGAAGTAATAGCTTAATATTTTCAAAAACTGATGAAACTATAAACAAGATCCAAGAGACACAAAAAAAATCTCAAGTCATGAATAAAATAATATTAAGGCTCCTCATAATCAGATTGCTTAACACCAATAATAAAGATATAGGAAAGAGAGAAAAAGGGTATGTCACAGAAAGAGGAACAAAGATACAGATGTTAGCAGATCTTCTGTTAGAAATAATGTGAATGACAAGGAAGTGAAGCAATATTTTTAAATATTGGGAACAACAACAATTGCTATACCACATGGAAATCCTGATCTATGTTAATGAAGGGCATGGAAATGGTAAATGCATGGATAAATATTAGTTTTTCTTATTATTTAAATACCTTTGATAGATAAATGGTTGCTTAAAGCAAAAATAATAACAATGTATTATGAGGGTTATAACATGAAGAAATGAAATCCATGGCTATACTAGCTGAAGAAAATTAGAGATACCAAGGGAATATTTCATGCAAAGATTAGCACAATAAAGGACAGAAATGATTTGTACCTAACAGAAGCAGAAGGTAGAACATCATTCACCTAGAGCCAGACATCCTGGAATGCAAAGTCAAGTGGACCTTAGGATGAATCATTACAAACAAAGCTAGTGGAGATGATAGAATTCCAGTGGAGCTATTTCAAATCCTAAAAGATGATGCTGTTAAAGTGCTGCACTCATTACGCCAGAAAATTTGGGAAACTCAGCAGTGGCCACAGGACTGGAAAAGGTCAGTTTTCATCCCAATCCCAAAGAAAGGCAATGTCAAAGAATGCTCAAACTACCGCACAACTGAACTCATCTCACATGCTAGTAAAGTAATGCTCAAAATTCTCCAAGCCAGGCTTCAACAGTCCGTGAACCATGAGCTTCCAGATGTTCAAGCTGGATTTAGAAAAGGCAGAGGAACCAGAGATCAAATTGCCAACATCTGTTGGATCATCGAAAAAGCAAGAGAGTTCCAGAAAAATATCTATTTCTGATTTATTTACAATGCAAAAGCATTTGACTGTGTGGATCACAACAAACTGGAAAATTCTTCAAGAGATGGGAATATCAGACCACCTGACCTGCCTCTTGAGAAATCTGTATGCAGGTCAGGAAGCAACAGTTAGAACTGGACATGGAACAACAGACTGGTTCCAAAGTGGGAAAGGAGTACACCCAGGCTGTATATTGTCACCCTGCTTATTTAACTTATACACAGAGTACATCATGAGAAACACTGGGCTGGATAGAGCACAAGCTGGAATCAAGATTGCCAGGAGAAATATAAATAACCTCAGATATGCAGATGACACCACCATCCTTATGGCAGAAAATGAAGAAGAACTAAAGAGCATCTTGATGAAAGTGAAAGAGCAAGTGAAAAAGTTGGCTTAAAGCTCAACATTTAGAAAACTAAGATCATGGCATTTGGCCCCATCACTTCATGGCAAATAGATGGAGAAACAATGGGAATAGTGACAGACTTCATTTTGGGGGGCTCCAAAATCACTGCAGATGGTGACTGCAGCCATGAAATTAAAAGACGCTTGCCCCTTGGAAGAAAAGCTATGACCAACCTAGACAGCATATTAAAAAGCAGAGACATTACTTTGCCAACAAAGATCTGTCTAGTCAAAGCTATGGTTTTCCCAGGAGTCATGTATGGATATGAGAGTTGGACTATAAATAAAGCTGAGTGCAGAGGAATTGATGCTTTTGAACTGTGGTGTTGCAGAAGACTCTTGAGAGTCCCTTGGACTGCAAGGAGATCTAATCAGTCCATCCTAAAGGAAATTAGTCCTGAATATTCACTGGAAAGACTGATGCTGAAGCTGAAACTCCAATACTTTGGCCACCTGATGCAAAGAGCTGACTCATTTGAAAAGACCCTGTTGCTGGGAAAGATTGAAGGCAGGAGAAGAAAGGGATGACAGAATGAGATGGTTGCGTAGCATCACCGACTCAATGGACATGAGTTTGAATAAACTCCAGGAGTTAAGTGATGGACAGGGAGGACTGGTATGCTGCAGTTATGGGGTTGCAAAGAGTCAGACATGACTTAGTGACTGAATGGACTGACTGACAATACTTTAAAGACACATAGGTTAAAAGCTAATGAAAGGGGAAATGATGGAAAAAGTTGTACCGATCAAAAGAAAGCCAGGGTGGCTATACTATTATCATGAAATGTAGGTTTTGGAGAAAAGAATATTACCATGGATTAAGAGGATCATTATATCATGATACAGTAGTCAATTTCTCCAGAAAACATAATAATCCTAATGTTTATGCACTTCCTAATAGAATTTCAAAATAGTTGAAGCATAATATGACATAATCAGAGCTAATATTCAAACATAATAATGTTAAAATAATGGAATTTGGAAAATTGATGATTTTTCTAAGGCCCTTAAATATCCCCAACCATCCTTGCTGCTCCCCCAAGATCTTCCCACAATTCTGTATAAGAGGAACATCCATACCACATGGTGCCTCATTACCTTGTTCCAACCCTATTGCCTCTGTCTACTCTGATTGATACCTACTACTTAGTATTTTAAATATAATTTCTGAGCTTAGATAAAGGTAGTGTCCAAATTTCCTGCCACTTACAAGGCTTTACCACTCCATGTATTCAAGTTGACTCAACACAGAGAACAGAGCAGGTGCTGAAGGGATGATAAGAGCAAAGAAACAAGAATGGGCGTCTTCATTTTTCATTCATGGTATATGTAGAATACAAGTTTGGAGAAACATGGAAACAAGGGCCTCCTCCATTTCACATTTCTCACTAAACACTACAAGGTCTCACGCTCTTCAGGGAAATACAATTCAGCTCAATTCTTGGTATCAACCAGCATATAAGTCTCTTGGCCCAACCACCCAGACTGTCACTTTGCTCTGGGATTTATGGATTTTATTTCAACATTTAATTCTCAGTTTTATTCTCAGTACCAAGGGAATAAAAGAGTAAAATCGTTTAAAAGAGGTTAAGTGTTACAGTTGTATGAGACTCTAAAAAGTGAAAGTGAGGGGAACGGTTTTACGGTGCTCTCTAAAAGAAATCTATGATGTCTCAATGCTGTAAGCAAAAAGAAAAAGAGGCCTGGGGAAAAGCATAGCTTCCCAACCACCTCAGAAAAGATGACCATAAAACCATCACTCTTTTTTTTGGTTGTTTTTATTAATTAATTAATTATTTTATTTAGAGGATAATTGCTTTATAGACTTTTGTTGTTTTCTGTCAAACCTCAACATGAATCAGCCATAGATATACATATATCCCCTCCCCTTTTGGACCTCCCTCCCATCTCCCTCCCCATTCCACACCTCTATGTTGATACAGAACCCCTGTTTGAGATTCCTGAGCCATATACAGCAAATGCCCATTGGCTATCTATTTTACATATGGCAATGTAAGTTTCCATGTTACTCTTTGCATACATCTCACCTTCTCCTCCCCTCTCTCCATGTCCATAAGTCTATTCTCTATGGCTGTTTCTCTACTGCTATCCTGTAAATAAATTCTTCGGTACCATTTTTCTAGATTCTGTATATAGGCTTTAGAATATGACATTTATCTTTCTCTTTCTGACTTGCTGCATTCTGTATAATAGATTCTAGGTTCATCCACCTCTTTAGATCTGACTCAAATATGTTCCTTTTTATGGCTGAGTAATATTCCATTGTGTATATGCACCACAACTTCTTTATCTATTTATCTGTTGATGGACATCTAGATTGCTTCCATGTTCTAGTTATTGCAAATAGTGCTGCAGTGAACAATGGGATACATGTGTCTTTTTCAATTTTGGCATAAACTCACAACTCTTAATAGCACTCACATGGGTCTCAGGCTGTCTCCATGGGCTCACTCCTCTCTATGTTGCTGGGAGGGTATAGGAGATAGGAGAGATAGCCTGGCTTGTACTAAATGTGCAAGCATCTGTACCTATACACCCCATGCAGATCTGGCCACTGTATATCATGACAGATGCAGAAGAGCTTAAAACATACACAGAAACACAAGTAAAACAATAAGGTAACAGATTCAGGTGTAAGCACAACTCTCAAAAGCAGTACCATTTGAAAAATAATTCAGATCACATGGAATCTAGGTAATTTTCTGAATGAAAGCTGCATGTCATCAACATTACCATTACCACTTGGAGATCTTGGGGCAGAGGGGATGCTGAGATAAGCACCGATCACCTAACCCACAGTGGCATGTCTAGCCCTTCTTATCACTGGACTCTTGCGTAGGGGCTGCATTCTATGTCACAAGCCTACAGGAGCAAGGTAAGCTCCTTGGTGGAGCTTTTAAAGCCCTCTAGCACCTACATCGTCCCAACTGCCTGTCTGTTACCATGTCTCTTATTATTCCTCTGCACTCCCTCCCTATACCAGCAGGAATAAGTGAGTCTAAGTAACCACAAAGCCATGTTCATTTCTGATCCAAGCCTTTTCTCATGCCAAATTTTTTTCTAGAACGCCCTCCATGACTTCCATGTCCAGCTCTTTCCTAGCCATCTTATCCACCTTAGCTCAAGCTGCTCCCACCCAAGTTCCCTTTCCCAAGCACTTCAGTCTGTAATGACTGCTTCTTACTCTGAAGTCTGTTAACATTTACAAATAATAAAGTGTCTATGCCATTTGTTCATAGATGTTTTCAATTTGCATATAATTACTGCTTATATGTTTAGGGAGATATTCATTAAATTACTTGCAGAATGAAGAAATCTGAATCTCTAGGATTACCCAGATGTCCCCACTTAAATATTACTTTTAGAAAATTGTGCTGTCAACCTGCACTGCACCTTCTAAGCTCACAGATAAGAAAGTTAAAAAAAAATCATATATTACAATCAGATTACTCAAAAAGCTGGGCCAAGAAGATGGTGGGTAAACTGTGAAAAAAAAAAAAAACAACTCTAAACAAGACTGAAAGCTATCACAATAGATAAAAGTGTAAACATTTTAATTCAGGAAGTCGAGGGAGAAATCTTTTCTTCACTATCTTAAAAATTTTACATATTATTTTAAACAAATAGCACAACAGTAAACAGGCTCTATCTGACATGTCATTTCTAGCTGATACCTAGCTATTGTCCTGACTTCTAATCCAAAAAATATAATCCTGAATTTATGTCTAGAGAGAAAATGTACATATATACACCACCATCAGAATGAATTTAGCTTTGTGGGCTTCCCAAGTGGCACCAGTAGTAAAAAATCTGCCTGCAATGCAGGAGACACAAGAGATGCGGGCTCCATCTCTGGGCTGGGAAGGTCCCCTGGAGAAGGAAATGGCAACCCCTTCGAGTATTCTTGCCTGGAAAATTCCACGGATAGAGGAGCCATGGGGTGGCAAAGTCGGACATGACTGAGCACACACCATTACCATATACACATACATACATATACATATATAGGTAATATTTTGCACATTTTATACATTATTGTATAAAATATACACTATACATATACATAAATATATGTAATTTTTTACTTATATGGTCCCAGGGCACATTCTGTGTAGGTGCCTATTCTGAACAAACAGAAATATATATAAAATTAAGTCCATAAAGTAAATGGAATGAATTCTCCATTTATCATTGTGACAAAGATATTTAAATTCAATTTCCAAGAATATTGAAGAGAGAAGCCATATTTGAACAAGAATTTTGGGACTGCTGATGAGAACTAGGGGATCCAAATAGATTTTGCTGCCTCCATACAGGGATGACCAATCATTATGTATCATAGTCCCCAAAATAAAAGCCTCCACCCCCAATCCATTATATAAAACTCTGGATCAAGTAATCTTTACTAGAAAAAAAAAATAACGATGTATTTAAAGACTGCGGAACAGGGAGCCAAGAGACATTAACATCCTTACACAACTACTATCTAGCTAGGAATCTATGAGATCATTGCCTGATATTTCTGAACTCTCAGTTTCCCAGTCTGTTAAACAGGAAGAATTGTGATGTCTTTTCTGACTCTAAAGTTCTTGCTTCACTTTGAACATTACCAAATCACCTGTCACAGAGACTAGATATAGCTATGCTGTCTCTTTTCTAACTATTCTGCTGACATTGCTGTCTTTGTTGTTCCACTTCAGAGCATGCAAACTAAGAGAAATTCTTGGGAATATTAAGAAAAAAGTAGAAATCCTAAAGCTGAAATATTTTTGTGTTAAGTTGCATTTAAAACCTTTCCAGGATATTAGGATAGCCATCCTATGTATGTTCTGTCAAATTTGATGGAGCATCTGCTTTATATCATACACTTGATGTAAGTAAGCTGGTATGGGAGTGAAAGAGAAATAGAAACAAACCAAAAAGTAATTTCTTGGTTATGCATTTAACTTTTGAGGGAGAACCTTTTCTCCTAAGCCTTAACAACCTGCAAGCATTTTAAAAGATGATGACCATTAACCTTTTTTCTAAGTCCAACAAAATTTAAAAAATAAAATCCTGCTGAGTATTAAAGACGATATTACCAAAAGTACAACCTATACAGCAGGGTCTCTGGAAAAGAAAATGCTTTCTTTAAAGTGCTTCTTGGACACTTGAGACATAAGTGTGTGCCCTCAGAAATCCAGGTCTCCTTGGCAGCATAAACTGAAATCTGTTGTCCTTGAGATCTTCATTTACATGACCCTAATAAAGGCAATGGTTTGGGTTCCAAAATGTCCAATAATAGACACTGATGTCATAGGAGGCAGCAGTGCATTGCCTGTGCCTATGAGCACCCATAAGGGAACATGGAGATGATGCTTCCTACATGGGCGAGCAGCAATTCAGGTCCCTTTCATGGTCTGGGTTTTAGAGCAGAGATCAGCCTGTTCAGTGTATTCCCAGCTCCCAGCATTTGGTGGATTCTCAGAAGCTCTGTGAAAATACTGACTTGGAAATTTACTACTAGTCCATCCACAATTTCCTGATTTCCTACCAACTTTGATGAAGCAGAAGAAATAGAATTAGAAAATCTACAAACAAGAAATATAAGAGATGTGCTGGGCAAGTACCTAGTGCAGGTCTACTATGATTAGTAGCAAGGATCTGTGGAGGAATGTGGAAGAAAGAAAAGCTAGAAATGTATATGGAATCATTTTTTGGAGAGCTTTACTGATAGGCACCTTCTTTTTCCAAATTGATACCTATAGGAGTTCAATATTTCTTTTTGGAAATGTCTTCTTTTCCTTACACCTAAATGTCCTGTTAAGTGTGATGGATTTTGTATCCATTCTATTTCTTAAAAAGGTCACCTCTTGTCTATATCCAATGGACCCTAGTCCTTCTTTTCTAAGACCAACCTATTACATACATCTCATACAGTATCACCTGACTATTCTTCCTAACTTCTATTTCTAATCTTTCTGCACCCTCTCAAAAATTTCAACAGCCCCCCAAAAGCTGATGACTGCTTCCTTAATCTGCTATCCTGGCTTTTCTCTGAACTTCACAGTATTTAAAGGTCTCTCATAGAACATACTGATTTTTACATTGTAGATCCTGGATGTTAGATTGCTTTATGTCACTTGTTACATCTTATTTATCTTTTTATCTGCTCCAGGGTAACCTAGCAGGTAGTAGCCCTCCATGTTTGAGGAATGAATTAAATAAGTCATCAAAGCATACTTGTGCTAAATATCTCTCTTTTCTGAAGATCTGTATCACTTGTAGAATTGCAAACTGGAAGCTTACCGGCTAAGTCTTCCTGATTGTATTTGATTTAGCCTGCCAAGAAGTATCTAAAAATCAGAACCTGAATGACTTCAGGGGGAATGTAAATGCTCCTGTTGACCATAGGCTCCACCCTCCTCTGTTATCTGTTCTGATTTACCCATTTATTCTCCTCCAAATATTTGACTCTGTAATATTTGACTTCAACTTTATACACTCCTGAATTATGACAACTGACTTTTATTGGGTATTCACTTGTGCCAGAACTTGTTTCAGGGATTTTCACATACTACTGCATTTAAACAATCTGAAAGTCAACAGTAAGGGCCTGGTGTTAGGCATTTAATAGTTCGGTGGTGCTAGAATTATCCCCAACTGGACAGCTGGATCTACAAAAGTAGAAGCTAGTCCCCGCTGTGATTCACATACAGAAGGAACTTAAGGTATAACTATTGGCTGCTCACAGGAAAGATGCCATGCCTTCTTTAAGAAGTTCCAGGAAGCTCTGGAGAGTGGAGCACTGGTCTCAGGGACCACGGTAACAAACCCAACTGCCAGTTTTCTCAGAGGAATAGAAGTTGAGTTGCCTCAGTCTGGCTCTCTAATACTTGAGAAGCTCCAAGTAAAAAGATGTCCACCTCCTTTCAGAGTCTTCTAATGCTTAGTAGGATCACCAGTAAGAAATAAGACATTTCTGGGAGTTTTGGATCAACATGTACACACTGCTATACTTAAAATGGATAACTAACAAGGACCTGCTGTATAGCACCTGGAACTCTGTTCAATGTTACGTGGCAGCCTGGATGGGAGCGGAGTATGGGGGAGAATGGATACATGTATATGTATGGCTGAGTCCCTTTGCTGTTAACCTGAAACTATCACAATATTATTAATCAGCTATACTCCAATATAAAATTAAAAATTTTAAGAAGAGAAATAAGATGTCCCCCACAGATTCCTGCCCCAATTGGCTGCTCTGTGCAACATCTCAGCAAGACTAGACCCAAAGAGCCATTTTTCTCAGTTCAGATTTTCCACCAAGCTTTTTATGATGCTAATAAATGAGGTAGAGTCTAAGCTTTTGCCTTTAAAAATACATATTTCAGAGTTTTCTTATCTTCCCTTCATTGCCGATGAATCCTTAACAGTCTTCTCATAGCCTTTGTGCAAAGGCACTTAATCTTCTCATCTAATGACACTGTCTACAGAGGGAAGCCGCTGTGTCTCCATTCACCAATAGCCAGATCAATCATGTGTCTCTAAGAAAATGAAGTCATACCAAGCTGGTTTTTAGCATCACTGAGGGGTGTCATTAAGACCTCGGAGGTTGTGTCTGCCGACAGGCTCTGACAGCTTATGATTAATTAGGTCACTCTTTCCCAGAGACTCCCGCCCTGCCTCTGCTGTCAAACCCACTCACCCAAAAGTGGAGACTCTTGGGCTCCTCAGGCCCTATGGCAAGCAACTTGAATGAGGCCCAGGAAACTTGCCCACACTCACTGTTCTGATCTGGAGTAGATAAACGAAGCTTCTCCCTTTTATGCTGAGAATGAACCAAGCAGATGGCACAGCCACCTGTAAACTTAAAATGTGTGCCCTTCTTCCCTGTGATTCTGTGATGTTGCTCTCCTGAGGACCCGATGCTTTCTTCTCCACTCCACTGTAAATCAGCAGCATTCTCTTTGAAGTAGAAGAGACAGGTCAACAGGGTAAATGATGTGTGACAATGAAACGGTGAATTAGCATTCTTTTCTCTAGTCCAAATGTTCACTGGCCTTTGTGATACTGGCAAAGATTCCCTCATTCAAGGCTGTGGCTGGCAGGGGGCAGTGGATGGGGCTGTTGGGATAGGTTATTATAGGCAACTATAGTTTGGGACAAGGCAGCACCAAACTGGAAGAATGTCCAAGGAAATCTACAAATCAGAATGTATACTACGGACAAGGGAGATGCCCTTGGTCTGGAGCATGACCTTGATCTGGACGCTCCTTCTCTAAATAGAAGGGCTGGGTCAGATCCATGAACACATTTCTCAGTGGGCTTTTTCTCTTCAGGCTTCAGTATACTGATTCATAAAATGTTTCTGTAGAATTCTACAGTTCTGGGAGGCCATGCTCTTTACCATCACAAACAGTGAGGTCATATTCATCAGGATTTCCCTTCAAAATCATAGCATTCTGAGGATACTTGCTTCATTAGCTGATGCTCTCATACTCATTTCTCCTTTTCCATTCCAAATGTTAATCTTTGCCCAAGAGTGTCTGAAGCCAGGAGGTTTCTTTTGACCCAGGACATAGTCACACTTTCAATATTACATCAAAGCCAAACTGAAAAAAGTGATTTGGGAACCACTTTTATGATCAATCTGGGCATTTCACAAGTGGTCAGATTGAGAATAAAGCAGAGATAGAAAATAAATCAGGTGGATCTCTATCCACAATTTGTTGCAAAAGGAAATTCAGATTATTTTTTCCTTTAACTCTACAAAACTAGGGTATTAATCAGTGATAGTAATCTGTTAAAATTCTTCAAAGGAGAACCCAAAATTTTCAAAGGGAAATCTAACTACCAATTCCATTGTGCATCCACTGTGCATCACCTGTGGCTTCGGGCCCCATATGGAAACTTACTTTTTTTCCCAATGCGAAACAAAGATACCTGCTGACTGATGAAGAGGCAAAGAGCTTTTATCACATTAAATATATCTGAAAAACATATCAATTCTTTAAAATAAGTATTGATGCTCCCATTTTACCAATGAGAAAAACTGAGTCCAGACCGTGTGGTGGCTTAGTCAAGGTCACAGAACAAGCTAAGGATGGAGGTAGCTCTGGCATTCAAGTCCATCCAAGTGCATCCAGCACCATGCATTGTGATGATACAACCCATTCCATAGCCTTTCTGCTACACTACTCAGGTTTTTTTAATAAAACTACAACACTCTTCTTCAATCACCAGTGGAGCAAAGCTTCTGCCTTTATAGCTGTCAATGTTCATACTTACCTATATTTAAATATAAGCAACTGAAAAAGTGAACACTGCCCACCCTTCCATTCTTAATATGAAGTTCTTTAGTCTGTTACTTTTTTCTCTATTAAAAGAATTCTCCTTAATCAAGGAAAAAGGCTCAGAATCTATCTGCATGTTGTAGGTTCCCTCCCAAGCTTGGTCTTTGCATCTGAATATTTCCATTTAAATGCTCCATCAATTCAATCAAAATGTTAATATTCTGATTACAAAGTATTGCTCAATGCATTTTTAACATGTTTCTTTCCCACTTCTTTCCCTCAGCAAAGAACAGAGCTGGAGTTCACAAATAGGCAGGTCATTTTGGTTTAAAAGGGGAAAATTTACATATCATAATGCTATAGTAATTGATCAGTAGAAATATTTTGGTAGATTAAACTACAATCTATATGCACCCACCCATATTCAAATCACTTTTGTACTTTGCATACAGCTCCACAGTTGCTAAACCTGTGTGTTTATACTGATCAGAGGGACCAGTAAACTAGCAGCTATCCTTTTAAATCTGGATTAAAAATGGGTTTAGTGATATGATTATGAAGTGTAACTCTTTTTTCATACTTTGCTGCATAAATGATGCTGAAGTTGGAGCAAATAAATAATCACAGTTTCAACTTCAAGGCATTATCTCTCAGACTACAGAGATTATATATTTTAACAAGTCAGATACACAGAACCATGTCAGGAATTTTAAAATATTAATCTTTCTCCCCTGTATGAAGAGTGACAAACATGTGGTTTTGAAATCCAATTGTGGTTCACATCCTGATATTACCACTGCAAAATGGACAGCATGTAATTGGAGATCCGCTTAGTAATGACCCCATCAACATGAGCTACCTCTCTGCTTATCTGCATTACAATATTACAGAGCAAAGCAGGGAGGCCAGGCTGGCGGAAAATGGGATTTCTAATAAGGGGTTGGAGACTGTGCTTCAGTGTTCTGGAGGAAGGCTTTTCTCCCCACGGCGGGTGAAGGGGCAGTGTGGAGGGGGAAAAGCTGCTAGAAGCATTGGTGGAAGAAGTGACAACCACAAGAATAGGTGTCAGAGGCACCAAGAAGACCCTGACCCAGAATGCGTTTCCCACCTGCTCTGACAAATCTTTTAACACAAAGCAAAAACTTGAATCCTGTAATTAAGCATCAAAGACACGTATCCCTGAAAGGATACAGTGATAGACTACAGTGATAGACTCAATAACTGCCTGCAGATTTTGACAGAGGAAAGGAAAGGCATAGAGTATGCAGCAGCCAAACCAGAGGAAGAGAGCTCTCATGGAGAAAAGGAGTGTTTAAGGAAGGAAGATAAGCTCTGTGGTCTGATTCGTTTTTCTCCATGTTGCCATTAGAAAAAGATAATGACACCGTGTGTTGGTAAGTCACAAAGGTCTTTAACAAGCCTCACCGCATTTTATCTCAGCCATTGGTTCATTTAGGCCACCCATGTCATTAAGTTATCTAATAATGAGGTTGAGCTACAATGAATGCAAGGAGAAGAGAATGAAGACGTGCTGCCTTGCAGGAACTTCCAGCCTGGTTGGAGAGGTGATATAAAATTATTTAAAAATACAGATGAAACTATGAGTGAGTGAATCCAGGGTGGCTTGGGCCCTGGGGTAAAGCATCTGAGCTGTGGACTCCTCAACTGCCCCAAGGCATCGCCCTGGTTAACCACAACCACCGCTGTCCTGAGAAAGAGGTAGCAGGTAAAATTCACTGGGCTTCAACACTTTTTTCTGGATGTCTCCATCTTCTGACCTTGTCTACAGAGAAGTGTTGAGCAGCTTAAGGACGCTGTGCCATGGGAGAGAGTGGGCCCACTGTATGTTCCACTAAGCAGGCTGTGAACCTGCTCAGTGGAACAGGGTTGGGGTTAAGGTTAGAGAAATTTCTCCAATTCATGTGCACACTCTCTTTTTTTTTACCAAAGGGCTGTGTCCAACTAGAGGAAGTGGCTTTGTGCACATTAGACAAATGTGTATGTGAGATGACAGGGCAGGAGTGGCCTAGCCCTCCTATCCTTTGCATGTACATTGTGGTAGGCAGGATGCTGTTCCTGCTGCTGCTGCTCAGTCGCTTCAGTCGTGTCTGACTCTGTGTGACCCCACAGACGGCAGCCGACCAGGCCCCACCGTCCCTGGGATTCTCCAGGCAAGAGTACCAGAGTGGGGTGCCATTGCCTTCTCCGAGTAGGCAGAATAACAGTCCATAAATTGTCCACGCCCTAATCCCTGGGATTCATGTAAAAGGGTCTTTGCAAATGCATCTACAGATTTTGAGATAAGGAGAGTATCCTGGATTACTCAGGTGGGCCCAACCTAAGTCCTTAAAAGAGGAGAACTTTACCCAGCTGTGATAGATTCAGAGTAACGGAGCATGAGAAAGCCTTTTTTCGTTTTTAATTTTTCTTTAAATTATTGCTTGATCTGTGATTCCGGCCTTTGACACTGGCAAAGAGGATCATTAGCCAAGGGATAAAAGCAGCCTTTAGGAGCTGGAAAAGCAAGGAAACAGATGCCCCATTGCCCCTCTCAAGCCTCTGGAATAGAACACAGCCTGTGGAGACCTTGCTTTTAGCCCAATGAGATCTGTCTAACTTCCAACCCAAGGACTGTGAAAATTATAGACATCTGTTGTTTGAAGACATTAAATTTGGGTAAGTTGTTACAGAAGCACTATGTAACACTATAAGCTTGATCCATCATAGTCTACCTATCCTAAAACTCTCCAAACAGAGATTCAATGTGCAGCAGAAGTCTTGGGAAAAATATGTCCCAAACAGCCTTTTGCAACATGTAGCTGTCCATGAAAACCAGCAACTTTGCTGATGTAAACTGATGGCACAGGTTGGCGTTTCCCAGAGGTCCCTAAACATCTGTCATGATTTCAGAGTGAGCCCTTAAAAATATCCATTATGGTGCTGCATTTATTTTTCTTGGGGATGGTCTTGATCCCTGTCTCCTGTACAATGTCACAAACCTCCATCCATAGCTCTTCAGGCACTCTATCATATCTAATCCCTTAAATCTATTTCTCACTTCCACTGTATAATCATAAGGGATTTGATTTAGGTCAGACCTGAATGGTCTAGTGGTTTTCCCCACTTTCTTCAATTGAAGTCTGACTTTTGCAATAAGGAGTTCATGATCTGAGCCACAGTCAGTTCCCAGTCTTGTTTTTGCTGACTGTATAGGGATTCTCCATCTTTGGCTGCAAAGAATATAATCAGTCTGATTTCGGTGTTAGCCTTCTGGTGATGTCCATGTGTAAAGTCTTCTCTTGTGTTGTTGGAAGAGCGTGTTTGCTATGACCAGTGCGTTCTCTTGGCAGAACTCTATTAGCCTTTGCCCTGCTTCATTCTGTACGCCAAGGCCAAATTTGCCTGTTACTCCAGCTGTTTCCTGACTTCCTACTTTTGCATTCCAGTCCCCTATAATGAAAAGGACATCTTTTTTGGGTGTTAGTTCTAAAAGATATTGTAGGTCTTCATAGAACCATTCAATTTCAGCTTCTTCAGTGTTACTGGTTGGGGCATAGGCTTGGATTACCATGATATTGAATGATTTGCCTTGGAAACAAACAGAGATCATTCTGTCGTTTTTGAGATTGCATTCAAGTACTACATTTTGGACTCTTTTGTTGACTATGATGGCTACTCCATTTCTACTAAGGGATTCATGCCCACAGTAGTAGATAAAATGGTCATCTGAGTTAAATTCACCCATTCCAGTCCATTTTAGTCCACTGATTCCTAGAATGTCAATGTTCACTCTTGCCATCTCCTATTTGACAACTTCCAATTTGCCTTGATTCATGGACATAACATTCCAGGTTCCAGGCAATATTGCTCTTTACAGCATCAGACCTTGCTTCTATCACCAATGAGGGTTAATGCCACATGGGGAATTTGCATCCATAATGGAGACAGTAGGGAAAATGCACTTGGGTAGAAAGCTAGGTATGTGACAGGTTGCTAGGAAAAAATGAAAACAGGAATGACAGAAGGATATATTCTTTTATACACAAAAATGAAGACCTCAAATATGATTTGCTGAAGTAGCCATCCACAAGACATTAAATTACTTTTTCCTTTGCTTTGGTTAAAACAGTCTAGGAATGACAATCAGTTCCCCTTCTATCAACAGTATATAAACACAGTAATAGGACTACTTTTAGGAGAAAATAATCAACTTTTAAGAAAAGAAATTAAATTAGTCTTAAACTAAACATTTACCAATTAATGAGTTTCTTTAAAAAGTACCATCTTCATCCTACAATCTTGTGCATAACACATACACTCGTTTAAAAAATAAAATTTATCTCACAATAATACTAAGTGTTAATGCAATGATCTAGAAAATGAAATTAATGTATCTTTAAAAAAAATCCTAGCAACAAAAAATAAATTTTAAAAATAGACATTTTTGGAAGATAGTACATTCTAAAAGAATTAATACTTTATTACAGGAAAATAATTGTTGGTATTACTATTTCAATATATTCCTAAAGAAATATTTAAAAAGAAGCTTCATACCTTAGAATTGTAATAGCACTTATAATTCCATTTATGGCTATGAAAATGTAGTCATGTTCCATTTAAAACTATAGCCAGTGATGAAATATACTTCAAAAATATAAACATTTGGTTGACAATCTTTTCTATTGGTTAAAAACAGACTGATTGTCTTTTGCTGATGGAAATAACTTTAATCCAAGGTGCAAAAAAAGTGCAGCTGTCTATTTGTACTTAAGATACATAAGACCAAAGCTTATGTACTGTTTACACACTTAAAAGATTTTAAACATAAGATTTCAGGAGGGACACTGCATCTCCTTTATAGATAATCATGTACTACAGAGAACCCAAAAGCTTGATGACATTCTTTTAAGTTACCCAAATGTATCCAAAGAGGCATACCTGCTTCTCTCCTAATTTTATCCTAAAAAACAAAAATCTAATTTCAAAAGCAATTAGGAATTATTTTGATTGAGGAAATCTTGGAATTGTTACAAATGTGCAAACCTTGTCTCTGAGAGTGGTTCCAAACATGTCTCATTTTGAAGATGGGAAAGCTGAAGCTGAGAGGAGTGACTTGCCCAAGGTCACACAGCTATTTAGTGGCAGAGCCAGGACTTAAACTCATGTAAACCACTGTTGTGACTGTTCATGTAAACCACTTTGTGAAAAAAAAAAGGTGCAAATAATGGTTTATGTGCCAAGATGGCATCTTGACCCAATGTACATCCCAAAATACAAGATAGGGTATAATTTTCTTGATCGGTCAAATGTTCTTGACTTTCTGGGAAAAAAAAAATCTACATATTGACAAACATTCATTGATCATTTATTTTAAGCAAAGTACTGTGCATGTAGAAAACATGATTCTTGCCTTTGAAGAAGACAGTGTCTTAAGCATGATAAGCCATGTGACTTGAGAACTTGAAGGTAAGGAGTTGTTGAAAAGATGAAAGACATCACGTACTCAATTAAAAACACAAATTTAGCAGACATAAACGTATGAGAAAACTGTAGAAAGAGAATGTGATCAGAGAGGCAAATTTCAGGGTTCACATTATTATAAAGAAAAGGCAGCTCCAAATCATGATGAGAACCAAGATTTGGTAATGCTAGTAGATGGTCGAAAGAGAGAGCTAAGACTATGAGGTCGGAGCACTGACAGTGACTTCCCTTATGAATGGAGAAGTCATCACAGAGGATTAAGGGACAATGATGAGCAGGAGAGCTGTAACCAGGGACAAGGGAAGGAACACAGCAAGGCAGGCTTGAAGTTGTCACAACCTAAAGGGTCAGTAGGCAGTCGTTGTCCTCCATTAGGACACTTTCACAGAGTTGGAATAGACAGTAGCCATTCCTAATTTCACCCATCCAAATTACATATCAGGTCTGCTTTCATTTATTAAGAAAATTACCTCTTGGGAGTTTTAGAAGGCCTCCATAGTTTTGATGCCCCCAAACTTTGGTGAATTAGCCAGGCTACAATAATCAAAAAGTATATATATGTGTTAATATACTGTATTGTTGTTTTTGCTTCTGGCTTACTTCACTCTGGATAATGGGCTCCAGTTTCGTCCATCTGAGTAGAATTGCTTCAAATGAATTTTTTTTTAATGCTGAGTAATATTCCATTGTGTATATGTACCACAGCTTTCTTATCCATTCATCAGTTGATGGGCATCTAGGTTGTTTCCATGTCTTAGCTATTGTAAACAATGAAGCGATGAACATTGGGGTGCACGTGGCTCTTTCAATTCTGGTTTCCTCGGTGTATATGCCCAGCAGTGGGATTGCCGGGTCATATGGCAGGTCTATTTGCAGCTTTTTAAGGAACCTCCACACTGTTTTCCATAGTGGCTGTACTAGTTTGCATTCCCACCAACAGTGTAAGAGGGTTCCCTTTTCTCCACATCCTCTCCAGCATTTATTGCTTGTAGACTTTTGGATGGCAGCCATTCTGACTGGTGTAAAGTGGTACCTCATTGTAGTTTTGATTTGCATTTCTCTGATAATGAGTGATGTTGAGCATCTTTTCATGTGTTTGTTAGCCATTTTTATATCTTCTTTGGAGAAATGTCTGTTAAGTTCTTTGGCCCACTTTTTAATTGGGTTGTTTATTTTTCTAGAATGGAGCTGCAGGAGTTGTTTGTATATTTTTGAGATTAATTGTTTGTCTGTTGCTTCATTGGCTATTATTTTCTCCCATTCTGAAGGCTGTCTTTTCACCTTGCTTATAGTTTCCTTTGTTGTGCAAAAGCTTTTAATTTTAATTAGGTCCCATTTGTTTATTCGTGTTTTTATTTCCAATATTCTGGGAGGTGGGTCATAGCAGATGTATAGAATAGACTTGTGGACTTTGTGGATGAGGGTAAGGGTGGGATGATATGGGAGAAGGGCATTGAAGCATGTTAATTATCATGTGTCTAATCAAGCGCCAGCCCAGGATTGATCCTCGGGACTGGTGCAGCGAGATTTCCCGGGGGGGAGGGAGGAGGGAGGGGGGACCTGGAGGGGAAGCATATGTAAACCCATGGTGATATCATGAAAAAAAAAATTAATAAAACATTTATAACCAAAAAAAAATATATATATATATATATGCACCCCCAAAAAAAAAATAATCAAAAAGTATAGGTAATAAACATTGGAAAGGGACCAAGATACACAGTCCAGGGAACAATAAGATCTTTAAAATCTTTCTCATAATAGTTAAAATAGCCCTCAGCAGCAGATATTCCCAACATCAACCAGAAGAGCAAAGTGTGCTGGAGTGTTAGTCGCTCAGTAATGTCTGACTCTTTGTGACCCTGTGGACTGTAGCCCACCAGGTTCCTCTTTCCATGGGCTTCTCTAGGTAAGAATACTGGATTGTGTTGCCATTTCCTCCTCCAGAGGATCTTCCCAACCCAGAGGATCAATCTCCCAACTCTTGTCTCCTACATTGCAGGCATATTCCCTACCATCTGAGTCACCAGAAAAGATCTGTGTGTGCTGGAGACAAGATAACAAAGGGTAAATGGAGGTAAAAGAGAAACTCAGCAGGATGTGCGTGCCTCTCAGTGGCAGATCAGAATGGCAGATACCTACAGCCAAACCAGGAACTATACGGAAATGTCTGGCATTCTGTCATTTATCACAATTTGTCAGCATGGCCAAATCCTCTCACTCAAACAAAGAAGGAGGGTTTGGAGGAAGCAAACAAGATAAGCCCATGGCATCCTCACCCCTATTAATGTGATTTCTTTGTGTGGCCTTGTTCAGGATAAGCTCCCATCACTGTGTTCACCTCACCACAGCAGTGAATTTTTAATGCAAGTCAACTGTCTAACAGTATTTGTATTACAATAATAACCTGGAAGAACTTGTTTAATATTGGAAGACTTAGTGGAGCAGATGAATAGGTGCAACATGATATCCATGGGATAGAAATTCAATTAGAAGCTGCAAGTAGTGCTGGAGAGAAGTGGTTATTGTTCAACACGTATCACGGGGCCCTTTGCCGGAACACAGCTATTAGACGAACTGGTTGAGAAATTCTGTTTTCCTTTATGGCAATCTGTTAGCTTGTACAAAGTTAAATTAATAAATACACCAAGCTGCCTCTGTGGTGGGAGAGCAGGAAGAGGCCAAGGGCTAGTCACATATTTTATCATTATGGATTAAGTGCATTATGCCATGCAAATTAAAGATATGCCACAATTATAATAAAAATGAGAGACTGTGCATCTGCAAATGGTGATTGTATGACTACTGCATCCAAAAGAGAATGCTGGGGCCCTACCTGCAATAAGCAATTGTTTCTGCTCTAAAGAAAAAAAGCGAGGAAATTACTTTTCAGACACACCTTCTTTCTGAATAGGCAGAACAGTACTTCTAAAGACAGTCAGGTGAAAGTCAAATGGGGCTCTTGACTGTCTCTGCTCTGTGCTTAGAACTGGATCCCACTGCTCAGAACCTACACTGTTCAGTGAGGGGCACCCTGGAGTAAGTGGAAGTTGTCAAGTTAATTTAGGGATGAATAGATTCCCAGCAACTAAGAAAGCCAGGGGTCTCATTCCACAGAGGGAAAGTGGTCCAGGAGAAAAAGACATCCAGCATTCCACCCCCCTTACTGCATTTCTGCCTCAGAAGAAGCCCTTGTTACGTTTTTCTATTTTCTTTTAGTTTTGAAAACAGGAAGCAACAGCCGTTCTTGTGAAAATGACTGACACATTGGCATCCCCTGCTCCCTGATGCAGAGGACACAGATTCCTTGGATCTTTCTTTGCTTTTTTCTTACCATTTGTTGTGCAGGAGCATACTCAAGTGTGTGGGTTTGTGTGCCTGTGTGTGCATGTGATTATAGATCACATTCTGCAAACAGAATATCAGTCCTTTGAGCCATTCAAGCCATAAGCTCTCACGCAAGGCAAATGATGATGCTTTCAGCACATAACACAATTCTATTTCTGCCAAGATTCCAGCATATTGTGCTTTTCAGAAAACAAACTTTTAAACCCATATTGTTTGTAATGGTGCATGGGAGTGGGTGTGCGCCTGCACATTTGGGCAAGCACATGAGACACACACAAAGAAATGAAGCTAAAGAAAGGAAGCTCATCAGAAACCCAGACACCCCAAAAGGAAGTGTCAATGCAATTAGCTGTTTCCTTCACTCCTGTATTATTAGTCTCCTATTTCTGGGGTTCCCAAATGATGACTTATGGATTAACCCCTTGGGAGTTTTGCAAAAGTACGAGGATTTTGAGGTCCAATATCACACTTACTGGACCAGAGTCCCCAGAGGATGAGAGTCAGAAGATAGAAATCTTAGGGAGAGTGTGGTCTGTCATGGCCAGGTGATACTGGTGGACACTCAGTTTGAAAAGCAATCGTCTATTTTCTTGTCCAGACGAAAGACCCCAACATGCAGATATATTCTCAAAAATACGTAAGTAGGAGCATCATCAGACACAGTCCCCTCATTTTCCAGACAATGAAGCCAGAATCCAGGAAGGAAAACCAACTTGCTCAAGGTCACACAGGAGTCATTGCTGGAGTTCAGGCCAGGTTGGCAACAAACTCCGCCATTTATAAGTCAACATATAATTTAAGAGCATTTTGCCAATTACCATCACATGCATTGCTCATGGCATCTTATGAGTTTCATGCAGCAGTTATATTTATGTGACACATTTGGGTACAGAGACTTGGAGAAGGATGTGGCTGACCAGTGTATAAGCTTTGTTTGCTTTATTCAGCCACATACACCAGTGTCTGGCTACATGTGAATGATTTTAATTTGAATCAAGTAGTCAGTGAGCAGAGCAGTCAGCGTGGGACAGGGCAGAAGTTGCCTCCTTGCCTAAAGTACAACTGTGTTCCAATCAGTTAAGACTAACCAGAAAGAAAGTGAAAGTGAAGTCGTTCAGTTGTGTCCAACTCTTTGGGACCCCATGGACTGTAGCCTACCAGGCTTCTCTGTCCATGGTATTCTCCAGGCAAGAGTACTGGAGTGGGTTACCATTTCCTTCTCCCCGGGATCCTCCCAACCCAGGGATCGAACCGGAGTCTCCTGCATTGCAGGCAGGCACTTTACCCTCTGAGCCACCAGGGAAAGCAGAAATATGAGGCAAAAGAATAAAATAAAGACCTCCAAGCAGGGTGGGAGAGTGCCAAGCAAGCATATCCCACAATCCAGAGTCTGTGCATCCCTGGGCACTCCCTACACTTCCCTCCCCTAGGTTTCCAGGAAGAGCAGAAACAAGATTACAGTTCAGCTGTGTCTTAGGGGCAGGCGCACCTGGCCTTCAGCTCACAAACATTGATAGAAAGGATTCCAGCAAGATGGCTCAAATAAAAATGGATCGAGGATTCAAAACCAATTACCAAAGTATAATCTCACTCAGATGGGCACGGTAAGAATAATTACTCTCTGTAAGAAAAATGTCTGTTGTAGGCACATTGCAGAAGGCTGCATAATTAAATACAGCTGCCAATTCTCATTTATCTTCCTGGCAATTTGCACTTGAGGGTCCACCTGTATTGCCAGCGGCCCGGCGCCAGCACACATAGCGGAGCTGAGAGCAGGGACCCCACATTTCTAAAGTAACCGAACTCTACTGAAGACACTACACCTTCAAAGCATCCTGACTCTGTACATCAGCTGGCATCACCAGTTTAGTTAAGGGGATAACATACATAGACTGCATGTCTTTCCTCCTCCCTTCCTGGAAAGCTCTCACCAATCTCTTTGCATAATTAAATCCTAGCCATCCAGCAAGGCCTAATCCACACTGGAGCTGGTTCTCTGTAAAGCCATGTCTGTGTCTTTATCTCTTTATCTGCAGAATGTGGATCATGAGAGTAGTCACCTCCTCAGACTGTTGTGAGAACTTAATCTACATGTAAGTTTTGAACAGCACATGGCACACAGTCATCTCTCAACAGATACGACTATTGCTTTATCCTCTTACTCCTCTGGCCAACACTGGCTCACTTCTTCTGACTACTCCTGTCCCTAAGAACGCAGAGGATCCCTTGAGCACGCAGGGCTGTTTTTGCTCACCTTGATCTCTGCTCACGCCTGTGCTTTGTGTTGGTCCCTAGGCTCCTTGAGGGTTAGCAGCCTTAAATCCGTTGGCATGTCACTATATAAGCAGCTCAGAAGACAGGCCAGCAACAGAGTCAGAAGGATACCTTAGAGGCGTGCTCCCTGCAAGGTTCCTTCCAAGTCAGACATCCGGGCGAGGTGAGAGGAGCGGTGGCTAGAGGAGACGGGTGAGGGACAGGCAGGCCTCATCCAAATCAAGCTGGGCCCAGCCCTGCCGGGCCACGCTCAACATGGCAGACACCATCTCCACTATGGCCAGCTTATCCCTCTCCACCGTGAACTTGGTTCCCTCTCTGCTCCTCTGGTCACTCTGAGGTCTGCCCTCTCAGCCCGCTATCCTATGCCCTTTGCTATCCCCAGGACAAAGGTAGCCTGAATCCTCACAACTTCCCCGGTATCTCAAAGTCTCTCTCAAAACTTTCCCTCATGCTGAGATGCCAGGTGATTACTTTTCTTTGAATTAATATCATTTTAAAGAAGAACAAAAATATTTATTAAATATAATAATGATCCATCAGTTTCATCAAGGAGATAGTACAGAGCTTGGCACATAGTGGGGTTTAACAAATATGTGTTCAATAAATGCATGCATAAATGAATGAATGAATGAATGGCTCCTGTTCACTGCCACTTACTAAAGGTGGCTCAGCACTTCTCTTTCCCCAGGATTAAGACTGGCCAAGGAGGAGAGCTGCAGATGATAGGATCAATATGGAAAAAATAAATAGTAATTGAATTGAGTACTTTTGTTTATACATTTTTATCTGAAAGATAAAAATAGGGTAAAATTTATGCCATCCTTTGAGAATTGTTGAGACTTAGAACATGCATCTACTATGCATTAACCATACTAATAATAGGAATACTAACAATAACAATGACCAGACTCTAAAGCATTACTAGAGCTCTTTTGATGTGCCAGACAGTGTTAACAAGAACTCCCTAGTTACTCCAGAAAACAACTCTATGTAGTCAGTGCCTTTATCATTATGCCCATTCTGCAGATGAGGACACCAAAATAAAACAATGGGAAAGGATGTGCAGCTAATAATGAGGAGGCCAAGCAAGAGCACCGCGGCAGTCAGCATTACACAATATGTGTGGTGATCATGCTTACTGATATTCCAACCGAGTTCTAAGTTCAGACATTCAATCTAACACATTCAGACATGACACATGGTATGTTCTGCTTTGGGTCTGAGGAGAGACGGCTGGTAGCACTGCCTAGAGGGGCCTGAGAGATCCATCAGGAAATCAGAAGCAGGGGAAAGATCGCTGGACTGTTTGGGCAAAATTTGTCCTGGAAGCCATGGCCGTGGACTAGCCAGGTTATAGGGACCTCTATATGAAGTGAAAGATGCAAGTGAGCATCCCTGGCAAACTGCATGAAGCATGGGAGGTGGGCAGTCCAGTGAGAAAACAGCTCTACAACAGCAGGAGATTCTACTGGGGGATGAACTCCTACAGAGGCCACATCAGATAGAGTAAGACATCAGACACAGCTCAGGAGTTACAACTTTCCTCATAGTTTTGGAACACTACAATGTGGCATTTCTCAATGATGTGTTAATATCACCGGTATGCTTTTAATTAATGATCTCTAGCTGCACATGTTATTTATAAAGAGATATTTCTCCAAGAAAGCAGCCAAGACATTTTCCTTCAGTCAGAGAACAAGCCCCTGGAGCATTCTGAAGTCAGAGTAAAGGAAAAAAATAGATGGAACCATCTAGGCTGAACCACAAGGCTCCTCAGCAATTAAAAGCAACCATATATGAAAAGAGGAAACTAGGATGGGGTGGGGGCAGCGGGGTGGTGTTTCTAAGAACCACACAGAGCCAGATCCCTGTGAGCTAATGAATTCAGAGAAGCTTGGGTTGTAAAACAAGATGAATACCACCCCTCATTAGTGTTGCATTTGATGGCTGTGTAAAACGAAGAAAATGATCCACTTAAAAAGGGTCTTTAACACTGATGGGTCAGTTTTGGCAATTATAGGATTTACGCGGCTATCTTTGCGCCACACTGAAATAAGCCACAGCAAAAGCAGTCTTCACTCACATGCCTAGCTGATGACCTCACAGCTTTTTGAAAGCTTGCCTGCTCATCAGCTTTTAGGTCGTAGCCCAAATGCCAAACCATAGGAAGGGCTGGGACCAGCAGGAGATAGGCAAGCAGGGTGTCTAGGGCACAAAACTTAAGGAGGCCCATGCAGGACCCTAGAAGTGCAGGCCTCCTTATATAATGAACCCTGGGCACCTCACCTGCCTCTTCTGTCTCATCCTAGTCCCAGCCCCTCTTGTAGGGGCTCTCTCACCATTCTAGTAAACGTGCCCCTTGTTGGCTGAAAACACACACACACCATGACAGCTGTGAGTTCACTTTTATTTGGGGCTTACTGAGGACTACAGCCTGGGAGAAAGCCCCTCAGCTGAGGAAGTGCTCCAAAGAGGTAAGAGGGGAGGCCAAAACATATGAGTTTAGTGAAGAGGATACACACAACCAAGCACACATCTTGGTAGAAGGCTGTTGCTAGTCACAAACCCAGATGTCTCTGTGGCTGATTTTAGAGCTTTTCTAGGTATGAAATGCATGAAATTGCATCCATAAAATTTTCTCCTGAAAGTATTAATAACTATCTGAAGGCCTATTCTGGCAGTTTTTTCCAGAGCACAGAGTACCTCATCCCTGACCTCCACCCTGATCTTCTTTCAGGGTGTGTTAAAGGTCAGCTGATGCAGTCACTAGCAACTAATTCTCATAGAAACTGATGGTTAGCAACAGTCTTTGGCTGGTCCCCTCACCACTCCGCCCCTCTACCCACTGACCACACACCCCTGTGGCACTCACCATTTTCAGTTATCACTGTTATGCATCTACTTCCTGTTGTCCCCACTCTTGTGTCCACTGCATGAGAGCAAGGAGATGGTCTATCTATCTTCCCTACCCCCGCCAGGAGTCCCTATTGCCTCACTGTGTCCAGCATATGGTAAGGAGATTTCTGGGGATGTATGTGTTAAATGGGAATAAAACGAGAATGTTAAAGTCTCCTAAGAGGATGGTATTCAATGACTCTAGACAACCCAACAAAATCCTCCTAAATCTTTTTTTTTTTCTTCTTCTCATATTAAAGTTTACAGAAGGAACTAGTGGTGTGGGTGCATGGACAAAATAGAAATACTCCCAAAGAGACTTAGGGTGGGAGAAACATCCGAGTTAGTAAAGAGCAATTCAGAAAATATGAACTCCACAAGCATTAGAGTCATATTTTCCCAAAATGTTGACAGGAAAGAAAATAAGCAGTGAATGAACACTCACTTATAATAGGCACTTCAAGATCATTTCAATTAATGCTCACATTAACCTTCTGAAATAAACTTTGTTCCCATTTTCCAGATGAGGACATGAATATGAAGATTAAAGAGGTTACATAACCTGTCCATGATTTTACAGGGAATAACTGAGGTATCCAGTGTTCAGACTCAGGTTTCCAAAATTATCCTTTCACATCGCTGCAGAAAGCATCTAGATTGATCTAATTTCAAGGACTCAAGGTATAAACATAACAAATTTTGCTGGTCCTGGGCTTCCCATGTGGCCCTAGTGGTAAAGAACCCGCCTGCCAAGTCAGGAGATGTAAGAGATATGGGTTTGATCCCTGGGTCTGTAAGATTCCCTGGAGGAGGGCATAACCACCCATTATTCTTGCCTGAAGAATCCCATGGACAGAGAAGCCTGGAAGGTTTACAGTCCATCAGGTCACAAAGAGTTGGACAGGACTGAAGCGACTTAGTACACACACAGAGCTGGTCATGACTGTTCCTAACTCTGGTTATTCTAAAGAATTCCTGGACCGATAAATTCAATGAGCCTATCCTGAAAGAGCAGTCAACATGATGAGATCATTTTTTCTGAAGTATATATCTTTTTATGTGTTTTAAATATGTTACTTTGCCACAATAATTGCCATGAACTTCTACTGTAGAAGTCTCCCTTGCCTTAATCTGCATCTGTTTCTTCTTAATTAGACCTCTCTGCCTCAAGTAAGTAACCATGAAGTTAGGTCAAACTCCCTCAAAAGAAAACACCAACAACTGTGTCCCTTTTCCTTCTCAGACCTCTTTTCAAATTCATTGTTCACTGTTTTATCTGTATTTTAAATGTATTTTCTTGCTCCCTCCCTTTTCAGATTTCAGGGATAATACACATGAGGGGTCAACCACAAGCTGATGAGTGTCAAAAGTGAACAGATAACTACTGTCTGATCGCTGCACATCTGCTGGTTTCCCAGGTGGCTCAGTGGTAAAGAATCCATCTGCAATGCAGGAGACCTGGGTTCAATCCCTGGGTAGGGAAGATCCCCTGGAGGAGGGCATGGTAACCCACTCCAGCATTCTTGCCTGGAGAATCCCATGGACAGAGGAGCCTGGCGGCCTACAGTCCATGGGGTCACAAAGAGTAGGATGGGACTGAGTGAGTAAGCATGCACTCATGCTACACATTGCCTCCCGTGAAGACTCGTGACCAAGGAAAGGAGCAGTGCAGTAAGCCTCTGAGTGTGAGCACAGTCCTGCAGAGAAGGTGCAAGATGAGGGAGCCTTCCAACCTGGTCAGCTCCAGAGACAGAACTTGACTTTTTCTTTGTTAGGTGCACTGTGCTCAGCTTGTAGCTTCACTTCAGGGAAAAGAAAAAAGCCATGTTCTTTCAAGATCCTCTCAGAGAAAGCCTTTTCAGACTCACAGATTTCTCCTGGGTGAAAGTCACAGCATTTGATTACTTCCATGTCTTCAGTTTCCCACTTTTATTCAAAAGCAAAGAGTTTATTAATAAACCCTAAAGACTGGACTCCTAAGACCTTTCAGGGATGTCTGCCTTCCATCTGAAAGTGTGCTGGGTTCAGCTTTGGTCCAATGTCTTGCTCCAACCAAGTGACATGGCAGTAAGTCACTTCCTTTCTCTGAACCTCACTTTCAGGAGCGAAGGCTTAATGATATATTTTTCTCCTACAGGAAGTATCAGAAATCAAGTTGAGAAAATGTATAAAGGAAGAGATCTACGAGGAGTCAGATTAAGAACTGCCATCCAGGGAGCTGAGAATCTCATGTCAACCTGTCTGCCTTGGCTCTGCCGACCTCCTGTCTCCCTTCTTGCTCCCCTCCATTCACATGGTTCCTATCATGTGCCAAGCACAACGTTTGGAAGTGAGAAAGAATGTTGTATGATACAAACACACCCCTGCTCTCAGTGAATCTCTGTTTAGTGGGAAAGGTAGCACAAAAGTGAAATAACCCCTACATAAGACACAAAATCAAATTATGTTGTACAAAATGAAGTTGTATAACAGTTAGAACTGTTAGACCCTAAGAGATGGGTCAGCTCGGAAATCTCTTTTAGACAGGATGGCCAAGTAACATCTCTCTGGAGAAGAGATGCTCAGATTGAAGAAATAAAAGGTGAAGAAGAACGAGGCTTGCAAAAATTGTAACTGGAAGCAGGAGGAAAATGACAGTATTTTCCAGACAGATGTGAACTCCCCGGGGAGGAAGAAGGATGCTTTGTTCTAAAGTGTCTGAGAGAGCACCAGCTTGCCTGTGGTGAGTTGAGGCAGCATTCACAATCACTCCACTAATTGCTCTTAAGGTCCAGAAAAAGCTGGTGCATTCATATTTTATCACTGATGCTGAATAGTGGACAATGAGGAGCAAAACGATAGGTCCAATGATATCTCCGATGCAAAGATGCTGGGAGTACCCTGGTCCAGCCCTCACCTGCTGAGGCTGTCCATCATAAACATACCAAAGGGCATGAAAGATAGTACAGCCTCGTGAGAGCCTATGAACAAACTTCCTGGAGCTTAATACCAGGCACCACTCCAGGATGTCCTGGCCATGGGAGTGAGCTGAACCCTGCAAGGAACTGAATGTAGCTTTGGCACCAGTGAGTATGAAATGTCACTGAGGTCTGCTTAGATGCCCAAGACTGGACAGGTCCCTCTGTGCTGCATCCATCCAGCAATTGCAGAGAAGCCATGCTTGCTACTGTTCTGAGGCTGTGGCTGCAGTAAACACTAAGCACTTCCCAACTCCTGCAGATTCCTAGCAGGGGAACCATGTTGATTATCATGTGTGAAATCAGTCGCCAGCCCAGGGCTGATGCTCGGGGCTGCTGCACCGAGATGACTCAGGGGGAGGGAATCGGGAGGGAGGAGGGAGGGGGTTCTGGAGGGGGAGCATATGTAAACCCATGGCGGTTTCATGTCAATGTATGGCAAAACCAACACAATAAAGTAAAGAAAATTTAAAAAAAAAATTTTAAACTTAAGGCTTTTATAAACATGTAATAATTCCTGACATCTTTGAGCAAGATAGCAAAGCCAAAACTCCATGCAACATCCTCATACACACAGAGCATCCTGCTCAGCTCATACTATACTCAGCACTTCTCTACACATCTCGCCATCAGGATGTTTAGATTGTAAATAATATCAGACAGTACCTATTCCTGGTGCACAGCAGTCATTCAGATATCTTAACAAATATGAAAACAGCCCCTAAACACATACTACTCCCACTTAACCCCCTACTCTTTTCAAAATTTTCCTTTTGCCAAGCCCAATGAAACAATCTGGAAACTGCCTCAAAATGGCCAGTGAATTTTTATAACTGTGGCATTCTGTGTGTGTCATTCTCAGTTTTCAACTGACTGGCTTCCAACACATGCTGTCACTCCAAAATATCCATTTATCCCATCCTACACCATCTAACTGTGACAGAGATAGGCTCCAGAGCAGAAAACACTGCTACTACAAAGCTGGTGATGAGAGTTGAAGAGGCACCAAGAACCAAATGTCTGCTGGGGGCTGCCTGGCACTTGGAGTCACTGCAGGACCTTAGGCTACTGGACACAGTCGGGTTTTCAATAGACCCATATCAATATCAAGTACACCCAGGTGGATCCTGGTCCTCTGACTACCCAAAAGACATCTATTCAGCACACAGACACTCAGAGCACACAGCCAAGTGCTGTGGGTGGTCTTAGGAAGCCATACATGGTAAGACCAAGCAGCAGGTAAGTGGGTAGAAAAGTAGATTCTAAGGGACTCAAGAGAGAAGAGAGTACAGGGCTAGGGTGCTCAAGAAAAGAGAGCATACATCCTCAAAGTGGTTAGCAGGAGAGAATAGGGAATTCCAGAACAGACGGGGCATAAATAAAGACAGGGCTGTTGGGAAATGAGGCAGTAGCCTGGCTAGAACAAAATCTATGGAAACATTTTCTCTGCTGGGAACTTCCTAGTTTCCATCTGTGAAGTGGGTACTAATCTCTGAAGTGGTAGGGTGAAAGCCACCCAAGATATCATCAAAGCTTGCAGTGGAAAAATTCTTTAGTTATGAATAAGTCATGAGTTTGTTCTTCTTGGTTAAAAGTGAAAATTACCTGTGTGAACTTAAGCAGATTACTCATTTTATTAAAAACTAAGTTTCCCCACCTTCAAAAAAAAGTAATAACAGTCCCTAATTCATAAATTTTGGTGAAGGACTGGATGAGATCATTGAGCACAAAACAAGCAGATATTTCCCCAACCGAATGTCACAGCTTATTCAACCATTTTTAGCACACATTTCCTATATAAGAGATGGCTGTGCTATTTCATAAGAATAGATTAAAAAGGTAAGAGCTCTTCAGTTTTAATAAAAGTAAGAAGGAATGTGATTTTTTAATAAAGATTAGCAGATTTGATTATTTACAAAATGTAGAATTTCTTCATGAAAAGCAAAACTATGATAACAGAAAAAAAACAGAATAGGGAAATATTGGTACAAGATTCAACAATGTTTTCCATTTATATATCATATTAAAAGATGTATAAATGATAAGGCAAACAATCCACTAATAGATAAACATACAAAATGCATAAGAAAAATACATAAGGGATTACAAGTAAACAAAACAAAGAAACAACTTCCACTCACAATAATAATACAGAATCAGTAATAATAAAAATTAAACAAAACTCCAATAATAATAGATCTCTAAAGTATTCATTAGAGCTTCACTGGTGGCTCAGCAGTAAAGAATCCACCTGCAATGTAGGAGACCTGGGTTCAATCCCTGGGTTGGGAAGATCCCTTGAAGAAGGAAATGGCTATTCACTCCAGTATTCTTGTCTGGAAAATCCTATGGACAGAGGAGCCTGGTGGGCTATAGTCCATGGGGTCGCAAAGAGATGGACATGACTTAGCAACTGAGCATACACACAAAGCATTCATTAAATGATGGCACACTCCTACTTAAAGCCTTCTAGGTATATTCCATGTGCCCCAAGTCAAACCCGTGCTTTTAAACGGCTGACCAGACACCACAGGTGTGCCTCCAGTCACCTCCCCACATTTTATAGGCCACTCCTCACTCACTCACTGGCATACTTTGGCTTCTTGAAAAGTGAAGCCCCCAACCACCACACAATCTTTGCACAGGGCTGCCTTGGACTGTTTCCCCTCTCTCCTCTCCAATCCCTCAGCTCCTGGTTAATTCTGCCTCATCTTTCAGCCCAGCTATGGGCACCTCCCAGGTGTTATGAGTGGACTTATATCCCCCACAAAGATGCACACATTCATGTCCTCTCCCTGGTACTTGATTTGGAAACAAGTTTGTTGCTGGTGTCATTAGTTAAGATGAGGTCAAACTAGAGCAGGGGAGAGGGACTAATCCAGTATGACTGGTATTCTTATAAAAAGGGGAAATTTGGAGAGACATGCACATAGGGAGAAAGCCACGTGAGCATGATGGAAGGGATGGGGTGGTGATGCTTCCACAAGCCACAGAGCACGGAAGACTGCCAGCAAAGCACAGAAAGTAGGGGAGAGGCATGGAACAGAGCCTCTCGATAGACCTCAGAGGGAGCCAGCGCTGCCAAGACCTTGTTCTCAGACTTCCAGCCTCCAAAATTATGAGGCAACAGATTTCTGGGATTTAAATCACTTACCTTGTGATATTTGTTACAGCGGCCCTAGGAAAGCCCTCCACAATCCTCTCCCCTGGAGGAGCTCCGGCCACGGCAGTGCCTTGGGGAGCCCTTGCTTTCACCCTCTGTGGAGAAACTAATACACTGTCTGCCTCCACATTGGAGGAAAGCAGGAAAGGAGCGGGCAGCAGGCCTCTCTGCTCCCTTTCCACCCATGGAATCTTGCATGTGGCGCACCCCACAAGTCTCCGCTGACTGTGTCTGGGAAACACTCAAATAAGCCCTGGCAGGCAGGAGCCTGGATTGAGGGGTTAGGACAAAAGGCGAAGTAGTCCAAGACTGAACACTCAGAGCGTGTGTGCTGCGAGCCAGTGTTCTTCCAAACACTTCACCACGAGCAATTCACGGTGGCTCTCGGCTGCCCAGTGAGGTAGGCACCATCGCCACTCCTGCTTCAGAAATGATGAAGCGGGACCCAGAGGAGCTGCTGCCCAAAGCTCACAGCTGGAAAGAGCTGAGATGTGAACCTTGGCAGCATGCACTAGGGTCTACGTACAGCGATTCTCAAGAACATCCTGACAACAGGTACAGATAACAGGAAAGACAGACCAGAACATGTAAGTTTCTGCTCAGAACATATACGTTTCTGCTCAGCAAGTCCCTCAAGGGTTATTAAGAAAATTGTGGAGATGAGACCTTCAAACCTTGACAGAAAGGAACAAACTAGGCCCTCCAGTGTTCCTACCCTTGATGATTCCACCACAGATCATGCCCTGAGTCGGAGGAGCCATAGGTAGAATCCAGTTGGAACTCCCTGTAGTCTCCCTCCTCCACATGAATCTTGCACCAAGATCTTGCATTAAGAACACGATAAATCTTATGGCTGGTTGGAACCTCGATAACAACTTCCAACCTCAGTCAGGTCTTCCTGACTGTATAGTGATTGTATAGACTAGGATGAAGTGCACAGGCTCTAGCATCCAAGCATTTGGATCCAAATCCCAGCTCTGCCACCTACTAAGTGCATGATTTAGGAAAGCCATTTAAATCCTCTGGCCTTGAGCTGTAAAATGGGGATGACAGCATTCTTTACCTAACCAGATTTTTATAAGGCTGAGTTAAACATATGTAAAGCATGTCAATCAGTACCTGACAGCGCTAAGTGTGAGTAGCTGCTTATTGATGTGGTTGCTACTGTTTTCATCTTATCAATGCAGATGGGCCTGAACACGCTCAGTGAACAAGGGACATATATATTCTTCTTGGAGACTGGGATACATCACTTCCCAGTATCTCACTACCCAATCTTATTCCAATAATTTTACAATAATTTAGGCATACTAATTATCCTAAGGCAAGTAAACACATATATGCAATATTCATATATTACATACATATATATGCACCCTGTAAACTGTGTTAACTTTTCTCTTTAAATTTCAGAGGCTTCTTTTTCAGCATAAGAATTTCAGAAATACACTTTTTTCATAAGCAACTCAAGTGTGCTGAGACTTATTTTTCTCCTCTGGCAGTCTACCCTAAGAAAATCATCTAAAATCCAGACAAAAGCAAAGCTTTATGTATCTAGATATTCATGGCAACATTTTTAAATAGTGAAGAACTATAAGACAACATAAATATCTAGAAATAGAGGAATGAATATAGTTAAGTAAATTACAGAAAAGCAATACAATACACTATTATGTAAACATAAAAATTATGTTTGCAAACCATTTTGAATAACATGTAAAAATGCCTAGTCAAATGTTATATGAAAATAAGAAACAAAACTGTTTATACAAGAGAATCACAATTATGTAAAATTGTATGAGTAAAAGATGGCTAAGTATATATGCTAAAACTTAACAATGGTTTTAAACAGGATTGTATATAGTAGTTTTTATAGTTCTCCTCATTTTTAAGTTTTGAAAAATATTTTATTAGTGAAATTATAGCATGAAAATTTAAATATGTAAAAACTATTAATAGAAAGTGAAAGTGAAAGTGAAGTTGCTCAGTCGTGTCTGACCCTTAGCAACCCCATGGACTGTAGCCTACCAGGCTCCTCTGTCCATGGGATTTTCCAGGGACGACTGAGCAACTTCACTTTCACTTTTCACTTTCATGCACTGGAGACAGAAATGGCAACCCACTCCAGTGTTCTTGCCTGGAGAATCCCAGGGACGGGGAAGCCTGGTAGGCTGCCATCTATGGGGTCGCACAGAGTCAGACACGACTGAAGTGACTGAGCAGCAGCAGAGCATTAATAAGAAAAAAAAACTTAGAAGCTTAGGAGGCTCGTTGTTTCTTTCTTGCTGGCCACACAAAATCTTGTACAACAACTCTATTCTCAAGTTCTAGAGAATTCAGGCAGATGTTTTTAAACAGAATGCCGATATAAGGCACCAGAGTAAATCAGAACTTGGTCCAATTCCAAATTCTTTGCAGTTTGCATCATTATCATCTAGTCTTTCATATCCCCATCAGCAAGTTATGAAATGGAATAATAATCTTAGAAAATCAATCACTTCCTTTGTCCTCTGCCCCATGCTAAAGATCAAAAGTTTGATCTTTATCTAAATACAGGAAGCCAGAAAGGCATGCCTAGCTTCTGACGGCTCTTCATCAGGTCCGACTTGATAAGCCAGTCACTGGACTCTAACTTCAATGGTATAGAACTTATGTTTATATATCTGAAAGCCAGTCAGATGCTCAGGGAGGTAAAGAGGAAGTTTCTGGTTTCCCTCAAGCAAAGGGATTTTAAATTTCAGTTTCCTGCCTTTCTCATTCCTGACCCATTAAATACCGTTAGATCACTGGGCATTCTATAAAGGTAAGCAAATAAATAAGCACAGAAGCAAACAAGTGTGTATCAATGGATGTATAGTGGTAAAAAGCAATAAGAATGTCACAGCAGTCTCAGAATAGACCATCCTTGCCTACAGCTTTTTTTCCACATTAAATCATATTTTCTAAACATATCTTTCTAAAACATAGCTATAATCCCAAATTTTGTTAATGTTCATACTACTCAAAATGATCTACTGACCTGATGCAGTCCCTATCAAACCCCCAAAGGCATTTTACATAGAAATAGAAAAAAATTTAAAATTCATACAAAACCATAAAAGACCCTGAACAGCCAATGAAACTCCAATGAAATTTTGAACAAAAAGAACAAAGTTGGAAGAATCACACTTCCTGATTTCTAAATACATTACAAAGCTATAGTATTCAAAACAATAGGTACTGGCAAAAAAACAGGTATTAACCCTGAACACTCATTGGAAGGACTGATGCTGAAGCTGAAGCTCCAATACTTTGGTCACGTGATGTGAAGAGCCAACTCATTGGAAAAGACCCTGATGCTGGGAAAGATTGAAGGCAGAAGGAGAAGAGGGTGACAGGATGAGATGGTTGGATGGCATCACTGACTCAATGGACATGAACTTGGGCCAACTCCAGGAGATGGTGAAGGGCAGGGGGACCTGGCATGCTGCAGTCCACAGGGTCACAAAGAGTCAAACAAAACTTGGTGACCGAACACAACAAGACGAATGGAATTAGAATAGAGAGTCCAGAAATAAACCCACACAAATACAGTCAACTGACCTTTAATAAAGGTGCCAGAAACACCCAATGAGGAAATGACAGTCTCTCCAACAAACAGTGCTGTGAAAACTAGATATCCACATGGAGAAGAATACCAAAATAATAATAATAATAATAAAATAAAAACCCCACAAAATGGATTAAAGACCTGCATGTAAGACCACTACAAAACTCCTAGAAGAAAACAAAAAGGGAAAAACTTCTTGACATTGGCCTTGGCAATGATTTGTTGCATATGTCACCAAAGCATAAGCAACAAAAGCAAAAATAGACAAGCAGGATTACATTAAATCAAAAAGCTTCTTCACAGCAAAAGAATAATCAACAAAATGAAAAGGCAACCTACAGAATGGTAGAAAGTAATTTAAAAGCATATATCAGCATGATAAAGTCTTAATATTCAAAATATAAGGAACTTCTAAAATTCAACAGCAAAAAAAGAAATCTTTAATGGGCAAAGGAATTGAATAGATATTTCTCCAAAGAAGATATACAATAGTATACATGGAAATATGCTCAATATCACAAATCATCAGGGAAATATGAATCAAAACCATAATGAAATAGCACCTCACACTGTTAGGATGGCTGTTATCAGTAAGACAAGAGATAACAAATGTTTGTGAGAATGTAGAGAAAAGGGAACACTCATAAACTGTTGATTGGAAAGTAAATTGCTATGGCCACTATGGAGAAGAGTAACAAGGTTCCTCAAAAAATTAAAAATGGAACTACCCTATGTTCAACAATACCACTTCTGGGTACATATCCAAGGGAATTGAAAGGATCAAAGAGATATCTGTACTCCCAAGTTCATTGTAGCATTATTCACAACCATGAAGATGTGGATGCAACCTAAATGTCTAACAAAAGAATGGATTTTAAAAATGTGAAACTTTGTACCTTTCGTATAATGATATATTATCCAGCCTTAACAAAGATGGAAACCCTGCCATTTGCAACATGAATGAGACTGAAGGATGTCATGCTATGTGAAATAAGCCAGACACAGAAGGATAAATACTACATAGTATTAATGCAACTTACATGAGGAATCTAAATAGTGAAACTCATTGAAGCAGAGTACATTGGTGACTGTCAAGGATTATTGGTGGAGATGGGAAATGGGGAGGTATTAGTTAAAGGGTACAAAGTTTCAGCTATACAAGATGATTATGTCATAGAAATCTACTCTACAGCACAGAGCTATAGCTAACAATACTGTACTGTATACTTAAAATTTTGCTAAGAGGGTAGATCTTATGCTAAATGTTGTCATCACAGAAAAAAAATAAAGAGGGCAGCATAGGAAAATTTCAGAGGTCATCTATATGTTTATGGCATAGATTATGGAGATGGTTTTATGGATATACACTTATTTCCAAACTCATCAAGTTGTATACATTAAATATGTCTATGTAAACCCATGGTGATATCATGGCATTGTATGGCAAAACTAATAAAAAAAAAAAGGTAAAAAAAAAAAAAAGACACTCCTTGGAAGGAAAGTTATGGCCAACATATACAGCGTATTAAAAAGCAGAAACATTACTTTGCTGACAAAGGTCTGTCTAGTCAAAGCTTTGGCTTTTCCATTAGTCATGTATAGATGTGAGAGTTGGACCATAAAGAAAACTGAGTGCTGAAGAATTGATGCTTTTGAACTGTGATGTTGGAGAAGAGTCTTGAGTGTTCCCTGGACTTCAAGATCAAACCAGTCCATCCTAAAGGAAATAAATCTTGAATATTCATTGGAAAGACTGATACTGAGGCTGCAACTCCAATACTTGGGCCACCTGATATGAAGAACTGACTCCTTGGAAAAGACCCTGATGCTGGGAAAGATTGAAGGCAGGAGGAGAAGGGGATGACAGAGGATGAGATGGTTGGATGGCATCACTGACTCAATGGACATGAGTTTGAGTAAACTCCAGGAGTTGGTAATGGACAGGGAAGCCTGGCATGCTGAAGTCCATGGGGTCGCAAAAAGTCAGACATGATTGAGTGACTGAACTGAACTGAATATAGAAATATATGCTTTTATTGATAATTAAATAACATAGTGTCAGATCTAATATTAAAAACAAAATATGTCTATTTTAAATAATATCTCCTCATGTGTTTAAAAAAAAAAGGCAGAAGACAAACATTTCCAAAGAGAATATACAAATGGGGGAAAAGGCACATGAAAACTTGAACAACATCATTAGTTATCAGAGAAATGCAAATTAAAACCATAATAAGCTATTATTGCCCATTACTCAGAGAAGGAAATGGCGACCTTCTTATAATACTTCTTCCAGTATTCTTGCCTAGAGAATCCTGTGAGTAGAGGAGCCTGGTGGGCTGCTGTCCATAGGGTCGCACAGAGTCTGACATGACTGAAGCGACTTAGCATGCATGCATGCATTGGAGAAGGAAATGGCAACCCACTCCAGTGTTCTTGCCTGGAGAATCCCAGGGATGGCGGAGCCTGGTGGGCTGCCGTCTATGGGGTCGCATAGAGTCGGACACGACTGAAGCGACTGAGCAGCAGAGCCCATCTACTGAAACGGCTAAAACCAGTTGTCATGGTTCCTGGAAATGTACAGATCCACGACATCCTATGGTCCCTGGAGATGCCTAGGATTTTGCTGTTCCTGGGGTTTTGTTGTTATTTCTTCCTCCAAATGCTGAACTATACCAATATGTTTCCTATAAATCCTATATGTGGCCCAAAGCCAGTGATGATTTCTGAGGCTTGTAAACAAAAAGTATGAATAGAAAGCCTTTCAAAGTTGCCTGAAAACCATCCCCCATTTGCTGTGCTTTTTGATCCTCAAAAAGCCTAGACTTGCAGTGGCCAACTCACCCTTACAGATTTATCTCAACACAACTCCATGGAGAGCAGCACCTTATAACCATTCTCCTATAGCACCAGCCTCTGAAGTCAGTGTTAATTGCCCAATTAACAAGCCTGATGCTGACAGAATGTGAGCTAATTAGTAAGTGCCAAAGCTCATTCCAATTACTAACCTTTATGGTTGTCATCTATGAAGATGAGGGTACAACTATGCATTTTTGCATGAATGATTGTGTTTGTCATTCTGAGCCAGCCAAAAGGAAAAATGAGTAAGAGGGCAAGAGGGCTGGGGAGAAGATTCTGAAAAATAAGTCTTCATAAGCATCTAAGAAATAAAAATAGCTATGAAGTCTCTTAGGTCAGTGGTCATATCAAAATCAAGTGGTGAGCTCTTTAAAATGATAAGTTCTTAGATCTTGATCCCAGAAATTGATTCAGCAGGTTTGGAATAAGGCCCAGAAAACTAGATAGTCTTATATTTCCCTGGTGATTCTCATGATTCACCAGAAATGAAAATCACTGAGACAAGCATCCAAGGAAACCCATTTCTGATCCCCTAAGTAGTCCCTTGGTCATAGATCTCATGAAATGTGAATGGCTGCTGAGCTGCAAAGGCCAGGAAAGAGTGATAACTAATGAAAGAGCAAGAGCATGAGGCTGCTCAGAACTGGGAGACCTAGATCTGCGTACTAGATTTGAAACACTGACCACCAACCTACTCAAGAAATTGAGCTTACCAATCTGTAAAATTTAACAGGCCTCCCATTCCTCCTAGAAATATGAGACGCACTATGCTTTCATGTGGACAATGACTACAAATACTATACCAATTTAAGATAGTAGAGCCATTACGAGGGAGATCTTTTAAAAGACAACTATGTATTGCCTTATCTTTTTAAAAATCTGTCTTTAATCAGAGGATAATTGCTTTACAATATTGTATTGCTTTCTGCCATACATCACCATGACTCAGTCATTGATATACCTATGTCCCCTACCCCTTGAAACTCCCTCCCACTTCCCACTCCATCTCACCCCTAGGTTATCACAGAGTACCAGATTTGAGCTCCCTGCATCATACAGTAAATTTCCACTGGCTATCTAATTTTGCATATAGTAATGTATATGTTCCAATGGTACTCTCTCAACTCTTTCCACCCTCTCCTTCCCCTCCTTGTCCACAAGTCTGTTCTGTTTATGTTTCTACTGCTGACCTGCAGACAGTTTCATCAGTACCATCTTTCTAGATTCCATATAAATGCATTAATATATTTGTCTTTCTCCTTCTGACTTCAAACTTTAGCTTTTTTGGGCACAAACCATTTGGAAGCAAAAAGTAAGCAGTGAAATATTTCCCTTATAAGTTCAGCAATTTCTGAAAAGAAAGCTCACAGACACGTAACATAAAGAAGAGGTCTTTTTACCAGTTTATGGCTCCCCAAATAAAGTCCAAGATAGTGGTCTTCACGGGAGAAGTTGCCAGAAGCCTCCTAATGACATTTACAATCCACGTTCAATAAAGTAATTGGCCTCCAAAGGATGAGAAAGTAACTATGAAAGCTTGACTACCTAATCTTTATAGTCATTACATATTAATATATAAGCAGGAATGGAGTATATAAAAAATTCACTCTCTTATAAACTTGAAAATAGATAGGCTCTGTGTGAATTGAAATTTTTCCCTTTATTGGGGGGTAGTGCTTCAAACCACATTCCAAGGGCCCACCCATCATAGTTTTACACATGTGGACATCTGGCAGGATAAAAAATTAAGGCACTACCTGAGAGAGTTGGGGGAAAAAATCCATTTATAAATGTTATTTTAGAAGGAATTGTCTGATCCTGTTTACTTATTAACTTCATTAGAAGGCTAATGAATCTACTGCTGAGAAAATGAGAGGGCGCTCAGGGTGAGGAGAGGGATGGGCAGAATTTCACACCCCTTCTCCCAACGGTGAGGTTATTTATGATTGTGATAAAACAGCACCACATTTGAAAGGAAGGGGAAACAACATAAAATAACAATCAACAGACACAATCTGTACGAAAGGACTGTATTCTCTCAGCCACTGGACAAAAATCAAGATTTACACACGTCAGATGGAAGAAAAAAGACTAGGCCATAAACAGAAACCTCTTTCCTATAATAAATAGGAAAATATTGAATCTGTAAACCAGATCTGTTTCTCCAGTGTTCACACTGCCCTTTTCTCCAGCAAAGGTAAGATGTCTGAGGTTTCAATATTCAGGGCAAATTCTGTTGTCATTCTGTTTTGGGGGGGGGGGGCAAAGAGTTTATAGCTTGGATGATGCTCTTTATGTTTAATGAATTTAAATTCAATAGTCAGAACAGGTGTTCTAGCTAACACCTGCCCCCTGGCTACTATCTGACCATGAACAGCACATTAGTTTTCCTTAAGGGGGATGGCTGTGCTCACAATGTTAGCTCATAAAAGGTATCTGCTGGCCATCATAAATCCTGTGTGTGTTTCTTGTTTGACTTCCCAGGTTGACAGCATCTGTGGAACTGGAGTGGAAAGGGACTTGAGATCATTTCATCTAATATCATTATTTATGAGGAAATAGAAGACAGCATGAATTCATTAATTAGCAGATGATTAATTAGCAACTGAGATAGGCCTAGAACCCAAAGCTTCCTCTAAGCTCAGTGGCTCCCAGTCCTACCTGAAAATCAAAAACAATCATGGGGCTTTTAAAAGTATACATCCTGAGTAACCTCCAACTTTACCAAACTGGAATCCCTTGGTTAGGGGCTAGGAATCTAGATTTCTAACATAGTCCACAAGTAACTCTGAGGATACACCAAATTTGAGAAACATGGATGACCCCAGAATGCCTTCCATATTAATTATATAGGAGGTAAGAAAGCTCTTCAAGAGGTTAACATCCCCCAATAGTTGCAGTAAAAAGAAAATAACCAGCAATGGATGAGTTAACTCAACACTGTGTTAAGGGAACTTAAATCAGATTGTGCTTTGCATCCTACACCCCAAATCAGCAGCAATAGCTGATGTAGAAAAACCAATAAATATATTAACCTTCCCCCTTGTGCCAAGCACAGATGCATATCTGAAGGAAAAGACTCCAGAACATTCTCTCAAAAGAAATGTAACATTTCCAGGCATCACATGCTTAGGATTCTAGGTATGTCCTGCACCCCAACCTCCTAAAAATATCAGCACAACTGTCCTCTGGAGCTGGTAGAAGCTGCTGGGTTAGGAGGCTATGGGTCTACAACCAAACAGTAATTATTACATAAAGTACTAACTAAATAGCAGGCATTTTTTGCATTCCGTGCATTATCTCACTGAATCCTCACAAAGCTTCCATAAGATCTGTCTCACTGTCATCCTACTATATGGATAAGTAAACCCAGCCATAGAGAAATGAAGACATTGTTTAAGGTGGTACAGTTAGCAAGCAGTAGATCTCAAATTTATACCCAGGCAATTGGAAATCAGAACCTTTAACCACTACACATTCACTATGCCATCTGTGACCAGGCATTTCTGAGAACTATGGGAGCTACTAGTTCTCATATGAAGCAGTCTTTCCTCTTAAAAGTTTCGTATCCTAATGGAGAAATAAGATGTTTTATATTAAACAGCAAAACAAAATATATGAACCACATTGATCATTCCTCTAATTCACTCCTAGAATTGTTTTACATCCTCACAGAGTGAGGTGTGATAATAATAAAAATATAAGTACTTCTACAGTCGAGCCACTCATCACAGAATGCAATATGTTTTGCATGTGCCTGCATACACTTGCATATGCCTGATGCTGTTTCCTGTATGCATTAATCTTATCTTTCAACCGAACTAAACATTCCTTGAGGATAGCAATCACAACATACTTATTCCGCATCCCCCAGCAATGAGCACAGGGCTGCTTACATAATGAATGCTCAATTAATATCTGTTCAGTTGAATGCTCTGTGACCAATACAGGAGTCTTCAGCAGATTCATTACCACTGAAAACAAACAGAAAAAGGCCCCAGTTCTAGAGGGAGGATTTCAGAGTCTGTATCCACCCAGTCTTCAGGACCTCACATATGAAGAGCCTAGCAAATAGGATGGAAAGCTTTTAATTAACAGCCTAGCCAAAAAAAAATGTCATTCCACTCTGCAGTTTTGTTTCCATTAATTCACTCAGATTCAGCAGGAATTCCACTAAGGAATTGGGATGAACAGCTGTAGAGGGAGGGAAGTACATAAATAAATCATGAATGTCATTAAAATTTGTAAACTAATAACTTCTGGGAAGTCTTGGAAATTATTATCAGGGTTTTCTTGGCAAATAAAAAAATTAATAAATCCAAAGGTCTCCACTTTCTATTAAAAAAAAAAAGCATCCCCCAGAAAGGTCACTGACAGAACAATTAGAAGAGGAAATAAATGGTCCAGACAACAGCTTGAAAAGCAGATGAAAAGTCACAGGATTCCCCAGTGGCAGGGGGATAAGACAACTCAATACAAGAAGAGCAACAGGACAAGGCAAGGCTGGGGCTGGGATTGGTTTGGGGCAATTGGAATGTCAGTTCAGTTCTTTCAGCTTTTACTTAGCGTAGCCCAAGTGTTGGCAGTGAAGATCCAGAAACAGAAAGGGCACTGGTCCCTGTTCTCAAGAGGCTCCCAGGCTGGGAACACAGTCTAAGGATGAGACATTAGTGGGAAGCAGAGGAGAGGCACCGGGGCAGGGAGGAAGGACAGAGAAGGTATCCAGGAGGATGTAGGAAGGTGTCCAGGAGGATGTGCCCAGGAAGTGGGTGCATAAACACCCTAACCAGGAACCCCTTGATCCGAAGTCCCTTTGTTGTGTGGGCACTGAGACCAAGCATACAGAGGAAGGCCTGAGAATCCGTGTTGCTTTTCCAAGAACATATTGATTCTCACACTGCCAGGCTCGGGATGGATGAAATGGAGCAAGAGGGGAAGAGGAAACTGAGGGGAAGCAGTAATACTGGGGGGCCATCTGCTGCAAAGGATTCCTGGTTCCTCTTATGCCCAGAAAACTGCAAATTTGTTTAGCTCTATGAGGACCCCTAATCCAACAGAAATTCGAAATGAAAGCTTGTGTGGGGACCGCACATCCAATCAGAAGCTGGCCACTCACAGACTTTTGCCAGAGACTAGTGCTTAGGATGGACAGATGGAGGCTGGGGGATTGTGTGCTGGCTCATCTAACTCCATAAAATGGGACCTTAAAAACAAATATTTGAGGAGAGGACAATGTGTTTATCTACACATTGTTAATGTTTAGGACATGAAGAACTGAGTCCAAGAAGCAATTCGCCAGAACAAAACATAAATCCTCACTATGACTAATATTCAAAACTAAAGACTAAAAAACCTCAGGCAGTGGCTTAATCAGTCTTTTCACAGGGACCAACTTCCAAAGAAAAGTGGCACCCCTGCTCCCAAATCAAGGACTAGGAACACCATGAAGCTCAGCAGAGATGCACAGGCCCATGTCTGCCGAGGGCCATGGACAAGGCGCCAAAGCATGTGCCACAGGCCATTGTCTCAGGAATAAGTGAGGATCTGACCAGTCTCTGAATGTACGATGCCTGCACATCATACAACAATGGTCTCTTCTCAGTCGGCAGTGGAGATGTGAAGACTCTCCAAACAAACTTGAGAAAACAGACTTGTGGTTGCCAAGGGGGAGAAAAAGGAGGGAGGAGTGTGATGGAGTGGGATTTCAGGTTAGCAGATTAAGCTATTATACATAAAATAAACAACAAGGTCATATGTATACACAGGGAATTATATTCAATATCCTTTGACAAAACATAATGAAAAAGAATTTGCAAAAGGATATGCACATAAAACCAAGTCACTTTGCTGTACATTAGGAATTAACACAACATTATAAGCCAACTATACTTCAATATAAAAAAAGGAAGAAAAAAGAAGAGGGCTGTCTATCCAGTTCCAGGGTTTCCATTTAGGGGATGTGTGTGCTCATGGAAGGAGATAGGAGCCAGGGAACACTTCTTTTTTTTAACTGGAAGCTAATTACTTTACAATATTGTGGTGGTTTTTGCCATACATTGACGTGAATCAGCCATGGGTGTACATGTGTTCCCCACCCTGAACCACCCTCCCACCTCCCTTCTTCTCATCCCTCAGGGTCATCCCAGTGCACCAGCCCTGAGCACCCTGCCTCATGCATCAAACCTGGACTGGCGATCTATTTCACATATCATAATATACATGTTTCAATACTATTCTCTCAAATCATTCCACCCTCACCTTCTCCCACAGAGTCCAAAAGTCTGTTCTTTACACCTGTACCCCTTTTGCTGTCTCGCATATAGGATCATCGTTACCATCTTTCTAAATTCCATATATATGCGTTAATGTACCGTACTGGTGGTTTCCTTTCTGACTTACTCCACTCTGTATAATAAAAGAGCCAGGGAACACTCTTAAACTTAAACTTCTTATCCAAGAGACTCAGCCAAAGTATCTTCCTCTCCCTGAACTCATATCCTTATCTTTGAAATGATAAGATTCTGGGGCTCAAGGAGAATGTTTGCTATGACCCTTTCTCACCCCAAGTCTCTTTGACTCTAGGGTCAACAGCCATGATTATTTCAGAGTTACCAAGAATCACAGTTCAAAGACCTAGAAGGTCTTGTGACGACTTTTCCATTTCTGTGATCAGAGTTTTCATATGGATCAGGTTAGCCCTTGACACTGCCCATATTCAAGTATCATAACATTATAAAATAATTTCCTTCCAGAACAGGTTGAACTTTTTACCTTTTGTCCTTTCACCATAGACATGCATATCTATGGTGAAAAAGGCTTCCCACCCCCTCGCCTTGCACAATGAACTGATAATATTTGAAAGAGAGATTACTAGACCTCCACTGGGCACTATGGTATCCAACAGTCATATTTAACTATTAAACAAATTGTGGCTGCATTTTGTACTTAAAGCTGAGATATGCCCTTAAGTGTGAGATACACATTCAATTTCAAAGACTTACTACAAAAATCTAATGCAAAATTGCCCATTAATAATTTTGTCTATTGAAATGATAGTTCAATAGTTTCTTTAACTACATTAAAGAAAACGTATTAATAAAATTAATTTCCACTGTTTCTTTTCACATTATTGACTGCTGGAAAATTATGTGGCTCCTATATATTTCTAATCAGACAGTACTAGACTAGAGAACATCCATCTCAATTACAGAAGGAATATTTTTAGCCTAGAAGTTGAAATCCCAGCCCAACCACTCGAGGGCAATTTTCCCACTCTGGGAACTTCTCCTTCTTCCACTTTCCATATCATCTCTATCTTCTACCCATAAAAATATTATCTTATTCTGGAGGAGTCCACGAATCCACTCTTGCCCAGCATCAGATCCAGCACACAGGGTAGACTAAGCACAGGCTCAGGATTCAGTAGGATCCCCCTACATCTTAGTTTCACAATCTGGGGCATATTGTTTAATCTCTGCAATGCTCAATGTTCCCATCTGTAAATTGAGCCCAATGATACCCAACTCTCAAGTTTCTCGCAAAAGACAGAACAAGGCAGCCCAGATATAGGAACTCATAGAGAGAAACAGCTCAAGTTGCAGATCATACAATGACAACTAGCTCTCTCTGAGCACCTCCCATGCATAGGCGCTACAGGGCAGGTATTTTTCAAGGCAGTTGACAAAGTTCATTTCAATGAAATTTCAAAGCAACTTCATGTGGTAGGTGTGGATATAACCTTCATGGTACAGATAAGGAACGAGAGGCATGGAGAGGTGAAGGAATGTGCTTAAGATGACTCAGTGGCTCATTGGAGGAATGTGGACGTGTAACCAGGCCATCAGTCCCAGAGCTTCATTTTTAATTACTTTGATGAGGAGGAAGCTGATTGGATCTGAATCTCCTGATCTTGACTCATCTCTCCTCCTTGGGTCTGGCCTCTATAAAGTCTGATAGAGTCAGTCTCCAGTATCATTTCTGATGGATGGACAACCTCCAGGCTTGACACACTATGGAACTGAAAACACCCTAAAAGCAAATCCCTAGGTCTTTTTAAAAAGTCACTCCCTAGCCTCATTAATTCTACAGGCTTGACACCCCATATGTAAAATGTCCTTTGACTAAAGGATGTCAACAGATGGTTGTGCTAAATGACCAATTTATGCACCCATTCTTGTGCTGGTGGAGAGAAAATATTTTGACTACCCCCAGTATAATGGCACCTAGGAAAAGTGTGTCACCAAGGACATACGCTACCCCTATGCTACAGACTGCTTTTAAACAGCCTTTTGTCTATTTAGAAGTAGATGGCTTCTGAGTTATTAATTCAGTGAAACAAATAATTATGTCATACTGCAACCTGGCAGGGCGCATCAACTTGTCATGACAGCTGCTGCTCCAGGCGCCTCTGCTGGACAGAAAATTGAAGAAGAATCACCAAATTCAATTTCAACTTAGTTAAGCATGTTGGACCAAATCACAGAAATGAAAAGGTATGTATTTAGTTTCTTTTCTCTGCTTACTGTATTAGTAAAGAAGATCATAGTGCTCTAGGCTGTAACTGTAAAATACATTACTAACAGCAGAGAAAAGAGGATAGGGGCACGGATCCTTAAGGGATAATAAGAAGAAGTAAGAAGACACCGGTGAGGGCCTAGGAAGTTGGAAAGTTTCCACAAAGTTTAGGAGCAGTCCCTTTCCTCAATTGCCCCCTCTGCATGGGTTCCTAAACTGGCCATTATCAGACCTGTGAACCCTCAGGATTACACAAATACATATCCACGTAACACGCATCCATAGGGAAAACCTATAACATCTACCAGCTTGTTTCAAATCCCTGAAAGGTCACACCATACATACTCTGTTATCTGCAGTATACGCTGAGTAACCCGCTTTGGTTTGGCCCCTCCTGTGAACCTGAGGAGTCCTCCCACCCGCCCCCCCAACCTAGTCCAGTGCCCAGCTGCTCTCCCTGCCTCCTTCCTGGTCCCCTTATCTCCTACAGCCTTACCTTGCCTGGCCTTTGCCCTGTGTGAGGGACATTTCTCCACTTTCCATTTGCCAAACTGTAGCTCACCCATCACTCCAACGGCCATTCAGAGAATCTTTCTCACAAAGTAACATCTCCAACGAGGTAGAAACTTCTATTCCAAGTCCCCCTCCCCAGTCAGCATGAGGAACAACATCATAAATCACTGTTCTCCCCTCCCTATCCCCCTGCCAACACCCCAGAAGGTCTGTGACAACTCCTAGACAGCACAGAATACAACCCTTTGCATGCACATACAGTTTCCCTCCCATGGACCCCTGCATTAGTGGATTCTTACAAACAAAACTACACAAATACACAGGGTTACAATAATCATTAATTATTACAATTAACTGAGCACTCTTCACATGTGAGTAACTATCCTAAATGTTTGCACATTTAATATTTCATTTACTCCTTACAACCCATCCATGAATTTATTCATCAAGCAAACATTTATTAAGTACCCTCTGTGTGCCAGATGCTGTTTGAGGTATTGAGAATACAGCACTGAAGCAAAACGGAAAAAAAAGTTCTATCTTTACAAGCTTAGATGTTAGTGGGTGTAGGTTAACTACAAATAAATCAATAAGTAAATATTTAGCAGCTAGAGAGTGACAGGTTCTAGGGAGGAAAATGCAGCCCAGTGATGAAACGCCAAGTCCTGAGACAAAGGCCTCACTGATGAGGTGAGCAGAGAGGAAGGAGCTCAGACCCAAGAAACAGCCAAGTGTAAGGGTCCTGAGGAAGATGCTGGCTTGTCCGAGGAACAGCAAGGACAATGTCGCTGGAGCAAAAGTGGGATCTGTACTATCTCCGATTTACATTCAGAGAAACCAAGATTTACAAGAGCGAAATGGGTTGAATGGCAGTGTCTCTATCAAAATATGTCCTAACCCCCAGAACCCACGATGGGATTTTCCTTGAAAGAGCATCTCTGCAGATGTAATTAAGCTAAGAATCTGAAAGTGAGAGCATCCTGGACTATGGGGCTGGCCCCAAGTCCAATGGCAAGTGTCCTTCTAAGGGAGAGAAGAGGAGAAGACAGAGAGGGGAATAATGCAGCCCAAGGAATGCTGACAGACACCAGAAGCTGAAGGAGGTGAGGAAGGAGCCTCTCTAGAACCTCCAGAGGGAGGGGGCCCCAAAGACACCTTGATTTCAGACTTCTGGCCTCCAGACTGGAAGAAAACACATTTCTGCAGTTTGCGGCCACTCAGTCTGTGGTCCTTGATTCCAGCATCCCCAAAAGTTGATCCAGAGAAGTTAGATAAAGTGCCCAAAGCCACAAAGCTCTTTGGGTGGACAAGCTAGATTTTGAATCCTAGCAATGGGACATCAGGGTGCCCTTAGGGCCACTCGGCCATCTGCTGTTCTTGACACACACTAGTGAATAAACTGACTCTTATGTCCGTGGGGCACACACTCTGTCACTTACTGGGCCTCCAGCATTAAGCATCTGGCCTTGACTCCCTGGCTTTGTCTGGTTCACCCTTAGAACTACCAAACCTTTCCTGAAATATGATATGGGCTGCCAGGTATAGCTCTTTCTCACTATAAGGACAGGATTTTCTGGCTTGTTTCAGTATTTGCACCAGCAGACAGCACGGGAGTCAGGCTTAAAGGATCACCACAGCATCACTGCGATAGGGCCTGAGGGGATGGTTTCTGAGGCTCTCATTTCCCAGGAGTCTTGTGTGAGTGGAAACAGGCATGCTTTCATCTATGAGAGGCAGCCTGGTTACTTATACCTCTGCCAATTTCCACTGAGCAGTAAAATTAGGTTTTGGACATCCTATGCAAATGGAGGCAGGCCCTGCCGATATGAGCAATTAACCCCTAAATATTTAATAGATGCTGTGACTGCTCCCCTCCCAGGAGAGGGGCTCTGGCTGGTCCTCTGCAAACAGGTCAGACAAAGAAGCAGCCAGGTTCACAGATACTCATGCCCCAGAGCCCTCTGCTCCAACACCCCAGAGACCCTCAGGACAGGCGCTGGGATGAAAGACACCACCAAGAGGATGGCCTTTTGTGACTGTGTTCTCTCTAGTGTTTACAAATGACAGAGTAAACAGGATAGACACACAGCCCTCTTGAGGCCCATGGATGTAATAAGCAGAGCATGAAGCGCCGACTCGGAGAGGCCAGTGAAACTCACTGGGGCCCTGCGTGACTGCCAGCAGCGTGGCTGGAATAGTGAATGTGCATGTGAGGAGGTATGTGCAAGAGTGAGTGTGTGGTATTTCCTGTCCAGAGAAACTGTCAGCTTCATGGCTTCCCTAAAGCCCTCTCTGACTTAATCCTTCCTTAATCACATCCTTCTCCCCATCCCAGCTTCCCGTCAGGGCTGATTTATTCAGCAGGTACAGAGACATAGAGCCTAGGGTTCACAACAATACTGTCATTTCTTTTAAAGTCGAAACCAAAGAATGAGCATGTTAGGCTGAAAACAAGTTTTAATATACAATATTAATATATTTGTCTTTACTCCAATGTAGTTGTAAAATACATTTTAAAACATTATTTTATGAAAGAAAGAGTCCAGGAAGGCTAGGGACCACAAAGGTCATCACACAGATCCAATTCTCTATGCCCGGAAGCACAGGCTTCTCAAGAGTCACAGCAAAGGAATAAACAGTCCTTAGGCCGAGACTCACCTCAAGGCTAGCATCCTTCCTTTTTCAGGCTCCCTTATCCACAGTCCCCTCTTGCATCAACATGCTCTGATCGCTCTATCTTTCACTCACGTTTGTTGAGCCAAAGCAGACGCAGCATGAATGCGGAAGCAACCCCAATGCCAAGGAGAATGTGTGACAGGCCCCAAGCAAGACCAGCAGAGTGCTAAGGAATTCACAGATGGAGGCCATCATTGCCATCGGGGCATTAAAGTGGGCATCCAGGAGGAGGAACATCTTCTGCCCCTTTCAAAGCATGCTCTCCAGCTGCTCAGCTGGCACTTCTCACATGAGCCCAACCAGAGAAGCTAGTTAAGAACCACTAATCCACTTACCTCCAAAGTGAGCTCTCCGTCACGCTCCCCAGGTTGAAGTCATACAGCTTCGTCAGGATAAGTATAACCTGAAAGGGGGATGCAGAGGAGGGCACAGGAGAGGAACAAGAAGGGGGGAGAGAGGAAGGCAACTTTAGTTTGTGCAACAATATTCACTGCATCTCAAATCACCCAGAGGAGGACTTAGAATTTATCCGTTGAGTTGAGGGGTATTATAGGATCAAACATGGAGGAAAAATTATTAATTTAATGCTACCTCGTAACTGGTAGCATTTATTTTAATCCTGACAGTGCTTTGCACTTGAAATAAAATGTGGCAACAGGGATTAACTGGATATCTACAGTTGTTTCTCTACATCTGTCCTCCTTCAAGGTCAGGCACAGGCTCTGTTCTCTCAGATGGCCACCCAGCGATCAGAGGATGGGCTTGCCTTTGATCTGGAGACGACTCTGACTTACAGACGTGGACCTAAAAGGGTAAGAAAGAACTGGGCCTGATTCTGTCTGTCTACAGAAGGGTTCAAAGAGATTTCATGTTCCGACTCCACCACTAGCACCTCACAGCCATAAAGTCTTGAACAACAGGCAAGCCCAGCCACCAACGCTCTCTGATGCCGTCTGCCTTTCTCTGTGTCCCATCCGTGGAGTAAGCAGGTCATTAGACTCCACCGGACTCCAGGGACACTTTCCTGACTCCAGTTGGAAGAAACACAGAAGAAAGCTGCACATGACAAACAGCTGGACAGCCCATAATAGGGCCAGCAGTTTTCTGAAATGAACTTTCATTGGCCAGACTGCTCCCAGGCCCTTTAAACTTTTACAGCTGAGGACTTGGATCTCACCCATTCCCCTGCTGCCCCCTCATGCACCTGGACAGTGGCTAAGGCACAATCCCATATCTACAACGATGCTAAGTGCATGCACCTGAATCCATTTTAATCAAAACACAGGTGCCTAATATACAGCGCCTGCCTGCACACATGATAATCCAGTTACACATAATTGTGTTTATCTAAATTTAATGCACAACTCATTTCACTTTTCTCAACTCCTTCCCATTCCACAATTTAACTTCCTCCAGTTCATTTGCACAGCAGCCATTAAACTCTTTCCAAGATAATGAATTTCTGCTACCAAGATGGGGCTTTTGCATGCTAGGTATCCATTTAAGATTAAAGAAAAATAATCAGCCGTTATATTGAACATTTTCATGGCATTTAACCAACTACAAGACACTCATTTTGAGATTTATTCTCATCCAGCACCCCATGGGGTCGGTCAGCACCATTTCCATCTCTTTTATGTAAACTAAAAAAAAAATTAGAGGCAAGGATATGACCCATTATGGGTCAAAGAGAGTCCCTGAAAAACCTGACTTGGAACCTTCAACTTTTCTGCAAGGTTATGACTGGAGGGTTCTTTAGGTCTCTTCTCAGATTTTGTCCTGTGATGAGGAGTCATAGGTTGGCAAGAAACAGCCAAGCCAAGAACAACATCAATGACGCGACTATTTTAAAGAACCACAGAACCTACAAGAACACCTGTCCCATTGGTATCAAAAAAACAAGTTCATGTGGCCAACGCACAGTTAGGCCAAACATACCAAAATATCAGAGTCTGGAGCAGAGAAAGGTTTATTGCAGGGCCCTGCAAGGAGACAGGTGACTTATGCCTTAAAAACTCTGAAGTCGCCAAAAGCTTTTAGCAAAGCCTAGCTTTCCTAGGAAAGGTGAGGGAGGGGCGCGGTTAGTTGTGGCCCACTTTCTGATGTTAGATTCTTCCTTCTTGGGGTCAGGTCATGGTCAGGTAATGATGTTCCTGTAAATCTCTACCAAACGAATGTTAGTCTCTGTTCTGACAAGAAACAGCACAGCTTTTGCCCTCCGAGGTCCCGGGCCTGGCTAACAGGAGGCGGATCTCAGTTAGCGACTCCCTCAGGGCCAGGTCCCCAGACCCTGCCCAGCTTTCATCGCTGAGGGAGCCAGGAATCTATAACCCAACTGGTCCTCTGGTTCCTCAGGCAACCTCAATGGCGGGGGCAGGTCCCTTAGACGCATCCAATGTAGACAGCTGCTCCCATTAGGTCGCAGAGGTAGGGATGGGAGGGAGGTTCAGGGTCACCTCAAGGCCTGGGATAAGGCCAATGGATGTCCCCAGCAAGGGCTCTGATACCCCGCAGGACACAGCTCCCAGGAAGCTGGCTCCCCCAGCTTCCCTGCTGGCCGGCAACCAGGAAAGCTGGTCGGCACTAAGGGAGAAGGCTGGATCCAACTCTTACCTCACTCTCCACCTGACGACCACCACTCCACGACAGTTGGCTGAATGACCCACTAACGGTCGCTCACTGACACCTGGGTGCTTGTGGGTGGGGCCCACTGTGGTGCCGACCAATGGCTGAGCAGAACCACTAAGAGTCGCCCATTGACAGTTGCTTGCTTGGGGGAGGGGCCAACTGCTAACTGCCACTCTAACTCCCACAGGTCTTCTGGTAATTAGATAACTAACCGTTGCCTGGTAATGGGTCGTGAGGTAATGGCACCCAGCAGCAGCCTTGTGCTAAGGGCTGCACACGCCCCCGCTCTATTCCACTATTAGCACAGCACAAAAGCAAGGAGCATATATCCTGTGCAAAGTATTGCACTCCATGCCTTTCCCGTTTGCTTCCTCATTTGTTAAATTCAGGGGCTAATCGAGACAGGACTTGTCCAAACCTTCTCCAACCAAATGCCTAGCAATGGGCCAATAATTCCTATTTGTTAATTAATTCAAATGCATACACACCAGATTTCTCTTCATTTTACTGCTTTCATTGACAAAATCATTCTTTCATAGTCACTAGGTAAAACCATGAGTGGCTATGTGTAGACCATCCCAAATTCTGGAGAAACTCAAAACTATATTCTTCTAGAAACAGGTCAGAACCCCTTTAGTGTCTGCCAGAGCAAGACAGACTACTTCAGTGTCTTCTGATATCAAGCTTTCTGGGGCACCAAGCAATCTCCAAAAAGTGCAAAGCCCACAAAGGGAGAAAAAAGACATGTTGAGGGTATGATTCCTACTACTTAATAGAGGGTCTAACAAACAACTGGATCTGAGAACCCTTCTAAGAACCCAGAGCTGCTCTCATTCTATCAGCATTTTTACCCAGTGCTTAGACCACTCTCCTTCCCTCCCTCCATCTTCTCAGTTTTTATTATGTTTCTTACATATCTAATTTCCTTTCTTTGGTGTCTGCTTCTTGGAGGATCCAAATAAATACATCCTTCTACACCCATGAATTTTATTTATGCCTTCATAATAGATATTTTCAATTTTGCTCTTAATACACATACCACATACTTCTTTGGTTGGAAGCCTTTACTGGATCCTCTACCTAAGGATGAAATCCAGACTCCTTACCCGGTATGTAAGGCACCCCATAGTCTGACCCACATACTGTCTCCAGGCACTTTTCCATGGATCTCAAGAAACTGCCCTCTGCTCCAACAATCCAAGTTCCCAAGGTGCTGCAGATAAGGAAATCCATTCTCACGTCTCTGCTTTCCTTCTTTCCTGCTGTATTGTTGTGTCATTGCCTGTGAACAGTCCTTTCATTAATGCCTGAAAGTGTCTACCTTTGTTCAAGAAACAGCTCAGGATCCATCTTCCTCAAGTAGCCTGAAGTCCTATTACATTTAAAATTGCATTACATAATTTGCCACAAAGTTAAACACTATCTAGATAGCTTCTGGATGTCACAGGATCTGCCCTCTCCACTCGATTCTGAACACCATGAGGCAGGCTTCACGTTTTCTACTTCTGTCTCCCAAGAGACAAGCTCAGTACATCAAAGGTTCCCAAAGATCATTATTTTTGAGTCAGTGAAAGATAATGGTGTCTTAGCAGTAAAGCATAGTCTTCAGAAGGGGATGGTGTCAATCCAGTCTATTATCCCTGTTTTACAGATGAGGAAACAGACAAAGAGAGACAAAGTGACTCAAGTTAAAGTTCCAACAATGTGTGGCCTTGGTCAAGGGCCCAGGCGCTGCTCCTCCCATGTTATGAGCAAAGTTGGAGCCTAACTGTCACTGGGGAGCCCGCTACATGAAGATTCCCTGGTCCCATTCTCAGCGGTCTGACTTGATGAGTCTTGGAGAGGACCCAGAAATCTTCCTGTGGCTATTAGAGGACCAAGCTTTGAGAAATACTCTATCACACCATGATTCTTCTCCCACGTTCGGACTGCAGTGACACTACCTTCCAGTGTGGTGGATTCCTGGTCTGGAAAAGCATTCCTGCCTTTAAACTGAGCTGAATTTTACAAAAAAAAATCAGGTCATAGGAGATGCATGAGGAAGATGCTTCCCAACAAAATCACCCCAGCATTCCTCCAGAGGAAAGGTCCACAGAGAATTAGGACTGGAAGCTTCCTTTCCCCTGGAGCCAGCATAGAAGGACAAGAATAACGTTATGAAGAGATGGTAATTTAACCTTTGGCCCAAGATATCCTGTGCCTAGCAAAGAAAACCAAGATTGAAAGAAAGCCTGCCAAACCCATGCTTCTCTCACCAATCAAAGCCTTCCAAAGGATCTGAAAAGGGAATTACCAGGGAAGAAAATGGAAAGCAGATGCAAAAAACCCACTAACAAGCCCCAGGCTACCTGGGAGAGGACTCAGATCAGAAGGAAATGAGTGTGACCAAAGAATCACCAGTGGATAGATGAGGAAGGATCGAGGAGCCAGCCTGGGGTTCACAGCAAAGCTAGACTTGACATCCTCTCCATCAGATGTCCCCAGATGAGAGGTTCCAGTCCAATTCAAATAAGAAAAAACAGGGACCAAAGATTAACTGAACCACTACTATGTGCTAAATACTACACTGTGTACTTCTCAATTCTCACAACGAACTGTTGAGACTGAGAAGACATAACATATTTAGCACTCCGTTTTACAGATGAGGAAAGCGAGTCCTAAGAGTTAAGCAGTCGGCTCCCCTATGTGCACAACTAGCAAGAGACCAAGCCAGCATTCCCACCCAGGCCTATGAGACTCTGCCATCCATGCTTGTTCTGCTCTAATACAATGCATCCTCCATTTAGCAAATGTTTATGTGAGCTTTTTGTGTGCAAGGCAATGAGCAGGCAAACTGAGAGGAGGAGAACACATTCCTGCCCTCAAGGAGTTTATCACTCAATCATGAATTCCACAAATATTTACTGAGCTCCTCTTATGTGAATTAGAAAGACACCTGCTGAACTCTGGGAATCAGAGAAAGATCCAGAGCTCAAGGCCCACAAGTGAAAGTAACTTTTGTTTTCTTTGTTTTTGGAGAAAGAAATAGGAAACAGATGTGTAATGATATGACGAGACAAATTGTTGGGAGACCCAGGTTTATCAAATATGCTTTGTCAAGGGAAGGGATATATGTATACCTCTGGCTGATTCATGTTGCAGTTTGACAGAAAACAACAAAATTCTGTAAAGCAATTATCCTTCAATAAAAAAATTAATTAAAAAAATTTCCTTTGTGACCAACAGGCTACAATCCTAGGGGAATTTTAGACAGAGGAGAAATGAAAATAAATTGGAATTATTCATGAGTAAATAGCACCTCTCTTAATATAAACCACACACACACAGAGTAGTAAAGCCACCAAAATAAAAGCTCCTATGTACAGACACATATAACCTTAAATTAGCATCAGACATAATCTCTGGAAGAACATTTGCTCATACATCTCTTATAGTTCTTATCAAATTGGATTAACGTGACATCTCCATATGTCTCATCTGTTAGATTGTGACCTCTTTGAGGTCACAAGTCAGGTCTCGTTCAATTTGGCATCCCCAGTGCCTAGCACAACACCTGACACATGGCAGGTGCTATACAAGGTCTGGTGAATGAATTATAAATGAATGACAATAAAGAAGGGATGAGAAGATAAATGTATCTGAGAGGTACAGATAATGTGCTATAAGAGTTGAAAGGAGGAAGCAATTAAATGAGAAAATGTGGTCAGCAAAGTCTTCATGAAGGAAAGATTATATGAGCTGAAACTCGAAGTATCAAGAATTTGGATATGGAGAAATGAAGCTCACTCCCTTGCTTGTCTGTCCTCTCTCTTTATTTTGCCCTCCCCCTCTTTCTTTCCTTCCATGTTTTAATTGGACAGCAGTAGATTAAAAAAAAGCAGGGTGGAAAGGTGCCCTTTTCACCCTGCTTGGTGGAAAAGACAGCATGATGTAGCGCTGAATGGGCCATCAGAGGCAAGAGCAGTCATGTGTTGAGTGCAACGTCACGAGGGCACCAGCCACCTGAAGACACAGTCAAGCTGCACAAAGGTTGGAAGAAGGCACAAAGGATGATAGAATCATGCATGAAGGGCAGAGGAAGCCCAGCCTACCATCAGCTATGGGTTGATAAAGTTTCATAAAAATGAAGAGGGTGTTTACATAGAGGGACTACACTATAACAAGAGACTTACTACGTATAAACACATAACATATATAATATTGATATATATTAGATGACTAAAGTGTAACAAGTGTGTATATGTGTGTGTATATATATATATATATATATATATATATGTTGCTGTTGTTTAGTCACTAAGTCACGTCCGACTCTTTGTGACCCCATGGACTGTGGCCCACCGGGCTCCTCTGTCCATGGGATTTCCCAGGCAAGAATACTGGAGTGGGTTGCCATTTTCTTCCCCAGGGGATCTTCCCGACCCAGAGATTGAGCCCACATCTCCTGCATTGGCAGGCGGCTTCTGTACCACTGAGCCACCAGGGAAGCCTCTGAACAAAATCAAGCGCATGCGTGCTAAGTAGCTTCAGTCATGTCTGATTCTTTGTGACCCTGTGAACCACAGCCTGCCAGGCTCCTCTGTCCACGGCAATCTCCAGGCAAGAATACTGAGACTCATATCATTAGCTGACTGTAAGGAACATGGCTTGCCTCTGACAAAAGCAGTTGGTGCTGCCCTTGCTGACCATCCACCACCAATCTTCTTGTCTCTAGGAATCTGATGGCTTCTACTGCCCCCAGATGCTCAGGCCAGGCCTCGGCCAACTACTTGGTCTTCAGACACACATAGTGCCAGCCACTAATGCCTTTATTGGTCACATCCCCGCTCCCTTTCCTTCTTCTATTCCTACCTATGCCAAACACAACATACGATTCTTGGTGATAAAGAGATCAGAAGAGAAATGGCTCTTCCTTTAGTAAGATTACATATTTCATGAAGACAGGACCCACTGGGTCCAGCCATCTGCCTCCTGGATGGGGCTCTCCTGGTAGCATGGAAAGAGCACTTGCAACTAGAGGGCTTCACTCAAAACCCAATTTCACCATATGCTACTGGGCGAGCCTGAGCAACTTATTTACGTTTTCAGAATCTGTTCCAATTTCCTAAAATGGGGATAATGATTCTCTTTCCCCTGCCAACCTCACAGGGTTTTTGAATCAAATCAAATAAGGAAAGTTGACCTGCTTTAGAAGCTCTACTATGCAAATATGAGTTATTAGTATGATAATTATTCTTCAGGAGGCAAGGCTTCCAAGTTATCCTTATTTGATGGGGGGGAGGAGGATTCAGATACTAGAGTTGCTAAGCTCCCTCTGAAAAATACCCACACATTCTAGACCCCAGTTGTGATACAGGAGGCTACAAATCAGATGTGGTGTGTTCTCTGGGCTCCTCTACTCAGTTTCAGCTTCAGAAGGAAGGCAGGAAGCCCTGGGGGAGTCCTGTCCTCTGAAAGGATAATGCATAATCTGCAAATTCATAAATCACTGGGATGGTCTCACCGGTGAGCACATTCAGTGAAGTGAGGACCTTTAATGCCTGTAAAATTTTACTCTGAAGGAAAATTACTTTAGTTCATTAAACCTTCCTGAATCCTTGGTGTCTTTAAATCCATCAGGTTCTATGCATGCCCCTTGAAGTTCCCCTTCATGTCTCACCACCTCATTCCTGCCCCTACCTGATAGTTCTTTGTTTCCAGCCAATTAAAATAAGGACTGTGCACTTTACTGAAAGTGATTGACAGTGATAACATAGTAAGGATGCTCAAACACATTCCTTGGGGACTGTACACAAGAGTATATTTTTCAGTTTCAGCCAAGTCTAAATCCTGGAGTCCTCATCCCAACTCATGGGGCACTCCTCTCAGGGAACAGAAATTGAGTATTTGTTTGTAGTCCACAGATGATGCTGGGAAAGATTGAGGGCAGGAGGCAAAGAGGGTGACAGAGGATGAGATGGCTGGATAGCATCATCAACTCAATGGACATAAGTTTGAACAAACTCTGGGGGACAGGGAAGGACAGGAAAGCCTGGTTTGCTGCAGTCCATGGGGTCACAAAGGGTGAGACACGACTTAGTGACTGAACAACAAGTCCACAGCTCAACCGATCCCCAATCTAACAATATCTGGGCAACAACTTGATATCCAAAACTGTGCTAGGTATGTGCCAAGTTCAGAATAACATAAATGGTACTCCCTGCCCACCATGAGTTTACAATCTAGCTGAGGACAAGAAATGGTACAAGAAATACTAACTTGATTATCTTGTTCCATCACATGAAATTTCATGAAACTGCTACACCTTTCCCTATTTTTTAAAGGACAGATGGTCAACTCTGTGATTCAAGAAAGAACCTCAGCATGAACCCCTCATCCCACATTCAGCAAGCAAACACAAAATCTTCTGAAATGTACTATAGTCCACTGTATCATCCAATTTCCAATTCTCATAATTTTTTCATTCACTCACTAAGCAAATATGTATGGAGTGTTTCCCACTGGCCAGGGGCTATGGGTTCAGCAGTGAAGAAAACAAACCAGCTTCTCTGCCCTCAGAGGGCTTACATTCAGGCAAAGAAGATAAATAAACAGGTTGGTAAGTAACATAGTAGTCAGATCATGGTGAGTGTTATGGGGGAGAAGTCAGGGCGGAGGGCAGATAAACAGAAGGAGAAGAGCAAGTCCTAACATGCAGGGGTAGTCCAGGGCTATGCAGCTGCAGCAGAATAAAAGGGGCCTGGGAAAACTCTCTATGAAAAACTGACATTCAAAAATCCTGAATGAGGTGAGGGATGAAGCCATGTGACCTTACAGACAGAGAGCAAAAAATGCAAAGATCCTGAGGCCTTTCATATTCAATCAACATCAAGGGGACCAATGAGGATGGAGCCGAGAGACAGAGAAAGTAGAAGGAGATGAAGTCTGGGAGATTCGGGGAGGATTAGATCTTTCTGGGACTTGTGAAGGACTGTGAAGATCCTGGCTCCTACTGATTGAGGCAAGGAGCTACTGGGGGATTATAACAGAGGACTTCAGTGTTCACAGGATGCCTCTGGTTGCTGTGTTAAGAAAGGCAGGGTGGGGAAAAATGCGAATTTGGATTGTGTTGTAACCATCCAGGTGAAAATGGTCCAAACAAGCATGGACAGGAAACGAAACATGGTCTGAACATACTTTGAAGATAAAGCCAGAAAGATTTGGTGAAAAATTGGATATGGGGTGTGAATAAAAGAGAAGAGTCCAAAATTACCTTCAGATTTGGGACTAAGTAACTGGAAACATAGAGGTGCCATTTTATGAGGAAGACTATAATAGGAAGAAGTTGGGAGGAAAGCTGAGACATTTAGTTTTGGACATTAAGTTTGAGATGCCTAAGAGAATTCAAGTGGATGAGTCAAATAGCTGGATGAATGAGTCTGGAGTTCAGGCCTAAGAGTCCAGGCTAAAAATATCAATATGAAGGTTGTCAGTGATTCAGTTCAGTTCAGTTCAGTTCAGTCGCTCAGTCTTATCCGACTCTTTGAGACCCAATGGATTGCAGCACGCCAGGCCTCCCTGTCCATCACCAAGTCCCAGAGTTTACTCAAACGCATGTTCATCGAGTCAGTGATGCCATCCAACCATCTCATCCTCTGTTGCCCCCTTCTCCTCCCACCTTCAATCTTTCCTAGCATCAGGGTCTTTTCAAATGAGTCAGTTCTTCGCATCAGGTAGCCAAAGTATTGGAGTTTCAGCTTCAAATCAGTCCTTTTGATGAATATTCAGGACTGATTTCCTTTAGAATGCACTAGTTGGATCTCCTTGCCATCCAAGAGACTCAAGAGTCTTCTCCAACACCACAGTTCATAAGCATCCATTCTTTGGTACTCAGCTTTCTTTACAGTCCAACTCTCACATCCATATATGACTACTGGAAAAAACATAGCTTTGACTAGACAGACCTATGTTGGCAAAGTAATGTCTCTGCTTTATAATATGCTGTCTAGGTTGGTCATAACTAGGTTGTCAGTGATTAGATGGTATTTAAAGACATGAGACTAGGTTAGATCACCAGGACATGGAGTTCGGATAGAGAGATGAGGATTCAAAGTTGGGACATTTCAGCATTGAGAGATGAGGGAAATAAAGAAGGGAAACTAGTATGTGCTTAAACCTCTCAAAATTGGCACAGTGTCTATCCATGTCCTACATGAATATTTACCAAATGGTACTTATTACAGAAGAGTCTCTCAATAAGTATGTGGAACAAGATGGCCTTCTGTTGAGGCCAGTAAGCCTTTCTCTCCAAAATGCCCCCATCTGCTCAGTGGGTTCCTGTGTACAGTGGCTACTGTGGCAGAGACAGAACTTTCGCCTACATTTGCCATGTACTGGTGGCTCAGACAGTAAAGAATCTGCCTGCAGTCAGGGAGACCTGGGTTCCATCTTGGGGTTGGGAAGATCCCCTGGAGAGGGGAACAGCTGGATTCCAGTATTCTTGCCTGGAGAATTCCATGGACAGAGAAGTCTGGCGGGCTACAGTACATGGAATCACAAAGAGTTGGACATAACTAAGCAATTTTCACTTCACTTTCTCTTTGCCAAAGCTGACACAGGCATCATTATTCTGAGTCCCCAGTCTGACAACCTCAGAAACCAACAATCAATATGGCACTTGGTGGAAAGTTGACTGCACTGTCTCATTCCTATCACATAAAGGAAGCAATTTCTTCTCCTTGAACTCGCTTTTCCTTGCCTGCAGTGAATATACTAGAATCAAAATCTTTAAATTTCTGAGCATCTTATTCACTCTCATGGATTCCCACACAATTGCATCTAACAAAGGAATGCATTTCACAGCAAATGAAGTGTGGTCATGGATATGTTGATGGAATCTGCTGGTCTTCCTGCAAATTTCATCAGCCAGAGGCAGCTGACCTGATAAAATGATTGAATAGACTTTCAAAGATTCAACAGCAAGCACTAGCTGGAGGCCAGAATGGTGTGAGGTTGTGGTGCTCTCTTCTAGGATTTGGAAGTGACTAGTAAGTAAACCAAAATTCTGATACAAAGGTTTGCAAACCAAGGGGCAAAAGTGGGAGTGTTGCTCTCATTGTTCCTGCCCATAAGCCGTCACAGCATGTTTTATTCATGTCCCCACAACTTTTGGCTCTGGTGATAAATTAACAGAGAACACCTGTCCCATTGAACTGGAAGCTGAACCAAATAACCAGCTATTTTGAGCTTCACATGCTACCAGTGAACCAACAGGAAAAGAGGAGGCTTCTTACAAACGGGGGATGGAGATGTACACTCACAGTAGCTAAAGGGGTGAAGGTGCTGCTGTTTACTCTCGGCTCAGCCCACTTTCCTGCCTAATTATAGGAAGTAACCAGGACCCTGAAAACTGTATTTCTAAGACCCTCTTGTCATGTGGCTTCTGATTCAGCCAGTGGGGCTAAGGGTACTTGTGGGGACATGTAGACAAGGGAGAAGGTACTCCCTTCACACTTCTGTAGGCAACAGGACACCAGCAGCAACACTGGGTCTCAATGACATGTGAGGCAGGTTCCTGGGCCCTCTTTGTGCAGCTCAGCACACCCACAGGAATCTTGGTGGGAGAGACCCTTGGCCTTCTGTATGGCTCTTCTTCCTCCCAGGCAGGGGGGTTATTAATTTCTGCAAAGTTGAGCAACTACATTTTCTCCTTCTTACTCCTCCAGTCTTGCTGGAACACTTGCAATCAATTCCTATATTTAATGACTTCTCTCTAGAAATACCTAGAGTCAGGCACACTCACTGACACAGAATGGTCTGTGAGCTTAGAGGAAACTCAGGGGAGTGTATGTTCTGGAAGCCATGCAGAGAATGGGTTTCAAGAAGGAAAGAGTGATCAGCCATGTGAAATGCTGCTGATACCTCATGTGCAAGGAAGATGAACCACTGGATTAGCTACTAGATGACTTCAGGGGCCTTCAAAATAACTAGTTGACTTAATTTCTCCCCCTTCTTACATCCTTACACCACAATGACCTTTCTAAAGCAGAGGCTGAATTCCATTGCCTATGCATTGTCAAACAATCCATAGTGGCTCCAGGCAGCCTTTCAGATCAAATTCCCCAGCACGGCATAAAAGGTCTTTCTCAACTTGGCCCCAATTGACATTGTAACCCTCCTCTAGAGCTACTTTCCCAAAACAACATCTAACTTCTAGCCACATCAGAATACCCATGTTTCTCCCTGTTACAAGCTCCCCACACTTTCACACAAGCTCTTTTCTGTCTTCTGAAAGCTCTTCTCTCACTCTCCACCTGAGGATCTTTTTCTTCAAGGCCTAGCTCAAATACCATCAACACTCTGATGTCTTACCTGTCCTCCAAGACAGAACAGATCCCCCCCTCCCATCCATGCTCCCTTGCCTTGCTGCACATACTTCCAACTATGCTGCTCACAGTGGATTATAATTGTCTATTTGCATAGGTATCTCCACCATAAGGGTATGTGCTCCTTCAGGACATCGTTTTTCTCATCATTGTACTACAAGAGCATTATCACACTCTTCATTAGCATGCTGCCTATTAGCCAACAGAGATATGATGCATTCAGTGAATTGAAAGTGTTGCCACAGGCATTCAAAGGAGGAGAAAGTGAGTCTGGGCTGGAGTGATCAAGATGTCCTCATAATGGATGAGAGGCATAAGTAAGGTCATAATAGATGGGTAGAAGTGGAAATTCCCAGATGTCTTTTTTCTGGAGTATCTCAAATAGTTTTTCAAAGGTATCTTTTTTCTGGATAAATTAGTCTGCCAAGTCTTCCCAAAAGGAACAATTCAAAGTGACTATGAAAGAACTTCAAGATGGTCCAGAGGATAAAACAAAGGGAACACCATGACAGGGAGGGAAAATGGTGAAAGCAACCTTACTATATGACTGCATTAAGTTGGGTTTTTTTTTTTTTTTTCATGTGGACCATTTTAAAATCTTTATTGAATTTGTTACAATATTGCTTCTATTTTATGTTTTGGTTTTTCAGTCATGAGTCAGGTGGGTCTTAACCCCCCAAACCAGGAATCGAAGACTCACCCCCCACACTGGAAGACAAAGTCTTAACCACTGGACCACCGGGGATATCCCTTCACCACATTAAGTTTTAAAGAGATTTTACTCTCTAGGGACCTCTAAAGATGACAAAGATATATACCTATACCTCACTGGATGTAGATGAAAGAAAACAGTACATCTACAGTCAAAAACATGACTAAGTAGAGTCATTTAGACAAGAGAAGAACAAACACAGAAAGGGTAGAGGTGGCAATGCTAATATATACTGAGCACCTACAAACTACCAAGCACTGTGCTTGGTGTTCTATGTGCATTACACAGGTAATAAGCATAACCACAGTGAAGGGCATTTATCATCCACAGAGTCCAGATGAAGAAACTGTCCAGGCCATGCTGCTGGGGAGAGGTAGGCGTCAGCACCCAAAGACAGGTTTGTCTATTCCTATATGATCCAAGAAAGGGATATGAGACAGAGAAATTAATAGGCATTAGTCATCCCTAATCAAAACGGGACCATTGTTAAGAAAGCACTTTGCAGCACGTGGCAGCTGAACAAGGCCAAGTGGCAGATCAAGGGAATAGAATGCAGTGCTGTTGAAACTCGGAGCTTGTGAAAAACGGCTGTTGAGTAGTGGGAGGTTGTTCTGGTTTTGTGTAACGAGCCATTCAAAATGAATTAATAATCCATTTACTCTCATTTCCTAAGGGACAGCCATCTCTTAGAATTGATCTAGGTAGCATGCAGCCCAGTGAGAGGGGTAGGGCCAAATGTCCCCATATCCCCCCGCCAATGTCCATATTCCATGATGAGAAATCACCAGAACTAGAGTTAATTAGCTCCAAGTGTACCATTAACTAGGAGTCTGAGCTCATACCGTCCTACATGTCCATCACTCCTTCCATCCAACCACCACCAGCACCTCTCTCATGAGGAAGCCAAGGGCAGTAACAGGTGTAAACAGATCAAAGATGAAACAGAGGCTCCATAGCCATTGGCGTGAAGCTTCTAGAAATAATCACCAATACAGAGGAAAATATAAGCAATCTATTGCCTTGGTAATAGAGCAAAAGCTCTGATCCAGACAGTCTTAGTGTAGCATTCAGGCTCTGCCATTTACTCTCTGTGTGACCTAAGGCAAGTGGCTTGCTCTATACAGTCTCAGTGTCCTTATCTGGAAGATGAAGCCAGTATCATTCCCTTCACTGGACTGATGTGAGGATAGGACTATGTGCCAGGCATGGTCAGGCCTCAGGACACATGAGGTTCATCTCTGAGTACACCAGGTCATTTGCCTCCCTGAGTAGGAAAACGGGATGCCCCAAGATGGAGCATGTCACTTCTTTAGTGATGACAACCTGAAGCTCAGAAAATAAAGAGCAATTTCACCAGGCCTCTCACTGATGTAGAGATGAAAGCCTGGAACACGCCCTGGGTGCTGGTGCTTATTTTGAGTGGACATCCATTGACAGCCTCAGCAATGGGAAGATCATAGGCTCATCAAGTCCATTTTGCCTAGTGCGTGATCCTACCCACCTGCCACTTTTCATTTCAAGGTCTGTCTCTGCTTGTCCTGCCTACAGGCATGCACACTCCCTTTCCTTCCACCACTCCTGTCAAGGGGCATCATTCCCTCTCAGGGCTCAGGAACTGAAAGAGCTCTCAGCCAAACCATTGTAGCTGTTGAACCAAGGGGATTTTTGAGGGATAAGCAAGTCCCCAGAGTGGAAGTAGCTAACAGCCCAGGAGACCCAGAGTTGGGACTTGACTAGACTGTAAAATGCCTCAGGGCAACTCAATGGTCTGTCCTATTTTTCACTATATCTTCAGCACCTGGGACAGTACCCGGCAGATACCAGATTCCCCATATAGAAGCGTGCAATGAATGACCTACCATCCAATCCCATGATCTGGTATTCCTCACAACCTGTCTCCTACTCAACCCGACAAATTACTACACAGTCTCTCACGGCCAGTGTGTACGTGTGCAGTCGCTCAGTTGTGTCCAACACTTTGTGACCCCAGGGACTGTAGCCCCCCAGGCTCCTCTGTCCATGGGATTATCCAGGCAACCATACTGGAGTGGGTTGCCATTTCCTCCTCCAGGGGATCTTCCCAACCCAGAGATCGACCTTGCATCTCCTGTGGCTTCTGCATTGGCGGGCAGATTCTTTACCACTGAGCCACTTGGGATGCCCTCCTATGGTCAGTGCACCACGTTAAATGCTGTGGAGGATGTATGGATGAAGGACACAATGCACCTGACACTTTCAGTGCAACCAGAGGTATACATTTATACAACCACCTTCAGTGAAAGTTGCAATCACTCTGACTTGCACCCAGTTGTAAGTCATTTCACATTTTGTCTCTTGGGTGTCTCACACTAACCCTGCAAGGTTGACATGTGATCGAAATGAATGATTTCCTAGCAGGGATGACATCGAGGATTACCCTGTGCGAAAATTTTTACAAGAGTACTATTAGAACTGGCTTAATTTAGTAGGTGAAGAAGGCAATGAGCTTTTCAGGCTAAGGATAAGCATGAGAAGACACAATTGGGATGAAATTTCCCATCACATTCCAGGCTTGGGGTGGGAATTAGCGGGGCAAGGGGTCTGACAACCTCAATGAGGCTAGGGCTTCAGGTGTATGGAGAAGGAGACGGCTACCCAGGTTGGAGTCAGACAACAATTCTTTTAACTACTAGGTATATAAGTTTCCAATTGGATGTAACAGACTATTACAAATAAAGTGGCTTAAAACAACATAAATGTGTTATCTTACAGCTTGGGAGATGAGAAGTCCAAAACAGGTTTCAATGACTAAAATAAAGGTGTTGGCAGGGCTGTGTTCCTATATCCCTTCTGGAGGTTCTAAGGGAGAATCTGGTTTCTCGCCTTTTCCAGGTTCCAGAGGCTACATGTGTTCCCTGGCTCCTGGTCCCCGTCCATCTGCAAAGCCGGCAATGACTGGTTGAGTCTCACATCACATCCCTCTGACTCTGACTCTTCTTCCTCCTTCTCCCCCACTGAAGGATCCTTCTGATTACATTGGACCCAACCACATAACCCAGGATACTCACTTTATCTTTTACTCAACTGATTAGCCTTATTTCCATCTACTGTCCTAACTCCCCTTTGCTATGTAATCCAAGGTTCCAGCAATTAAGATGTGGACATCTTTTGGGAGGACACTATTCTGCCTAGTACATCAGGTTAAAGAGTTTCAACTCTTCTCAGGAAATAACACACAAATGTCTACTGTGTTTGAGCATGTGAAAAAATGCAATTGGTACCTGCATTTTGGAAATAAAACAGTCAGGAATATGAAGGGTGAATCAGTGAAGATGAAAAACAGGAAGTCAGGTGAGGAGGATATTACAATACAATATAAGAGATAAGAGAACTGAACTAAGACAATGTTGATAGAAAAGGAAAGAGGGAAAGTAGTGGGTGGGAGCCCTAGGAAAATTGTTGCTAAAAATTGCAAACAGAGCACAATAGAAGAGCACAGAGTAGAAGATGCTTCTGATGTTTCCAAGATGTTAATGTGCTCCATTTTAATTCAAAGGCTTGGGCTTGAAATCCAGCTCCAACACTTTCAGGAGGACCATCTTATATGTTCTCATGGCCTAACCCTCATTTCATGCCCCAGCTTGGTTGACTGGGTTTTCAGCTTATTTCCCTGCATGTACGCATTCTCTCTTTGTTGGATACATGTTTATGATCAGTTTGTTCCTTCTGCCTCACCTTGTTCTTGTCCATCTGCCCAGGAGACTGAAGGGCATGTTTGTTAATTGCTATCTGCCCAATGCCTGAACTTCTGAGAATCTGCTTCCCTCAATTAACACTTCCTCACTCACATGGTTGGTTACCTCTTGAGCTTCTTTAGCAGACTGCTTGCCTGGATCTCACCCATGGGCTGCCCAGAGAATGGACCAAGGCAGTCAAATACCAAGACCTAACAGATGAAGGATGGTAGCATTCATGAGGTGGGAAGTGAGGAAGGGGTGTCAATTTTAATCTGTTCAAGCTCCTCGACAAGCACTTGATCAAAACCCCAGAGCTCTGAATCATCTAGTAAAAGGGCCATCCATTCAGGCAAGAGAATGCTCATAAATCCCAGACATTAGAGGTAAAAAATATTTAGAGTATAATCAGGGCCATGCCAGACCCAGAGGAGAATCGTTCCCCTCTGGTCTCCTGCAGTGGTCAACATTCCTCTACCAGCCAAACCAATATTCCCACTAGAAAGTTATCTGGATCACCTAAAAGAACACCAGCTTGGACTTCGTCTGCATATAATCCCTTGGAAAGGAGCAGAACCTCCAATGACTGATGGTGGATGATTTAAGAGCCCTCTTGCATGTAGCCTAGGACATAATAACAAAGAACACATAATTTATTTGTATTGATTCACCAGCACACATTTGATCATATCTCCTTGTCATTCCTTTGGCTAAGAATCCATGGCCACAGTCCTGAGAAATTTATCTTTCACAAAATATCTCTGTAAAAAAATAAGTTCCTCACATATCTTAACTACAGGAAAAGAGTCAGGTCAGACAAGCTTGCCAAGGAAAAGGGGAAAAGGAGCCAGCAGCCTCCTTTGTGTGCTGACCCTGTTTGAAACAATCTCCCTCCCACACACAGGTGTGCTTAAAAATTAAAGCTTCAGTTCTGGGACAGGGACCATCAGATACAGAAACATAAATCAGAGCCAGATAAGATTCTTGCTCTAGAAGAATAAGCAGCACAGAGGAGTGGGTTGGACCCTGAGACAAAGGGAAGGAATACAAAATAAGGAGCAGAAACAAGTCTGGACCCCATGTGAGACTCAGGCAGCATAAAAGCGCCCACATGTTCAGCGCTACTTTCACACAACCTCAAATGAAAGTTCTTCATCCAAATTATCTTGTGGTGGTGGTTTAGTCACTCAGTCATGTCCAACTCTTTTGTGACCCCATGGACTGTAGCCCTCCAGGCTCCTCTGCCCATGGGATTTCCCAGGGAAAAATACTGAAGTGGAGTGCCATTTTCTCCTCTGGGGGACCTTCCTGGACCAGGGATCAAACCCCAGTCTCCTGCATTGCAGGTGGATTCTTTACCGACTAAACCATCGAGGAAGCCCCTGCTTTGGAAGATTATTCTATCCAAATAATCTTGTACTGAGCATCTACTATGTGCCTGGTTCTGCTCCACAAGCTGGAAAAAGTTACACACAGTTGTTGTTGTTGTTGCTTTTCCTCCAGAGACTCTCAGCCTAGCATAAGTAGGGGGGAAAGGCAAGTAAGTATCTTATTTAATGTGATTTCTGGTGTACTTCTTGCCCTAACTCAAAAAATTCTGTGACTCATAATTCCATGGGGCAGTGGCTCTTCTTACTCCAGAAAGTCCTGGGAAAAATAAAGAGAAATGGTGTGCATTTTAACAAGGTTGATCAATCTGGATGGACACAAGGATCTTTAAACTTGACATGGAATATGTTGAATGGATACCTAGAAGGAGGCCATTTGCTTTAAATTGCTTTATCCCATTGTAGGATTTTTTCTTCAGCCTGTTCAGTTGCCCTCAGCATCAATGACACTGACTAAGTAGCCCCCAAAGAAACACAAATCCTTCCTGCTGTCACTAACAACATGCGTCCTCCTCTCCCTGCCAGCACCCCCTTACCTCCCCTCAAGTGTCAGCTCCAACCTCACCCCTGGCAGAGAGCCATCCCTCCTTACCCCAGTCCACACTCATCTCTCCATCTATGGTCAATGTATTTCCCAGGATCTCCCACTCTACATGCTTATCTTACAATTTGACCTCAACACTCCTATTGAGTGGTAAAGGGAGTTCATGGCCCTCCCTTTGAAAGCAGACCTATCTTTGTTATTACCTTAATCAACAGAGTAGAGGGGATGTGATGCTAAGTGACTTCCAAGGCTAGCTTGTGTACTCAGGATGATCGCTCTCAAGGTCCCAATGCCATGTGTGAGGATGCCCAAACCGGTCCACAGCGGGAAACACCACACACAGGGGCCTCAGTGCTTCAGCTCACAGCCCAGTTGAGGACCCAGTGGGGAGCAGGCATCGGTCACCAGCTATAAAGGAGGACATCTTCAGAGCCTGCAACCCCCACTTTTGAGTCAGCCTCAGTTCTGACTTTACAGTGGAGGTTTCAGGCATGGTTTATCTAGTGCCCTGTCAAAACCCTTGACCCACAGAATCATGAACATGGGTAAGAAGGGATAGCAAAATGTCTTCCTTCTGTACTACTAAATTTTGGGGTGGTTTATTATGTAGAAAAAGTACCTGGAACACATGCATAAACCATGTGCGGCATTTAAGGCTCCCAGTCATTTTGCATGTGGAAATATTTTTGTAATGACTTAAGTTATGTAGATCGAATTTCCATAGATAGAATGTAAACTCCTTGAGAGAACAGATTAAGACCTATCAGCCAACTTCCAACAGGTGTACTAAATACCACCTGCCCTAAAACATGTTCATCAAGAACCACTCACACTTGCCCCCTCCTTTGGGAATGCCACACCTCAAAGAGGGCATGATCACCCATTCTGTTGTCCAAGCCAAAAGCCCAGGAATCCTGCTATATTCTTCTGCACACCACATGCAAACCCACTCCATTACTCTTCTCCTGCTGTTTGTACCTCACTCTTTCATGCGTGGCTGCCACTCCTTCCCAAGTTCAAATTCACATCCTCTCTCATGAGCTCTATTTTGTCTGCCTCCTTACTGGCATCCCTGCCTCTAGTTGTACAAGTCCTTCCACAGGTGCCAGGTTGCCTTCCCAACAAGCAAGTAAGATCGTGTCATTTCTCCAAATCCTCGGCGACTCCCTACTGCCTACAGGGTAGAATCTAAAGTGCCCAGTGAGGCACAAAGGCCTTCTCAAACTTGCCCCAGCCTAGTGAAAGGTTGCTGACAAAATTGCAACAAAGATGCAGGGAATCTTGGCCTCTGGAAGAGAAGAATTCAATCTGGTACCAGGGACGAGCGAGGCTTGATCGCTCAGGGCTTTTGTGTAATAAAGTTTTATTAAAGTAGAAAGGAGATAGAGAAAGCTTCTGACATAGGCATCAGAAGGGGGCAAAAAGAGTACCCCCTTGCTGGTGTTAGCAATGGAGTTATATACTTTCCAATTAATTATTACATTGAGTCAAAAGAATGTCTGGAGGTTGTAAAGACCTCACCAGGCCTACTCTTATCATTTACACTTTAAGACAACAGGATTAGCATTTAACAATAGAAAGATCCTCCAGATCCAGTCCCATAATATACATTCTAAGATATCAGGATTAGTCAGAAGGTTTTCAGGAAGGAGAAACTGTCCTCCAGCTGGATACACTGTTATTGTATAATCCCTAGTATAGAGTTTAAACTGAGTTGTGTAATTTAATAAGACTAAGGAATGCAGAGGAAAAAAAGTTTGTCCTTTTCTCCTCCTTGAGAATTCCAGACCCCTCTCTCCTTGGGGACCCCTAGACTTCTTACCAACCTGCCTATGAAATGACTCTCTCACCTAGGTCTCTATCCTCACTTCCTGTCACTAGCGCTTTACTTTGGTAAATACTCTGTATTATTACGAACCACAGAATGGAGAAAACTATTTCTGAATTTTTTTTTAATTATCCCCCCAAAATAATATATAACCAGGGCATTCTGGCTTAATTTATTTCTATCTCTCTCTGTTTCTCTGTCTCTCTCTCTCTCTCTCAATCTTCTTTCACAATCCTATCTAGACTCTAGACCTGTGCTTTCCAATTAACACTATAGGCATTAGCTACACAGCAATTACTTAAATTAAAAAAAATGTAAAATAACTATTACTAATTCAGTTCTTCAGTCACACTGCTCACATTTCAAGCACTCAACAGTCACATGTGGCCAGTGGCAACCATACTGCAAAGAGTGGATTATAGAATATCTCCATCATTGCACAAAGCTCTGTCGAACAGTGCTGCTCTACAGAGTCTCAGCTGAGAGTTGTTCTTCAACTATACTCTGTTCTCACTTGCCCCCTACTTTTTTCCCATCCAAATTACTGGTTTAATAGATAGCCAGATTCTCTATGGGCTTCTCTGGTGGCTCAGAGGTAAAGAACCCACTTGCCAGTGCAGGAGATGTGGGTTCGATCTTTGGGTTGGGAAGATCCCCTAGAGAAAAGGATGGCAACCCACTCCAGGAGCCTGGACAGCTACAGTTCATGGGGTCGCAAAAGAGTCAGACATGAGTTAGCAACTAAGCAACAACAGATTCTCTATGCTGCCTAGAATCGATGTTCTCTCCTCATGGGAACAATATCACTTTGGGGGAGCAAGTCTCCCCATGATAAGACATGTGGTTCAGATGGCATGGACCATGCACTGACCCATCCTAAGTAAGGAGTAGGCTCTGTTCGGCTCTATCCCACTCCTATGGCACAGTGGTTGGCTCAGGGGAAAAAAATATATTACCTAACTAAAATGAAATGTAATGAAATCCAGCTTGAGTCTTGCTGGGACTTCTGGGAAAGAGAACCATCCTCTTTCAGGAAACATCCTAACAACCCCACTTCTTTTGATAACACAGAATAAAGAAATGAGTTCTAGAATAACTACAACCATTTTGCTGTCTTGAAGGGAGCTTCTGAAGTTGCTGAAGGAAGACAAAGTAAAACCAGACAACAATGCACAACCCAGTAGGAATGCTAAGGGAATCTAATTCTTTGATAATATCATTTGAGCTGCTGGATCAAGCCTGACCTGAAGCTATTGACCTCTAACCATATATGTTACATCAGTCAATAAATCTTCCTTTTGTTTCAGCCCACATATTTTATTAACTATTATACTTGAAACACTACTCTCACATTTTAAGCCTCAAATCAAAGTTATCTTTTGCATAAAGCCTACCATGACTCTTTCAGCAGACTCTGCTACTCATTCTTTTATATGTCCCTCAATGCATCCTAACATTACATCAATGTTTTGATTTAATTGTATACACTGAACTGTATTACTGATATTTTATTTTCTTTCTATATTATGAAATATGTGAGAGCAAGCTTTGAGCCTCTTAATCAGTATTATAGATAAATAAACTAAAATAACTAACTAAACCCTAACACAACCCTACCTGATACATAATAGATGCTTAAAATATCTGTTAACAAGTAAATATAGGACAAATAGTAGTCAATGGACAAATTTCAATTAACGATAACAGGAAGATAAGTCAATATTCACATCCATTTTCACCTTTAATCCTCAAAACCCTATGAAATGTGACTACCCTTATTGTCTTTTTTTTTTTCAAGGATGAAACAGAGTCTTTTTTAAAAGTATTCACTGAATTTGTTACGACATAGCTTCTGGTTATGTTTTTGGTTTTTGGCCATGAGGCCTGCGGGATCTCGGCTCCATGACCAACGACTGAATGCACACCCCCTGCATTGGAAGGTGAAGTCTTAACCACTGGACTGCCAGGAAAGTCCTGAACCAGAGTCTTTAAAAGATTAAACAACTAAGCAAAGTCCCACAATACATTAATGGCAGCACTTGGTATATTCTTTCCTCTGAGAAATCTAGCCCTGTTCCCTCCCAATGTTTTATACTTCTCCTCCTTCCTGATTAAGAGCATCGATTAACTCAGCAATAGCAGCGCCACTGAGGTTCCCAAGGCGCCTCGGTGTGCACTAGAACCTCTGCTGAACCTCTGTAAGACTAAGTTCAAAGTAAACCCAATGAAATCCTCGAGGGAGGACCACTAAGTCAACCTCAAGCCAACTCTTTATTCCAATTCAGTGCTCAAGGAAGACACAGGAACCGGCAGGTGGGCTTCCAGGGCTGTCCGAGCAAGCTCAGCTCTGCAGGAGTGAGAACTGGACACTCCTTCCACAGTTCCGGCCACCTCTCCACTCTCCTGAAACCTAAGCTCCACGCTGCACTGTGCATCACACCCCCCACCTCAGGTTCCTCCTCCAGACCACCTACCGGGGCTCAGGCTCTGGTTTTTCTTCTAAAGTTGGAACTCTGACTCAAGAGAATAGGTTCCCTGTGAGTTGGAGGTGTGACCCGGGGAAAGGGAAGGGGCGTGCCTGCTATCACTGTACAGGACTCTGAAGGGTCCATGTGGACAGTGGGCGGCTCCACTTCAAGGAGAAATTAACCCAGAATCACAGCGGAGATGTCATGCGAGTGGGAGGCAGGGGACGGGGAACAGGGAACGGGAAAATGTGCGGGGAGGGTCAGAAAGAAAGAGAGATGCAGGTGTACGTATGCGTGTGCACGCACCTGTGTACAACACACAGCATGTAAGAGGCTCTCTAAGTGTGGCCTGTGGACCACATGAATCAGACTCATCTGAGCAACTTACAAATATACAGATTCTGGACCCCACCCTTTCTACACTGAGCACCATCTCTGAGAGCGGGGACTGGTCATCCGCCGTTCACAAGCCATGCCTATAGCCGAGGCAGCACCGGCCTGAGTCTTGCAGAAATAACAAACTTCCTCTGGGCTTGGGGGCAATGGACACACGCTGCACCCGAAGGCAGGGAAATGGGTCCATGAAGGCACGTACAGAGGTGCTCACCTGGAATCTGGGCTAGGTGAAATCTGGGTACCCAAGCTGAAGGCTTGGCTGCTCTGCCGCTCTGACAGCTGAGTGCCCCTAGGGCTGACCTGTGCCCAGGGGAGGCCTTTCCTCAGCAGCTATCTGGGCTGCAGGCTGTTACAGGGCTCTGTTCTCACACAGACCTGAACTGCCGGCAGGAGCCTCCAGAGGAGGCCAGAGGGCACACTGCCTCTGGGGAAACTGGATTTGTTTCTGGAACTATAGTAACTCAAGACAATCAAGAATTATTAATACATGAGCAGTCCTTCCAGAAGATACTAGGGCTGGGGGGTATGGGAAATACCAGAGTATGGCCAAGGTAATGGGAGTCTTATAATGACTTTAATGTTTATCCCCAATGAGCCCAAAACAAGGAAGATGAATCCCCCTTTCAATGGCCTTTATGCAGTCAAGATCTCTGGTTCAGCCAGGAGGCTCCCTTCTCACATATGAGCCTCACTCAAATTCTCCAGTAGCCTCTAACTAATCCAGCCCTGAGCAGCGTGAGGGTGGGGCGAAAGTGTCACATCAGAAAACAAGTATGGCAGGATGCAGCCACGGGGCACCAACAAGCCACCATTGATGACACAGCCTGTGCTGAAGAGGGGACAGCCCCACCGGAGGGGCTCAGCCCCACGTGCAGCCAAGGCCTGCAGAGGCCCCTGCATGCTGAGGAGGACAGAGTCTTCAGGATTAAGGCCTAGGTGCTCCCACCGCCAGTCTGGAGGAGGTAAGCCCGTCATCACGACACAGCTGTACCCAGGCTCCTAGACCAGGGACTGGCATGAAAGAGACAGTCACCAAACAGGTTGGCTGAATGAAGCCAGGAGCAAAGTCACAGATGGTTAATGAGCTCCTGGGGTAGATATTATTTAACAGAGAAGAATTACCCAAGAAACTAAATGTATAGTAGAAATGAAAAGTGAAAGTGAAGTCACCCAGTACTGTCCAACTCTTTGCGACCCCATGGACTGTAGCCTACCAGGCTCTTCTGTCCATGGGATTTTTTCAGGCAAGAGTACTGGAGTGAGCTGCCATTTCCTTCCAGGGGATCTTCCCAACCCAGGGATCAAACCTGGGTCTGGCACACTGCATACAGATGCTTTACCGTCTGAGCCACCAGGGAAGCCCCAATGTATAGTAATCAAGCCCTAAATCACAGAAAGCAAACAGCCCTGGGTTTGCTTACATCCTGGGTTACATTCAGCACCACCACTTATGGCGTAACCTTGAGCAAGTTATTTAATCCCCAGAGCCTCCCTTTCTGCCTCTGCACACAGGCACGCAGCCTTCATAGGGCTGCCGTGAGGAATAAAGAAAAAAAACTGTCAATCAGAACCTAGCATCTAACACACAGAAGGAAGTTAGGCAATGTTAGCTGGCATTAGAATTAGCTCCAGAAAGTCCAGTTCTCTTAAGAGGTAGAGAAAATATTCCAGAGAAACCCTCCAAGTTCAGTCCCATTCTCCCCTGCATCCAGCTAAGGAAGCTCAGGTCAGAGAAGCTAAGAAATCACTCCAGGTCACACAGCACAGAGTCAAGACTCGAGTCCAGGTGGGACCTCAATGCCATCGATCTTCCCTCAGTGTGGTTTTTAAAAATCTCTGGTGGGTCTTGAAGATGATCTGAGGAGAACGCTCCTACCTGGCCCCCTGGGCATAGTTGGGAATCTACTAAGCTCGCCAACTCCCTGCCCTCGAGTGGATCTGAAGTAGCTGTCATTCCTATAATGTGAAAGCACGCTGTCAGGGAAAGAGCAAATACAAGAACAAGAAAAATGACTAGCAAAGTGAGGAAGTTTGGTTGTTTTTCCTTATTTTGGAAAGGATAACCATCTGCTGGTCCAAGACCAGAAGCAGTGCTTATGGACACCAGAGAGAGACAGAGATGCCTGAAAGCACAGAACAGGTAGTTTAGAAGGGAAGAAAAGCAAGCGCCCAGCAGATCATCTTCAGCAGATTTCTAGAAGAGCGGATTAACTCATCTCTGCAATGCTGGGTTACCACTTAAATTAGTGAAAATTAATTCTGAATTTACAAAGTATAAGAATATCCTCCTGAACCCAGATGACAGAATTCAACACACACCAGCCTGAGTGACAACAGTTAACAGTGGCAGTACTGAGTTGTCTCTATCTGGGTCGGCCTCAGCACTTGGAATGAGTTAACTCACAACAACCTTTCAGAAAGAGTGTATTGTGATTCCGCCATCATACAGATTTGGAAATGGAAGCTTAGAGGTGGTTGAGTCACTTGCTGAGGGCCACTCGGACAAGCAGTGCTAGAGCAGGGTCTGGGTGCATGGGCTCAAGCACCTCCCCTGCGCTCCCTGGAGGTGGGATGAGGGCGCTGGGAGTAGCCTTTGTAAACAAGCTGAGAGGCTGGGTGGGCCTAGAGCTACTCAGCGCACTCGTTTCGGTCTTGTTGTCTCTGCAAACTCAGGATATGCAGGAGACACAGGTTCAGTACTTGAGTTGAGAAGATCCCTTGGAGGAGGAAATAGCAACCCAGTCCAGTATTCTTGCCTGGGAAATCCCATGGACAGAGGAGGCTAATAGGCTACAGTCCACAGGGTCGCAAATAGTAGGACATGACTGAGCACACAAACCCTCCTGGGGATGCTGGCCCAGCCTGCCAGAGAATGCTCTAGCCAAATGACAGAGCTACTTATGCCATTAACCAGCTAATTCCACTTTGGGTAATATACTCTTATATTCCAAGGAATGCATTCAGAAAGAAAAAGAAAAAAAGCTATTTGTATGGAAATGTTCGCAATACTGCTCTCCATCACAGGAAAAAAAAAAAAAAAAAACCAATCACAGAAAAAAAAAAACCCACAACAATTAACCTAAACACCCAATAGCACAGACATATTCAAGCAATTAGTAGCACATTCTATGATGGATTCTACATTGTTACTACAAATTAAAAACTAAAACTACATGGTCTATTTTAAAACAGGTGGAAAAGGTAGAAACAATTTAAATTACAAATTAGACCCAAAAGTGCGTTCAGGCTTATTAGAGCTATATGCAGATATGTATATCCATTGATAAGCTGGTGTTTGGTATTAATGAGATTACATTCTATAAAGGTATACACACACACACACACACACACACACACACACACACACATACATATATATAGGCTTCCCAAGTGGCACTAGAGGTAAAGAACTCACCTGCCAATGCAGGTGATATAAGAGACACAGATTTGATCTCAGGGTCAGGAAGATCTCCTGGAGAAGGCATGGCAACCCACTCCAGTATTCTTGCCTGGAGAATCCCATGGACAGAAGAGCCTGGTGGGCTATAGTCCATGGGGTCACACAGAGTCGGACATAACTGAAGCAACTTACCATGCACACACATATATATACTGAAAATTTGTTTTTGTTCTATGCATTGACTTGCCTGAGATCTAACATGTAACTGGGGAAATGCCAATATATTTCCCTTTATACATGACCAGAAGTGACAATCAGAATAACATTTTTAAACAGATCATTAGGATCAAGATGACTGCACTTTGAATCTTAATTTAAAACCTTTATTTATTTATTTATAGCTTAGTGTATTCAAGTATGTTATGTTCCAGGATACCCAATGACCAACTTCCAAATTATTGTTTGTTACTATGGTTAGTTATTATTAATCCCTGAGGCTTAGCAGACACACCAGCAATAATAACCACGCACACGTGTCCTCTGTCTGTTAATATTGTTTGTCTGTCCTGCCTCCTCCTTCAGACTGCGAGCTTTTGATAAATAGGGACTGTGTCTTCCCACTTCTTCCAAGTGTATCCATAGAGAGCATCTTTGAAGTTCTCATTCACAGACTGGATTATCAGTTAGAATTCAATGATAAAGAGGAAGAAAAAAGGAAGAACCAAAATCATCAACTGTATTTAAAGCTATAATCATGTTAGAGACTTAAAAATAGGATCTCACTACAAATAAGCAACTTGCTGTGTTTTATTTTGGCACAAGACTTGAAACAAATAAAATGCTTTCCATATCCATTAATTAATAAGCAGCATCTAGTATTCCCTAGTGATGCAAAGATAAATTAGATCCAGTCCTGCCCTCCTCCAGGGTGTTTCAAAATTAGTGAGTTAGATACACGAGCACACAATAGTAATCAAAAGAGGATGTCTTTAACAGAGATTATTTAGCATGACGTGCTGTCAGTGAACAGAGGAAGGCAATCAGGTCAGGCTTCCAGGAGGAGGAGGAGTGATACCTGGGTTGAGTTCTAGAGGATAACTAAGGAGACGGGGATATGGAAGGGAGGGTGGCAGAGACATAGAATGAGGGCAGAATTCCAGGCAAAGTGAAGAAATCCTGCCAAGGCAGAAGCATGATGATTAAGAATAAATAGATCTCAAACACAGGGTTTGAGTCTGGGGCAGCTGAGGCTGCATCACTACAAAAGCCTGGCTTTTGAGAAGGGTCTTGCTTCATTATTTAGGGTAGTATGTGTCCTAGGAATGGGAAAGGGGGGCAGAAAGATGGAAAGAAAAGAATACAGCAAGTGATACACCTCACTGCAGCTAGGCAGAGAGAGAAATTTCTGAACCCCATCTACAATCTAAAGAAAAGTAGATTCCACTTCCCTAACATGCTGGGACACTCAAAACACCACCACTCCCACTGCAGTGACAAACTAGCACCTCGGCAGCTATTCAGACAAGAGATGTTCCAGGGGACTGTTACATGATAAGATGGGAGAGAACACATACAAATTTCTACCTGGTAAGTTGCAAAGTTACTCTGGAACCCAGTGAAAAAAAAATATTGAATTTTCTTAAATTACTTATAGAAACCAAAAAAAAAAAAATTTGACTCCCCTAAATATACCTTATCAGTGAGAGAATTTTCCTGTACGAAGAAATAACTTCTAAAATTTCCAAAATGTTTGTGACAATGATAGAAGAAAATTATCTTCTCGGCAAACCCATCAAAATGCTGTTGTCCTGATTACTAATTTTGTTTCAGAGATGAACTATTTATCTTTAATGAAATTTCTTCCTACCCAGAGCATCATCAGTGGAATATTCTCATTTGGGCCCATCAGCTCGACTCATGGAAAGAGCCAAGGATTATAGAAAGGACTGACACGGTCAACCCTGAAAAGAAGAAAGCTTCCCTACCCCCAGGATATGTGGTGCGCTCACATCTAATTCACTCTGGAACAGCCTTGGTTGGGGGCTGGGCCTCTCAGGTCCCCATCTTTCCCATCCTTACTGTACTCGTACCACTACATCACTCACTGGATTATTTCATCATTGAGTGTTGTTATTATTTACGAAAACAAACCTTTTATTTTTGGAATTGCAAACCAAGCATAGAGATAGAAAGTAGAAAGGAAACAATATTTGAGTCAGAGAGGGTTTGTTTATTTCCTATTTTAACTGAAATAATATAACAAAATCTAGGTCAGAGTTTTTTCTACTATTGTGACTGAATCGACCAAAGAATTGCTACAGCCAACAAAATCCTAGAATAACTAGGTATGGGCCTAATGAGTCAGGGACTGAGCACCAAGCTATCTGCACCAGCTTCCTTTCTTTAACATGGAAATGCTATATTTGGAAGCAGGACAGCTCTCCAAGGGGAACGGGGTCTCCACCTCAGTTCAGTTCAGTTCAGTTGCTCGGTCATGTCCGACTCTTTGGGACCCCATGAACCGCAGCACGCCAGGCCTTCCTGTCCATCACCAACTCCCAGAGTCCACCCAAACCCATGTCCAATGAGTTGGTGATGCCATCCAGCCATCTCATCCTCTGACGTCCCCTTCTCCTCCTGCCCCCAATCCTTCCCAGCATTAGGGTCTTTTCCAATGAGTCAACTCTTTGCATGAGGTGGCCCAAGTATTGGAGTTTCAGCTTCAACATCAGTCCTTCCAATGAACACCCAGGACTGATCTCCTTTAGGATGGACTGGTTGGATCTCCTTGCAGTCCAAGGGACTCTCAAGAGTCTTCTCCAACATCACAGTTTAAAAGCATCAATTCTTCGGCGCTCAGCTTTCTTCACTGTCAACTCTCACATCCATACATGACTCCACCTACCCATCATCTAATCGTTGAAGGTGTTACTTTGGGATTAATCCTTTCTGGAGCACACCTCCCAGCAGGCAACTCCCTTGTTCTCAAAATATCAATAGCTTCTCTACCAGCCAAATAAGGCCCAGGGTCCTGAGGTTAGAACACAGGGCCCTCTGATATCTGGCTCCCCATCATCTCCCTGCATCACTCCCCGAATGAACATAGTCTCCTACCCAGAGCTCTGCTTCCAAAGCTCTTCCCACGAGATGCTGTCCTTCGGTCATTCCAGCTCTCCCTCCTTCTCACTCCATAAGGCTCATCCCAACTCCCAGTGTCTCTCCAGATATCCAGTGACTGGGACAGTGAGCACAGATCTAGATGGATGCTGTGCCTCCACTTCTAAGCTGGATAACCTCAGGCCACTTTCTGAATCTCTGAAAGCCTCAATTTCTCCCCCCGTAGACCAAGCATGAGGCCCCTGCCTTTCTAGGAGCATGTGAGGAGTAAAGGAGGCTATTTTTCTTTCGCGTCTTCCATCAAACTCTCTCTTCTCGGAAGCCAACCTCAGCCCCCCGCAGACACTCTCCTCTTACATCTGCGTGTCACAGTAATTACCATGGCGGTAGTAACTGCAGGTCTGACTCTCGTGCTGCTGGGGTCCCTTAGAGAAAAGGCACTCCGGCTCTTCATCTTTGTATCCCCGGCAAATGAACAAATGAAAAAATGCGTGAAACACCTGGCCCAGCTCCTAGGGCATAAAACATGCCGATATTTATTTTCCCTTCCTCTGTGATACCTTACTACGTTGCCTTGTGCTGTAATTATCATGTGCATGTCTTATCTTTTTCACTGGATTTTAAGTTCCTTGGACATATGGGCATGTCTTAGTCATTTTTTAAAAGTTATTTTTTAAATTTACACACGGTAAAATTAACTTATTTTGGTGCATGGTTCTATGAGTTTTGATCAATGCATAAAGTTGTGTAAGCACCTTAAACATTTTTATTCCTTCTGGGTACTTTATCTCTCTAGAAATGTTTACTGAATAAATGAATGGATCACTGAGTGAAGGAAACAATTAACAAATGCTTGCTTGGGAAGTTTCCATAACAGCCACCCAAATAGATTTTGAATCAAAGAAAATTCAGAGAATGAGGTTATAACTGCTACGACACTTTTCTGCAAACTATTTCTTAGTATCTACTAGAAATCTTTTAAAAAGTGCTTATACCCTCCAGCCCAGTATTTCTACTTCTAAGACTATATCCAGAGTAAATAATCAGATATCCACAGGAAGGACATAACAGCATTATTTATAGTAGCAAATCATCTGAAACACTGTATATACTGCACAATAGAGAAAAGTTAATTAAGTTATGATATTGCCATAAAAGATAAAATCACATCTCCATAACATTATTTTATAATATTGTATACAATGTGTCACTGTGTAGTGTGAAATGTAAAATACAATCTATAAAACAATACATAATACTGACAAATGGTTTTTAAATATATGTATATATATATATAGTCTGTATAATGACAATGTTAAATTAAAATTTTTTATATAAAGTGTCAAGTATATTTTACAAAATTAATGCACATGTATGTTGATATAAACATTCATGAGCAATAGGTAATTTTTATTTCTTCATCATACATTTCAGATTTTCTAATCTAACAGATACTCCTATTACTATTATAATCAGAAGGAAGTTATAAAAATAGAGCTGAAAGGCCTTTATTTCTGCTTTAAAAAAACTCATAACCTTTATTTCATCTCTAGATGATTCAGTGGTGGCTAAATTTTAACATTCAAGATGTGGCATATGGCTGTGCTTACAGGAAAACGTGCTTTCTCTCTGAAGCGTGTTCAGAAATAGCCCGTCCCACTGGTGGGTGACACATCTCCTGCACACCTACAGGGAGCAGCCTCCGTCCCAGAGGACTGAGGCTTCAACAGTCGTTACATCAGGAGGATGTCAGATAAAGAGCACCAGGTAGAGTTGGGGATGTGTGCAGTAACTGCACCGCTAAAAGAACCACAACTTTCTTTAACCTCAAGTTAAGCTGCGAGTATGCTTCATTCACTTCTGTATTCACAGCAGCCAGCAGAGTGGCAGCCTCCGCAACAGACAACCGGATAACGCTTGTTACACAAGGATGAGCAAGACAAGAGTAAAAGCTGGAAGGTGGAGTGTAGATGCAGTCTGAGACTATAAAGTAAACCCTGCTTCCCTGGAGGACACATGTGTGGCCAAATGCCTGCAGCAACAGACCCAACTGTCACACCTGCTCATTTCCAGTTAAGACCTGCAGCTTCTCCCATAATAAGTCAGGGTCTACTGCTCCAGCCTTTGAATCTGGGATGCCCAAGAAGACCATGGCAGAAGAAGAGCATTCCAGTTCTGGGCCCAGGTCTCCAGATATTGCATGTTTCTATTTGCTCCTTTAGAACGCTGCCTGGCCCCCATGAGAACACCCTGGGTTACCTGGGGATGAGACTCAGGGCCAGCCACCCGCCAGGGACAGAGCCACCCAGCTCAGCCAAGACCAGAACAACCTGGCCCAGCCCAGCCTGCCAACTCACAGAATCCTAAAGCAATTAAATGTTCTCTTAAGCTATGAAGTGTTAGGAGATGAGTGACAAATGGACTTTCATTTCTGCTTTTAAATCTCTATTTATGTATCTTAAAGGTACACATTCTTAAATAATTCACGTTCTTTCTCCCAGGACCTCTAGTCCTCTGTGAATGTCATGACTAGCCTTCTCATTACATGTGACAAAAATCTAAAAATCATCCTCAAATCCTTCCTTGTCCTCCTCCACATTCTTCTATATCCAACTGATCGTTAAGTTCTGTTGATTTTGCCACCTAAATACTTCTCAAATCCATTTATTTCTCTCAGTCTTTATTATTAACACTTTTTCAAGTTGTCATCAGTTCATTTCTGTGTGGCCTTTGACAAGTCACTTCACTGCTCTGAGCCTTTGTTTTCTTGACTAAAAAATGAAAATAATGCTAGTACCTACTTCAGAGGTTGCTGTGTGTATTAACGAGATTATCTAGGTACTTAAAAGAAAATATAGAATAGTGTAAGTGTTCAGTAAATGTTTATTTTCCTTAATAATATATCACACAGTGCCCATTTATAAAGGGCTTCAGTCTTATCTACTGAGAGTTCCCACCATCTTACTTATATGAAGGCAACAGCAAACCATCTTCACCCATGCCTAATAATTTTCTTCCTTCCAGGTCTTTACACATGCTTTTTCCTTTTTCTGGAATGCCCTACCTCACCATCTATCACAAGTGAACTCCTATCCATCCTTTAAAACCTCAAGTCATATGTTACCCCCATACTTTCAGCTTTCCCTGAGCCCGCAGTAGAGTTAGTCAGTCCCTCTAGTCAGCCCATTTATAGTTTATCTCTGTGTTCCATACATGCTTCTACTGAACTGTACATAATCATAGCTTATTCACTCCCATCCATCTTTACTGTAAGCTAGTTGAAGGCAGAGGCCTTTACATCCTCAGCACATAAGACAGTACCCAATACACAGTACGTTAAAATGCTGATGCTGGGAAAGATTGAGGGCAGGAGGAGAAGGTGGTGACAGTGGATAAGATGATTGGATAGCATCATCGACTCAATGGACATGAGTTTGAGCAAACTCCGGGAGATAGTGAAGGACAGGGAAGACTGGCATGGAGCTGCTGTCCATGGGATCCCAAAGAATCAGACACAACTGAGCAAACTGAACAATGAACAGTAGGTGCTAAATAAATGCTTGGTGAATGGATGGATAAATAAATGAAAATCCACTCGTACACTTTCCACCAGCTCACAAAGGCAAAACCTACCCTGAATCAACAGAACCAACTTCTGCCTCGGGATTCTTAGTCCTTTCAGTGCCAAAGTAACTGGCATCCATGTGGAAAATATTTGCTGTCACTCCCCCACCCAGATTCCAAATTCCAGTTCAAAGCCAAGTGCCTGTCTCCCTGCCAGGGCAGCCCACAGCTTTGCTGCAAATGTTTCCCTCCACTCTCCTCTGCACATAACCTTAGCCGCATTATTTACTACTGTGAACACCAGAATATGTATTTAAATATGCTGTAAAGGTCAGACAACTGAGCCATACCCCTTCCCGGGAATCCATTTCACACCATGGCAGAGCTGGGCCTCCCAGCACTCACTCAAACTCCGATTTGAAGGTAAATTATGAAGGCTTCTTTTCTTGTGTGAGGACGACCTCATCATGCATCATATTCTATGGAATAACAGCTATAAATCTATCTGTTACAAGCTGAGAGAGCAGAAGCGTTGGGAGTCACAGAATGCTTTTAACTTCTGGGCTGTCACCCTCATATTCAAAAAGTTCAGCTATAAAAATCAACCTCAAGTGACAAAAAGAGTGAGAAAGAGAAGAGATGGAGAAAGCACACAGAGGACAGGGCCTGCTTCCCACCAAAACAACTGGAAATGCTCCCAACACGTGATTCTTGAACTTTCAGAAGGTTGCTCTTCGCCCTCCTCCTTCCCGTCGAGGCAGCTCTTTCTGTCCTTGCCATGATGACTTCAATTCAGCTCTCTTAAATGCAAAGCCTCAAAGAGGAGCTCTTAGAGAAAATGATTAAATGATAAATATCTTCTCCCCAGAAACATACACTTCACATAAAATGTTCTACTCAACAGCAGGATATTGGTGAATTCCCTAAAGCCTCTCTATGGACCAAGTAACTTCAAAAAAGAATTTGTTCTATATTAGCCATCAGCTGAGACTGAAAGAATAAATAGTGACAGGATGAAGTCTCCAAACACCAAACAGAACAACAAACACATAACACACACACACACACACACACACACACACTCATCTCACGTTCTCTTTTTCACACATACACACTCGTTGTGGAGGAAACTTAGTTAAAAGGTTATTAGTGGGAGATAGTTTCTCAAGGGCAACAATTCAGTGTCTGAAAATGCTTCCTGAGAATGCATAGCGTATGAGATTTTCACAGAGGTGTTCAGAATGCAAGAAGAATAAAAGGTGTAGGATGTTGGCTGTGTGGAACATGGATCTGTTCACAAAGCTCCTCAGGTTTAGAGGAATTTTCCAGAGTTTGTCAACATCCAACACGGAAAGGGAGACCTAAGTTCAATTCATCAGCTCCGAGCAAACCCTAAACCCTTAGTTTTCTTCCATATGCTTCCTTATGAAAACCACAGCACACCAATGACAATTTCAGGAAGAAGAAAAAGTATCCATAAGCACACTTCAGTTCAGTCGATCAATCATGTCTGACTCTTTGTGACCCCATGGACTTTAGCATACCAGGCTTTCCTGACCTTCACCAACTCCTGGAGCTTACTCAAACTCATGTCCATCGACTCAGTGAAGCCATCCAACCATCTCATGCTCTGTCATCCCCTTCTCCTCCCACCTTCAATCTTTCCCAGCATCATAAGCACACCAGCCCCTTCCTATTTCTATCCGTATGTTCTCTTCTGGTAGGATGAAATGTATACCTTTGCACAGACTTGGGGTCAGATACACATAGCATTTTCAGCTATCTTTGCATTTTCACCTAACTCATCATACTCCCACTTTGCCCTAACTTCATGTGTGTGTTAGCTGCTCAGTCATGTCTAACTCTTGGCGACTCCATGAACGGTAGCCCACCAGGTTCCTCTGTTCATGGGATTTTCCAGGCAAGAATACTGGAGCAGACTGTCATGCCCTTCTCCAGAGAATCTTCCTGATCAGGGATCAAATCCAGGTCTGCTGCACTGTACATGGATTCTTTATTATCTGAGCCACCAGGAAAACCCTTAAGTCTTCATAATGATCACTATGATTATCAGGGAACATACCTTAGTATGTTTCCTTTTTTAAAAAAAATGTTATTTTTTTTCATGCATTTAGCATTTTTTCACTGTCAGACAAGTACTTAGGATAAATTCCAATGTGTGATATCAATTAATCATAATCAAAAGCCATTATTCATGTTATAGTTTTGGGTATTTCCTACCATACTGCTTTCCAAATTGGTTGCTCTGATTTACAATGTCACCAGCAAGACCATTCCAGTTTCACTGCTACTGAAGAGGGTTCTAGAGCTTACAGTACCATTAGCCAGTCAGAGACATCATGCTGCTGTTATCTGAGGTTATTATTCATAATCCTACTGTCTCACTTGTAACTAAGCTTCCCACCTCTCTATGCCTAGACTTACCCTGTGGGCATATAGGAAACTGACTCAGAGGAAACAGCCTACAATGGAAGAAACACCTAGTATGAGACTGAGTCACAAATATTTAGCTTAGATTCCTGATGCTACTAATAACTAGCTGTGCAATCTTAGCAAGGATTCTTGGCCTCTCTGTACCTCAGTTCCCTCACCCAGAAGCTAAAGATAACGTGACCTACTTTACAGGAAGTTTAAAAGTGATAAAAAATGTGCATCATATTCGCCTGCAAATGTTCATAACTTTTTTCCCAACTACCACCCTCATTCCATGGCCTTTAAAATAAAGACTGAGATCATCTGAAGTAAGACAAGCAGGGTAGCTGAGACAGAGGTTTAAAAAAAAGTCTGAAATGTACTCATGAAAAAGAAAGAGGAAGAAAAGGTTAAATGGTGAGAGGGGAGAGGAACCATGAGGAAGAGAAAGAAATTTTGGGTGAGGGTGCAGAGGGCATGGAGAGAAAGGGGGGCCCTGGGAGGCAAAAAGTGAAGGATGATGGCCATGAGGATGGTGGAAGGCGATGAGAATGGAGTGTCAGCTAGAAGGAAGGGTGCCGTGCTCACCCATCATGTTAGGTCCTTTCTTTGTAGGCCCTGACCCAAATTCCACCCTCCAGAAGGAAGTGATTGTGACTGGTCTCAATCTTAAAGCCTTCTCACCTCCTATTACACCTTACTCGCTACTGCTCCAAGAGGAGCCTACCCTCTTAGGGTGACTCCAGCCCCCTTCAAAATTCCTGAAATGGATCCCAACTCACCTTCAGTGCCACTGTCTTCTAGCCAAAACCACTCTGAAACAACACTGGGAAAATTGAGATTTTTCTGACTGTTCCTTGCATTTGCCTCATTTGAACCTTGCTCATGATCCCTCTTGATATGGCTCCCATCCCAGGAAGCCTCCCCCTGACCTTCTCACTGGAATTAATCTCATTGTCCTCCGTGCTTTCCGCACAATTTCATTTCTGCTTCTTCTATAAAGAAATCCCATTCTAGTTGTATTAGTTCTGTGTGTACATGTCACTTGCCTTATACTCAAGGGTAAGAAACTGAAGTGCAAGGACCAAGGTTTGTAGCACCCTGATCACTCAGAGTAGATGCTTATTACATCTGGGTGGACTTCCTGAAAAGCAGTTCCATGTAGCACCTGAGAACCAGCTAAGGGTGATACTCAGGGTTTGTCTCTATCTGTCTATTTATCTAAACCCTACTTATATGAATGAATAGTGAATAAATCAGTATACAAATGAAAGAATGAAACTTCAGAGTGTCTAGACTCAGACCTTTCCTAAGGCACACAAGAAGCTCACATCTACCCTTCTGTCCATTTCTGGTAGAAATCAAATAAGTTTGCCCAGTTCATATGATGTGGCCTCTATCCTGGCTTCAGGAAATGATACCAGTGTTCAAATCTTATCCTCTCTCTACTGAGATCTCCATTACCATCTGAAGACTGAACGTCGACATTAAAAACATATGCATTAATGCGCCACCTTCTATGATGCAGCTCATGGAAAGGGAGTGCACTAAGCTTCAGATTTGGTTGTTAATTAAGTGACAATAGTATAGCCACTTCATCTATTTTAGCCTCTGTATCCAGAGCTGTATAATGTACATAACCATGCCCACCATGTCCACTGCCAGCGCTATAACAGTATATGAAATAATGCAAGTGAGGTCACTTTACAAAAGTATCAGGTATAGAAACAAAAGAGGAAAACTAAAATTCAATTTGAGCTCTTCCAATGGAGCAAGGACCATGAAAGAAACTTTCAACATCCTGTTTTATCCTTTCTACGATCCATATTATCAAGAGTTCATACACATGAAGGGTGAGGTTGAAAGAACTGAATCTCAATTCTGCCACTTGGCAGTTGTGAGGCCTTGGGCCAGGTCCTTCGACCTTTGATTACCACCTGTATTCTCATCTTTAAACTAAGAATGGTGAAAATACTACCTTCCAGGTGTTTGTTAGAATCACACAAGATACTCTATGTGAGGAGAAAAAAAAAAAAAAGCTGTGGAAATTGGAAAGCACTAAGCAATTTCAAAGTATCATTACTAAAATAGAAGAACACTTTACCCTCACAGGTAACCAGATAACTAGAAACAAATGGGTGATGTATACCCAGCAACTTGGGGACTGACATCCCGAAGCAATTTCTTGGCACTGATTTGAGTCCTAGCATTGGATGGTAAACAATGATGTAATGGCTCTTTCCCTGGAGTTTAAAACAGGCTTTAGCCAGGAGTTAGAGAAGATCTCTGTGACAGCAGTATATTTAGTCAAGGAGGGAGACCTGAGTCCTGGAGGAGGCAGAGGACCCTCCAAGGAAGAACTGGAGGAGAAAAGGATTAGGGGGAAAAAAATACTGCTTTTCAAGAAAATCCAGAAGCAAAAATGGGGCCAACTCACCTGCAGTAAATGCTTGAGTGAGTAAATGAGCCTGGGGACTCACAGAGGAACAGAAATGCATTCTTCACAAACCAGCCCAGAGGCACCCAGAAAGGGAGAGGGGTGACGAGGTAGAGGGGAAAAAACCGCTAGTGATGGCTAGTACAGAGGATTATGAAAAGTGCTTACTGCAGAGGTTTTCAGAAATATTTTAGCCTAGGAAATCTCTCTTTAAAGGAAACTGATGTGAAAATCCAATGCATAAAAAAAGTAAACTAAAGATGAGGCATTTGAGGAGGGGTTTGGAGCCTGAAGGTTCAGTCCCACAGCCTCTCCGCTCCCCTTTAGGTGGCTTCTGTGAGGAACGTGAGGAACCCCGAGCGGTATGACAGCAGAATTAGACGGCCACTGACTGAGGAAGGGACGAGATCTGTAACACCACCACCAGTGTGCTTCCCTTTCTTCCTTCTAGAACTGGAACCCCTCCCATCACATGCTAGCCTTTATCCTGCAAGAAACTTTATTTTCCAGCTTCTCTTGCAACTAGAAGTGATCATGTGCAATTTCTGAATTAGTTTCTCAAAAAGAAATTGACACCTCTCTCCTTCACCACCGATATGGACATGGTAGCAGCTAGCTTCGAGCATGTGGGAAAGACAGAGAGGCCAGCAGAGCAACAGGAAGGAAAAAGTCTGGGTCTCTATGACCCTGTGGTCAGGGTCGCTTGCCCTCCCTGAACCACCCAACAACTGGCCATGGGAGAGAAATCTCCATCTTGTTCAAGCCTCAGTACTCTGGGTACCATGATAATAGGTGCCAATGACCTAACTAACCAGGTCTGCAGGACTTAACCAGGTCCAGGCACCAAAAATTCAATTTGGTGCCTCCTATCCACCTCCAAGATCTTCTTGGAGCACATGACTCCCGTCCCTAAAACCAAAACGGTGACCTCTTTGACCTTCAGAAGTTGTCAGCAGCTTTAAATGGTAGCAGATTCTGTTTATGCTTCATTGTTCAGGGAAAAGTATTCTGAAGATACATAACAGATCCCAATTGGATCCTTAAACCAGGCTATGACAGCACAGAGTTCCTTTCCCGCCTTTGCTTTCACTCAGCACCTCAGAACTAGAACTAGGATTTCACAGTCCTGCTCACTCTCCATTTCCTAACACTGCTGCTTCCAGGCTATTCTCAGGATGAGTTATTACTTCCTGGGAGAAACCACAGCCTAGTATCTAGTTCTTTAAATCCCAAAGTGATCTATCAGCTCAGACTGAAAAGTGCCATTTCAATTCTAAGAACTATTACAGGATGCTGAGAAACCCCATAAGGTTTTATCTCTGTTGAGGCTGTTTTTGTTTTTCTTCTTTCCTATTTTCTCATCTTGGATGATCCCAATTGTAAAGCAAAGACAGAATAAGAAGATGTGAGGTCCTCCAACACCCTCTCTTGGCTTCAGGAATCCATAATCTTTGTGAAACCACCATTAAATACTAGGTCATTACTGAAAATGATGATGTTGAGGTATATAAAAGAAATGTAATGCGTTGGAAATATAAAAGCTATTCTAATACTCCATCTAATTACCAAGAAGAATGATTCACCCAAATATTTAAAATGTCTTAAAATATATAGAGTGAAAAGAGAGAACGTGAGCAATTGCTTTAGTGAGCTGGGAATGGGAAGTAGATCTCAGAGAATACAATTCCCATTTTCACATCAAAGCAGCCAGGATCTTTCAAAATCATTGTAAAGTCTATTCTTACCAGTGTTTCAACTTAAGACCTTCAGAAGTGGTAAAACTTTTGAATTTTGTAAGTGTGTCTGAAGCTCACCCTTGACATACACCACAATGACTCTGTAAACTTCTACTTATTTGTAAATTCATGTACAATTTTGCTATTAGAACTAACTCCATCCCTTAATGTTTTAGTTCCTTCTTTCAGGCTCTGCTGCAAAACAGACGTGACCCGATGAAAGTTCCAAGATGTAAAAATTATGTTCGCAACAGATTTGTGTCTTACCCTCAAAGATGCCCTCTGTGCTGCATGGCAATACGTAAATCATTCGTTCACACAGTCATGTTTATGGCAGCCTGAGTGACAACAGAAGAGGAAAAATTGTGCTGGCAGAGCCAGGGGTGATATTTTTCACCCTCAGGATTACATGACAAAGTAGGCGTTTTCCCTTTTCATTTTACAAGTGAGAAAATTATGATTTGAAAAGGTTAATTTTTCTAAGATCAAAATCAAAGGTCCTCAAGGTTGCAGAGTCTATCCTCTGTCCCACACTATCTTCTTCCAAGGGAGCAGGGAAAGTGGGAAAAAGAATAATACAAGCTGATTGATCTGCCCTAACTAAAGCTCCAGATGAGACAGTCCCTCTTAATCCCCCCATGTTTATAGACGAGGACGTCTAGGATGAGTGAGACAGGCTGAGTGACTTCTCAAGGTGACACCGACAAGCGGTTGAAATGAAATTTGAACCCAGGCCATCCGACTGTGCCCCTCACCGCTTCATTAAAGCTGCCTCTGTATACTAAAGGAAGTGAAAAGACATGAATACGAGGTGAAGGGAGGTAATAAAAGAGTCACTAATTTCTGAATTAGGGGAGAAGTCAGTCCTGGCTAGCTGAATCAGGGAAGGCTTCATAGCAAAGGCATTTTTTGAAACTAGTAGCATGAGGGGATGATTAGCACAGCCATGAGAGGAACCAGAAGTGATGAAGGAAATTTACAAACTCAGGTTCTTTCAGTGATGGACTCAGTTTAACCTCAAAACCATAGCTTGCCTTTACTCTTAGTTTTATATATTCACTGGGTTTTGACAAATGTGTGATGATCTGTATCCACCATGATAATACCATGCAGAATTCTTTCACTGCCCTAAAAAATCTTCTTCCCTTCCCCTTAACCTCTGGCAACCACCAATCTATTGTCTCTATGGTTTTGCCTTTTCCAAATCGTCATATAGTTGGAGTCATACAGTATATAGTCTTTTGAGACTGGGTTCTCTCACTTAGTAATATGCATTAGAGGTTCCTCTATGTTTTTTCCTAGCTGGTAGTTCATTTCTTCTTAATGCCAAATAATATTCCATTGTATGGATGTACCACAGTTTGTTGATCTATTTACCTCCTAAAGGACATTGTGGTTGCTTCCAAGTTTTGGCAATTATGGACAAAGCTGCTATAAACGTGCATATGCAGGGTTTTGTGTAGACATATGTTTTGAACTCATTTAGTTAAGTACCAAGAAGCATGATTGCTGGATCATATGGTGAGAGTATGTTTAGCTTCATAAGAAGCTGCCAAACTGTCTTCCAAAGTGGGTGTACCACTTTGCATCCCCACCAGCCATGAACGAGAGTTCCTGTTGCTCCACATCCTCGCCAGCATTTGGTGTTGTCAATGTGTTGGATTTCTGCCATTCTCATAGGTGTGTAGTGGCTTCAAAGTTGCATTTTAAAAAGAGCTTCCCTGTGATTCACATGCAGATGGCTCAAAGTTTTGAGAAATATGGAACTTATAGAAAAAGAAGCCCTTTACCATTTGCTTATACTTTCTTATATGAAGGCTATCAGGGCTGATACTCAACTGGAACTCACTGATACAGCCACACCAGTTAAAATATTGACATACTCTCAGCCTCATTAGTTAAAAGCTTTCGCTCCAAGCTACCATCCAGACATGCTGCATAGACCTTTCAGCTTTACTCACATTCTAAACCTAAGTCACTAAGGCTTGGCATGAGAGGATCTCACTTCAGCTCTAGCAAAGGTCCTCTCTGATTAGGCAGAGCGCAGCCCTCCCCTGGTCATTGAATATTTTTAATATCAACCACAAGATTGCCCCATGAGATTATGCGATGCTTCCCAAATATTCCTGATGACTATAAGCACCAGCTGAGCTTGTTTAAAAGATAAGGCCTGACCCTTAGAAATGCTGATTCAGTAGATCTGAGTTGGGACTCAGAAATCTGTGTATGTTTGTTCTTTTATTTTTTAAAAAATATCTAAGATGATCTTTTTTGCAGTCTCCCAAGTGACAATCTTCTCTTGTCTTTGGGAGATTTTACAATTAAAGGGAGAAGGGGATATTTACACCCAGGCTAGAAAAAGGCAACTAAGTCAAAAATGCATTGACTTTGGATGTCAAAACAATAGCTGGAGATGTGAAATTCCAATCCTTGTCTCACCTTGCTTGCTGTGTGACTTTGAGCAATTAACTTTAAACTCTGAGGCTTAAACTCTCTGAAGTTGCAGTTTGCTGTTGAGACAAGGTGAGATAAATGCATATGACACATAGAAATTAGTCAAATGTTTACAGCCAACACATTTTCGGACTCTATTTTTTTTTAATCAGGTTTGATTCAGAGCTTTCTCAGAAAAGAAAAGTTGGCAAAGGTTGGCTTAGCAAACAGCTTGGCTCCATCAAACCAATGGCAAATGCAGCTCCTTTGATCTTATTTATTTGGTGGGCATCTGATCTACATTTACATTGGTTGTTTTACAAAAACATAGTTGGGGGAAAAAACACTTTTAGCTTCACTCTGAGTTAGAAAACATTTACCTCAATCATTGTCATTAGTCACTAAAGGTTTCAATTTACAGACCTCTTATGTAGGCTACTTATTCTTCTCTTTTTATTTTTCACAGAAGCAAATACTCTTGGTCCAGCTTCTTGCTTTGTTCTAGACTTGGTGTGTGTTAGTGGGTGGGGGGGACAGGAATGCAAAATGCCTTCTTTCATGGAAATTTACCTCTTCTAAGCCAGAATGTTTCTTGGGAATCTCAGCCCATCCCATGTCATTAGGGATGGATGCCACCCTGTTATAAGTGCTAGGCTGCAAACAGTAGAGAAATGGGCAGATAATGAAATTACTGAACACTCAAAGTGTCAGAGACTGACAGGCTAGGGCCATCCATCACCGATTATATGAGGCATTAACATGCTGCTTCCCTACCCAGAGACAAAGACAGCAACAAGAATAGTAAATAATCTGGAGTGAGTCTGTGCAAGAAATCAGTAATTTAATGAACTGACAACCAGCCAATAATATCCTGAGAGTATGGCTTGCCTCTGCCCCTGAACTTGTTTTACACCCAGGCACCAGCCCCTCAACTGATATAAGATGGTAATACTTTCTAAAATTCAATTCTACACACACCACCTTCTTTTCAAGCTACATCTGTGTAACACCTGTGCTAAATGTACTTCTTTAAATTGGCTCTTCTTTTTACTAAAATTAATTGATTTTGAAAGAAACTTTGGTATTATTACCAAAATGGAAAATCAGTATCACCTTCCATAAATGCGGAGTAATCATGAAAATAATTACAAAGTAGAGAAACATGGCCATTAAAGTCTAGTCAATGCTGTCCCCTGCTGTGGGCTCTGAGTCTGAAGCCTGCCCTTTCTTTGTTAAAATAAGAGATTATCAAGTGTTAGAAAGGTGTTAAAGACACACCAGCCCCAAACTGAGATTTTCTTCTTGATATCCTAAAGGGATTGAAAGCAAACGGAGAAAGGATTAATTATCTCACCGAATGAGCCAATGTTGCTTACTGCCACATCCATGTACCAGATGAACTCCTACAAGTCTCACACTTAGGGAAATACTGCTAAGTGCTTTGGCTACAGAAAGTATAGCACTGACAGGGCTTTCACAAATACAGAACCAACTACGGAAATCGCAGACCCTACTAAATCCAAATCTGAGAAAACAACTGTATTCTATAAGCTAAAAGGTAGACAACTAGTGAGATCCTTCTTCAATGACTTTTCAGTGAAACATCTTAGAGGTAAAGATCCTGCCCTCCTTTTGATAACACCAAAAACGTTCAGGCAAAGCAAAACCACTTATCAGGCTGGTTTTCAGTCCAAAGTAGGGCCAGATCTAGCTGTCGGCCTGGCTGTTGCGGACCTAATTCTTACTGCAGGTAAAACTAAACCTGGTAACTGGATCAGGAATCCATAATGAAACAGGAGTCATAGTGGAACTAGGACTTGAAATTCACCAAGTTCATAGTAATCAGGGGTTTCCTTAGTGGATCAGTGGTAAAGACTCCACCTGCCAGGGCAAGAGACACAGGTTTGATCCCTGGGTCAGGAAAATCCACCGGAGTAGGAATGGCAACCCACTCCAGTATTCTTGCCTGGAGAATTCCATGGACAGAGGAGCCTGGTGGGCTACAGTCCACAGGGCCACAAAGCAACTAACACTTCACTTCATAGTAATCAAAGACTAAGCAGGACCATGGACAGCTCCTCAGTGGTACCAAGCATTAATCATAGAGAATAACTGTAGTTCTTCAGTTCCCAGCAGAAATGGGAGTCTTTTCTGGATCCTACCAAGTCTAAAATAGTGATCCCAACAGAAGAGCTACTTGACCCTTAGGAGGCATTTTGAAAATTTGGTGGGAGATGGGCAGTACTGGATTTAGTGGACAGAGGCACAAAAGCTAATCACTCTATACTGTTCTGTATCATGGAAAAATTATATCATACCCCTGAATAGAAAACAGCCACCAGACATTTTTGCAGGGAAGACCCTGTTGGTTATTAACCAAGCCTAGAGCCTAAATTCTTTTTATCTATAAGAAAATATTTTTGTGCAGTATCAATAGACTGAATTTTCTAGGTATACAACTACCTTATAGGTTGAGGGAAGATTGCCTTTTGTTTCATAAAGAACTCTCCCAAATTATGCATCATTTTTTAAAAAAAATCATCATAATAAATGGAAATAAATGGAAACATCATAATAAATATGGTGTATGAATTTCCAATACCACACACCTGGGTCAGACTACCTTTGTAGCTGTGTTATTTATGGTGATTCTGTGATGACTTCATTAAACTTTAGCATAGTCATACCTTAGGATTTAGTGAAATACACTGTTTTGTTATAAATTACTATCCATATATTTCTCCTTTATATTACAGTTAGGGCATTATGTTGATTTTAATTATGTGTGTAGGCAGGTTATATTTTCTCTGAATTTCATTTCAGTACTGTAAAGCGAGAATTTCAAAATATTTGTTACAAAAAGGGAAACTAGGTCTGATATGCCAGAGAATGTTGTTCTCAGACATCAGGCCCACTGTGGTGTGTTTTAAGCATCTCCATATCCCCCACTGAGCCCATCAAGAGCCTTCCTGAGGGTAGAGAAAAGCAAGCTCTTAATCCTCTCTAAGCCCAAAGTGGGTGTTAGGCTATGACATCCAGAAGGGCAGTGTATTTGCCAGGAAATTCAACATCTGAGTGGTCCCTCCTGAATCCTCTTGTTACCACAGGAGTCTCCTTGTCCTGGCAGCAAAACCTGAATAAGATAGGTAGGTATGCACTGTCAATTGAAGTAACTTTGCAAATCTTTTCCTCTTCAACTATGCTGGATAATAATCAAGCAATTACTGCCACCCCCTACCTCTTTACCTCTCTCTTACACACATACACACAATCTACCTTGACATCCCTCCTTAAGCTTTTGCTTAAATCATTCTGATGGAGGTTCTTCGTGTCCACTTTCCCCAGGATTCCTGTAGCTATCTCCCCTCTGGGTTTCTAAAAGACTCTCCACCTCAAACCATGGGCATCTACTCTGAGCCCCAGAACTCCCTGTATTCCCATTTGTCCTTCCCATCTACAGCAGCTTCTTGGCTCTTTATCATTTTGGTTTTGTGAAAGAAAATATCCCAACCATCAACCTTTGAAGGAAAGTCAGGGCACTGGGGAATACCATATGCTTCACTCCACAGAGCTGACGAGCGCTACATGTACAACATTTTCCAGACCAAAAGCCTGGACACAAAATCGGACAAAAATATGGGCATGAATTCCGACCACAGAACAAAGAATCTGGAATCATGACTGTTTCAGAAATTCAGGGATGAGTGATCCTGACAGGGAAGTCTTAGAAGTTTTTAGACAGAACTGCATATTACTTTTCTCTGGCCAGGAAACTGAGATGAGACAAAGGCCCAGTCCTTGCATTTCTAACTTCTCCAGCTTTGTCATTGCTGACCTGCCTCACTTTACCGCTTAAATTGTGATCACTGCCAGAGTCCCATCTTCAACCTTCCCTTTCTCTCCATACTCTATTCCTGGGAAACTGAATCCACTCTGACTGCTTCACTTCAATTCAGTCCATTTCAGTCGCTCAGTTGTGTCCGACTCTTTGTGACCCCATGAATTGCAGCATGCCAGGCCTCCCTGTCCATCACCAACTCTCAGAGTCTACCCAAACTCATATTCATCGAGTCAGTGATGCCATCCAGCCATCTCATCCTCTGTTGTCCCCTTCTCCTCCCACCCCCAATCCTTCCCAGCATTAGAGTCTTTTCCAATGAGTCAACTCTTTGCATGAGGTGGCCCAAGTATTGGAGTTTCAGGTTCAACATCAGTTCTTCCAATAAACACCAGGACTGATCTCCTTTAGGATGGACTGGTTGGATCTTCTTGCAGTCCAAGGGGCTCTCAAGAGCCTTCTCCAACACCGCAGTTCAAAAGCATCAATTCTTCGGTGCTCAGCTTTCTTCACCATCTAACTCTCACATCCATACATGACCACCGGAAAAACCATAGCCTTGACTAGACGGACCTTTGTTGGCGAAGTAATGTCTCTGCTTTTCAATATGCTATGAAGGTTGGTCATAACTTTCCTTTCAAGGAGTAAGCGTCTTTTAATTTCATGGCTGCAATCACCATCTTCAGTGATTTTGGAGCCCAAAAAAATAAAGGCCAAGAGGAGCAACCCCACATCCAAGGAGCAGTGGCTGACTGCTTCATTACCACCTAACTTCCAATGAATTCAAAAAACTCCCTCTTTCATCCAGAATGCCCTCCTGCTCCTTGGTCCTATAAACCCAACTGCCTTCTTGAAAACTCCAAACTTTTGAACTACTAAGGGTGGTTTAGTCGCTAAGTCATGTCCAACTCTTTGCAACCCCATGGACTGTAGCCTGCCAGGCTCCTTTGTCCATGGGATTCTCCATGCTAGAATACTGGAGTGGGTTGCCATTTCCTTCTCCAGGGGATCTTCCTGACTCAGGGATCGAACCTGGGCTTCCTGCATTACAGGCAGTTCCCTTCATTGTAGGCCAATTCTTTACCAACTGAGCCACCAGGGAAGCCCTGGTGAACTCCTGGTTCTTCAATTGTAACCTGTCAAAATCATACACATTCTCCTTCCCTCATCTTTGCTAAAGAAAGTTCCTGCTCCTCTATGTGCATTTGTGTTTGGGTTAACAGTATCAGCAGGAATCTTAAAGTCATACTGCTGATTGAATTGTTGCCCAAACTTACTTAATCATTGCTAAGTCCTAACAATACTGCCTCAGCAATGATAATTTGTTATCACATCCTCTGTGTTCCCACAATTTCCATCCTGATTGTTATCATTTTTTACCTGGAATACCATGGATTTTAACAGATTCTACTTCCTTCTCACAGCCTCCCACCCATCTCTCAACCTTCCAACAAGAATGTCCTACTAAAATATATTGTCAAATCTCACACTTAGCCCCTTACCAAGCATTCAAATGTCACCTGTGGTGCAGAATCCAAATTCCTAAATACAGCCTTTCATTATTATTCCCTTTCAATCAGGAAAGACTAGAATCACTTGAATCAGTCAGACTTGAGACTGAATAACAGTTTCACAGATTACTGGCTCTGTGACTTTGGGCAAGAATGAGAGTGCAGACTCATTGTTTTAATTACTCTAACTGTAGAGCCTGTGTTTATTGTACATAGAGCTCAACTTCCTATTCAGCCACTCAAGGTAAAAAAAAAAAATTCACTCATATGTGATGGGGTTATATTGTCTGACATTCAAAGTAACTCACTTCTAAAGTGATAGGAATCTCTTTTTTCTCAAAAACAGAGATAATAGCAATGTTATGACAAATCTGTTTTAAGAACTAAAAGAGAAATATATATATATCTATGCAGAGTATATATAACACATAACACATCTGTTCATATATTCATAAACATATATGCTCATATACATATGCATTTATGTAAACATATATCATATATGCCTATATATTTTATATCTATCTATCTATATTAGTGCTTCTCTCTTCATCTACCCCAACAAGATACTGATACTATGAAATGTTTTTCTTTTTTTTTTTTTTTAAGAAAGATTTATCTATTTATTTTATTTTTGGTTGTGCTGGTCTTCGTTGCTGAGTGTGGGCTTTCTCTAGTTGTGGCAAGTGGGAGGGGCTGCTCTTTGTTGTGATACACGGGATTCTCATTGTGGTGGCTCCTCTTGTTGCAGAGCACAGGCTCCAGGCCCACAGGCTTAAGTAATTATGGTGCACAGGCTTAGTTGCTGCATGGCATATGGGATCTTCCCAGGCCAGGGATTGAACTGGTGTCCCTTGCATTGGAAGGCAGATTCTTAACCATTGGATCACTAGGGATGCCCTGAAACTCCTTACTAAGATATAAAACTTGGGATTTAAGTGATCTAAAAATATTCAGTCCTGAATATTCACTGGAAGGACTGATGCTGAAGCTGAAACTCCAATACTTTGGCCACCTGATGTGAGAAACTGACTCATTGGAAAAGACCCTGATGCTGGGAAAGAGTGAAGGCAGGAGGAGAAGGGGACCATTGAGGATGAGATGGTTGGATGGCATCACCAACTCAATGGACGTGAGTTTGAGTAAACTCTGGGAGCTGGTGATGGATAGGGAGGCTTGGTGTGCTACAGTCCATGGGGTTGCAAAGTCACACAACTCAGTGACTGAACTGAACTGAAATGAAGATAATATCCTACTGGCATGAAGACAAGGGGCTGGATCAGATGGCTTCCTGAGATACATTCTAGTTCTAACTCACCAGCTTAGCAACCAAGAAAAGCAAAGGCTGACTTTCAAGTTTGACAAGGGACCAATTTAAACTAATTTGGAATGCACATAGATTTGTTTGCAGGGCTCTGAGTCCATGTTGCCTCCAGCGACCAATTCCAAATGCAAAGTAACCAGTTAAAAAAGATCTACCCAGCCCAAGTCTCAACCGTCTCACTCCACCATGGGCTTCCTCCTTCCTTCCACAGGTTCAATATTTCCTTTCTCAGCCTCTCTCAGACATACCTACCATTCCACTGGCCTTGCTTTGAATAGCTCGTGCATGTTCTTTCTTTAGTTCTCAGTGCACCATAGGAGTTACATACCCAACGCTGAGGGGCCGGGGCTACTGCCAGACTCGCCCAATCCGACTTATTCATCTAAGAGATGACTGTCCAAGACAATGATGTTGTTTGTAGACTATAAAATCAAGCAATAAAACAGTTGCCTGAGCTTCAGTCTTTATGAAAACTAGGAATGGCATCTTATGAAGGTCAAGTAGTCGTGAACCTCAATTTCCTCGTCCTTAAAACAGGGCAGAGAGGGTTCAGTCTTGTTCACTCAATAGGGATTGCACATACATAGTGCAAAGGCCCATACATGATTCTCCTAAAGGTAAATGCCTTAGTGCTAAGACTGAATTTTTCTCACATAAAGTATTCCCCACTAGCACTGGGAGTGATATATAATAAGCACTCAGTAAAACAGTTGCTAAACTGTTGCTCACCAAGTCATAATCCCTTCCTTCTGAGATCTTATATAAACATAGACACAAATAACCACCATAAAAGGTCAGCACTAAGAGATGAGTACTGAAACAGAGTCACATCCTAAGAGGAAAAGCTGTTTTCATCTGGAACGTCAGGGAGGGCTTCAGGGAGGAGGTGGCATATAAGCCACTGAATGAGTAAACCATTCGACTGCAAAGACAGGGAAGAGCTGTGCCAACAAGGCAACGGGTGGATCTTCCAATGGTAATCAGTCTACCTGGGGATTACAACTCAAGACCATAGGGTTTTCTCTCACACAGTCTTGAAAAGGATCTATGTCCTTTTTCCTTTTCCTTTTCTCTGGACTTCTTTCCAGTATGACCTATTTTCTGTTACCCTATCCTATTTCCCCACCCACTGCAAACTCCTACTGGGAAGTGGTTTGTTAATTTTGTTCTTGTCCACCCTAAGTTCATGGGCTTCTGGCTAAATACTTGAATTTATGCACCCTACACTGTCTTTTCAGCATTGTTTTCAGTAATTTATAGGAACTGCTGTCTGCTGCATTGTGTTATTTAGGACTGCATGTGGTTCTCGGGTATAGTCTGCACACTGGTCTTCTGCGGGAGGGAGAAGCAGTGTTATATGGAACTTGGACGGACTCTTGATCTCCTGTTCTGAGGAAAAAGCTCCTGTGTGGGTGAGTTACCAAGGAGAGTTATGGCAACACTGGCACAGAACCCCCGGAGTCACGCCAAACCATTAAGAAGAGGCAGGATAAGGGAGTAAGTCCTGAATTATCTGACAAAGTTGACCACTGGGACAGCCAAGGGTCCCACCAGTCAAAGGAAGCCAGACAGAAGAAACATCATCCCAAAAACCACAGAGTCAGATATTCTTTACATGGAGGAGGCAGCAGAAGGCTCAGAGCAGGACCATCTAAAGTACTCACTTCCACTTACAACTACAAAGGGCAATCGTTATTCTCTTAATGATTATCAAGTTCTTATTCTGAATACACATTGTGCTAAGAATGATTTCCTTTGTTAATTTCATTTTCTCAGCGATTTTGTCCTAGTTTTCACTTTTCCTGTCACAGAAATATACCCTGGGAAGAAAGCCTCCCAGTTGCAGCGTTTTAAACCAGTAAAACCCTGCACGATGTAAGTTTCTGAAGAACAGCCCAGGGCAAGACATGTTCATCTCGGCCCTAATTAAAAGATGAATAAGTCCCTAATCTCTAAGAATCCGGTGTCCAACACAAGAACAAGATGCCTTTTCAATAACATGGGGCAGCACAGACAGGCAGAGATCAGATTGTTTCCTGGCTATCTGGTCAACCTTCCTCTGTGGACTCTACATCATCACCCAGGAGGATGCTTTCTGACTAGCATTAGCAAAGGGAATATAGAATCCCCCAGACCTTGAATAAGATATGACCTGCAGATTTTTTCAAGCTGAATTTGATCCAAGAGGGGCATGCCACTCTGGTTGCCAAAGACCTAACCATTTCCACTGCCTCCCACTTGGCCATTCCAAACATTTGTATTACCTCTTTGACCCCTGATTCACAGGAGAGAAACTCTGAGAGCTCCCAAGAAATAGACTACCCACCCTACACCTGCTAAAAAACAGCAGGACAGAAGAGGCAGTGAGCCCGGGTGGTGGAAACAATGATGTAATTAGGAAGGAAGCTTGAGCTTCTAATAAATGGCACATAACAAATTGGTGTGGTATAAATGCAATTTATGTGGACCATAATGTACTCAATTCATTCCCATAAATGAAGGTAAAATCGTACCTCACCTGACAGGTTCTAGTTCTTACTTATCATTAGCAGTGATAAATCCTGCACAATAATGGGAATTCCTGGAGACAACTTTTCATTTCTGGGTAGCTTTGGTTAGTCACATTCAAACCACAATTTGCTCATCCTTCCAAAAGCAAACCTTGCTAGGCATTATTAGATTTGAAAATAATTTTTTAGCCTTAAGTGATTTTTGAGAAAGTAATGCATGTGTATGGGGGGGAAATCCAGAAGCACAAAAGGATTTTCTACAACCAGCTTTCTTGCCTCCCCTGTCTCTCAATAAAATCCTTCCCTAGTGGCAAAAATTATTATAAATTTCTTGTGAGTCATCTCAGAAATCACTCTTGTAGATGTAAGGTACATATTTAGAAATTACTCTTATACAAATGGTGGCATGCTATATATAATGCATTGAATTTTTTTTAAAAAAAACTATATCATGGAGATCAGTCCTTATCAGTGGAAACAAATCTTCCTCATTCCTTTTAACAGCTGCATAGTATTCTTTTTATGAATGGACCATAACTGATCTAGCCATTTACCAACTGATGGACATTGTGGTTATTGCTCCAGTCTTCTATTTCCACAATGCAGCAATAAATGGTCCTTTGGCTTCATTTTCATTTGCTTTCAATGCAGCTACTGCCCAATTCAATTCCCCTACCTTCTTCAGCCAGATTCAGGAGCCTCACCCGAGAGACAGAACAAAGTCCCTGCAGAGCTGTGGTTCTTAGCAAAATGAAATAAAATAAAATCTTCCCTCCAAAGACCCATCTGGAAGGAGTTGCTACGAGTAGAACCTGTAAGAATAATAAATCTCTCTTGACACAAGAGCTGCAAGGAGGCTGCCCAGACTGCAGCGATGGGCTTCTCAGTTTGAGATGTCAACAGTCATACTGAAAGCAGAAGATGGAGCCATATGAATCTGTAATTGTAACCCCCACTCTCACAGGCAGAGGGCTGCCTGCTCGTAGCTGCTTCTCATTACCTGCTTACAACTGTAATTTCTGTGTGGTCTTTTTCCCTACCCTGCGGTTCACTGGGGATTCAGAGCTGCAGTAGTGATGCTGGGCATTTTGAAAAAGAGAATGAAAAGGTACCAATTATGGAAAAGTGATTTCTTCTTTTGAATCCAACTGCTATGGACTTCACTGCCCCTCTTCAGGTGAGAACATCCCAACCTTGGGCAGACACAGATTGTTTCTGGAAAAAGAAACCCCACCTGCCTGTCCTGTGAGAGTGTCAGATAGCTAGGCTGCATTGTAGCTGAGTTCAAAGTATTCACTGGCTCAAACAAACAGACCAACTCATCTTCCTCCCAGGATGCCTATAGTACATGTCCTAGCCAGAAAGAAGGAAGCTAGTCATTTTATTAGATTCATTATGGAGCCCAAACGATATAGGAAACAGAGGTAACTGGCATTAACATGATTCACTGCAAAGATGTTCATCTTTATGCAAAGTTCTCCCACTACAAAGACTCACACATCAGTGAGCTCCATCAATAAGGACATGTGATCAGAAAAGACAGCCTCAACCCCTACCAAATATATCGGTAGGAGCTGTGGGGCTGCAGACTATAACTGGTGAGCCAATTTCTAAAACTCCAAAGCAAGACCCTGTGTCCTCTGTTCTTTGCCTATAACAACTATGGGAAGTCACTCAAGTGGATTCAGCTCAGCAGAGGACACTGAAAAGGGAAAATAGGCAGTACTGCCCTGGGGCCCTGGAAAGTTTGGGGTGATTTCTTAAAGTGCTTCTCAGGTCAAGCATGAGTCCAGAATCAAGTACCAGGCATCAAGCAGACCCTGCCAAACCCTGCACAATTCTTCCATCCCAGCAGCTGGACCTTAGACCAGTGCCCTTTTCTATATCCCCTATTGCTGAGAGAAAGAAGAGTGTTTTTTTCATCTTTGACTTCCCAGTAGGTTGTATCTAGTTCCTCGGAAACAAAATAAATACGTGTTAAATGAATGAATGAGCTAAAACATCAGGAGCTACTAACTTACTCTGTTAAATTATGATTCCCTAAGAACAGCAGCTCTTTGAGGTGAGGAATTGAGGTGCTCTTTTCCTTGTATACCCCAGTGATGAGGCTCAGCGCAGACCCACAAAAGTAGCCACCATCTCTAAGGAGTGTCCCCAAAATGAAGCATGTCAAATTCTGAGTTTGTAAACACAGACCACCGAGCACCACCTCGAATCACCTGCAAAATTGTGTATATGCATCTGTATGCATTTTTCTGCAAGAAGTTCCTTTGTTTCCATTAGATTCTCAAAGGGATCTATATCCCTAAAGAGCTTGCCGTTCACTGACTTACAGAATCAGAAAGCACAGAGCAATCTCTTCTGCCCTCCCTGATGTGAAGGGGGGTGGGGAGGAATGGAGAGGGGGAGGCTGCAGGTGTGAGTTCTGCTGACTAACAAGCATCATTACTCTGCTTTATGGACACAGATAAATCACTGGGACTTAAAGAAGCTCAGCCCCAGGAACGCTCTTGTGCTTGACAGCAAGCACATTTTCTTCCACCAAGTCAACATCTCCAGAAAGAGCAGCCAAGCCCTGTCGGTTCAAGAAAAAGAAAAGAAGCTTGGAGCAAGATTAAAGAAATAAATAAACCACAATCTGCAAGCTGGGAAAATAGGCTCATCCTATAATGGTGCTAAATCGCTTGATTCTGGAAGGGAGGACACAGACAGGTGATGCGCCCTGTCAGCTCAGATCCCAGAAGCTCAGCAGCGAGAAGGCGTCTTTCATCTCTGCCCACACAGGGGGGCTGGGGTAGCTGAATGCTGCCCCTGGGCATGGAAGAGTGCTCAGCTCTGGATTTGTTCCATGGTGTTAGGGAAATAGTACCTGGGTGCATCTCCTTCTGCATTGTCCAGTAAACATCCCTCATCATAAAATGCCTGGCTGAGTATCAGATTTTACAGGGTCTTGCCCTGCATTTAAACAGACCTGGTCCCTGCCTATCTCTAGAACAGAGTTTCTCCACCTCGGCCCTATGGACATTTGAGTCCAGATATCTCTTTATTGAGGGTGGCTGGCCTGTGTATTTAGGATGTATAACAGTAATATCCCTGGTATTTACTCAGTCGATGCCAGGAGCACTCTCCCCACTAGCTGTAACAGCCCCCAAACATCTCCAGACTTTATCAAAAGTCCCCCAGAGAGCATCACCCACAGTGAGAACTGATGCTCCCACTGGGTCCTGGGGAACATCAGATCTGAGGGATGTTAACAGCTGTTACTTATAGGAAAACAGGATACTGTGGTCAAACAGTCTGGGAAACACTGGATTAAACCAAGATAAACCGGGACTCCTCCATGATGGATTTCTCAGAGTCTGAAATAGATCAGGATGCACCGTGAATCTATAAGAGAGAAACATAATACCCAGCATTCTCCCAAAGGCATTTGGCTGCAGAATCCTTTTATCTCAGAGCCTTCAGGATTAGTATTCTGGGGGATTTACTTTTGGAAACACTTCTGTAAGGCAAAATTGGAAATATACCACTAAGGCAAACACACCCAGAGCAAGAGACGGGAAAGCTGAAGATGCTGAGAGCAGGCTGTGCACACACCATGACTTCCGAGATGCAATTTATCTTAGAACCCCAGACTCTATCATTAGACATTCATTTTTTGAGAACAGGTTTATATTTTCAGGCTTCAAAAGTGCCAAATATTTTGGAAGCTATTAAAACATCCTCAGCTAATGCTTCATAAGCAGGGTAAGCTTATCAGAGAATTTCCCAATGGTGAGAGCTGGCTGGGTCCAATGGTCTGTGGAGAACGGGAAACCACAGAGGGACTGGGAATAGAAAAGAAAGTAACATAGGAAAGAAAGTAAGGAAACAGGACATCAGAACAAACCTCTTTCAGTTCACTATTCTGGACAGGGCTCTCTCTGATGCAATAATCACAACCTGCCCTTGTGGACTTTATAAAGATGGGAGACAATAGGAAGGGTGTCTTGTAAGAGGGGTTTGAACTGTTTTTGTAAAACAGATTTACAATAGTATTATTTTACTTAACAGACCTCATGGTATTTTTTACAGATTTCCATAACCATGAAAAATTAGAGCTAGAAATAACCTTGAATCCCCTATTTCTATTGTTTTTTTAATGTGTTTGTCTATAAAAGTCATTTATTCAAAGCCAAAAACACAAAATCATAACAACTCTCTTTTAGCATGACTGTATCCCCGCCAACACTTAACCCCCATTTCAACCTTCTTTGTAGCCCCTGAAGAACCTTCCAGAAACCCCAAGCTACTCGGAGCACCATCTGAAACACAATCCCTCCCCTCCCACTTCACAACCAGAGGAAACTGAGACCCATACAGACGATGACACTTGCCTGAGGTCCCAGCTTATGGGTAAGGGAGTCAGGAGTGGAACCCAGGTTCACACCTGGGTTAGCTCAGCATGCCTCCCATCTCCCTGCATGCTGAGTTTGGTGCTAATAGAGAACAAGCTGCCTTGGAATGCAGTGATCGCCTCATCTCTGCAAGTATCCAAGAATAGCTGGTGACCACTTGTAAGGTCACTGCAAATCTTTCATGTGAAAGATGAATTAGACATCTTTGCAATCTCTTCTTAAAGTCTCACTAACACTGCCATGTCCCCTCTGTCATTAGTGACAGGGTGTGTGGGGAAGCCTGTTCTTAGAGAAGAGACACAGCCCCAGAGAAAGAGTGACCGCGATCACTGCCCATCCCATCTGGCCCCCGAGCTCCTGCCTTCTCTTGATGGAAGCAGGCCAGCTGAAATAAACAGTGTGGGGCTCGGCGCAGGTGAGCAGTGCTCGACAGCCAGGTGACACATCCCTAAGCCAAGTCAACAACTCCAGGCTCAATGTGTATCAGGCAGAAATATGACAGCAACTGTCAATCACAGGAAACATCATAAAAGAGGTTTAAAATAATAAAGCTGCCTCGGAACTGCTAATACGAATGATCCATGCACAAGATGGCAGATCCTGCCCCAGATTACTGAGTGCGGAGAAATAAAACTGGCACTGTGTGTGCAAAACTCAGTAACTATCCTCATTCCATCTCAGTTCTTCCACCTGAAGGAGATAAGTGATGGCAGAGAAGTGAGACAGACCTGGTGGACCAGGAGAGAGGCAGGAAGACCCGCCCTGATTGATGCCAAAGCATGGCATAGCTATAGATGCCCAATCTGGGCCTGATGATTAGCAGGAGGAAACAGGGGCACCCAGTGAACCTGTCAGCATTTTCTATTGCCTTTCTGGAAACTAGGAAAGGATATCTTATTGTTGTTCAGTTGCTCAGTCACATCTGACTTTTTGTGACCCCATGGATTGCAGCACGCCAGGCTTCCCAGTCCTTCACTATCTCCTGGAGTTTGGGTTCAAATTCATGTCCATTGAGGTGATGATACCATCCAACCATCTCATCCTATGCCACCCCCTTATTCTCCTGCCCTCAATCTTTCCCAGCATCAAGATATTTTTCAATGAGTTGGCTTGTTGCATCAGGCAGCCAAAATACTGGAGGTTCAGCCTTTTTGGAACATAGGAAAGGACATCTGATATTTGGCAATGAGGGAGTCACAGTGACAGCGAAAAGTTCCTCAGGTTTGCAGCTTTCTATTATTGTCTTGTTTGCTCTGTATGTTTTTCATCTTTTTTATTTTGGTATGTGTATGTGTGTGTGTATGTGCGTGTTTGTGTGTGACTTTTGCATTTTCTCCAGGAGTCATGATGCCCTCCTCACACATAAGCTGGCAAGTGGCTCTAATAAGCTGGTGCCTCTGAAAGGCCCAGAATAAACTCAGCTCTTCCTCATATGCTGCCTTTCTGTGAGGATCAAAGGAGGTGACTGATGTGGAAGGACTCTGAAGTATAAGGCACTATGATGCACAGGAATATACATGATTCCACAGGGCAGGCAGCTGTGGTGGGTGGGGCAAGTCCTGGTCTCGGCATCACAAGGGGTTCAAACCCCAGCTCTTCTACTTACCAGCTGTGATATAAGCAAGCTAGTTAACTTCTCTGGGATGCACTTGACCACTGTGAAGTTCACATGAGATATAAAGATGGGCTTCCCAGGTGGCACAGTGGCAAAAATCCTGCCTGTCAATGCAGGAGATGCAAGAGACTCAGGTTCAATCCCTGGGTCAGGAAGATGCCCTGGAGTAGGAAATGGAAACCCAACCCCCTCCAGTATTCTTGCCTGGAAAATTCCTTGGACAGAGGAGCCTGGCTGGCTACAGTTCATGGGGTCACAAAGAGTCAGATACGACTGAGCAAGTGAACACAGATGAACTATAAAGCATCCTGCAGATGTTAGATATTAGTATTACCACATCTGCTTCTAGAGCTCTCTGCTCTGTAATCCCCAATGATACTCATTTTATGTCCAAAATATATCTCACTGATGTAAGAGTGCTCTTCATTCATTGCTACTAATAGTGGTTGTTACTGTTATTCAGCTGCTAAGTTGTGCCCGATTCTTGCAATCCCATGGACTGGAGCCTGCCAGTCTCCTCTGTCCATAGGATTTTTCCAGGCAAGAATACTGGAGTGGGTTGCCATTTCCTTCTCCAGGGGATCTTCCTGACCCAGGGATCGAACCCAAGTCTCCTGCATTGGCAGGAGGATTCTTTACCACTGAGCCATCAGGGAAGTCCAACTAATAGTGGTATGCACATAAGAGAAAGCTACGTAATGTATCTCATAAGAATTATAAACTGCTCTATGATATTAGAGAACAATAAATTTCCTAGCAGCACTGGTAACAGCGGTAGTCGATAGCTAGAATATTCTGTATTCTGTAGCATGTTATTTTCTCTCCCTAGGAAGGCAGTGAACTCCTGAACAGAAGTCTTAGTTGACACTTCTGTGTCCCCGTAAGATGAAGATCACCCAGCAAATCTTTGATGACTGACAAAAGCTGCAGGCAACCCTGGATGATGCCATCTCAGCAGGCTCTGGCCTGGCCTCCCCCTAAAGGTAACTGGTTTTAGAGCCTGAGCGCAGCAGATTCCAGCAGAGATGGTTCTCATCTCCATCGCACCCAGGGATCCAGTTTCAAATCTCCTTACCCCACAACAGGAAAATCTGCTTTGGGCTCAGAAGCCCTTTCAGATCCAAACAGGGACCAGAGCCAGAACAGGACTCCTCATCTAACGAAACAGCCCCTTCGCTAAGAAGATCAGCAACTGAGGGCTCATGTCTCTAGACCAAGTGGGCTCATGTCACCAGGTCTGGGTGAGGGGACTATGCAGGGAAGGGTTCAGTGTGGGAAAGAGGTGAGAACTCACGGGGCTGGGCCTAAGGTTTATTAATAACTTCCCTCTCTCCCATCCCTCTTCTCTCTCATCTCAGGGTGACCTCCATAAGTCAAAGCACGACGGAACATTTATTATTATTATAATTACAGTGATCATACTGGTACATACGCTCACAGATGCCTCTGAACGTGTGACGTGCTAATTCTTCCTCATTTCCAATTCATAGTGTCCCGGAGCCAAAAATACTCTGTTCTCAGAAGATGTTCGGCTTTTTTTTTTTTAATCTGCCTGTTTTCTCAGGGCAACTCTTTCCAATGCTGCACGACGCAGCCAATTCTCTGTACCACCTCCACCCCTGCCTCCCTCCTCCTTCCTACAAGTAAAACTTCACTGTGCTTAAGGTTAATATGCCTGTCAAAACTTCCTCCAATGAACAACAGGTTAACGATGTGCACATCTCCTTAAATAATTCATACTTCTAATAACCATGTTAGTCAGCACTTACACAGCCCATCAATTGATGTGGGGTAGTGCAGGTGGAGGCTGGGGAGAGTGGAGGCTTGTGTGGCACAGACGGGAAATGAAGAGGGACCTCACATGCCATCCTATCTAATCAGAGTCACAGGGAAGACAGAAGCAGCTTCCAAACATGAAAGCCAACAGCAGGAGCCACGGGGCCATGTGGGAAGAGGAGAGGGCAGATCAGATGGAAGGCTCAGTGTCTAAGAGTCAAAGGCTCACTGGGCAAAAGAGATGTTTTATTTTTCCCAAGATACCACAATGTCTTTACAAGACATCAGATGCACACGTCAAGGGCCCAGCCGCCTTCCCGCTTCCTCCCGGGAGTTCCCCCAGATTACCAATACCAGATGGGAAGGAACCTCTTATTCTCAACTGTTTCTCTCCTATGTTATTATCTGCTCCTTGATGCAAATCCCCCTGCTTTTTCAGTTGTGTATTTTTCTCTCCTAACCAGTCAGACATCAGACGTCTGACCTCCCTTTTACCACTCAATTTCTACATTTGAAACAATGTGGATGGACCTAAAGAGTACTATTTAGTGAAATAAGTCAGGCAGAGAAACACAAATACTCTATGCTCTCACTTACAGATGGAACCTAAAAAACTAAAACAAATGTATATAGCAAAACAGAACCAAACTCACAGACAGAACAAACTGATGGCTATCAGATGGGGAAAGGGATATGGGATTAAGATAAGACATTCAAACTACTACGTACAAAATATTAACAAGCAACCAGTAAGGATAAATTATAGACAGAGCTGAGAGAAACACAGCCATTATTTGTAATAACTTTGAATGGAGTATAACCCATAAAACTATTGAATGGCTATGTTACACACCAAAGCTAGTATAAAATGGTAAATCAACTTTAATTCAACAAAAAGTTTATTTTAATAAAAAAATTTTGAAAATTTCTGGGTAGAAGATCATGGTAAGTGTATAACTGTTATATGGTTGCTCTAACAAATGACCACAAGTTTTGAGTCTTAAAAATAACACAGATACATTCCCTTAATGTTCTGAAAGTCAGTAGCCTGACATGGGTCTCGCAGGGCTGGTTCCTGGGGGCTCCAGGGGAGAAGCCACTTCCCTGTCTATTTCAGCTTCAGGAGGCTGGCAGCACTCCTCGGTCCATGACCCCTTCCTCAAATCCCTTCAACCTCTAGCTTCCAGAGTCCCATCTCCTAGTTTCTCTCATCTCTTGCTTTCTTGTGATATCATCCTCCCTGAGTCGATCCAGAATAACTTCCCTACCTCAAGATCCTTAACCCAGGTACACCAACAACAATCCCTTTCACCATGTAGGGTAACGTTATGAGGTTCCAGAGATAAGGACATGAACATCTTTGGAGGGGAACTAGTATTCAGCCTAGCATCCTTAGAGTACCTAGAAAGTGCCCCAGCTATTAAAAAAAAAAAAAAAGAGGCTGCTATGAAACTCAGTAGAAAAGCTATAAGAGCATGATGTCTGGAAGGTAAGCAGCTGATGACTGTTACATATTCTTATCCATCACAGTCGACACATCGTACAGGTCTGAACACCCGCTGTCCACCATGAGCTTTGATGCACCTCATCTCACTGTATGCTCACTGCAAACCCTGAGATGGATATGGTCGTCCCTCTTCAGAGGATGAGATAACACCAGCTCAGTGAAGAAGTGACATGTCCAAGGTCACACAGCTGACAAATGGCAGAGCTGAGGTTAAGATTCAGATTTATCTGAACAGGCAAAAATCAATATTTGACCAACACTGTTACCTAACCCGCTATGTATTGAAATGAGTTCTGGGTCAGAATCACGTTTAAAACAGAGTAGCAATAAAATTTCCAATTCTGGAGATTCTGACTAAGTCTATATTGAATGGGGCCTGGAATATATCTTTTAACAAACTAGATGTATACTTTAGATGCTTGGGCAAATTTGTGAAACAGGAGCCTAATCATGGTGGCTGAGTGGTAAAGAATCCACTCGCCAGTGCAGCAGATGTGGGTTCAATCTTTGGGTTGGGAAGCTGCCCACGCCAGTATTCTTGCCTGGAGAGTCCCAGGGACAGAGAAGCCTGGCAGGTTATAGTCCATGGGGTTGCAAAAGAGTCACATACGACTTAGCAACTAAACAATAACAACAATCTACCCCCAAAATAATATCAGTGTCCTCCCTGCAGTCACAGTGAAACTCTTGTCTCTTTCAAATACAACTCCTTGCCACACACACACACTTACACACATAATCATATACACAGAGTTTCTCAACAACAGCATGACCAACGTTTGGCGCCAGATAATTCTTGGTTCTGAGGTTTTGTCCTGTGCACTGCAAGATACCCAACAGCAACCGTGGCCTCTACTCACTAGACACCGATAACACTTTCCCCTCGGTTACGACAAATGTCTCCAGACATTTCTTAAAGTCCCCTGGGAGGCAAAATTGCCTCTGGTTGGAAACCAGTGTGATGAGGGGAAGGGTGATGGCAGAAAGAATGGTTATGACAGCAAAGTTATTGCCTGTGGAGACTTGGGGTCTCTGGTCAACTGAAGTGAGGACATAGCACTGGGAAGTGCAGTACCTGGGAATCAGAGTGTGGAGTTCTCATCCCACCAACCCACCCAGGGCTCATCACTCTGACCTAGGCACGTGCACTGAACCAGAAACAGCCCCACTCCCCACCATCCCCATTTCTCTCTGCCTCTCTGTCTCCACTGCCATATAACAAAGAGGAACTATGCAGAGCTTTGCAAGGCTTTACTCTTTTTTTTTTTTTCCTTTGCTGTGGAATAAGCCCAGGTACTTTTATTTTTATTAAAGTTGATACCTTCAGTGAAGACCGTACAGAAAAGTTCTGAGACCTGAGATGTAAGATTATTACAGTTTTGCCTGCCCCAGGATCTCAGAGAGGGATGAGCTGAGACAGCAATCTTGTGGAAAGACCTAAGAACGGGCTGGTTCTAGAGGTGGGCATGTGTTTGGATCCTGGACTGCCCTTTAAGAAAAGATAAAAAGACAACCTTCCCTGTAAAGTAAATTTGATATAAGTTTTTGGCAAGAGTTTCCTGCACGGAACACAGTTAACTCCACTTCAAATTAATCTTATTTCATGAGCAGAGTGTGACTTGAAAAAAAAAAAGGTTTTAAAAAGCAGCCAACAACAACAAAAAAACAAATATTAAGCAAAAATGTGCAGTTTTCAAAAGGCAAATGCAATTGACTTTTAGATGAGGGCTTCATGCCAACACCAGCTACCCTGGCATTGTCCAGCAACATTCGAGCAGGATGAACAGAAAGAATTCAAAATAGACAGAAGAATTCCCGAACCTTGGAGAGTGTTGGTGCTCGAGAGCCTGAAGGAAGACTTGCAGAAGTAGCACAGAGCTCCCTTCTTCTAGAACACCTCCCCTGACTTCCATGTACTCCTTCATACACCTGGGTGCAGCCCATGCCCCACATGTCCAGGCACGCTGTCACCTCGTACCCCACCCCGATCCTGGCTCCCATACTCTGTCTCAGCATCCTTAGTACCTACCACACTTTGCTGAGCACAGTAGCTTATATGTCTGCCTCCCCTTCAGACTAGAAGCTTCCAGAGGCAAGAACCAGATTCAGCCACTCAAAGAACCATAGCATACAACATTAGCAAGTGTTCAATATCTAATTACTCTATGAAAGAACAGGAAGGAAAGACTGCCAGGAGGGAAAGCGCTACAGGACCGTGCACTTACTGAGGTCGGAAAAGCGATGATGTAGCCCTGCCTCTAGGTTCTTGCTGTTCAGGTGAGTGCACGCTGTCTCCCGGTTAAGTAGTGACTCCTGGCTTCAGGGGCTGTATATTCTCACCTGTAGAAGCCCACCACACCACCTTGGTGCTAGCCAGCACTGGAAACATGGACACCAATGCTGTTCTGTCCAGAAGACTTCAGGTTCAGAAGTCTAAGACTTCAAGTCCAAGACAGAGATGGTCCAAATGCCATGCCCGAGCCCACGGTAGCACTGAAGCCTGGCATCGTGCCTTTACAGAGCTGGTCTGGCTGCATTGTGCCTCTGTTTCCTGTCACCAGGAGCACACCAGCCACTGGCTTTCTAGTTCGTGACTCCAAAAGTTGAACATGTTTACTCTGAGGTCTTGATCACTGCATTCCTATTCTAAGTGCTGATGGATGCCTCATCACAGACTGGGTGTCTGTCTGCCTGAAGCTCAGACAATGTCTCGCAGGCAAGAAACCCCTGACCTGCATGTATCTTTCTATTGCTAATACCTAATCAAAGCCTGGCACCTAACGGGGAAAGGAGGCACATTTATTGGCATTTCCGTGTCTCAAACATGATATGTTATGGGCTCTAGACTCATTCTCTCATGCATTCCTCAAAGAGGAAGGGACTCTTTATTTCCTCATTTTATAGGTAGAGAAACTGAGACACAGAGAGTTTAAGGATATGCCCAAGGCCAGAGCTAACAAACAGCAAATTGTAGATTAAAATCCAGGTTTCTGACTCAAATTCCTATGTTGCTTCCAGTGTACCATACTTCATCCCAAGAGTGGATGTTCAATAAATGCTTGTTGAGTTAAACTCAATTCCCAGAACACTCTAAAATGGAACACACACGCAGACCAGGCTCCTCACAGCTTACTGCTGCTTGTTAAAATTATTCTTAGCTAACAAGAAATAATTAGAGTCCCTGGAGTACAGTCCATTAGAAATACGTCCTTGGGAATTAGAACATAAAACAAGCCCAAATAGGAATGTCTCTGCTTGTTGATGAAGTTCATAAAACCACAGAACCTCAGAGCTGAGGGGGAATTTGAAGATCACCTAGCTCAAGCCCACCCTGCTTCTACAGAGAGGTACATGGAGGTAGAGATGGCAAATGACAGGCTCAATGTCATAAGCATGTCAAGGGAAGCAATGACAGAACCAGAATTCTGAATGGTCCCTCCTGGCTCCCTTTGTGCCCTGGGAATGAATGTGTTCGTGGCTCAGTTGTGTCTGACCCTTTGTGACCCCATGGACTCTAGCCTGCAAGACTCTTCTGTCCACGGAATTCTCCAGGCAAGAACACTGGAGTGGGTTGCCATTTCCTTCTCCAGGGGATCTTCCCGGCCCAGAGATCAAACCTGGGTCTCCTGCACTGCAGGCAGATACTTTACTGTCTAAGTCACAGGATAGCTCTAAATATCCTGGGTGTGACTGCTCACTGCCCACTGCCCTCAGAACCCAGGCTCGCAGATGGACTCTTGGCCAGATTTCTCTCTGTGGTCAGGTGACTGGGACTCACAACCACAGATGGAAGCTACCATATCACCCCAGCATTTAATCACCCGCAAAAGCCATTTCCCACATCATTTGCGCCATGGCCAGAAATGTTATCCTCAAATAATCAACACACAGCAGATACCCTTGAAGGCACAAGACTGTCTTCCTCTTTTCCTGAGGATACGCTGATATCAGCACAGGTTGCAGAGAAAGAAGGTGGTGCTGCTCAGTCCCACCCGCTCAGAGGCCGGGGGCTAAGAGTGCAGCCTCCAAGATCCAGTCATCAGTTTCAGAGAGCCTCCAAGGAGGAGGAGGACAGCCCTTTGTCCTGCTGTGATGGAGAGGCTGGGCCAGTCTGTCTACTCAAAAGGAAAGAATGCTCTCCAACTGAGAGCACAGAGAGCCAGGGTGGGGAGGAGGAGGGAACGGGGTGCAATGACATAAGCCAACAGAACAATTATTCCTGGAGTTTACCCTGTACAGGAAGGTATACATCCCACCTTCTTTCAGAAGGCTGGGAGACGGCTTGTGAAATTAACCACCACAGAGAATATCATATTAGAAAGTAAAAAAAGTTTAAGGAATAATCAAAAGCAATGCAAAAGGAAAACAGAGTAGGTATTTCCAGTTGTTGAGAGATAGCAGAAATCAGCCTGGTTTGGATTGAATCGAGGATGCTTCATGGGACACATTTCTGGTAGCCATCCTCTCAAATCTGTCTCAGAATTTCCATCTGACCAATAAGGAAACTGAGCTCAGAGAGGCTAAGTTACTTGACTGACGACACACAGCTGGTGTCTGTCTCCCAATTCTGAGTTCCAGCTTCTCCCTGCTGCTGCCTCCTGCTCTGTATGCCTATGCCCAGCCCTGAGTCAGCTGGCAGGGGTGTGCTGGGAAATGTTTAAACACAGGCTCACTGAGAGGAAAAATAAGAACCCTGATTTATATAGCATTCACCAATTTCCATAGTGTCAATATTGTCATCGTGGCCAATTTCAAACCATTAACCAGCTCACAAAATTTCCCAAAATGTAACTTTCAGCTCCCAAAGCCACTCGGCACCAGCAACCACTGCTGCTGAGAAGGAATCAGAGGTGTCCGGGTGCAGCCCCTGCCTGCAAGGAGCCCACGGCCCGATTAGGAGGATATGGACAGATGAACACACAGGATGCTGTGTAGGAGAGAGGCGTGCTGGTGCAGAAAGCTATGCCTCCATGGACTGGCAGGACTTGACCCCTGCTACCTCTCCAGCCTCCCCTCCCTCCTTCCAGAAGCCTCCAGGCTTACAACTATGCCGTTTTACTGGTTAGCTCTCAGCCCTTTCAATTCTCATTCCAAACGTTGCTTCTTCAGGAAAGCCTTGCCTGACACCAGGTCTCCCTGGAAAGCACTCTGATAGCACCACGATTCAAACTACAACGCATTCATTATGATATGATGTGTCTGCCCTCCGCCCAGGGATCCCAGGGCCCCTTTACAGGGTCAAGGGCCAAGAGGCCACTTCCTGAGGCCAAACCGCACCCACGTTTGCACACGGGGTCCCCACTTCTCACATCAGCAGCGCTTATTAGCTAACTGTCCGCTCACAGAATTTGAGAAACAGGAAATCTTGGAATTGGAAGGCAAGGCACCTAACACAGTTTCTCAGACTTTAAGGTGAACAGAATCCCTGGAAATAGGGGATCAGTAAATAGGAACTAGAGGATTTCCTATTTCCAATAACTCAATACAGATTCCGATTCATAGATCAGGTGTGAGATTTTGCATTTCTCTCAGGCTCCTAGGTGCCGCTGATGCTGCTGGAACACCAAGTTAATAAAAATCAAACTTCTCGATCAGATTCCCCAGAACCCTTATTTGGCTCCTCTGCTTTGTGAACTTCACAAGACCCGCTTGAGAACAAAGGGTTTAGTGGGCAGTATTTCCCAGACTTACTTGCTCTCTCTACAGAAGTACATGGCTTCAGATTTAACAGGCAAACTCCCAGGTCCCATCCCAAGCCTGTCAAATTAGAGTCTCTAGAAGGAGGGTCCAGGAATCAATTTTTTAATAATCAAATGGTTCTGATGACATTACCTTGGAATCACCAGAAAGAATCCTATTGCTGCTTGATTACCCCTAGCAATAAGAAGCTCATCACCTTATAAGGCAGCCAGCTTCACTCTGGGGCAGCTAATACTCTTGTAACAATCATACTCCTGTAACAGTCCTTACAGGTGATGTTATTACCAGCATTATCATTATCCCAAATGGCCCCCCAAAGAAAAGCCATCTGACCAAACTGTACCTCTTAAAATCTAGAGGCCTGAGGGCTCTCCAAGCTCAAACCCTTCATCTTTCAGATAAGGAACTGAGTCAGCAGAAGGGCAACCCTCTCCTAGGTCACACACACAGACAGAATCAGACTCAGAATCAGTGGCCACTTCTCGTAGCCCTGCCTCAGACCCCTGCAGCCAAAAACCCCTCTGGCTCTGACCCCAGCCCTGCTGGAGGCTGGCTCCAGTTCCTGGTGGACCTCCCTCAGTTCCGGCAAGTTGTCTCGGAGGACCACCCCACCCCCGCTCCCTTTAGGCACTAGACTGGAACCCTGGTAATGCCTGCCAGCCTCTCCCATCAGGTGCTGAATCTTACAGCCAGCCCCAGCTCCTCAGCAGGCATCTCCCCACACCTGGGCACACTCCCCAGTGCAAGGACCACAGCTGGCATCACTCCTTGGGGTACGAATGTCTATGGCAGCACTCCAAATACCCCACCAGACACTTTCGTTCTAAAAACCTTTCCAAAAGTAGAGACAGCCAGCAGCACCCCTGGGGGCACAATGCCAGGGAAGGCCTCTGGAGCCAGTCCTGTGAACTGGCCTCACTCCAGCTTTCCCTCTGGCTATATGCTGGTGGCAATGGAGAGAACCCCAGGGGGTCATTGCTCCCACTCTGTTCTTCCTGGTGGAGTAGTAAAAACCCTGAGAGATCCACTTCCTTAACTGCAACTAAATTCGTGGTTCTTTGACCCTCCTGTCTCTCAGGAAAACGGGAGAGCGATGAGGCTTGGAAGATGGGCAGGGAAGGAGGCAGGAGATGTGGCAGCAAGGAAGTGACAAAGTGAAGCCCAGGGTCAAGGTTCCGCACTTGAGTGTCTCCTTAGGCTGAGACCCTCTCTCAAACTGTGTGGAGTCTGTTTGCAGTCAGTAGGAATCTACGAGCTGCCCTCAGCCCTCACCTCCTCTGCGCCCAAGTCCTTACACACTTATCTACATGCTCTGAGTACTCATATTTTGCCTCCACGTCAGGTCACTCCAGTGTCACTCAGGAGCAGGAGAGCCTCCAATTAGGCAGAGAAGAAGATGCTTCTTGCATAGAAAATTGGATTGGAGGGAGCAAGAGGTGACTCCTGACTCATGAAGCTCCTGAATAGCAAATTCTCCATCACCAGAAGCTTCAACAAGCACTGAATGGTTAACAAACACCGCAAGAGAACTAAACATCATCAGGACTTCAAGCGCCCTGATGACTTATTATATAGATGCTGTTTGGTGGCCATGGAGACCACACTGTCGAAGACAACAGAAAATTAAATGAGCAAAAAGTTTTTTTTTTTCCTTCCTATGTATCAAGAGCTCCTCTCTTCCTTTCACTTTGCCTAGCCACATCTCAAGCACAACTTCTCTTTAAGTATTCTTTCCATTATAAAATATAATTTACAAACAGAAAACGTAGGCTGCTGGGCTTTTTAATACAACACTCTCAGATTTCTCAAAAACTGCCTGTTCTCCACCTCCTCACTACTCAACTCCAATCCAATGTGCCTACTTACCTCCCTTAGAAGAAGGAAGAGAGCCCGCACTAAATGACTCTCAAACTTTAATGCACAAAAGAATCAACTGGGGAGGTTGTAAAACAGTGTGGATTCAGAGCGCCTTCCCGACAGACTCAGATTCTATGCTTCTGCTTCTGAGCTCAGGGAACCATAATTATAACAAGCAAGGCAGGTAATTCTGAGGTGGTTCTCTGAGTCACACCTGGAGAAGCTCTCCTCTAATAACAGTTCCAAGCCAGGTCAAGGAAAACATATTTAGAGGTTTATTTTCAGAAAACATTTGATGTAAGTGCTAATTCTGTTTCATCCAGTTTAACCCCTGGGTGCTAGCTCCCTGAATCTGTCCTGCCCTGGAATGCCATGAGCTTTGATGGGCTCGTCATGAGTAGTAAAATGATTCAGAGAGCGGCGTTTACTGACCATCTTTTATATTACAGCCAAGCTCTACTATTACTTGTAAATAATTTTTAAAAATGAAAGAGGAGAGGGCCACAATTCTAAAGAGAAGTAGTGACACTCACCTTTCAGAGTAGAACCTGAAAGTTTGCCAAAGGCAAGTCCTCTGGACGCAGCATTACAAAAGGTGTTATTTCTGCAGGGCTGGTAGGTAGCATTTCACCTGTATCTCAAGGTGGGATTTCATCAAACATGCCAAGGGTGTAGGTCTGAGATCCCGAAGCTCCTCAGAGTCTTTCATTTACTCAGTGATTCAGAAAGCAAACCTTGCCAGCCTCTGGGGAAGGTCATTTTCTTAGCTGCGCCAGGGCAGAGGAAGTATACAAACATTGCCCACTAACTCAGCAAGTGTTTATGCATCATTTTCTCTGTAAAAATCCTGGGTTGTGTCAGAACAAGGCATGGAACCAGCTCTCGACAGATTTACACTTAAGTTGGGAAATAAGATGTTGAGAGTCAGAATCACATTTAATTAGTGATCAGGAAGGACTCAGGGACACTATTCTCCAAAAATACTGAAGAACATGAATCCAAGAAACGGCCTCTTTTTGCATCTTTCCTCTAACCCCAGAAAAACTAGAAACCTGATAGTCATTACCTAGGAAATAATGGGTCTTACCCATAATACTGGAGTATAGGGAGTATTTACATTACATCAAACCCATGCAGGCCATCATGGTAGATTGAATAATGAGAGCACATGTTTCAGAAACCAAAGACACTCCTTTGAGGGAAGTACAGAAAGGAAGTAGCCACCTTCCAGCACATAATTCAAGTCACAATGCAGAGTTATGTTCTTTATATACTACAGCCCCACAACTTCTTGATCCCATTGTGCAGCATCTATTCCTCCTTCTACCAATGACCTCCCCAAATCCTGACTCCATCATGGTCCTTACAGCAGCAGCAAGAGAAAGTCAAGGTGAGCACTCAACTTGCCACCATGAAGGAGGAAAGCCTCCTTCAACAGTCAGAGGTATGAAGGGCCCTTCCTGCAATCATTCATTCATTCATGGTTCATATAGCAGCTACATGCCCTGCCCTATACCAGTGCTTGACACGCAAGAGGGGGAAAGACGACACAGCCCCAGCTCCTCCCACCTGGCTCAGACAGGACACAGACAAGTGAACAAGCATGGTGAATGCAGTGTACTAGGACAAGGGCATGTAAAGACGCTGTTTCACTCACTGCCCACAAAGCACCACTCCACACACGAGAAATGGGGTGTGGATCCGGCATTGGGTTAAGGAGACAAATACTGACCAGATTTAGGGAAAGCATCTACTTCATCAGCACTCTCCTGACCATTCTCAGCCCCACTCATGGATGCCACAGCAATGAGACCACACCTCACCTTCGAGATTCTCTCTGGTCTGACTTTAGAGCATTAGGGGGTCCTCTCCTAGACTTCATCTCACTCACCTCTCTCCCATTTGGACTATTTCCTGGGTCATTTCTCCTGAAATCAGCAGGATAACACCAGAATTGAGGAGAAGTACTGCTTCCAGAAATTCTAGAAGACAAGGAATCCTCCAGGAAACAAAGCAAATCTCTAACATCTGTGAACTCAAGTGGGAAGTTAGTGGCTGTGGATACTAGGGTGCCCCCCTCACAGGGCTAGATGAAGCAGCATGGCCTGGTGGCTGAAACACAGATTCCACAGCCATCCTCCCTAGGTGGGAACCCCAGCTCTGACACTCACTAGTGGAGGACCTTGGGCAACATACTTAATAGCTCAGTGGTTACTTCTTTATCTGGGAAACAGTACTTAATTCATAATGGTATTATGAAAATTAATGAACTGATATCTATAATACACTTTGAATTATAGCTGGCACAGAGAAAGAGTCTTGGAAGTTTTGGTTAAAAAAGATAATTATCTTTCTTTCTCCCCATCCAATAGCATGTATGAAGGTTATCAGAGACTCCATGTTAAGTCTAGTCATAACCCTCATGCCATGTCAATACTGTTGACAAATAGAAGTATGTATTGCATGCAAAGTGCCAGCTAGAAGAAGGAACCAGCATTGACTAAATGCCAGCTGTGCACCAGCCACTGGGGTGGGTATTCCCACATACATTATATACCACTCAATCTCCCAACAGCCTTGAGACATCAAAATCATTATCCTCAGTTTCACAGATCAGGAGACAGAGGTTCAGAAATTCCTCTGACCTATTTAGGAACTTAGAGACTAGCTCCAGGACTCTATAGTCCATAAACCTCTTAACTGCTTCATGTCATTGTTCTTCTATTTCCACAGAAAGATTAGGAGTTGGGTCCACAAGAGAATGGAGTTTATGAGGAAGAGTGGAGTTGGGGAGACTGCTCTTCTCTCTGTCTAGATCTATAGAGAAAGAAATCACAGAAGATGCAGGAAGTGTGGCTAAGGTAGAGAGAAAAGACTAGGCTCCATGGGGCCATAAAGAAAGAGAGGTGGAGTTGGGGAGCCTAGAAAGAAGTCCCAGAGCTTCTTGAGAGGAATTTCTAGCAAGGTCTCTGATTCTTGGTAGAGATTCAAACTTCCGTCAATCTGGCTTTAAGGACCAGCCCACCACTTACCCTGCCCTCTGTCAAAGGCAGACATCAATAATCAACCAGAGCACTCATGCCTTTAGGCTTGGAAAGAGTTTCAGCCTTCAGACTCCAGGAAGCCCTGCCAATCAATGAGAGTTGACTACTAGATAAAATCTATTTGTCATTCCTTCTAATCACCATGCTGCCAAAAGAAGTCAAAGAAGTCCCCTGTCTTTAAAGTGTGGGCAATTTACTCAAGGAAATGACAAAGACAGAGGAAACAAGTCAAAATATACATTCCTAGAACCTGCTGGATGAACTTGGTTTAAAGTTCTGGACAGGGAAAAAAAAAAAAAAAGACCACCCCACCCCATGGGGCCAGGCAATGCAGGGCAATTAGCTGTGCTCTGAGAAACTAGTAGGTCCTTGCTTTGTTAGCTTAGACTTCTAAAATGCTTTATGATTTACAAAGCAGCATCACTTTACTCTCAAAACTACCTCACCAGACAGCTGGGCACCTTGTGAATGCATTAGGCATTAAATTCTTAGCAGTTTTAGTGGTTCGTAAATTTTTTAAGTAGGAAATCATTTTTGCAAGTAATTTCCTTTATAAGTCTCATGTCCCTCCTTCCTTTTTCCTATTTTGATGCGCCAGCCAGACTCTCAGAGCCTTGCTACTCAATGTATGACCTATGAACCAGCAGGACCAGCCTCCCCTGGAAGCTGGCTGAAAAGGCAAAATCTTCGGCTCCATCTCAAAATTCTCAGAATCTCCATTTTAACATGATCCTCAGGTGATTCACATGCACATTAAAATGAGAAAAACATTGCTCTGTGCCTGCTAAGTCATCTCAGTCCTGTCCGACTCTTTGTGACCCTATGGACTGTAGCCTGCCAGGCTCCTCTGTCCAGGGGATTCTCCAAGCAAACATACTGGGATGGGTTGCCATGCCCCCCTCCAGGGGATCTTCCTGACCCAGGGATGGAATCAGTGTCTCATCATGTCTCCTACCTTGCAGGTGGGTTCTTTACCACTAGCACCACCTGGGAAGCCCAAACAGTGCTCTACCACCTACCAAAAAAACAGAAATTGTAAAAGCTCTCCTTATTTTTGCTCTAATTGTAATAAGAACGTATCTATTCAGATGGTAAAGAATCCACCCACAATGCAGGAGACCCAGGTTTGATCCCCGGATTGGGAAGATCCCCTGGAGTACGGAAATGGCAACTTAACTCCAGTATTCTTGCCTGGAGAATTCCATGGACAGAGGAGCTTAGTGGGCTACAGTCCATGGGATTGCAAAGAGTCAGACACAACTGAGCGACTAACACTTTATGAAGTTTATTAGAAGTTTTTGACAGCTATCCTGTATCAGTTAAAGCAGAAATCTCTATGTAAATATGAATTAACTATGAAAAAATTAAAGTCTAGAGAAGTTGGGTCTGCCACAAGATGACCCGGCTCATAAGTGACAGATTAAGCACAAATGTCCATGTTTGTGCTGTCGCGATGCTGACCACTGTCACAGGGAAAGGCAGACTGATAAAAAATTACTCACACCTAGCATGAGGTTCTAGCCATCAATACATGTCTGTTGAACGAACAACTGAATGAATGTCACTGTGCTTTCTTTCATATAACGGTGCATTTCTGCACAGCTGAATGAACATTAAGTGTTAGATCCTTGAATATTTGTGAGCCACATGACTCAGTGTGCAAGAAGAAACTCTATTTTAAGGTACTCTGCACTCAATCCTGTCACAAAGAGGGGGAAAAATAGTCTGCCTCATGAAAATGTACTCCTTAATAGATTTTAATCAACAAGTGTTGATTGGGTGCAGCTGTGTGCCTATAACTGTCTATAGTTCTAATAAGGAGACAGAGGACAGAGGTTCTCACAGTGAACATGCATCAGAAGAATCACCTGGAGGGCTTATTAAACCACAGTTTGCTGGTCTAACTCTCCTCCTCCACATTGCTCATCCAGTAGGTCTGGGGTGTGGGCCAAAATTTAGCATCTCCAATAAGGGCCAGGATAATGCTGGAACTGGAGGGGAAGAGCTTTGTCTATCCACCCCTCCCGCAAAAGGCCAAAGACAAGCCTGCAGGAGCCATTTCTACAGGATTCCTGTACTCAGAACTTTTGTCCTGGATGTTTTCACTCCAATGACTGGAGAAGGGAAAGGCGAGAAAAAGGAAAAATGCTCATGAATATTTCATACAGTGCCTCGGCTGACTTCTTAGTTCCCTGAACACCCATTAAAGTGCCACTGTAATAATGTCATTGTTTGCTCGTCATTTTCTACCTGACTCTTAGGGAGGAAAAAAACGGAAATAATAATTCCTGGCTCTGATTGGGAGGTCACAGAAAATCATCTACCACTTGTACTAAGGCTTTTGAAGATCAAAGGGCTAAACAATCGCATTTTCATTTATGTGGCATCATTCAGGGAGGTAGAATTCCATAGATGTACATTTTTTTTCAGATAAATGAAGCTTATCCTTAAGCATAGACTTATTTTTGAATTTTAACCATTTCAAATGCAAATAATTTCAGAATGGTATCTACTTCCCTGTTTTCTCAGACAAAATACATGAAGCAAAACATACTTCAGAATCCTCATTGTAAACAGCTTCTATTTTCACTCTGCTCTAATACATGATGTCCCAGCTTACTGTCACTCTTAGGGCTGCTTGCCCCCAAAATAACTGCTTCACACTGATGGGTTCTATTTGCCTCCAGTGTCAATTCCCCACTCCTAACTTGCTTCCCAGATAATTCATTGCTCTAAATTTGCTAGGAATTGGGAAACTTAGCAACCAACATCATTACAATAGTATGTAAAAAGAGAGTTAATAGGCTCCAAGCAAGAGCCAAAGGCAGTGTTCGCTATGTAAGTTGTATGACCTTGAGCCATCTTGCTTTGACATCTATGAGCCATGTTTATTTATTGCTTCCTGATGCAGCCTGGATAGTAGGGTTTGCCTGAGAAGCAATCCTTAGATAAACGTGTTACTGTTTAGAGATTTTTTTTTATTAGCATGTCTACATACAGGTGTTTACTTAGTCCTCAGCATATGTGTATGTATGTGTGTGTGTATATATATAAGCACTGACTGTGTGCTAGGTATGGTCTTGACAAAGGTACAGAATCCTCTCCGCATAAGCTCAGTTGAGTAGGAGTCTACTCCTTCTTGTCAACCGCACCCACACTCTCCTGCTCAGCAGCCATTCTCCAACCACTGCAGCTTGAACACACCAGGACTGCTCCCTCCTGTGGGTCTCCAGACTTTGCTCTTTCCTCCCCTGGGACTCTCTTCCCACAGATCTTTGCATAGCTGAATCCTCCTACCCTCACAGGTCCTACTCAGCCATCACTGTATCTGAGAGGCCTCCCTGGCAGCCCCATCTCCAGGCCTCTCGCCCCCTTCTAGTACATTACTGCGTTTCAGCTTCTTTACAAAGAAGATGCAAACAGCCGTGTTTTTGGAGAAGACCCTGATGCTGGGGAAGATTGAGGGCAGGAGGAAAAGTGGGCAGCAGAAGAAGAGGTTGGATAGCATCACAAATTCAATGGACAGGAACTTGAACAAACTCCGGGAGATGCTAAAGGACAGGGAAGCCTGGCATACTGAAGTCCATGGGGTCACAAACTTAGCGACCTGGGGACATGGAGACATGACTCAGTGAATAAACAACAAAAACAGTCTGCTTCATAGAACCCTCCGTGATCTGACATGATCCCATCACTAGCATCCTGTGTGTCTACCTGTACCACTTCTGTACAAGCGTCCTGAGCACAAGGGCCTCTGTGGTGTCAGCCAGCAGCCCGGCCTCCCCGGGATAGCACCTGGCCCTCTGTGGAGCACCTGGTGACACAGCGAAGCAGCACAAATGGTTAAACAACAGCAGAGTAAGTTCTGGAAAAGGAGAGCAGAGAATACCCACCCGAGCCTGGAAGGAGGAAAAGACAACTCAAGGAGGTGATATCTGAGTTGGACTGAGGGTATTCCAGACAAAAGGACACATGCAATAAATGGATAACCAGCAAAGACCTACCGTACAGCACTGGGAACTCTGCTCAGTGTTATGTGGCAGCCTGGACAGGAGGGAGTTTGGGGGAGAGTGGATACAAGAACATGTTTGGCTGAGTCCCTTTGCTGCTCACCTGAAATCATCACATTGTTAATCAGCTATACGCCAATACAAAACATAGAACATATACAATAAATGTACTAAAAATATATAGTAAGATAACCCCTTCACAAATCCTCCACACTGCTGGATGGGCAATAAGGAAGATGAAGCCCCTCCACCACCATCTCCCTCCGAGTGATGCATTCCCCTCTCAAAGCAGAGCAAGCGTATGCACGCGCACGTGCACACACACACACACACACACACACACTGCACATGCAGCCTGGATTAGTCAGCTCAGGCTGCCAGAACAAAGTCCCACAGATTGCATGGTTACACAAGAGAAATATATTGTCTCACAGTTCCTGAGGCTAGAAGACCAAGATCAAGGTGTGGACAAGATGAATTCCATCTGAGGGCTGGGAGGGAGAACCTGTCCCATGCCTCTCCTTCTCACTTCTGGTGGTTTACTGGCAACCTTGGGTGTTCCCTGGCTTCATCACTCTGATCTCTGATCTCTCTTTTATCTTCACATGGGTTCTCTCTATGTCCAAAGCTACCTTTCAATAAGAACACCAGTCATCCTGGATTAGGGGCCCACCCTTCACCAGTATGACCCTACATTAACTAATCACATTGGCAATGACCCTATTTCCAAATAAAGTCACATTCTAAGGTGCTGGGAATTCGGGCTTCAACATATATATTTTTAGGAGGATTCAACACACGGCAGAACCTCAAATTGGAAACCGGCTCCCCTAGCAGGGTCTGCTTCTGTAGGATGAAGACGTGCCCGGAGTCCAACCGGAAACCCTATGGAGGCATATTAGCCTTGTCAGGCTACTAAGAATGTGAGTGTGTGTGTGCCTGTGTGTGCGCGCCCATGTGTACACACATGCTCAGTCACATCCAACTCTTTGCAATCCTAAGGACGTTAGCCAACCAGGCTCGTCTGTCCATGGGATTTTCTAGGCAAGAACACTAGAGTGGATAGCCACTTCCTCTTCCAGGGCATCTTCCCAATAAAGGGATGGAACTCATGTCTCTTGTGTCTCCTGCAGATTCTTTACCACTAGCGCCACCAAGTGGGGAGCACAAAACCAACAGGCCCCTGGCTTTGAGAAGCCACCTAAGAGAAGATCTGGAGGACGGATGTGAGCTCTGTTCATACCCACATTCCCCTGAGTACCAGGTAGTTTCTCTTAACAGTTTAAAAGCCCCTCAAGGTCTGAGCTGTCATTTTAAAGTGATGAGGTCCAGGGCACTCAGGAGATAAGAGATCCCAGAGCCTGGACCTTGGACACAGGCTGTACAGATGAGGAAACAGATACATTTTCTTCATCTGCAAACTGAAAGGTTGGACCCTTCTTGCTGTCTTGGTCAATGGTTCCAGGCTTTAGTGTACTTTATACCTGGCAGCCCTTGATGAACATTTATCAAAGAGCTAAATGACAGAAAGAATAAATGAATGAGTCCAGAGTCAAGACGATAAGATGTAATAACCCTCACAGTGGTTAACCTCAATCAAAAAAAAAAAAAAGGATCAGAAACAAATCTGGGGTAAAGATCATTGCCCTCTGGAAATAGTCAAAATTCAAATAACATCATAGTCACTGCAACACACGCAGGGTCTAATTAGACTTCTGAATACATATGCACATAGGTCTATCCAGAATTTTCTTTGCCTCAAAACACAGATCTCAGACCTTTTCTCCCCAACCAGGACCCATCTGTTGCAGGGGCTTAGTCTCAGGTCATTTGTTAGTGCTGAAGTTCCCAAATAATCCAGCACGAGAAGCAATTATATTATTTCTGGGGCCGAGAATTCTCCTGTTTCCACAACCCAGCCTAACGTGAGTTCTTCCCGCAAAGGACTGAAAAGGTACAGCCAAGAATACAATCAAAGAGAAGGACAACCTGTAATTTTAACTTTCCCTTTGTACTTCAGACAACCACTATCAGCATCAAGGCAGCAGGGAAAAAACAACCACCAGTGCAGAGAGCAGGCAGACACCTGTGTGGAGAGAACTCGCCCACAGAAAATGCAAGTGCCTCCCTTTACTGCCAGAGTTTAAGAGGGAGAAATCTCTTCAGAGCTGAGAAACTCAAAAGAAAAAAGGAAAAGAGAAAGAAATGGAGAGAGAGAGAGTTCACACATCCGGCCAAACTGGATTTTAAGCCACCACCACAAAGTAAGAGCCAGCTCAGAAAAAGCAAGAGGAAAATCGATTCTCCTGACAATGAGCCGCAGCCCTCCAAACACACGGGAACACGGACACATGGGCAGTGCCGCCAGAGCTGAAGTGCAAACAAGATGTGCCGTCTCTAAGAGCAAAAACAGCCAGAGAAAGTGGGCCCCGGAAGCCAGCTCTGTTGCTGCACCCGCCTGGTGTCTGAAGGACAAGCACGCCCAGCCCAGCCTCAGAGAGCTTTGCAAATGAGATGCAAAGCCGCCTGCAGAGGGTCTCTGCAGGCCAGAGGATGAGAGCTAATGACAATTATTGAGTTTTAATAACTGGGTAATTGCTGACCAGACCAGCAGAGGCCACAAGGCCAATGCCTTTGCTTTGCCAAGAAAACCCAGGGTCAGGTGTTAACTGCATAAAATTAAGTGCATCGCTCCCCTGATCACTTGTAATTGGGCTCTGCTGCCACGTGATGTGGGGACAGACCATGTGGGCCTCTGGCAGACCCACCTGGACAGAGCAGGCACAAACTTTTGTGAACTGTCATTGAGTTCCAACACCTCACCTTGGACAACAGCAGCTGTTCAGTGCTGGAGTGAATGAGAGGTGTGAAGGCAGAAGAGTTGTTCTTGAACGTGAATTCAGACCTTCCAGCTTCAGAAGCCAAGAGACTATCTCAGGAGGGATCCTGAAAGCAGGTGGAACTGTTCGGAGGCCAAGTCCTCAGCACTGAGTTCCAGAGATCACTAATCTGAAAGTCAGGAAGGTTTCCTCAGGCACCACCACAGCACATGAACATCCTGGCTCAGCCAATGCACTGCCAGCCACTTGGGAAACTGAGGTGCCTAAACTCCTAAGGGATCTGTCTTGAAAGCATCCCTCTGCCCACTCTCAGAGGGTTGGTGCCAGGTGAGGTCCACTCTGACTCACAGCATGCTCCATTCTGCCTGCTCACTCCAGCCACCAACTCTTTACTGGCACTCTCCACTCAGAATACTTTCTCCTGTCCCAGTCAAACCCCTCCTGGTACCTTCTAAGTTCCATCTTAGTCCTCCCACTTATCCACCAGGAAACACTGTTTATGAAGAAGGTGCTGAACAAGCATCACCTGCCCTTCACAGTGAGTTACCCACTGAACTCTCTGAGCCCTCAGTCAATTCCAAGCCCAAAGGGTATTTAGAATCATCCAGTCCCACTTTATAGATAAAAATAAACTAAAGACTTGTATATCAACTATATCTCAATCAAAAAAGAAAAACAAAATTAAAATAACTAATAAACCAACCAAACCCCTAGCAGATAACCCAGCTAATCTAGACATCCTTTTATTAATTTGGGATTCATGTATGGGAATCGCATAGGTCTAATATGCCATTATATTTCTTAAAGACAGAGCTCTTACATTATCCTATACATTAGTCTTCTATATAACCACATAGTATTTAACATAATACATGGAAGTAGATCCTTAATAAACGTCTGCCCACCATTGGTCCTTTTCCTCTGTGGTCCACTGATGACCTAACTCCAATAATAGTACTACGGGGTTCAGAGTGACCTTGGCTTCCTTCTAATGCCAGGGTCCAGCCCCGGTGGGTCCGGGGGGCTTGAGGGATGAGTGGCATCGGTGGAAGAACTGATCTGAGTCAGTGTGTGGTGATGAAGCAGTCTCTCTTTACTGCTGTTAGTTTTTTGGGGTGATGGAGAAGTCTCTCCTTTATTTTTGTCAGTTTACAGTTTTATAGCCAAAAAACATCCCCATTACATCACAACCACTCTATGCAATCTTTTGTTTTCTGCCTACCATCAACAACTTTAACATTAAGCTCATTTTCCTTGCAAAAGGTCAGATTTCTGCATAATTAGACTTAACAATAGTATGTTTACCATTTGAATGTCTCCAGCATACTTCCGATAAGTACATCAATCTAAATAGAAAGGTTACATTTCTCTTATTAGGTGCAACTATGTAGAAGCTAGAGAGAGGGACTTAAGCTTGAAACTTTTATTCTATTAACCTATTTTGGTTCTTACAAGGAAAGAGAAAAGAGGACAAAGAGACAGTTTAGCAGTACTGCTTTAACAATGAAGCCCTATTAACCTTACAACTGCTAAAATGAATTCCTATGTCTACATTATCCTAAAGCAATCAATATCTCCAACTATGCTGGCCACAGTTATGAGCATTCCTAAGTCCCAATCCAGCCTGATTTCTTCAAGGAAGGTGGTCGGCGGAGTGGGAGGTGGAAAGATGACCCAAGTACAAGCCCTTCTGGTGGTGGCTTTGCCATGACCCCCAGAGAACTCTTGGTAAACTCCCCAGTAACTAGTAGGAGGTATAGTAATCTATTTAAATGTCCCTTATTCCTTCTTAGTCCTCGGGAAAGGGAATCTGCCTTCCCGGATCCTCTGAGGGAAATAAGGTCTGAGGGAATTATCTCAGGATGAATTCTTTCCAACTGGGACTGACCTACTGAGATGAGCCAATGTTCCGAGCATGGACAGAACTCCCAAGAAAAATACCAGGGGGTGCCTAGCCCAGGATGCGCCGATAAAGAAAGTCAGCTTTGCAGTTTCTTTCTTAGTCTTGTGACCTTGTCATCCGAGCAAGGGGGCATCCTGATGGCTCCCAGCACTCTAACCCACTGATGAGGAGCTACATAACAGCCTAATAACTTTATAGAAGAGCAAGTCACTTTGGCTGTTGTCCTAAATGCAGCAGGCAACAAGACAGGGAAGAGAGATTGGTTCCTCATCTTCATCCAGAGAGATCTCTACTCAGTCCCCACACACTAACAGGGTGCATGTTATTTGCCAGCTTTGTGTAAGTAACAGTACTTCAAAGTCAAAAAAGACAGTCCTTGCTCTTGACTTTCAATCTAAGGGGGAAGACAGACAGGAACACAGATCATTATGACTCCACGTGACAAAGTGAGATGACAGAGAAAAGGCAAAGGAGTACCATTCTAGATTCTTAAATGAAACTCCATATGTCTCTCAACTCAGCAATATGTTCCCTGTGAACACAGGTTGAATGGCTTGACTATCTGCCAAAGTCCCCAGCACACCTCTGCTTCGAGATTTTCTTCCATCCCGCCTTCCTCACCCCAAATGTACTCACTTCCCCTGTAAATTTAATACATCTCAGAAATCCAAGCTTCAAATTGAATCCTAAACCTTTAGGATTAGTCTTTTCATCCAGGCTCTCTTTAACTACCTTACCACTTCCTTTTTACAGCACTTATTTTGTCTCTGTAGTATTTCCTGTCCAAGTCTTATGTCCTTATTTAACTTTCATGCAATCTTATTATTGATCTAAATTTTCAAAAGTCTTTAATGGTAGGTCTCAAGTTCTCTTCTGGAGAAAATTCACATATGGGCAACTCTCAGATACACAGCAAGAGATCAGCATATCTCCTTGCAGAATAAAGGCACAAGCAAACAAATGTGTCATATAACTAGTCAGGTTTCAATTGTTTGTCAAGAATTCCAAATAAATATATCCTCTTGCTCTCTTCTCTCCTCTCTATTATACACTAACACAGAGAGGCATGATACTCTTTTGGGTCAACCAGAGTGAGTTCACCTGGAATGCATTAGCGACAGATCTCTGCTAAGATCAGCCAGATTATTTCAATAGCACCTCTTCTAATTTAATTTTTTCTTTGGCATCCCCCTCCATCCTGTCCTGACTCCATCTGGATTTTTTTAGTGCTTGGGGAAAAGGAGAAAATAAGTAAATGAGCTGGCAGGAAAGGAGTATAATTCAGTGGTTCAAATTGCCATCCTCTAATGAGTGGAATAAATCTTTATTGATGTTAATAAACAAGATGGCAGTACATGAGCATGGAGGTCAGGGTCCAGCCTGGTGGGGCCCCCGCAGAGACTGATTTCTGTAATCAGTTTCCATTCCTTTCTGAATACCCCAAGTTACAAGTGGTCTAGATGGGAGCCATTTCCTGGTAAATTTCCATGTACAGGAACAAGGCCATGAGCCCAAACACTGCTCTCACCACCAAGCCCAGGGAAGCTTATCTACCTTATGATGTCTCTCTTGACTTCTCCCTTTTCAGCATCTAAAACCAGATATGCCTCAGGAAAAGAGTTTTACCCCACTATTTTGAACTCTATCTCTAAAATATGCTGATAGGTATAAGACAGAAAAAGTCCTTCTCTCTACAGTAGGGGGTCTTCCATCCCCGAAATCTAATGCTTGATGATCTGAAGTGGAGCTGATGTAATAATCATAGAAATAGAGTGCACGAGGAAAGTAATGTGCTTGAATCATCCTGAAACCATCCATACCATCCCAAGTCCACGGAAAAATGTGTCTTCCATGAAACGGATCCTTGGTGCCAAAAAGGTTGGGAACCACTGCTCAACAGGGTTACATCTAAGGCAGGCAATAATGCAGAGGACCCAAACCTGGCCACACGTTCAAATCACCTGGAGAGCTAGCTAACAACAGATATATAGAGTCTGACTCAGTGGATCTCGGGTGGAGTCTGACAATCTGAAGTTTAACAAGAGCCCCAAGATGATTCTAAAGTAACCAACCTATTAGACAGACTGGTAAACAAATGGAAATACGGTGTAACGTGCTTTTGAATCAGGCAGGTCTAGGTTGAAGTCTCCCCTCTACTATATACTGCAAAGTGGGGCAGAAGTTAGTTAACTTCTGGGTAAAAGAAGCTTCTTCAGAAAGCTGTTGTAGGATTTTAAGCACAAAACACTCCCCAAACTAGCAACGTAGACCCGGGCCTGTGGCAGAATTTTTACAAACAGAAGCTGCCCACAAAGAGAGTCAGACAGTCTGGCCAGTCCAAATGTCACTAAATCATATTAGGTCTATCAAATTAAAGCTCTGTATTAGGATGTAAGTACAATTTAATCATTTCATATACATAAATTCTCAATGACAATAAAGTACAGTTGGGGTTTTTGAAAATATAGTCACCATAATGATAGCGCCGAATTCCACTGCTACAGCCTTGGACTTTTAGGTCATTGATCTCTGAAGGATGTCATGATGATGCAGCCTCATTCATAACATGGGACGATAACATAAACTCCAAGGACAATGTCATACTTGAAAATAAGGTTGTGCAAGGAAGTCCTTCAAAATGTGTACTACAGAGTAATAAAAGTTAGTATCTTTAAAAGCCACATTTAGAGGGAATGGAGGGGAAAAAGACCAAAAGATCAACAAAGTTACACATCACAATGGTTCTTATACTTCTATTATCAAGGCTGGTCATTTGTATAGTATTGGTTCTTCATGAAAGCTAAGTGTTGCTATCAGCAAACACTCGCATTACTTCAGCAAACACTTGCATTTTCTCTGTTCTTGCTTTTTACACACATTCAGTATTCAGTGTATCTTTCAGAATTTGGCCTTAAAGGAAAGGTGTGAAAGACTTCAGCGTTTAATTTTTCCTCTTGACATAACTCAACCCAGTCACTCTACATGAATGTAGATCACTTATTTCTTGGCAAGAAAATTTGCTGGTAAATATCATTTAACCTTTCTCAAACAGTGAAGGTGGCCCTGGTTCCATCCATCAAATAGATTCCTCACTCTTAATTTAAAATATTAGAAGGTGCCCTAAACCTTTTTCTGTGGGAGAGGCCCAAGCAAATCATATTTGGATAGATTCCCCATGGTTGCCTATAGTTCATGCCAGATTCTTAAAAGATACCTAGCCAGGTACAGCATTTAATTAAAGGAAGGTCAGTCAATGGAGTGGGCATACTCCTGCTGGAGCATTTAATTGCTAGAAAGAGTTTAATAAACTATTTTTGGAGTCAAACTCCCTGTTTCCATGAAGGTTTTAAAAGAAAAAAAAAACCCTCACTGAATCCCACCAGCAAGTTCTTTCCAAGGTTGTTTAGTAAAGACAAACAGCTGTCTATAGGCATTCAGTTCAGTTCACTTCAGTCGCTCAGTCACACCTGACTTTTTGCAACCCCATGGACTGCAGCATGCCAGTCCATGGACTGCAGCAGGCCTCCCTGGCCATCACCAACTTCAGAGTTTACTCAAACTCATGTCCACTGAGTTGGTGATGCCATCCAACAATCTCATCCTCTGTCGTCCCCTACTCCTCCCACCTTCAATCTTTCCCAGCATCAGGGTCTTTTCCAATGAGTCAGCTCTTCTCATCAGGTGGACAAAGTATTAGAGCTTCAGCATCACTCCTTCCAATGAATATTCAGGACTAATTTCCTGTAAGATGGACTGGCTGGATCTCCTTGCAGTCCAAGGAACTCTCAACAGTCTTCTCCAACACCACTGCTCAAAAGCATCAATTCTTCGGTGCTCAGCTTTCTTCATAGTCCAACTTTCACATCCATACATGACTACTAGAAAAACCATAGCTTTCACTAGATGGACCTTTGTTGGCAAAGTAATGTCTCTGCTTTTTAATATGCTATCTAGGTTGGTCATAACTTATCTTCCAAGGAATAAGCGTCTTTTAATTTCATGGCTGCAGTCACCATTTGCAGTGATTTTGGAGCCCCCAAAAATAAAGTCTGCCACTGTTTCCACTGTTTCCCCATCTATTTGCCATGAAATGATGGGACCAGATGCTATGATTCTAGTTTTCTGAATGTTGAGCTTTGAGCCAGCTTTTTCACTCTCCTCTTTCACTTTCATCAAGAGGCTCTTTTAGTTCTTCTTCACTTTCTGCCATAAAGGGTGGTGTCATCTGTATATCTGAGGTTATTGCTATTTCTCCTGGCAATCTTGATTCCAGCCTGTGCTTCATCCAGCCCAGCATTTCTCATGATGTACCCTGCATATAAGCTAAACAAGCAGAGTGACAATATACAGCCTTGACATACTCCTTTTCCTATCTGGAACCAGTCTGTTGTTCCATGTCCAGTTCTAATACCTGCTTCCTAACCTGCATACAGATTTCTCAAGAGGCAGGTCAGGTGGTCTGGTATTCCCATCTTTGAAAAATCTTACACAGTTTCTTGTGATCCACACAGCCAAAGGCTTTGGCATAGTCAATAAAGCAGAAGTAGATATTTTTCTGGAACTTGCTTGCTTTTTCGATGATCCAGCGGATGTTGGCAATTTGATCTCTGATTCCTCTGCCTTTTCTAAATCCAGCCTAAACATCTGGAAATTCTCAGATCACATATTGTTGAAGCCTGGCTTGGAGAATTTTGAGCATTACTTTACTAGCGTGTGAGATGAGTGCAATTATGCAGTAGTTTGAATATTCTTTGGCATTGCCTTTCTTGGGATTGGAATGAAAACTGACCTTTCCAGTCCTGTGGCCACTGCTGAGTTTTCCAAATTTGCTGGCATATTGACTGCAGCACTTTCACAGCATCATCTTTTAAGATTTGAAATAACTCAACTGGAATTCCATCACCTCCACTAGCTTTGTTCATAGTGACGCTTCCTAAGGTTCACTTGACTTTGCAGTCCAGGATGTCTGGCTCTAGGTGAGTGATCACATCATTGAGATTATCTGGGTCATGAAGATCTTTTTTGTATAGTTCCTCTGTGTATTTTTGCCACCTCTTATAAATACCTTCTGCTTCTGTTAGGTCCATACCATTTCTGTCCTTTATTGTGCCCATCTTTGAATGGAATGTTCCCTTGGTATCTCTAATTTTCTTGAAGAAATCTCTAGTCTTTCCCATTCTATTATTTTCCTCTGTTTCTTTGCACTGATCACTGAGGAAGGCTTTCTTATCTCTCCTTGCTATTCTTTGGGTATATCTTTCCTTTTCTCCTTTGCTTTTCGCTTCTCTTCTATTCACAGCTATTTGTAAGGCCTTCTCAGACAGCCATTTTGCTTTTTTGTGTATCTTTTTCTTGGAGATGGTCTTGATCCCTGTCTCCTGTACAATGTCATGAACCTCCAGCCATAGTTGTTCAGAAACTCTATCAGATCTAATCCCTTGAATCTATTTTTCATTTCCACTGTAAAATTGTAAGGGATTTGATTTATGTCATACCTGAATCAGAAAGGGCAATGGCAACCCACTCTAGTACTCTTGCCTGGAAAATCCCATGGACCGAGGAGCCTGGTAGGCTGCAGTCCATGGGGTCCCCAGGAGTCAGACACAACTGAGCGACTTCACTTTCACGCATTGGAGAAGGAAATGGCAACCCACTTCAGTGTTCTTGCCTGGAGAATCCCAGGGACAGAGGAGCCTGTGGGGTGCCATCCTCTGGGCCGCACAGAGTCGGACACAACTGAAGTGACTTAGCAGCAACAGCAGCAGCATACCTAAATGGTCTAGTGGTTTTCCCTACTTTCTTCAGTTTCAGTCTAAATTTGGCAATAAGGAGTTCATGATCTGAGCCACAGTCAATTCCCAGGATTGTTTTTGCTGACTGTGTAGAGCTTCTCCATCTTTGGCTGCAAAGAATATAATCAATCTGATTTCAGTATTGACCATCTGGTGATGTCCATGTGTAGAGTCTTTTCTTGTGTTATTTGAATGGCAAACCACTTCAGTATTCTTGCCTTGAGAACCCCATGAACAGTATAGGCATTCAAGATCAATGGTCCTCTCTAAAGGGCTCAGAGGTTAAAGTGTCTGCCTGCAATGCGGGAAACCCAGGTTTGATCCCTGGGTTGGGAAGATCCCCTGGAGAAGGAAATGGCAACCCACTCCAGTATTATTGCTTGGAGAATCTCATGGAGGGAGGAGCCTGGTAGGCTACAGTCCACAGGGTGGCAAAGAGTCGGACACAACTGAGCTACTTCACTTTCGCTTTCTTCAAAGTCCAGAGTAACTATCAGAAACCCAACAGTAACTTCATTATTATATACTGCCCCATTTCATGCTATGAGCTTTTATTTTTAATATGAAATATTCAAATGAGTGTAATTAATTCCTTCTAAAGGAATCAAGTACTAGTGGAAGGAAAGTATATTTCAATCACTGAATAGATATAAGAATAATCACAATGGAACACACCTAATACCATTGAGATCTTATTCAAGAAGAAATGGAAAAGGAGAAAAAAAATAAATAAGTGAAAAAGGGTAGCTAAATGAATCTGTGAACCTGCCAGAGAGCAGGCCTGGGCGACAGCACAGCAAAACAATTTAAATGTGTCCTTGAGGTCTTTTCACTTTAAAAAAAAAAAAAAAAAAGGCTTATGGTGATTCTCCATCCCCTTACATTTGCCAACTACTGAACTTTACTCAACTTTGCAACCCAATGTTCTCATGCTCGAAAATGATCTTTCCCTTCCTTAACACCAACAATTTCTTAAAATCCTGTGTTTAGCTGGAACTTGTATAGGAAACTAACGAAAAACCTAATTCTCTATCAATTGCAGTTTAAAATGTGAACCTTCCATTAGCATTTTTATGAGAACATTTTTAAAGAGAGAGGATGAGGACTTAATTCAACGGAATGAAACCTGAAGGGTGAAATTCCAATTTTTGTATAAAGTCACTTGGGAATGAGAGAATTTACCTGGGAAGGAGCCACCTTCATGTCCCTTATCTCACGTTATTTAAGAGGGAAGTCAAAGAAGTGTAAATGCATTTTCCCTAAAACTGGATTACTGTAGCTTATTCTCACCCCAGGATGTAATGAATGAAAGAGATTCTGATTCTTGCCTCTCATTTCACAGCTGAGGAAGCTAAAGACCACAGCTATTTAATGATCTGCCCTAGATCACACAGCAAGCTACAGTCATCTTATTTACTCTGTTTTATAAGGGCTTTGGAGAAATAGATATACCCTACTTATTTTGCATCTGCTTAACCTTTACATTCAGTTGCCATGTTTTGTATCACCTGGAAAATTAGAAATAGCCTCCTAATTAGTCTCCCTGATTGCACGGTGACATAACTCTTACAGGGTATTGAGAGTCCCTGTTACTCAAATGCCTAGTCTCCACATTGCAGGACACACCAGTAATCTTCAGGAATGTCTCTTGAGATTCACCCCATATGGGCTTCCAACCCAGGATTGGTAACTTCCCATAACAGAAATTTCATAACCTCCTAAGAAAACTCTTCTCATGACCAGACATTTTTATTTGGAATGTATTCATTATTTTGAACTCAAATCTGTTCCCCTATGGCTGCCAGAGATTAGCATGAATTCTGCAATTTGATACCATATTAAACAATCCTGATAGCTTTTGTATTTGATACTCTTTCAACATCTGAGGGCTGCTATCATGGCTCTTCTTTGCCTTCTCTTTCTCTTTTATATATTAATAATCCCCTGTTTCTTCAAACATCCTCTATATGACGGGTTTGAAATTTGGTCATAGGGTTTTCCTCCTACATATCCTCCAATTTGCCCATGTCCTATTATGTATCCACCAAAACAGGAAAATTATTCTACACTGAATTATTAAAAACACAATATTCCAAACTTAAATGTGCACAGTACAAAGAAATCACCCCTATTCTCGTAGATTATACATCTATAACAGAGATTAAGGTTTCATGAGCTTTTTGGCTTATTATATCAGAGTTGATTCATAATGAACCATAAGATTACTGTTCTTCAAGCCACTTGATAATATTTTACTCATGCTACTAATTCTGTGAAACGTCTCCCTCATCCGATTTTGTGCAGTTTAATTTTGGGATTTGTAGAACTTTACATTTATCCCTGCTACATTTTGTTCTGTTAGAGTTGGCCCAGATCTCTGGTCTATAAATATCATTTTATATCCTGTTTCTGTCTTAGTATTCACTGTCTCTCCTGTCTTTGTATTATTTGCACATTCGATGAATTTGCCACCAGTATCTTCCCCAAGCTGAGGGAAATGATGCCTGCATCTCAGGCAGAGTAGAGGGCAGGACCAAGGACAGCAGCTTACAGCCCACTACTGGGTGATCTCCGGGTTAACTTACAACCATGGTCAATATTCCTTGAGAACAATTGCTTGAACAATCACTACTCCATTCGGTTTCCATTAAATACAAATGTATATCCATAAAAGAGAAAAAAATGTATATTAATGCATCTGTGTGGGATCTAGGGGCTTCCCAGGTGGCGCTAGTGGTAAAGAGCCTGCCTGCAGTGCAGGAGACAGACTAGATGTGGGCTTGAGAGATAGGAGAGGCGGGGGTGATCCCTGGGTCAGATCTCCTTGAGGAAGGTATGGCAACCCATTCCAGTATTCTTGCCTGGAGAATTCCATGGACAAAAGAGCCTGGCGGGCTACAGTCCATGGGGTCAAATACTTGGACATTACTGAAGGGTAGTTAATTAGTATGCATGCAACTCATGGAATCTAGAAAAATGGTGCTGATGAAACTATTTACAGCAGGAATAGAGACGCTGATATAGACAACCGACTTGTGGACACAGTGGTGTAAGGAGAGAGTGGGACAAACTGAGAAAGTAGCATTGACATACATACGCTGCCATATGTAAAATAGGTAGCTAGTGAGAAGCTGCTACATAACACAGACAGCCCAGCGGGGGCCCTACGGTGACCTACAGGTGTGAGATGGGGGGAGGAGTGGGAGAGAGGCTCAAGAGGAAAGGGGTGTGTGTGTGTGTGTGTGTGTGTGTGTGTGTGTGTACAGTCATGATTGATCGGCGCTGTGGTATGGCAGAAACCAACGCAACATTGTAAAACAATTATCCTCCAATTAAAATAAGTAAACAAATTTTTAAAAATCTGTATTAATCACAAAAATATCACAAGGAAGTGATTCAGATATGTTCCTGAGATCGTTTCTGCTCATGTTATTTTTTTTCCTCATGTAATAGATTATTGACCGTTATAAAAGAAGCAAAATTGTCTGCTTGCATCAGACCCTTGCAGCATCCTGGTTATCATCAAATCCTCCTCACTATTTTAATATAGCCTTCTAAATCTTGCTCCTGGTCATTTTCAAGCCCACTGTTCCAGAGTGTGACATCCATCATCTGACATTTGTCTAGCTCATTCTTGAAATTAGCCAGTCTTTAACAGTGATCTCTGAGGTATTGTTTTTCAGAGCACTGGCATAACATTGCTCCATGATAGAAGACTTGGATTTATTTAAATCAATATGATACTTTACCAGTCTCTTCACATAGCTTGCATGGCTTTTCTCATTTTTCCAAGTTCATTTACACATGTTCATTCTACACCACTGAGTCCAGACATTTACCTTGACACAGAAGGCAAAATTAAAGTGGAAACTGATGTACTCTGCTTTCTCCCTGTTATCCATAACTTCCTTAATATCTTTGTCCTAATATTTACAAAAACCTCACTCTTTCCCTTATATATTTTTTAACTATAAAACATTCTAAAATTTTGCCTTCCAGATGATTATTTTAGGTCAGTGTCACCCACTTGTTTATATTACACACACTTGGCCTTTGAACACATTTTCAAACATATTGCTTAAAAACTGTGCCTGATGCTGATCAAGACAAAATAAAGTTACATGGCCATGGGATAATGTAATTTTTGTCACTTGCTGATTTTCAAAGAACAGTATTCATTCTCATTTCTTGGCAAGGGACCTAGTTCAGGCTCAGGAAATATCAATGAAGATATGTTTTAAAAGACAATAAACAAATCTTTCCATGTGGAAATCAAAGAAAGAAAACAGACAGTATCAAATATATAAAAATAAGCAAGGTAATTTATAATTTCCTAAATAAAAATGAAAACTGAGATAGCATAGTATCGATACTAAAGAGCACTGGTTTGGGGGTTAGCAAAGCTGAGTTCAACTGCTTTTGTTCAGTTCACACTGTGCGTAATCTTGATATACTTACTTCTTCTTTCCCCAAAACCCTATTTTCCTCTCTTGTGAGATATGGATAATCCTAGTGCCTCCCACTTAAGGGGCTTGGAGGATTCAGTGAAAAAGAGGAAATAATCAATTTATTCAGTTATTGACATACAACAAGCACTCACTAACCCCACAGTACTTTATATGCTCCCATTTTAAAATCCACTTTTAATATTGACTACTTGAGCCAAAGATGCCCCAATTTTTTAAGGAGCATGAAATATGAGGTAGATATAAATAGCTTAGGAGAAAAGAAACTAGGAAAACAGCTGAGACAGAAAACACAATCATGCTCACATTGATAACGTCCTATCTGTCTGGTTCTGGCCTTGCACTATAACTTCCTAAAGGACAAGGTCCCTGAAATACATTTCTTTGTGGCCACCATGCATGTACATGCATGCACACAGACATACACACATCTATATCTTGCACAGAGTGAGGTACATGGCAAGTGCTAAGTAATCATGCTTGACTGAGCAGGGAGCTCCTCAGCGTCAGGAAACAAGAAGTTAAATTCACAACACTTCAGGCTACACACAAATCAACCACAGTTGTCGTTAAATAGCCAAGTCATGTCTGACTCTTTGCGACCCCATGGACTGCAGCACGCCAGGCTTCCCTGTTCTTCACCATCTCCCACTGACTCGGTGATGCCATCCAAACATCTCATCCTCTGTCACCTTCTTCTTCTGCCTTCAGTCTTACCCAGCATCAGGGTCTTTTCCAGTGAGTCACCTGTCTGCATCAGGTGGCCAAAGTATTGGAGCTTCAGCTTCAGCATCAGCCCTTCTGCAGAGTATTCAGGATTGATTTCTTTTAATGTTGACTGGTTTGATTTCCTTGCTTTCCAACTGTAGTAGACATGCTATATACCCAGGTTCCCTTTCCCTGGGAACTACCTGGCCCACACCATGAGGTGGCCTCCCTGCAGTCATGTTTTTGCTGCATAACCCTGCCCCTTTGACCACAGCAGACAGGTTTCATGGTGGACACCTGACCACTGTGGGTGGACAGCTGGGAAAACTGGCTTCTCTCTCCTGAGGGTCTGTTAGGAATTTAGTTACACTCTTGGTGGAGATATGGAAGGAGGGTCTACAAACCCCTGGCTCTGAAGCCTTGGATTTGCTTAATCCCCACCCTGTTTTTCAAGTCTGGTCACTCCTTGAAATGCCTATGGTACTACAGTATCTTTCCAGTGAATTTCATTTTCTTGCTTAAGTGAATTCCAGATGGTTTCTGTTGCCTTTAGTTTAAAAATGAAAACAGAACCAATACACTGAAGAAACTGAAGAGAAAGAATACCAGTTACACCATCAGCCTGGCCTTGCCTATGGCTATAGATGCTTTTGATGGATACAAACAACCAAAACAAGATCTAATAGTTTACTAATTTGTTAGAACAGAATGAATGGAACTCACTAAAGCCTGTCAGGAAAGAGATTATGGAATCATGTCAGCAAAATGTATCCTCAAGATCCATAAGAGATGTAGACTTTAGACTCAGACCACATAAAATCAGAAAAAAGCCAGAATTTTCCAAGAGAGATATTTTTCTTAGAAAATTAATCAAAATTACATGGCAAAATAAAAGCCAACACTGGCTGAGTGCTTCCTATATGCTACCCACTGCCCCAAGGGGTTTTATGCATAAACCCACCCCCATGACAACTCTGTGATGTGGAGCTACTAAAGAGAAGGAAACTCGGGGACTGAGAGGTAAAGGATGTTCCCAAAGTTTCATGGCTAAAAGGTGGCAAATGGAGGCTTCAACCCCAGTGCTCTTAACAATGGCAGTGGGCCATCTTGCAAGCTGACTTCTTGCTGATACTGGCATTTTCAGTGTAGAAATGTAAAGGCACAGAGAGGAAACGCTCTGGCAGGAGTTGTCTGACATTTTCCATGTGAACTTGTTCATTCATTCAGCAGGTCTCTCCTGATGCTCCCTACAAGCCAGGCACTGTGCTAGATGCTAAGAACAGTCCCAATGACACCTCCCTTATAAAACATGGTGCCCAGGGTTACAGGACTTCCCAGGCGGTGCAGTGGTAAAGAATCCACCTGCCAATGCAGGAGACACAAGATACCTGGGTGGGGAAAAACCCCTGGAAGAAGAAATGGCAGCCCGCTCTAGTATTCTTGCCTGGAAAATTCCAAGGACAGAGAAGCCTGGCAGGCTACAGTCTATGGGATCGCAAAGAGTCTGACAAGACTAAGCATGCACACACACATACACACAGTTATAGGATGCATGCACAGTGTAAGATGTAAGTCTATTTATGGGCACAATATATACAGTGCAATATCTTATACTAAGAGGCATTCAATAATCTTTGAGAAATAACTTACGCTCCACATATGGGAAGCACTTCTCACCCTCTTACAATCTCCAAGTTTGTAGCACCCCTCACGAATTGACTAGGGACCTCATGTCTCTATCATAGATTTCCCACAGTGCTTTGGAAATATCTGCGTGTCTGTTCAGCCCCCTACAATATAAGCTATTTACACATATGACTGTGCTATTCACCTGCCCCACTGGGGCTGGGAAGAATCCCCAACATATGGAGGTGCTCAACAAATGTTTGTTGGATGAACGGACTGCTCAGGTGACCTAGTACCTCTCTAGAAGGCCATCCTTTGAAAACAAAAGTCATGTTAGGACAAGCACTCTGAGCAGCTGGTCCTTTGGCAGAGTTGAGTTTGTTCTAAACCAGTTGGTTCTAAACCAGCTGTTCTCTTTCCTCCTGTCTTCTTTCTGACAACTTTCCCCACTGGGATGTGGCCAGCCAGATGCCGGGTGCAGCTGAGCCACCGCACCATGGAGCAGCATTCCCTGTGAATCACACTCACAGCATTAGCTTCACTAGTTTAGGTCTTCAGTCACTTAGGGTGGAGTGCCCCACACAGCAGAGCAAGCATCAGACGTACAGGTGAATGCCTGCATCTCCACCCAGCACATGGGTAACTTTGTATATGTACCACAGCTTTCTTATCCATTCATCAGTTGATGAGCATCTAGGTTGCTTCCATGTCCTGGCTATTGTAAATAAAGCAGCGATGAATATTGGGGTATTTAACAAATGGTGCTGGGAAAACTGGACAGCCACTTGTAAAAGAATGAAACTAGAACACTTTCTAACACCATACACAAAGATAAACTCAAAATGGATCAAAGATCTAAGCATAAGACCAGAAACTATAAAACTCCTAGAGGATAACATAGGCAAAACACTCTCTGACATAAACCAAAGCGGGATCCTCCATGACCCACCTCCCAGAATATTGGAAATAAAAGCACAGTAACTGTGAACAAGCAAACTTCTCTGAGCCTTGATCTTCTTACTTGAATACTCACCTTAGGGAATCATCTTGAGAATTAAATGGGTATCACACAAATGAAGGTGCCAAAACACAGTAGAGATCAATAAATATAAATAGCCCACCCCCAGTGAATGCAGCATATCTTTTAAAAGTACACACTGATCTTTTTAGATGTTTTATGATCTACTTTTCTATTTCCTCCATTTTCATCTTTCTGAGTTGGTAGACTTTTCAATGCAGGGGTGACAATAGGGAACAGCTAGGAGACAGCAAGGAGAAGGCAATGGCAACCCACTCCAGTGTTCTTGCCTGGAGAATCCCAGGGATGGGGGAGCCTGGTGGGCTGCCGTCTATGGGGTCGCACAGAGTCGGACATGACTGAAGCGACTTAGCAGCAGCAGCAGGAGACAGCAATGATTAAAAAGAAAAACCACATCATTAATTGAGGATGATAGACTCATTAGTTTATGTTACTGTAAAATCTTGCATGGGAAGCCCCCTTGAAACCTTTCAAGTGACAAAAACCAAAGGCTTGTAGCCATGTTCACCGAGCAAATGAAACATCACTTCTCAAACCACAACTAATTTTATGTTTAACTTTTTTAAACAAACCGTAACAAATACTAAGTGTAGCTAATCATTTCCTGATTCCTTTGGTATTCATTGTAATAGCACTAATTACAATAAACACATTTGGAATTAATGTGCATGTCATATGCATATATCAATTCCATTCTAATTTGCCATTGATTAACGCCTGTGAAGTGAACAAGGAGTCTTCAGTTTTAACACACCACTCACATCTTCAGGCAGCATAGCCTTAAAAGGGGTCCCAGGCAAAGTAGCAGCCTGCTGAAGGCAAAAGTCAAGAGAGGCATTGCGGGAAGAAGATTCTAAGTATCTTTCCCTTCTCAGAATGATGCATTCTTGGGGTGTAAGCAGAATTCAAGTTCTGTAAACACAGCATTAGAACACATCAATATGGGAGAAAATTGAATTTGGGGATTAAAGACTGGGCTTGGAATCTGATCTGGTTTCAAATCCTAGCTTTGCCCCTTGAAACTGTTACCTGCTCAGTCGTGTCCAAGTCTTTGTGACTCATGGACTGTAGCCCGAGAGGCTCTCGACTCTTGTCGACCCAGGGATTGAACTTGGGTCTCCCATACTGCAGGTAGATTCTTTACCATGTGACCACCAAGGAAACCCCAGTTTTGCCCCTTATTAGCTGGTATATTGTTTTAGGCAAGTCACTCAATCTCTCTAACATTCAGCTCCTTCATCTGTAACAGCGGAGATAGCATAGGATAGTTGTGAGGATTAATAAGAAAAAGTAAATACGTCACTATTCTCAGCAAATGGTTTGTGCTTTAACAGGAAAACAGTGTTATTATAATTGATAACGATCACCATAATTATAATAGAAAATGTGCTGTTACAGCTAGGAATCTCATTTGACAGAAAGCACCGACATAAATAAATATCCCCCAGGCAAGTCCAGTATGTCAGAGATCTAAGAGTGAGATAGGGAATGGAATGAAAAGATAACTCTGTCTGTCTGTTTTCAGTTTTTGTTTGGGGGGGTGGAGTTTGAATAACAATGTTTTAGGGTTTGAGTTTAGAGCTCAGGGTGGAAATGGGCAAAGGGGAGCATGGAAGGAAATGGCAACCCAGTCCAGTATTCTTGCCTGGAGAATCCCCATGGACAGGAGCCTGGCGGGCTATAGCCCATGGGGTCACAAAAAGTCAGACAACTTCACTTTCTTTTCACTTTTCACTGGCATGAGGAGGTTGCCCCATCACTCTCTGCCAGCCACCGTGCACAAGCCCATCAAGCTTTTAAGAGCTGGTTTCTTCATTTGTAATATGGAGACGATAATATCTATCTCACAGTGCTGTGAGGATCAAATGAGGTGATGAAACTGGTAATGTTGAAAGCATCATGATCAGAGTTTATTACTATTATTACTGGCATCATTATCATCACCATGAATGAATGAAGGTTTAGGCAAGCCCATTCTGAGGTCCTTTTCTTGGAGCCCTAGCCTTTATACCTGAATAGAGGATGCTTCTTACTGTCCTGTTCCTAACCTCTCTTCCAAGCCTCCACTTCAGCATCTGTACAGACCAGACAGACTTCCTGTGTTCTTCAGCCCTAGCCTGCTACCTCACCAAAGCAGGCTCGATTGTGCAAAGGGACTTAGGACAGCACAGAGACAGCTCAGAACAAAATCATCCCCTCTCAAGAAGTTAGAATCGATTCCACCACTTTCTGAGAGCCCACTCTCAATAATACTGACTTCCTGAAGGGAACATCTTGGACACAGGTTATAAGGCACCCAACTCCTACTGGACTCCCCCCAACCCCACCACGGTTTCGGCTCTGAATTCACAAAGAGTCTCTAACCTGCTCCACTGCCAGAGCCACTGTGTGCTTCCATGTTCCACATAAACAACATGAATTCCATAATGCCTTAAAGCCAACTGCAAGCGGGCTAGGTGGGGAACGTCTACGGGAATGTCTACAAACCAGTGAGGCACCTGGTCAAGGAACTCCAGCACAAGGTCAATGCCTCTCACAATACATCTGCTGCCTTGCCTCTGACTATATCATTCAAACTTTAAGCTTAACCTCCCTCTCACCCCAGAGCAGGACACCCTTGAGTGGAGAGGCCATTTGAAGAAAAAAAGCTCTTCCATACCCAACCTTGATTATGGGTATATGGTGGATGCTTAATTTGAAAAATTAAAAAGTATCAAAAGATTGCAAGTGTTGGTGAGGTTGTGAAAAATAACTGGAACACTTTTACACTGTTAGTGGGGATGTAGAGTGGTACAGCTGCTGTGGTGAATAGTACAGAGACTCCTCAAAAAATTAAAATTAATTAAACTATTTAAAACTACTGTACCACCCAGAAAATCCCACTTCCAAGTCTGTATCCAAAGGAATTGAAATGAGGATCTTAGAAACTGACATCTGCACTCCCATATTCATGACCGCATTATTCACAATAGCCAAGATATGGAAACAACTCAAGGGTCCAATGACAGATGAAGGGATAAAGAAAATGTGGTATATACACATAGTGGAATGTTATTGGGCCTTAGAAAGAAGGAAATCCTACCATTTGCAACAGCAGGGATAGACCGGGAAGACATGAAGCTAAGGGCAAATAGGTCAGTCACAGAAGGACAAACACTACACGATTCCTCTTACACAAGTCACCTCAAATAGTCAAACATAGAGAAGCTGACGGTAGAAGGTGGTTACCCGTGGATGGAGAAAGAGGACATGGGGAGCTGTATTTCAATGAGTATAAAGTTACAGTTATACAAGAGGAACAAGTTCCAGAGTTCTGCTGTGCAGCACAGTACCTATAGTTAACAATATGGTGCTGTGCACTTAAAAATGTACTAAGAGGGCAGATCTCGTGTTGTATTCTTATCACAAAACAAAACAAAGAGATGCAAGAAAACCTTTGGAGGTGATGAATATGTTTGTTTCCCGGATTGTGGTGATGTACCATAAGTATATATATATATATATATATATATATATATATATATATATATATATATATATATATATATATATGCCCAAACTCACCAAACTGTATAAACTAATTATGTGCAGTGCTTCATATACCAATTATATACACTTCAGTAAAGATGGGGGAAAAAAGAAACTTACCAAAATGCTACTACTGGTTACCAAACGAAGGTGGGATTGGATAGGAGTATATATGTAGAGGATGAGGGGTAGTGGGGATTATTAATATTTCCTTTATAATCATTTAATTTTTAATCTAAGAAATACTTGAACCATAAAAATGATTAAGGACTAAAATTTTCCCAAATTTGGCAAAAAGGTACAAACCTAAAGATTCAAAAAACTTAGCAAACCCCAAACAGGATAAACCCAAAGAAACCCATACCAAGACATATCACAAACTTCTGAAACCTAAAGACAAAGGGAAAAAAAATCTAGAAAGTTGCAAGAGAAACACCTTATCTACAAGGAAAAAAGCATTTAAATGACAGTGAATTTCTCATGAGAAGTGAGTGACACCAGGAAAAGTGGCATGACATTTTCTAAGTGCTGAAAGAATAAAATACTGTGAAACCCAAATTCTGTATGCAACAAAAATATCTTTTAGGAATGAAAGGGTAAAGGAAAACATTCTCCAAGAAAAGAAAACTAAGAAAAAAATTTTTTTACCAGTAGACCTATTACAAAAGAAGGACTAAAGGAAGCTCTTGAAACAGAAAATAAAAAGTGATCAAAGAAGGCAACTTGGAAAATAAGGAAGGAAAAACAACAACAGAATGGAGCACAGGAGAAAAGCAATCACAAGGATACTGCCTAGCCTGCAAACCAGAAACGCACAATGAAATCAGTAGACACTAGGATGACTGTCAGTGCAAGTGGGGTGGATGAACCTGCTTCTAGAAAGCGCCTGGGCTGAAACGCTGTCACAGGTTACAGATGTGTGAATGAGTTACGGACGTATGGATGAACTGTGAACAAAGAAAAAGTCATCACATTAAAAGCCTGAACACCAAGCAAGAAAGACAACAAAGAGTAAAGCAAGTTCCCAATTTAAAAAGTCAGAAAAGACTACAAGAGGGGAACATTTTAAAAGAAAAAGTTCCCTTGCAGACAGTACAAGGGAAACAGTCTTCAGAAGGACTCATTCCCCAAAAGAGGATATAACAACTATTTAACAGAATAAACTACAAAATCACTAAGGTCATAAAAATTACTATAATGCCAAAGTTCTTTCAGGATCCTGACAATAATATCCAAAAACATGAATGCTGAATTCATCAATGTTAATTTATCTTTCTAAATCTTGACAGAATAATGAAACATCAGTGCACTCTCTAGAATGAAGCCCTCACTTGCAACCAAATACATGTGTACAGGTGCCAGGATGTGTCTGCCCAGGTATAGGCATGCCCCATTTAGAAAGTGTTCTTTACATCTGGGTGTTTACTTCTCTTAGGAAGATATGGAACATTATAAAGAAAACAACCCTTCCATACGAACAAGAAATAGCTTTGGTTTTCACAAGCTCACCCCACTCCCATGGCCTTATTCCTTTTCCTCCTTCTTCATTTGAAGTCAGACCCTCAACTCCAGGATGTCTCAGCTCCACCCAATCAATTCACAGGAGGGTCTGGCTGGGGGCAAATGACTGGCCACATTCAGAGACGACATTCACAGGCCCGAGGCACAGGAACTCAAGCATTGAAAAATTAGGATGACAATTTAGTCCAGTCACAGGAGGACAATTAGGAAGGCTGACTGGTTTGTTTCATAAGTGGATTCCTGGGCAGTCCAAGTATGACAGCTGTTTAACACCAGCCCAAGGGGATAAGCCAAGATGAAAAAGAAAATGAGTTCAACCAAGCCTCATTCTGCTATTAAAGAGAAGAAACAGAGAGAGCAAGATGTATTTGACTTGACTTTGAGCTATGACTGTATTGTGTTTCAAAGACTGTATTTTTCCTTGAGGGAGGGGGTGGTCAGATTAGAGGCCACACTTGGAAAGAAAAGAAAATTGATCATTAGGGAGCAAACCAGAACTGGTTTCAAGAAACTTGGGGCCTGGCTGGAGTCTGTGGCACATGTAATAACTGTGTTCCCAAAAGAAATCCTTACTGGGATGCTCATCCCCAAAGCCAGCTTCAATTGCTGTCTTTTCTTCTCAGCAGTCATCAACAGGCCAGAAACTCAGCTGTGGCTTTCATTAATTTCCACCATCACCACTGATCTCTGAAGCTTCAGTCAGGTGATGGAGCTAAGGGCTTTGTCTTTTTCATAGGCAATTTACAATTACGAGGGCCAGTTACCTTGAACCCTACAGTGGGGGCAGAGGGGCTTGGGGAACAAGCTTCATTCTCTCCCAAAGAAACAAAGGGATGGGTTTAAAAAAAAAAAAAAAAAGCAGCCGGTGAAAGCTCATGAATACCCCAGCTCTGGCTCCAGCCAGAAATAAACATGAAAAATAATGAAAGTCCTGAAACTGAACAGCTGAGGATACATCTCCGGCTGCACTCGGGGGCAGCTCTCAAAAACCACCTGGAGTTTCCTGAATCCCAAGCAATAACTTTCAAACTATTTCCTAAGCCAATTTTTTGAGAGCCCTGAATGGCTGGCATAAGTGCCAAGAACAATGCAGTGGCACAGCTTCCACCAGAGCTGCAGGGCCCCCTGCTCACTGCAGACATTCACCAGGCAGGAGGGCCGAGTGAAAGGTGAGCTGCAGGGGGACAGCCCCCTCTGGGAGCCCTTCTCTTTCCTGATGTTCTTCATCAGCTCTTAAATTTATACTCCACCCTTTCTGGGGAAAGACTTTTTTTTTTTTTAAACTAACAATCTTAAAGGGGCAGATTCTTCTACTAACTACATAAAAAAAAAAAGTCACTTAAGAAAGAGAAACCTAGCTCACCAGGCATATTAATAAGTTAGTAACAGGCCCTGCATATACGTTATGTCACTCAACACTCCTATCACACGTTCAAGGTGACTGTTGTTTTCGTCTCTGGTGAAGAGAGGGTAAGTCATTCAGTCAAGGTCATAAAGCTCAAAAGCACCTGTGTGCATGTGTTCTAAGTTGCTTCAGTCGTGTCCGACTCTTTACGACCCTGGGGACCACAGCCCACCCGGCTCCTCTGTCCATGGGATTCTCCAAGCAAGAATCCTGGAGTGGGTTGCTGTGCCCTCCTCCAGGGGATCTTCCCCACCCAGGGATCAAACTCATATCTCTTACATCTACCTGCATCGGCAGGGCAGGTTCTTTACCACAAACACCACTTGGAAAGCCTCAAAAGTACCTGTGTTGGGATTAAACCCAGCTAGCTCCATTCAACGCCTATGGATGTACTTTTCATTGCAGAATGGCATCTCTCCGGTCAAGGGGTCCTGAGCAGGGTCAGTAGAGGCGATGGAGAGAGTTAACAGAGGTGAACCCCTCTGCCCACGTGTGGACTCTCAGGTGTCGTTCTCACAGTGACGGTCGCTAAGACCATTGCCTGCACGAGGGTGCAACCCATACACTCGGCAATAGGTCTTCCTGGGGTCCTGTGCACAGGCAGGGGGTCTCCTGTGCTCCGGCTTCTTAATAATTTTGCTTCTCAGGGAGAAACGCACACTCTGTCTCTGAAGCTCTTTCACTCTTCCTGGGAAGACAGGACCACGGTCAGCTCTCTACTGAAGCAGGAAGAACCAGCCTGCCCTTTGTGCCTCAGCTTTCCCTACTTTCTCTGCCCTTTAGCCCTCTCGTGTCTCTTCACCTTCAAGGGCTGCAGGCTATGCTCACTGCATATATTGCTCCTAGAGCTTAAAGAAAAGACCACTGATTAATTCACATTAAGTGCAAAGAACTACAGATGTTCATCCTTATAATAAACAAGTATATTTCTAATGATAAAAATTATCATTGCATGCTGGACTAGGAAAAAAGATACATTTCTAGGGAAGAGATCTTTCTAGCATCCATAAAAACAAACTACAGCAGTAAACAATTTTCTTCCCACACTTCAGATTAAGCCAAACCAACACATGCATATTCATACAGATATACACACGTGCCCAGGCACACAGAGAGACATGAACTTAAATACAGTGATGTTTGTACTCCAACTCCCAATTAGTATATGCTGAGAGCCTACGGTTGTGGTGAGAGCCACGAAAGCAGGTTGCCAAGATGAGCAAAATACTAGGATCCTTCAGAAATTTATAATCTGTCTGGGGACAGACATTCATCTAGGCATCATTGAGGGAACATCCCAGTCCCAGTCCTTTGGTTTTATGTGCTTAGTCACTCAGTCATATTTGACTCTTTGCGACCCCATGGATTCTAGCCCGCCAGGCTTCTCTGTCTATGGAATGGAATTTTCCAGGCAAGAATACTGTAGTGGGTTTCCATTTCCTACTCCAGGGGATCTTCCTGACCCAGGGATTGAACTCATGTCTCCTGTGTCTCCTACATTGCAAACAGATTCTTTACCCACTGAGCCATCAGGGAAGCCCCCTTTGGTTTTGAAGAGATGCTACAAAGAGCAGCCCCACGTAAATGGTGTTAGGTTTGCAAACTCACTCAAAAGAGGGAGCTCCTCTCTTCCTCCCCCACTACAAAACAGGGATTGAAAAAATCTAAACCTTTGGACATTACAGCAATGCACCAAGTCTGGTGCCTCCTAAGAGAAACTGATGGGGAAACACTGCAAAGCTGCGTTATTGAAATGCATAAACTATTGGGATTATCTGCAGGCAAGTCTCAGATCTCCATATTTATTAAATCTAAATCAATGCCTGACACCAGAAATGTGCAAGAGATTTGCTAAATGAATGAATGAATTATAGAAATCAGGGAGGCACCGGCTCCAGTTCTTTAGGGTGTAGTTGCGCAGCCTTAAGCAAGCCCTTCCACCCTCCACATCTCGGCTGAGTGGGCAGCAGTGCCAACCCTCCCTACCTGTCAGGGCCCTGGGGAGCAGCAGAGGAGCTCATGGACTCCAGAGCATTTTCAGAAGCATAAAGCATTCTGCAGGTTCAAGGGTTGTTATTATTCTTTTGCAGATGCCCATGCCAGTCCACAGCCACTCTTGTTGGGAAATTGAATTCATCCCTGATTAATCAGCCTGTTTACTGCAAGCTGATGGTAGCCTGACTTGCCCCTACTCTGGCTCCAGGGCTCTCTCCTCTGCTGCTTGCTGCTCAGCCCCTCAACCTTCAGGCACTAGAGCCAGAAATAGGGCTTGGAGGGACCTCTTCTTCTCCCCTATAGCCCCAGCCTGCATGGGGTCCATCACCCCGACCCCTTACCCACCTCCATTCTGATTACACCAGGCTGTGCCCAGAATGCTTACACAAAGCCCCCCAGCTCGACAGTCCCTCTGGGTGTCAAAAGTGCTGCTGTAACCCTTCTTCCTGTCTGTCTTGCTCATTCCACAGCTATTTATTCCCAGGGAAGTGGTGAAATATCTCTGCTCTACAATATGACATTGTAGCCCAAGATAAAAGCTTCTAAACAGCGGCCAACAGCAGCATGTGTGCAAAAGCAGAGGCTGATCCAAAGTTAAGGAGACTGAGACTGGAGTTGATCTTTCTAGTAACGTGATACCCTCTTTCCTCTGGGGGCCTCCCGCAGAGGCACTTGGCACCAGGCGTGTTTAACTTCCTGCAGTGGAGCCGGTTCTATGCAATCCTGTCTCACAGGCATCTAATATCATCTTTTAAAGCAGTGTCTTCCTGAAGTGAGTGATTTGTCTTTCAAATACAAGTGCCACAGTTTAGGAACATCCTGTTCAGAGACAACAGAGAACACTGATGTAACAATGGCCCTGACGTCACGTTCCTCTGGGTCTCTCTGTACCCATAACGTTCTGCTATTGAGCCTCTGAGCTAGCACAATACTGTTAAAACAAAATAATATCCTATTTTATTACAAGTGTATCAGACCCCTATGCAGAGTCCCTTCTTGCTCTCTTTGTCTACGTAGGGGTCCTTATCCAAAAAGCAATTGAGATGGATTCACCAAGGGACAAGCCAACACCAAATCAGCAGTAGTCATATAAGTCAGTGTGCTGCCCTCCTGATATATACACTAGAGCAAGCTAGGATTCCTGAGCACTTATTGCAACTAGTTAAGAGGTTATGTTCATTCTCTCATTTAAACCTCCGTAAAACCCTATGAGACATTCCCCAATGTTGAAGAAACTGTTTTAGAGAATTTAACTAATGTACCCAAGTTAGTGGAAGGGCTAAGATTTGAATTCAGCCTCTGACTTCTGAGCCCACATCCTGAAGGCAGCATCAGTAAAGCACCAACATGAAGCAACCAGGGAATTCTGAAGGGCTAAGTGGTGCTAGCCAGCATTCATCCCTTCATTTGTTCTCATTCCTTCTTTTACAATATCTTCTGAGCAGCTTCAGAGTGCCAGGCACGTTCTAGATACAGGAAGCAATGCCCCTGCCCTTCAGTTACTCTGTTCAGCCAATGGGTACAGGCTTAGTGACCTGGGCAGGTCCCCCAAAGAGGGAAGACTCCAGGGTAAGACTTTGAAAATGACACAAGTGTAAGGGATCACAGTGGGAGCCAAGTCCTGGAGGCTGGAAGGTTCATAGATGAAAGGTGACAGGGAAACTGAGGCTCCTAGTGTCAGAGTTGAGAAAGAGTCAGGGATTAGGTGGTCATTTCTGGAAAAATCCTGAGCAGTGACTCCTGGGAAGGAGATGGTTTAGGATTAAACCTAATCCTAAAGAGCAGACCCAAGCCCTGCTCTTTCTCCTAGAATAAACAATACTCAGTAAATGAAGATGCAGACTAAGAAGATACACCAAATAGCATCTCTGCCTCTGGCTGGGACCCAAGAAAACCCTTTGAAAAGATCACCATGATGTTCCCATGGACTGCTTATTATGGTGGCAGAAGTGAATATGCAGAGTGTGATGGTTTCTCCAAGCCCCCTCCAGGCCTCTTTCCCATACAATCAGCTCAGCAGGAGCCAAGGAATGATGGGGATAAAGATGGTGCTCTACCATGGGGTCTCGAAGAGTCAGACACGACTGAGCGACTTCACTTTCCCTTTTCACTTTCATGCATTGGAGAAGGAAATGGTAACCCACTCCAGTGTTCTTGCCTGGAGAATCCCAGGGACGGTGGAGCCTGGAGGGCTGCCATCTATGGAGTCACACAGAGTCCGACATGACTGAAGTGACTTAGCAGCAGCAGCAGCTACCAGATAAACAGACAGCACCCAGCTGCCTTGGGAATGCATTCACTCACTCAAAGCCCATCTAGTCACTGCCATCCCAGTCATAATGAAAACATACCATGTCCAACTCAAACTGGGCCCCTTGGCCCTGGGATCACCCTTTTACTGAGTAGAATGGATAGCTGGACTCACCACCTTTGTTTTCTATCTGGAAAGGATATTATTGGCCATCCAGCAAAACGCTTGAAGGGCAGCTGAAGAAAACATTTGAGGAAACTGGGAGGCAGATAAGGAGCCTGTAGAGATATGACCTAGCTTGTCTGCAGCTGGTCTTGGATTCAGACTCTCCTGGCACCCAATCCCAATGTATTTCTCCATTTACCACAAAACATGCCCCCCTGACACCCTGCCAAGTGTCAGTACTCCAGAATACAAGAGATGCAACATGGCAGTCTAGACAGGGAGGCAGAAGGTCAGGTTCTAGATCAATTGTGTCCCTTCCTGGCTATGGAGCCTTGGTCTAAATATATTTCCTTAAGCCTCAGTTTCCTGATCTGTGAAATGCCACAAAAAAAAAAAAAATGTTGCCTCCTTCACAGGGCTATCCAGAAGGGCAAATAAGTAAAGCTCTCTGAACAATGTCTGTTCATCTCTCATGCCTCCAAGTCTACTCTTCTCCAGAGTGCAAATCTGGGCTTGAAATTAATCTCGACTCTTAGAATCTTGACCACTCTCCTATAGCAAGGACAACAAAAAGAAATCCAAGATTTGCCAAGCAGTAAGTCTGAATGAAGACCTGTTCTAACCGATGTTCATGAATTATACTGTTCTCACAAAATGTGATAGAGACAGCCATTTATTGCTCCATTTTACAGCTAAGGAAACTGAGGTTCAGCAAGATTAACACACTCTCCAAGGTCCACATAGCCTGTCACTGGCGGATTGGGGAGTCACCATGTTCTTTGCCCTCTAGCATGCTGTCAGCCTTTCCTCTCTCTCAAAAGTGCTGTGCCCAGAAGGAGCCACCTCATTCCAGGTATTACAGAACCAGTGACAGGGAAGGACTTTTTCCAGATTCATCACAGGTTCTGTAGTTCCATTCATGCCACTTGACACATATTGAACTTGAAATTATATCTTCTGAAATACGAGTAGTCAAACCTCCCCCTCCTGGCCTTGTGCAGCTGTTTCACTTCTTTAATGCAAGGTTAAAACCCGGCATATGACCCTATTAACCATCATTTTAAGTTAAATCAAGTTCATTTTTCCAAGCCTGAACTAATCATTTTAGATCTGAATCTTTTCATCCAACATATCTATTATCTCTCCCATCTTTCTTTGTCATTGATTAAAGGAAATGTCAACAATGCAGAATTAAAAATAGCACCTCCTGACTCTAGAAACCTGCCTCTGGCTTAAGAATTGCTTCATTAAAAAGTATTCCAGAGATTGGATACATTTCCCTCTGCTATACAGTAGGACCTTGTTTATCCATTCCAAATGTTAACAATTTGCATCTACAAATCCAAAATCCCAGTCCATCCCTCTTCCTCCCCGTCCCTCTTGGCAACCGCAAGTCTGTTCCCTATGTCTGTGAGTCTATTTCTGTTTTGTAAATAGGTTGATTTGTGCCACATTTTAGATTCCACATATAACCATAATGGAAAGAATATTTTAAAAAAGAATGTATATACGTGTATAACTGAATCACTTTGCTATACAGCCGAAATTAGGACAACACTATAAATCAACTATATTTCAGTTTAAAAACTAAATTAAAAAAAAAATACTCTGAGCATACCAGTCCATGAATAACTGATCCAGCCCAAAGCCCTCTGCCTTGAGACCAAGGTACTCTGAGGGGCTTTCCAATGCCTTGCTGAAATCAGGACATACCATGCCTACTGCAAAGAAGGAAAGAGGTTAGCTAAAAAAGGCTTGCTCCTCAGCACGTGATTATTCCTAGTGATTACTATTTGTTTTTCCAAGGTTACACAATCCCGCTTTTAAATACTCAATTTTAGAATCTTGCCCAGGATTTTCAACTAGCACATGAATTTGTAAACTACCTTATACAGACCATTTTGAAAATATGAATAACTGCTTGTCTCCTTCTGAAACAGTCCCACTCTGCAATGATTTCCTCAAATATCACCAGCAATACTGTATTACTCCACAATTTGACATCTAACCCAGGATGGGATCTTTTGAGATCGAAAGACTTGAGCTCATTTAAAGCAGATGGAGCTTTATTCTAATTGAATCACCAGGGCTGGAGGCCCACTCTTAACAGTCCTGATCTACCCCAGGCATGTGACCCACAGGACTTGTCTTCCATTGAGCCTGGACTTCCGCTGTCACTTGCTAATAAGCTCAGACAAGCTGGAGCTAGGAAAGATCAGCCAGATACTAGGATTTTCCAGGGCTTATATTGAGATACTCTTTGAGCCTACAGGACTCGAGAAAGCCCAATCACAGAAACCAGTCTTTGACTTCTGGTAGGACACGTGTAAAAGGCTTCCTGCCTGGGGTAGTATTCATCACTGTATGAAGGTCTTCATGTGCAGCGTAACATAATCCTAAATTCAAGGGTTGTTGACCTGATTTTACCTAGTCTGACTCCTCACACTGCTCTAACCTGGCTCCCAAATCCTTTTCTTGTTTCAACCATCCTCATATTATCATCTCAGGTACACATGCTCCTGAAATCCAGATCCACCATAAACAGAATGAATTCTCAGCCTTGCCTGGGTTTTCTCAGTCCTGCAACAGAACTCCGGAGAAGGCAATGGCACGCACTCCAGTCCTCTTGCCTGAAAAATCCCAGGGACGGGGGAGCCTGGTAGACTGTAGTCCATGGGGTGGCTAAAAGTCGGACACGACTAAGCGACTTCACTTTCCCTTTTCACTTTCAAGCATTGGAGGAGGAAATGGCAACCCACTCCAGTGCTCTTGCCTGGAGAATCCCAGGGATGGGGGAGCCTGGTGGGCTGCCGTCTGTGGGGTCGCACAGAGTCAGACACGACTGAAGCGACTCAGCAGCAGCAGCAGCAGCAGCAATAGAACTGAGTCCCCTCAAATTGTCACTGTTCAAGTCTAAGAAAACCACTAGAAGCACAGGGTCATGGCTAAAGTTGAGATCTAAGCAAGGTTTAACCTCTAGAGTTCACTTTCTCTTTCAGAGGTAAACTGAGAACTACAAGCTGCACCCTGATTTTTAAAATCATTCCTTTGATCACACCTTTGACTCAGAAATTCTATTCCTAAGGATTTCAAGGAAATAATCAAAGATAGTTAAAAAAAAAAAAAGACAAAGCCACATGAACAAAATTTATGAAACAAATGTACATGCTCAAGAATGGGGGATTGATTAAAAAAATTACTCATACAGCCACAAATGGAATGATGTAGATAGACAGATGATATATAAGGATAAATATATGATATATAAGGATATATCCTTTAAGGATTCTGACCATAGCATATTTGATTGCATGAGAAAAATGTTCACGATATATTGTAAAAGGAAATATCAGATTACAAAACAATGTGTACATATTATCTTAAAAACATATATAGCTAATGAAGCAACAGACAAACAATTAATCTCAAAAATATACAAACAACTCCTGCAGCTCCATTCTAGAAAAATAAACAACCCAATTAAAAAGTGGGCCAAAGAACTTAACAGGCATTTCTCCAAAGAAGATATAAAAATGGCTAACAAACACATGAAAAGATGCTCAACATCACTCATTATCAGAGAAATGCAAATCAAAACCACAATGAGGTACCACTTTACACCAGTCAGAATGGCTGCCATCCAAAAGTCTACAAGCAATAAATGCTGGAGAGGATGTGGAGAAAAGGGAACCCTCTTACACTGTTGGTGGGAATGCAAACTAGTACAGCCACTATGGAAAACAGTGTGGAGGTTCCTTAAAAAGCTGCAAATAGACCTGCCATATGACCCAGCAATCCCACTGCTGGGCATATACACCGAGGAAACCAGAATTGAAAGAGCCACATGTACCCCAATGTTCACCGCTGCATTGTTTACAATAGCCAAGACATGGAAGCAACCTAGATGCCCATCAACTGACGGATGGATAAGAAAGCTGTGGTACATATACACAATGGAATATTACTCAGCATTAAAAAAAAATTCATTTGAAGCAATTCTACTCAGATGGACAAAACTGGAGCCCATTATCCAGAGTGAAGTAAGCCAGAAGCAAAAACAACAATACAGTATATTAACGCATATATATGGAATTTAGAAAGACGGTAACGAGAACCCAACATGCGAGACAGCAAAAGGAACGCAGATGTATAGAAGAGACTCGTGGACTTTGTGGATGAGGGTAAGGGTGGGATGATATGGGAGAAGGGCATTGAAGCATGTTAATTGTCATGTGTCTAATCAGTCACCAGCCCAGGATTGATGCTCGGGGCTGGTGCAGCGAGATTTCCCGGGGTGGAGGGAGGAGGGAGGGGGTTCCGGAGGGGAAGCATATGTAAACCCATGGTGATATCATGACAATGTATGGCAAAAACAATAAAAAAAATAAATTAATTAAAAAAAACATATATAGACAGAAAGATAGAAGACGACTGGAGAGACAGATGGAAAGGAGGGAGAGGAGACATTGGAGAGACAGGCAAAAAGATATTGATAGTGGCTATTTCTGGATAGTGGGTTTTCAAGCAACATGAGTGTGCTTTTCTAATTTTTACACATTTTTCTGTAAAAACAAAATGGATGTTTATTATTTTGAAATTAATAAAAAGCCCACCAGAGTAGTTATGACACATCCTCTCACTTCAAGGATATAATTCATTCTCCATTCATTCATTCAGCAAATGAGATCCAAACACCTACCTTGCAAAAGGCCCTGTCCCCAAAGGATCAAAGGAATAAGACATGATCCTTGTCTCTAATTATTCACACTTTTGATGAAGAGACAATAGTGAACATAAACACCTATAACAAAAGACACTATAAACAGCCAGTGCCACATGAATATACAAACAAATACTGGAGCTCACAGACCCAGCAGGGAACTAGGCAGGACCCTTAAACTGGGCTGAATTCCAACAGATGGAGATGATGTAGGGGGCAGATGACCAACCCATCCTGGTTCACCAAGACTTCACCAGTTTGAGCACTAAAAGTCCCACAGCCCAGGAATCCCCAGCCCTGGGAGAATTGAAACAACTGGTAACCTGCAATGGGAAATGCTCTCTGCAGGAGAAAGGGATCAGGCAAAGCTTTCTCAGTGGAGGGAAGGCAGCCCACCTAGAGAAAAGGTGAAGAGCAGCCAAGCTGTGGATGGTTCCAAAGTCTAGTCAGAGGAGATGGACAGTAAATCCATCCGGCAACCAGAGGAGTAGCAATATTGGAATACTAATTGGGCAGGAGACCACCTGGCAAACTAGAGGAGAGAAGAAATCAGGGTGAGTTCTCAGAAAGGTGCCCAACGGAGAGAGTCCGTCTTGGGGAAAGTGTGTGGCAGGATGGTACTAAGGCCATTTACCTGCAAAACATGCAAACAGTTGCTCTAAGTTATATCAGATTCCACAGTTTCTAATGCACATGTCAGCTGTCATTCTCTCTCTCTCTCTCTCTCTCTCACACACACACACACACACACACACCACCACCACCTCACCATATTTGCAGAAAGCAAGGGTCTGGATGAATAAGTGTGGTTTTTATTCCTGGCAAAAACAAACTAACAAAGTAAAACACTGTTTGCCAGCAAGCGCCTTCACAGTCATGAAGAAACACCAGGCACAACTGCTCAGGAGAGGACCAGACCAGGTGGTCCTCTGAGAGTCCCCAAAAGGAAGGCGCCCTCCACAAGGCAGGAGTTCCTGGAACTGGGAGCCACTGAGCACCGAGGGAGGTAAACTGGCCTCTGCTGGCTTGAATTGTCAGGCTTGGTTACTCTAAAAACCTCTTTGCACAGAGAGCTCAGTTGGTTGATTACTTTTCTGACACTGTCTTACACACCAGAGGGGAAAAGAGAGATCTTTTGTGAGACGGGGCTTCCCCAGCCCTAAGGACGTTAAGATCCAATTTCATGTGCTTCCCTCACCCCAACACACATGCAAACGCACTCCTCCAATCTCAAGATGAGTATAATTCCCATGGTTTCTTTCTTTTCTTTTTTTTTTTTTATTGTTTTTGCCATACATTGTCATGATATCACCATGGGTTTACATATGCTTCCCCTCCGGAACCCCCCTCCCTCCTCCCTCCCCTCCCGGGAGATCTCGCTGCACCAGCCCCGAGCATCAATCCTGGGCTGGCGATTGATTAGACACATGACAATTAACATGCTTCAATGCCCTTCTCCCATATCATCCCACCCTTACCCTCATCCACAAAGTCCACGAGTCTATTCTATACATCTGCATTCCTTTTGCTGTCTCGCATGTTGGTTGCTGCCAACAAACTGACCTTTGTGCAAACACCGGGAAAAGACCCAGATGATTTCTGTCATCTTAAAATAATAAAAACACCTAGCCTGTGTGTAGTGTGTTTACCCTTTCCACTGTCCTTTACATCTGCTGTCCTTTATCCTCACGACAATCCTGGAGGCAGGTATAAATGATTCCACCACCCCCATTTAATAGAGAAGGAAGCAGAAATGGAGAGATGAAGCAGTTTAGCCTAAGATCAGACAGTGACACATAATAATGACTTTCCCTGTTTTGCATCCACCATCATCTCCTCAACCTCCCCCATTGTGGAGAGGGCCTGAGTCAAGGAACACAGAAGTAAAGGGATGTAGTTCCAACCTCAGATTACTTACATTCCACTACACTGACAAAACCTAAAACCTAAATTAACCAGCCGACATGTGGGCATGTATACACTAGACACTCAAGTACAAAGGGCACACAAAACCAAGGGACACTTTTATCAATGAAAAAATAAAAGAATGGGGATTTAGAGAAAGATATTCTCCTAGACCTGAGCTGTTCAATACAATAGCCATGTGTACTAACTGGGCACAGAAACCTAGCTGTTTTCTCCTATGAGGATGGGAAAGAGCCCTTTGCTTGTAACTCTTCCCATGGTGCCTGTTGTATGTCATGGTAAACTTTATGTGTTTACTCAAAGACTGCCCAGGTTCCAAATCCAGACAGGACACTTAGAGTGTATATCAATTATCAATTTCTCTGTGCTTGTGTTTTCTCAATCAAATATGAACAATAAAAGAATCTATTTCTTAGGCATGTTGTGAGGATTAAAGTAATTAATCCATGTAAAGTGCTTAGAGCAGAGTCTGGCATACTGTAAGTACTCAATTATGATAGCCAATATTTGCTTAATAAAAATAAATAATAATAATAGTAAATGACTGCTGACAGTGTTTAAAACCCAAAACAGTCCTACCTTAGCTCATACTGGCACTAGTGGTAAAGAACCCTCCTGCCAATGCATGAGATGTAAGAGACCCAGGTTCTGGATCGGGAAGATCCTCTGCAGAAGGGCAGGGCAAACCACTCCAGTATTCTTGTCTGGAGAATCCCATGGACAGAGGAGCCCAGCAGGCTACAGTCCATTTAATCACAAAGAAGCAGACACAACTGAAGCAACTTGGCATGCATGCATGCACTAGTACATAATAGGAAATTAATCAACATTTTCAGGGAATGATTCTGGGAACTTCTAATCTCCCACATTGGTGTCTTCTATCTACTCATAAAATCTGTTTCTAGGCCAGTGGCTAGTGGAAGTGATGGAATTCCAGTTGAGCTATTTCAAATCTTAAAAGATGATGCTGTGAAAGTGCTCATTAAATATGCCAGCAAATTTGGAAAACTCAGCAGTGGCCACAGGACTGGAAAGGGTCAGTTTTCATTCCAATCCCTAAGAAAGGCAATGCCAAAGAATGCTCAAACTACTGCACAATTGCACTCATTTTATACACTAGTAAAGTAATGCTCAAAATTCTCTAAGCCAGGCTTCAGCAATACGTGAACAGTGAACTTCCAGATGTTCAAGCTGGTTTTAGAAAAGGCAGAGGAACCAGAGATCAAATTGCCAACATCTGCTGGATCATCAAAAAAGAGAGTTCCAGAAAAATATCTATTTCTGTTTTATTGACTATGCCAAAGCCTTTGACTGTGTGGATCACAAAAAAACTATAGAAAATTGAAAGAGATGGGCATACCAGACCATCTGACCTACCTCTTGAGAAATCTATATGCAGGTCAGGAAGCAAGAGTTAGAACTGGACATGGAACAATGGACTGGTTCCAAATCAGGAAAGGAGTACGTCAAGGCCGTATGTTGTCATTCTGTTTATTTAACTTATATGCAGAGTATATCATGAGAAACACTGGGCTAGAGGAAGCACACTCTGGAATCAAGATTGCTGGGAGAAATATCAATAACCTCAGATATGCAGATGATATCACCCTTATGGAAGAAAGTGAAGAAGAAATAAAGAGCCTCTTGATGAAAGTGAAGGAGGAGAGTAAAAAAGTTGGCTTAAAGCTCAACATTCAGAAAACGAAGATCATGGCATTCTGTCCCATCACTTCATGGCAAATAGATGGGGAAACAGTGGAAACAGTGGCTGACTTTATTTTGGGGAGCTCCAAAATCACTGCAGGTGTTTACTGCAGCCATGAAATAAAAAGACATTTATTCCTTGGAAGAAAAGTTATGACCAACATAGATCGCATATTAAAAAGCAGAGACATTACTTTGCCAACAAAAGTCCATCTAGTAAAGGCTATGGTTTCTCCAGGAGTCATGTATGGATGTGAGGATTGGACTATAAAGAAAGCTGCATGCCAAAGAATTGATGCTTTTGAACTGTGGTGTTGGAGAAGACTGTTGAGAGTCCCTTGGACTGCAAGGAGATCCAACCAGTCCATCCTAAAGGAGATCAGTCTTGGCTGTTCATTGGAAGGACTGATGTTGAAGCTGAAACTCCAATACTTTGGCCACCTGATGCAAAGAGTTAACTCACTGGAAAAGACCCTGATGCTGAGAAAGATTGAAGGCAGGAAGAGAAAGGGAAAACAGAGGATGACATGGTTGGATGGCATTACCAACTCAATGGACATAAGTTTGGGTAAACTCTGGGAGTTGGTGATGGACAGGGAGGCTCTGCATGTTGCAGTCCATGGGGTCTCAAAGAGTTGGACACGACTAAGCGACTGAACTGAACTGAACTGAGGTCAGTGGAGGCAAACGTGTTACTATCACCTTGTGCTTCACATGCTGCCTTTTTGTGGTGATATTGACTTCTTCATCAACTTCTTGTGAAAGGGAGACCCCGCTGTCACAAGCATTCTTCAAAGGACCTGGTCTGGAGAAAGCTGCATGAGCACAAGAAAAGGCAGCCACAGAAGATCTGAGTTGAGTCAGCTCATTGCTCTAAATAGGGTGGGAGCGAAGTAGTTTGGTCGAAAGATGAGCATAAACCTCATGGGTCTGCTGTTCCCTCCTGCTCAATGCTCTTCCCACTGCTTTCAGGCTTTTCTCAGCTGTCACCTCCCAAGAGAATTAAGTCCTCTGAACCAAGTCCTCCAACATTCTGCATCCATCATCCTGCTTTGTTTTTCTTCATAGAATTTTACATGACAGTTGCTCGTTAATTTCTCATCTGCCTCCTCCCCAAGGGAAAGGCAGGGATACTCGCCTGTTTTGTTCTCTGCTGAGCCTAGAACAGTACCTGACGCATACACAGGAGGTACTCAAGAAATATTTGCTCAGTGAATGAAAGAAGCAGAGGTCCTCTCCTGGCAGACATGACCACCAGCAGTCTGGGCGGGATTGCAGAGTTGACACCCTTCTGCCAGTTGACTTTTCTCAAGCCCAGAGGGATGGGCTGTGCTGGCTTGTAGGGCAAAGGGAACCTGCAAACCCAGATCCCAACCTAGTTCTTTCAGGCGGAAAGTAAGACTTTGACTGCCTTCACCTGAAAAACAAACTCCGTGACATTCCATCATTCAATTAGAAAGCTAACGAGTTGCAACAAAATTAATTTCTTATCACCAGGGAAATTAAAATGTCTGCAAATAAATTCTACCCCTGCAGCCCAGTTTCAGGTGGTTGATACATCTGATGTGTTGGCAGCAGTGAGAACCAAGAGGGAAGTATTTGGAAAACTAGTTTCTAGCTGGAAGGGAAGATTTAGGAAAGGTTAAAAAACAAAAATAAGAAAAACTAAAAATATACCACCACCACCAAAAACAACAGCAACCAATGCCACCCAATTTTTGGCCTGTAATGTCTTTTCCAAAATGTGAAAATGATTATGACTTAAGGACCTAAAATGCAGGCTATCCAGTTAACATCTCATTCTCAAGACCAGAATTCAGACATTAATTGTTACCCCAAATGACTTGAGTTCTACCATTTCAGCACAGTATTTGAGAATATGGGTTTTACAATTAGATAAGCCTCTTACCATCAGTGTAGCCTTGGGATGTATACTAACTTCTCTGATCCTTGAGTTCCTCATCTATAAGACAGGGATAATAAACTTAATCTCTTGGATTGTTAAATAATGTATAATTGTACACGAAGCTTCCCAGGAGAGGCAAATGGTGAAGAACCCACCTGCCAATACAGGAGATGTAAGAGACTCAGGTTCCATCCCTGGGTCGGGAAAATCCCCTGGAGGAGGGCACTGCAACCCACTCTAGTATTCTTGCCTGGAGAATCCCACAGACAGAGGAGCCTGGTCGCACAGAGTCAGACACAACTGAAGCAAAGTATGTGCTCAAAATGTAAAATGTAGCTTTACCATTATATCAATACCATTAATACCAGAAATGTTAAAAATAATGATATCAATAATAAACGTAAGAGGTAATGTCTCTCAAATTTATAAAGTGGGACAGTACATATCAAAGCACAGAACAGGTCTGGCAAGAAATCTCATCAGGGCCTATAGTTCTCTTGGAGCTCTCCTAGAGCCTTTCTGTTCAAGAACCACTGTGACATTCCTGTTCTAATGAGGACACAGTGAGATGGCCTGGAGTGATCCCTAAGGGATTAATGGAGTCCATGTGACTCATTCAGTGACCCACACACCCAATCCAAACCTTCCCACTCTTGCTACATCTAACTACAAACCCACAGAAGGTGTACCCAATTTAAAAAAAAAAGAAAGAAAGAAGGGACTTAGGAAAGCATCCAGGGAGACAGGAGTGAGAGACTGGAGGTCTAGACATAACTGCTCTCAACTCCAAAGTAAAAGTGAGGACCCAGGCCAGACAGGGTGGGAAAGAGGAGGAGGATGGGTGGGTGAGCCTACTGCACTCCAATGCGTCTCCATCATGGTGATTCGAAGGAATGGGCAAGCCCTCTTGCCACCCTCCCTTAGTGATGTTGCTCTGTTTCCCTGGGGTCACCAGCAATTAAAGGGCTTCACGATTGCCTGAGGGACAGAAGTGAGGAATGAGCTGGAAAAGGTATGATATTCCATCCAGGAAAAATATAATCCTCCCAAATAAAGAAAGATTAAAACAGGCAGGGGTCCCCAACCCTCACAAGCCACACAGCAGGTGGTCAGGGTTAGGTTTAGGATGTATTTGAAACAGCTTCAAATCTCCACCATTCTGGATTAAAGTCAAAGCACAATATTCTGTTCAGTTTAGTCGCTCAGTCATGTCCCACTCTTTGCGACCCCATGAACCGCAGCAGGCCAGGCCTCCCTGTCCATCACCAACTCCCAGAGTTGACCAAACCCATGTCCATTGAGTCAGTGATGCCATCCAACAATCTCATCCCCTGTCATCCGCTTTTCAAATGAGTGAGCTCTTCGCATCAGGTGGCCAAAGTATTGGAGTTTTAGCTTCAACATCAGTCCTTTCAGTGAACAGCCAAGACTGATCTCCTTTAGGATGGACTGGTTGGATCTCCTTGCAGTCCAAGGGACTCTCAACAGTCTTCTCCAACATCACAGTTTAAAAGCATCCATCTTTGGCACTCAGCTTTCTTCCCAGTCCAACTCTCACATCCATACATGACTACTGGAAAAACCATAGCCTTGACTATACGGACCTTTGTTGGCAAAGTAATGTCTCTGCTTTTTAATATGTGATCTAGGTTGGTCATAACGTTTTTTCCAAGGAGTAAGCATCTTTTTATTTCATGGCTGCAGTCACCATCTGCAGTGATTCTGGAGACCAGAAAAATAAAGTCAGCCACTGTTTCCAATGTTTCCCCACCTATTTGCCATGAAGTGATGGGACCAAATGCCATGATCTTCGTTTTCTGAATGCTGAGCTTTAAGCCAACTTTTTCACTCTCCTCTTTCACTTTCATCAAGAGGCTCTTTAGTTCTTCTTCACTTTCTTCCATAAGGGCGGTATCATCTGCATATCTGAGGTTATTGATATTTCTCCTGGCAATCTTGATTCCAGGGTGTGCTTCCTCCAGCCCAGCATTTCTCATGATGTACTCTGTATATAAGTTAAATAAGCAGGGCAACAATATATAGCCTTGACGTATATTCTGAGATGGCCGCAAAAGCACTGAAAGCCTGCTTCCATTTCCAACATCCTATCTTTGTGAAGCAGGGTTTTCTGCAGTGCCAGCAATGAGATTACAGAGTAGACTGGGCATAACACCACACTTCAGGTTTCACTGTCTCCCATCACCCCAGATGGGACCATCTAACTAACTACCGGAAAACAAGCTCAGGGCTCCCATTGATTCTGCATTATGATGAATTGTATAATTACTTCATTATATATAATGCAATAATAACAGAAATAAAGTGTACCATAAATGTAATGTGCTTGAATCATCCCAAAACCATTCCCCGCCCCCGAGTCTGTGGAAAAACTGTCTTCCATGAAACCAGCCCCTGGTGCCAAAAAGGTTGGGAATCACTGAAAATATGGTGACTAAAGGAAACCCAAGTTATTCAGAGCGGGTATGGAGTTTAAAAAATGGTCATCTCAAATCTAGCAAGTTTGGGGTGGGTGGTAGGGATTTACCAAAAAGCATTAAGTCAGAACCAAACCCTTTTTCCCCAGCTCAGAATCCAAGCATTAATTTTTGCTGGCTGTATGCACCAAACAAGTTATCATAAGCAATTTAGCAACCAGTGGAGCAAAGATAAATGGACTCATTCTCCCCTTTTTACTAAATTCTCTAGCCATACATCTTTCACTGCACAATGGCTTATGTGAACTCTAGGGAAACTCCCTTACTTTGCTCCCTTGAGCCTCTTGGGAACAGCAGGGGCCAGGACTTGGGCTGGTAAACTTCTATGCTCAAGTGCAGAGGCTATGGTGGGACGCAAAGACCGCACCAGGTGACACTGGCATGGGCCATATTCATGCACAGCTGTGGGCGGGTTTATCCAGGGCACCAATTATCTAATTGCTGCTAATGTTCCCTCTATTTACTCAGCTGCAAATTTGCAAGTTGGGGCCTGACTCACAAGGAGGGGATAATAATGGGAGATATATTTCTATTTGAAAATTCATGAATAAGCAGCAAGAGCCCTGTTTATTAAAATTTAGATGCAGATAAACAATGAGTATAGTTCCAGGAATAATTGCAGGGTTTCCACAGTTACAGAAAAATCAGCCCTTTTGTCAACACTTCATTGTTCTATTTATACCTTGGGAGATATTGCACTGAGTTTCTATAAATACAGTGCAAACTCATTCATCTCAACCCCCTCTCACATGGAAAGTCTCAACCTTCTCAGCAATAAAAGAACAGCATCCCGAGTGTGTCTGATGTTAGGTCTCAGGACTGTCATAGATGAGTCCTTCCTAATAGAAGGGATAAAGCAGAACAGGCTTGCATTGGGCTGGGCAGCGGGGAGGGGAAGCAACAGGCATTCTAGTCTGGTTTCTGAAATCAACATGAAGCGGCTACATCTTCAGCAGCTCTCAGCCTGAGTGTTAAGAATCTCAATGATTAAAAGCAGAGGAAACAAACTGGCCAAAGCATCTCGATCCCTGCTCAGGATGGAAGCTCATCAGTGACAGTCATGTATACATTTTCTCTGACTGTGACTCTGTCTTCCTCTGGGGATATTAGGCCCCTCTCTCCTATTATATTACAAACCTCTACCACAGCAATCTTGAAATCTACTTTTTTGATCCTCGTACCCCCAAAGAACCCAGCACTACACTTTGTACCACCCAGTGTTAATCAGCGAGAGTCTGGAAGGCCTTCTGATCCCAAATAACCCAAAGAAACACCCCCATAGCAGGACAAGATTGTGCTGACCTGAAGTACAATGAATATTTATGAGAATATCACATTTTTAAAGTGTTTTACCATTTGGCAGGCACTGTGTGAATTACTTTCTAAATAAAAATCTAATCATCCTACCAGCTCAGTGAAGGCAGTCCTATTACTCTTTTATTAAGGACTAAAATAGGGTACATACCCTGAACACATAGTGAGTTAAGTACCAGGGCCAGGACTTGAACCCAACACCTGTCTGAAACTAGGATATATGCTCTTAGCCACTGAATCATGCAAATTTTCTGCTTCTTAGATCTAACCTCATACTGCTTCACTTAGTGGATAAGCCCATGAGTGACCTGTCTTGGTGCCATGGGTCAGACAGATCTTCCTTCTAGTAATTCATTAATCACTACACACACACACACACACACACACACACATACACACACACACACGCAGCTTTAGTCTCTCCCTCTCCATAATCCCTCCTTTGCAATAGCTGACCCTATCTCCACAGCAATTCACTAATCTGTCTCATGTTTAGGGGAAAAAATCATTTTATATACAAGGTATATAGTAAATATACACAGTAAATATATATATATATAATGTATATATAAAAATAAAGTGCACATACATATACATGTGTGTCAGTTTCTTGTTGCTATCTCCACACAGGTAAGGTAAAATTATCTACAGGGAAAAGGGGCTACACCAGAAATGGGGCCCTGATGTATACACTACATCCCTTGCCATCTGACGTACCATATGCTAGAGTGGAGCCAGATTCATTAAAGGGATTTACATATACAGAATTTTAATACAAATGACATCCTTCAGTGGTCTATCTCTCTAGAAACTCTAGTCCCTGAACGTTTCACAGGTTTCAGAGCCAAAGCAGAAGCAGCTAAAATAAGAAGCAATGGCAGGGAGGGTCCCTAGGGAGTGCAGGAGCCATTTTATCGTTTGCTCATCAGCAAGACAGCAACTGTGTCAGAAGGTAGAGCAGGGGTTTGGGGAGCCAGCTGGCAGGCTCATCCAGAAATCTGTGCCCTGTTCATTGGAGAGAGATTTCTCTTCTCACTTATACTCTGCAAATGATAAGGAAAGTTCCGGCCTTTTGATTTGGGCCAAGCATACCTATAGTTAGTTTGCCCTGGTGGCTCAGACAGTAAAGAATCTGCCAGCAATGCAGGAGGCCCAGGTTTGATCCCTGGTTGGGAAGATCCCCTGGAGAAGGGAATGGCAACCCATTCCAGTATTCTTGCCTGGACAATCCCATGGAAAGAGGAATCCGGGGGGCTACAGTCCACGAAGTGGCAGAGTCAGACCTGACTAAAGGACTAACACACTTTCCCCTATAGATAGAGGAGATAGCCAACTATGAGTTCAGGCATCAGCGATCCTGAAAAATTCATATCCATCAAAGTTCTCTCCTTCTCTTACTAGATTGTTCATGCATCCATTTAACAAAGTATTCAACATACGCTTGACAAGTCACTGGACCAGCTCAACCAAGTATATGCTCCCTCAACTGAGTTTTGCTTAACCAACCTGCCAGATTAACTGCCATTCTGCATTCTCTGATGCCCGCCTAGTAGGTGAGTAACATGTTATCACTCAACCATTGCTTCTCCCACCAGCCAATGTATGTGTTTGCAACAGCTAACTGTGCTTGTTCTCAAAACTGTCATACTTATTATTACATTATAATATAGCTGTCATACTTGTTATTATATTATTTAATTAAATAGTATGTAAATCAACAGGAGAGTACCCCCAAATCCATGTCTCCATAAATACTTATTTGAATGCTTTGCAAAGATTTGATAAAGGTAAGTCACTAAAAAATACAGTTTAACTACATGTGAGGAGGAAAAGAATAAAATACTGGATGTGGGGAAGAACCTAGTATCTTTGAATGGCTTTCCCAGTGTCTTCACACACCATGAAAGATGAAAATCAGAAACTAGAAATTATAGATAATGTATTAGAGGTATGATTTTTAAAGAGAAACATGATCTAGGACTCTAGTCAGCAGAATATAAGACAGAGCCTGCCTATATCAAAAAATGGATCAATAAACATAGAGCTCTCAGTTTTCAGTCAAAATAATACATTCAGCGGATGTATGAACTTTATTTTTTGTGATTTCCCCCAAATGCCAGACAAATGTTTCAATTACTAGCAACTGGTCTCCATTGTAAGATACAAACAACCACCATCCAGTGAGTGTGGGCTGTGAGAGAGGCATGTGGAGTAGGAGAGGGAAGGGGGAGGATGGAGGATCTCAACCAGGCTTATGGTGGGGAGAAGGAAAGAGGGAAAGGAAACACCTTCAGGGAGAAGGAACGTGTGCATAGTCTTGAAGAAGAAGAGTTTGGAAGGCAAAGTGGAGGCGAAAGGTATTCCAAGCCCACAGAGCAGCACCCACAAGGTGTGTGGTGTATGTGTGGGACTCCAGAGGAGCTGGTGTGGCTGGAACACTGAGCATGTGGCAGCAAAGGGGACTCTTTCCACAGTGATTTGCACACTTGCTGTTTGCCAGGTACCGTACTAAGATCTGCACTCGTAGGACATACTGTCACTCTATGGAGACGTGGATCCATCACACTGCACAAAGCTTCTTTATGTACACTCTCCAGAAACCTCATCCTCAGAAGGTTAGAACTGGGTCTGCCTCTGCTTTTGGTCCCACTTGCTCCCCGCCCACCACATACACACACACACACACACACACACACACACACACA